>OZ024814.1:129110797-130310797 GCA_964017055.1 Chloromyia formosa
ACTCAGCAAGCCATATCGAAGCGGTTAAAATCACTGGGAATGATCCAAAAGCAAGGCCACTGGGTTCCGTACGAGTTGAAGCCAAGAGATGTTGAGAGGCGCTTTTGCATGTGCGAACAACTGCTTCAAAGGCAAAGACGGAAGGGTTTTTTGCATCGTATTGTGACCGGCGATGAAAAGTGGATTCATTATGATAACCCAAAGCGAAAGAAATCATGGGGACCGCCCGGGCACCAATCAACATCGACCGCGAAGCCAAATATTCATGGTTCCAAGCTTATGCTCTGCATTTGGTGGGACCAGATCGGTGTTCTTTATTATGAGCTGCTAAAACCGAATGAAACCATTGACGGGCAGCGCTATCGACTGCAATTGATGCGTTTGAGTCGAGCATTGCGTGAAAAACGGCAACAATTTGCTGAAAGGCACGACAAAATAATTCTTCAGCATGACAATGTTCGCCCTCATGTTGCGCAAGTCGTGAAAACGTACCTGGAAACAACCAAATGGGAAGTGCTACCCCACCCGCCGTATAGCCCTGACATTGCTCCATCCGATTAATATTTGTTCGCTTCGATGACTCATGCGTTGGCTGATCAGCACTTCACTTCATATGAGGATACTAAGAACTGGCTCGATTCATGGATAGCCTCGAAACCCCAAGATTTTTTTCGCGACGGAATTCGTAGACTTCCCGAAAGATGGGAGAAAGTTATCGCTGCTGATGGCCAATATTTTGAATAATTTAGTTATATGAATAAATCTATGAATAAATGCCCAAAATTCCAAAAAAAGTCTCATTATTAAGTTGTAGACCAAATAAATATAAAATAAAAGTTATAAAATAAAGTTATTCCTAACCTTTTAAATTTTTACTTTATCCTGATAACGAAAAAACATCACAGTTCCATAATGATCGAAACAATTTCACTTAAGCTGATTCACGTAATTCAAATCACACTAAAATTATTTTGATTAACCTTTAACACCGTAAATTTCATAAATTTAATCACAATCCGGCAATATCATTACTTCGACAATTTACGCTGCAATACAACACGATAAGCACCTGGCTGCGAGACAAAAACTCAAAAGTCCCTCAGCCTGGTAAGCATACAGAGAAACTCTATCTACTGAAAAAAAAAGATACTTGCACATACATAGAATAAATGAAGAAAACCGACAATACCGGAGAATGTTCGTAACAATTTTCTGAATTTTCAAATTTCGTTTGACCATAATTTGCTTCACAAAATTTATCCGAAATTAACGACTCTTTTCACTGCTACGTCTTATGTGAATTGCTTTGCTCTCGACTATCTCGAATGAGTCTTATGACTTAATTTCGGCGATTTTTTGCATTAAAAGGTGAATTAAATTTTAGAACCGTTTTCGTATCTCCCATACCGACATTTATGATGGAGAGGAATGAACGATATACAATAGACGGCATTTGATTATGACATATCCATATGTATTATATGTGCAAATTTCCCAGATGGGAGTTAATTTGAGATCAATGGCTTCTGTAGCTCATATTAATGCAATTTAATGGATTCTCCAGAAGAACGTGTTTATATTTTAAAGATATAAAAACAAAGATAAATGCAATTATGGCTATTGCAATCCAGATGTTCTTTATTGCCATTGACCGTGAAGACGTGTTTTGAAAAGAATGTTAATGAATGATAAGAAACAGTAGAATCAAGAAAAAATACTAAACATTTATAAGGTCTATACCCTAGATCATTCCTATACCCTAGAACATTCAATTCTTCAGAAGTTTTATGAAATTTGTTGAGTAAACGATTTATGTATGTCATATTGCACAGTTCTATGTTAAGGAGACTGTAGTCTGGATGGCCCAGCGGTTAGCACGTTCGCCTTCTGTTCAGCAAGCCCCTGATTCGATTTCTACTAAAGGTCTGCTGTTAAATAACTCGGTTGAGCGTGTTGCAGATCGCACACCTCTATGAAAACCGTCATGATCTAGTAAATGATATGATGCCACATACCTTGCTCGTACCTCGAGGTGAGGTCTTGGTCCTAATTGGTTTGTGTAATTATTTAACGAAGAATAAAATAAATATGGCTCATATTAAGACTACATTTTTATACCCTTCACGAATATGATAAGGTATATTAACTTTGTCGTGAAGTTTGCAACGCACAGAAGGAAGCATCTCCGACCATAAAAAGTATATATATTCTTGGTCAGTATGACGAAGTGAATCGATTAAGCTTTGTCCGTCTGTCTGCTTGCTTCTATACAAACTAGTCTCTCAGTTTTGAAGCTATCCAGCTGAAATGTACAAAGCCTGCTTCCTATTGCACGCTGTATATATGTCCAACGGAATCGGACCACTATGTCATATAGCTCCTATAGGAACGACCGGTCCAAAAGTCCGTCTTTGTGAGATAGGCTAGCTTTATTTTAGCTCACCTTAAGCTGACCAGACATCTTTCTCAGTAAATAATGCTATACATCAATCTACTTAAAACAGGGACCAACAGCACCCGGAAATCCAGCACATTTAGAATATGTCCAGGAAACTTTAATAATTCAATTTGTCACCGACATGAGAGAAGCACACGTATTCACCACCACCCATAGATATTTTAGATTAAAAAAAGCACCCAGGTAGTACGCAACGCACTATGTCCGAACGTGACGCATTTCACTATCTACGAAAAAACAATCCACTGTAACATTTCCTGATAAGAAATGTCCATTTCCTGAACATAATGAAAAAGTATTGGCCCGAAACAGCTTACAATCTATTACGGTTGCAGGGGCATCTTTGGCTGGACCATGATGTGTGCAGGGGAGCTTCCAGAAAATACATTTTCTACACATACTCGTATTAAGTTCATCGTACCGAGATATATACATACATATATTATAAAGATAGAATGGATAAATACAAATAAATAAACTGACCGAAACCTGAAAAACTAAGTCATTTTTGCTACTTACATTCTTTGTTTTTGTCCATGGCCGGTTGCAATGGACTGGAATCCACAATCGCTTTAGGTGGTGACTGCCTGGAATCATAGCAATTTGTCATTGTTGTGTTTGACCCATCAGTCCCTAATAAAGATGGTCCCGTGGAAGCTGAGGGATTACCTAAACGGTCACCTGTAAGTAGACGAATGAAGAAGTTGGTTTAAAGAAGAAGAAAAATCAGAAAGATTGGAAGAAAAATGGATTTAGGCTTCAGACTTAGGACATAATAGAATAGACACAATTACACTCCGCATTAAAAAAATGATACCTGGCCGTTTCACTGGTAAGGGAGTAAAGTAATTCCTTTTTTAACATTTCTGGTTTTCATTATCTAATCTTAGAACAACTAATCGTCTACCTAGCCCCAGCTTTCCTAACAGGCCAATACAAAAGTTTCAGCATGAATATGTTTTTGAATTGAATACGATACGATGTGTCTACAATTTCGTGTTACCCACTCTCGCCATCGTGTCGCGTCCGTAGTGCGCGGGCACACATCACTTAAATTACCGTCAATCATTGCTTGCTTGAAAGCAGGACATGATCTTAAGCAGCCCCTAGACGATCAAGCCACTTGGCCAATCAGTTGCAGTTCCGTCAAGCACCGGACGCTTCAATCAACATTCTACACGGTCAATGAGCTCTTCAAGCAAGGATATCTTTTTCAATTTTCACACTAATCAATGTATCTTTCGTCAAATCACATTCCCGAGTTTGGTTGAAATCGGACTACTCTATCATACAGCTGTCATAGGAACGACCGTTCCAAAAGCAAGTTTTTGTTAGAAAAACTTTTTTATTTCTGAAGATATAGTATCTTTACGAAATTTTACATTTTTCAATCATATTGACTGCCCAAACCACGTTTCTAAATTAGGTTGAAATTGGCCCACTATTTCATATAAAATATATCTCATAGGAACAGTGAACTCGGAACAAGTTTTACTACTAATTTCAAAGTGGCAAATGCACCATAAGTCGCAACGAAAGTATGATACCATTCACGCAGCGTGAAGGCGAAGGCTAGCTTGTTTCAACTTTAAACAGTACATTAAACGCAGAATTCATCGCCCTTTAATTTGTTGTTGTTAATTGCCTTGGCCCCCTACTTTTCAGAAAATGCAGTTGCTAGCATGCACCTCCTATCCGCGCCGTCTTTATACTGACAAGCACGGAGCACTGTGAGAGTTCTATTAGCACTCACAGGTAATTTTTTGATCGCACCGAGATTTGATCTCCGAGCTGTAGATTAGTATCGTAGAGCGGTGACCGAACGACCACGGCCACCGAGCGCGAAAAGTTATAAAGATACATTAGTATTAAAAAAGGATTCAAATTTCTCAGATTTTCGTCCACCAAAAGTTAAGCTCACCTTCGGCAATCACGCAAACTCAGTTTCCATGTATTCAGTACATATTTATAGAAGGGATTGCAATTATTTCCAGATCTTTCAGTCATTTTTATTAAAAAGCGCCAAACTGGCTTAATTTTACTGGTCTATAATGGGCATGGCCTTTCAAAAACTTGAGATCTCTTACATGGCAGGACGCCTAGCATGACTTCTTTCTGGGGGTGTACTCGTAATGCTCTTTGGAGGAGACTGCTTTAAAGCAATAATGGGCACTAAAATTATTTTCATTAAATGGATCAAACTTATCATCCATAGAGCTAATAACAGAGTTCCAACTTACCTACATATATACCATTTTCTTCAAAACACGACAAACTAAAGCGAATTTTTCGTCAGAGTGTTAAACTCATAGCAAAAGACACTTTGCCTCTACGGTTCCCAGA
This sequence comes from Chloromyia formosa, assembly GCA_964017055.1. Lineage (NCBI taxonomy): Eukaryota > Metazoa > Arthropoda > Insecta > Diptera > Stratiomyidae > Chloromyia > Chloromyia formosa. Next base: position 129,115,599 of record OZ024814.1, read on the forward strand.
CCTAACCAGAATCAAATACAACACCATTCGATGGCAGACCCACTAAGCTCATGTACATTATATAGCCTATATAGAGGAATGTTTTTATTTGGATAGGAGAAAAGATCCTATTAGAAACAAGTAAAAACACTAATAAAAAGCCAATCACTCACCTTCCATCAGGTACAGATAAAAAAGGCAAACACTGGCACAGATGACTATACTCATGCCGTAACTAAGAATACTGACCATAGAAAAATTTTCTCTACCCGATACGTATACAAACATTCTTACTAGATTATTATTTTAGGGATAGGGATTTTGCCGTCCCATTTATTTTCCCCAATAAAAGCAATTTCAATCAACTTACCCTCAGCCATTCCGTCGAATGGTTCGTGTAAAATAAGATGATTTTCCTGATAAGATTTATCTGTTGTGGCTTGTACTTGTACTGTAATTAAACCGTTACAAATATCTGTATCGTGAAGTGTTGTATCTGTTGGTAATGTTTGTAGCGACGACGACGAAGATGAAGTTGTTTCGGAACTGTTCGGTTGAAACCAATTTGGAAAGCTTCCCTTAAGCGTGTCGAGTAGATCCTGATCGAGCGTTAAACGCCACGATACAGGGCCGTCCACGCCCTGCGTAGACTCTGTAAAAAGAAGAAAAAAAAGATGAGAAATTAAAAAACGTGGATAGAGAAATTTAACAATGAGACTGACTATCTTCTCCAATCAATGGAGTTGCTAGATAAAATATGTACATATGTACATACATATCTACATGTGGTTAGAACATGAATTGGATGGATGATTTAATGCAAATGAAAAAAGAACAAATCTGGTCCATTTTTGTGTTTAATGCCTCCTACACACATACAGTCTAAAAATACATCCAACTCTTTTATGCAAAATATTCACGTTTGTCTTTTCATTCCGAGTGCACCAGTCGAAAGACGCCTTCGTTGGCGGCCAATATGTCACAAACGTGTAACAAACAATATGTATTCGGATACTAATTTTACTTAACCCTCTGTCGATTTTTGGCATAAATAAATCAAAGATAAAAGTCAGCGCAGCCATTCGACGGCAATATGAACATACAACGACGACAACATCGAGATTGATGATGATCACACGATCGGTGTCAACACACAACATTTTTTCAATTGTCCCACTTGAGATTGGTTCGTAATTTGCATTGCAATCTATTCTAGAGGCAACAACAATAATAGCAGACGCAACATCAAGAACAAAATACACAGAGAAAAGAGATGCATATATGATTAAGCATTTTATGTTATAGAAGTATCTTCTTGCAGATGTCACAGTAATCATCGACCAATTTAAGATAGTCGTCGATCAAAATCGAAATCCAAATAAAAAAAAAACATTGCGATACGATTGAGTTGGCGAAGATCATTGACATGTGGAGCGTTTAGTTGAAATTTGTCTCTTAAAAAAGGACAGCACGTTAAATTCATGTTTGCAAATAATTATGTTTTTGTATGTATTGTACTTAATTACCTATGTAGGATTGGTTTATATTTGGAATAGATTAAATATAGAAGACTCACGTTTATCTATAGAGCACATGATGTAACCATGTGATGAAATTGGACATATAAATTAAAATGATGAGTAGATTTGCGCCGCCAATACATGGTTTTAATTTATTCATAAATTTCAATTTCACTGCAAACAAAACCGAATAAATTTATAAAAATTTATCGATCGTTTGACTGGGTGTTATATTGGGGTTTCTTTCTGATTCTGATCATCCCACTTTCTGAAATGTCGTCTGACACTGCATAAGCGGGATACCACAGTAAGGGTAACTTCGATGTTAGAGAGTACATAGTTGCCTAACGTCTTGCAGATTCCTGTCTTAATAAAGATTGAAGATGTGTTTATTTTGTAACGTTATTTAGGTTAAAAAAAATAATCCTCGCAGGTTTCTGTGGCATGATTTAGAAGACTTTTTCGGTTGGATCCACCAACAGCACATGTGGCCTTTTCTGTGTTTCAGCCATCAGTATCGTCAACCACTTAATAGTGTTTGATGGACGAGTGGAACATTTCATTCGAATAAAACCGGTTAATGTGGTTGTGATTCAACAAGATACAAAGACCACAGTGGGACCGAGACGCATCGAGGCGAAAACTTGGAGAAGCCATATCCCCCAGCGGGTAATATGGCTATTAATTAACTGCTATGAAAATTTGCAGAGGCTCAGTTCTTTGAAAAGTAAAAAAAACGTCACCATATCATCCTGGGTACTTGGCCATGTCCATATCTTGGGTAACAAAATGGCAAACGAGTTGGCTACAAGAGCATCTGCAACCCCGTTTATTGGCCCAGAACCCTGTATGCAGGGTTTAATGCCAGATTAGAGAACTGGAGTAGATACCGCGGCGGACTGAGATAGTCTACTAGAATCGTAGAAAATTTGCGACCTTCTCACAGGGCATTCGACCCTAAGGCACCAACTGTACAACATGGGTATTATCTCTGATGCCAACTCTCGCTTCTGCGAGGGTGATAATTAGACCTCCCAGCGCATCTTTCAGTCGTTTGTAGAGTGCCTCGGTGATTCCTTCCCTGATGTGGATGCGATAGCTACACTTGAACTCAGACAGCTGAGCAGTTTTGTTGGCCGGATCAAACTTTCAAGGCAGATGGCCAAGACTCGTGAGCTATAGTACAACAAAAGAGAACTACACGAATTTGTTTTCTTGGAATGATATCGATGTCTACACTGAAAAACCGAAATATTCAAGAAACACCGAACAAAATGACCTTTAACCCTCTTCATCCTACACTTCCGGACCCTTTATCAATTGGGCCTTTCGAGCATACACTCATCGGCCAATTGTGTCAAATTTCAAAAACAAACGATTTTTATACCCTAGTTTTTCCTATTTTTCATTCGTAGCGTGGACTATCTGTTTAGTCAAGGTTACAGTAGACCAGGTTTTTTTTATCCTTTAAGTACGGACCTTTGTACCACACTGAAAAACTTAATTCGTACTGGCTAGAAATATCCAAATAGTTTTAGCGAAAAACGTGATTCTATTTCTCATGTTTTTGTAACCAAAAAAACAACGGCGCGGTATGAAATGTCACCCCTGTCTAAAAATGTTCCCTCTGATCTCAGTTGATATAACTGAGATCAGAGTGAAAAAAGAATACACTCTTTTTAATAATGGCACAATATAAGCTTATTAGTAAAATATCCAAAATCCTGATACTATTATACGTTTGTCGTTCAGTGTAGCCATGGAGAAAGGTATGACAACAATAATAGATGTTTTTATTCTCGAAGGTTGTTGTCGGGAAAAACTAATAGCGATCCGTCATTCGCTTGCCTGACACTCTCAGTCATATTATGACTGATATGAACCCTACGATTATTCCTGATGAACTCTACGAAGTGTTGGCTACGCAATCCATTTGGTCCAAATTCGTCAGTAGCAGAGCCACCATCCAGACAAGTGTTCGGTCAAAAATTGATTCGCAGCAGTGATTGAAATGTGACCGCGACATACAAAGTTTAAATTTTCCCAGCACAGACACTTAATTTCTATCGAAACTCGAACTGAATTTTCACCTAAACACTGCCACCAGCACTCGAAATGAATTTAATCCTTGTGAGAACTGAAAGAAACATTTAAATATACATGAACTGAATTCCAATATCTGCCGCAAGCGGCGTGGCATCTTGGCTGTGTGTCCATAAATTTTGGCTGAGACGAAAACCCGACTTGCCTCCGGAGCGATTGGGTCGGCGAGCGTCTAAATGGCTGGCGGTGAATGGTGGCTTTTACTGTATAAAACATCTAAAAGAATCCAATTTTAAACTCCCAGAACGACAAATATAATAGTAATGCCCTAATAGACATTACCTTGACTACATAATACGAATAAAAATCTGAATCAAACTGACAGAAAAAAACATGAGTGTTAATAAAACAGTAAAATAAATCATTAATGCTAATATCAATCAAATCGCCTTTAAATCGTCACTTCACGCAAATTCAAAGAAGACCGCAAATCGGGTTACATGCGACACATATCTGGGTCAAACCGCAAATACGAGCATACACGTCTAATGCTGACTAGCAAATGACAAGTTTGCTAGCATTCTTCACCTTGATAGTATAGAATCGATTGTTAGACTCTAAAACCTTCCAAAGAAAATCCCTGAAGTGGAAGACCCTATTCAGATGAAATAGACGGACAATTACGCCAATATTTACTGCCATGGTGTAAACTGTTAAAGTAGGCAGTATGGTAAGAAACTAGCATTAACAGAGAAAATCTTATTAGGAATACTATGGAAGAAAAAAATATTGCAAGACAATATTGACATCTTAAGTCTGAAGAAGCCCATAAGACGCAAGAATCTCCAGCAAACATTTCTACGTATAGTTTTTGTTGTCTAATTCTCTTCCGAATCTGGTTCACGTCTTTACAGAGGTTCATTTAGGTCCCAACGATACATGAATCTTAAAGTCTTATGTCGTCCGAGATTCGGTGATTAACAACGAAGAACCCAAATCTCAATGAATCGTAAGTAGGACAGAAAAAAATTTTCGTACCAGTAAATAAATAGAGACGCCAAAAATCGCCGCTTTGTCAATTGAATATACCATAGGTACATAGTCTAAGAGCCTGGGGGTTTTGGGATGGAACGTTTTGCAACACTTTTGTTTTTATAGACCTTTATGAATGTTGGAGTGCTGAACACGAATGCGGGGTTTGCCTACAAAAATTCAGCTGGGAAACTTTTTTGTTGGCCAAAATATATCGTTCTTTTATTGGCTTTTGACCCATATTATCAAAAGCATACATCCTACAGAACAAATGTATAAGAAAATTTTTGAAGTACACTACATTTGCTAAAATTTGATACCAAATTCAGTTCAGTATGTCCAAAGGTTTCCGAAAAGCAACTCTTTAAAATTTGTTAAAAAGTCAAAAATATTCGTTATACGCCAAATATCGTGAAATACGAAGAAACATATTTAAAAAAAAATCGTAAGTAATTCGATTATCTGTAATTTGATATATGAACCACTTTCGTACGATATACTATATGTTAATTGCAGTGACACCTTCAATTTCTATGCCTTGTTGATGTTTCGATAGCGGACGTGCACATGCACCTTCTATCCGCACCATCTTTACACTGACAAGCTCGGATCACGCCGAGGATCGAACCTTCATTCTCTAGGTCTAGACCGTAGACCGGTGGGCAAACGAACACACCCACCGAGTGCATCAAAAAATGGCAAAAACGTGGAAAAGCAACAAATTCGCTCGTCAATAGCAAATAAAAATCTAGGCGTATTTTGCAATATGTAGATACATTTCTTTTCTTCGTGCCGAAACAGTAACTTGATTAATTAGCTATCTTTTTCTTTATTACCTACATACGGTCTACCTTACAACTATTGCCCTATTTGTAAAAAAAAATGCAACCCATATTCCATAACTCATTATGGAATATATCATATATCCCACAGTTACAAAAAAAAAACGTTTCGTATATTGGGTATATTGTACAACCGCCACTAATGACATTAAAGGAGCGTTTTCTCAACAGTGCAGATCAGAGCAGAACAAAAATTGCACGAGTTACACTAACAAAATTGTTCTATATAGAGCAGGTTGTTAGTGTAATGCGTGCGATTGTTGGTTGTTCTGCTATTATTAAATTAAAGGTAATAACATTTTCATTTCTGATGACTTGCTTCGTGGAATGATTATTTTTCCCAATATTTGACAATATTGACGACAAAAACGGAAAAATTTAACATTTTGAAAATAAAATCCAATTTCAGAACAGCTGTTTTTTTTACTATGGGCATAGGAACCGTACTTTAATATGCAATTTTAGCAAACTTAATGTATGTACAATACTTTCAAAAAGATAAGGGCGACTCCAGGACACATACAGTACTTAAAGACACATTAAGCGATGTTTACATTTGTTTTCCACGAAGTCCATTTTTTTCCAATTTTGCGCTGTCATTTTCTTAATTACTAGTAAACTGACAGGTATCTTGAATAATAGATAATTAAATTATAAGCAAATTTGGTCGATTTGACTTTCCTCGTGGGATGACCACTTAACCCGATATTGGCAAAAAAAAACTTCACTAAAACGAACATTCTTCACAAAAACTTGGATTCTGAATTAAATGGTGTGGAAATTATTCAAATAAAAAAAAAAGTACCCATTCAAAAATATTTTTGTCTCAGTCAAGGAATTTTGCGACCACTGTTTCTCAACTTTAAACATAGTTCCCGTTTTGACTATTTCTAATAAGATAATTAAAAATTTAAGCGCCATACCGCATAAACTATTAAGTAATTGTTGGGTGTACGCCATACACATTTATTCAAGCATCCGTTTTATGTTGAGAGATATTCGATTGTATTTTTAAGGATTGTTATAAATAAAACGCTGTCTAGGAGAATTCAGCGTCTAACAAAAGGAATGCAACAGATGGCGACAGTGATTCGAAAGCAGGCTAATATTTATACGCTTATGTTGTGTACTCGTATGTACTTGGATGCAAAGTAATTACAGCCGGTTGAATGCATCATAATACTTTGAAGGATCCATACTAAACCCTAAATAAAACCGCAGGATAAGGGATCATCTGCTACTAGCTTTTTAGCTTTGAAGAAATTTTCCTGCAGGATTTAATAGCATAATAGATAAAACCAATTACATAATCGTAACGAATGATTAGTGGGTTTTTTCATTCAATCTTGTACGGGTAAGAATACTTCATATTGCTGACCCTACACTCCGAATCAAAGACTCAAGTGAGTTATTATAGCTATTACTTAACTGTTATAGTCGTCATCACATAAAAGCTCTGGGATTTCTCTTTTGCATTAGGCACCAGAGCAGCACCGAATGTTTCGGACCACATTTACTCTCTACGTTTCAAAATTATTTAAAACAATTGTTACAATATTGTTACCTACATACAACAAAGTACAAGTGGTTGACCATATGTTTATGACTCAAGTTTTCATGCAGGTCAACATATTGAATTACGTACACGATTTTAATAGGTTAATGCCACAACAACGGCAAGGAGCACAAAATATACAAGTAACATGCTTTGATACAAAGTCCTTCAAAAGCCATCAATAAATCTTCGCAGTTTTGGTCCACCGTGAACGATGTGTACACTGCTCGTAGTATAGTAAACCGGTAAATAAATATTTGTAAGGTACTGTCACGGGATTAGATACTAGTAGTACGTGTGTATAGTAGCTCAGGGATTAGATACTAGTAGTACGTGTGTATAGTAGCTCAATGTTTAGTCGCTTCGATTAGGTTTTAAACAAGAATACTTTTAATAACGCAGTCGTCGGGTACATGCCTGCACATATGCAGTGAATTACACTGGAAGGAGATTTATTTTGTTCTCTACATACGAAGATGAAATATGTAGATATATATCGCACTGATTAGACCCATCTAACCATATAAAGTAGTGACAAACAAATGTTAACACTTGACCTAAAGTTGTTGTTGTCTTCTAGTAGATGCACAGTAAACAAATATTTGGCTCCTTTTTCCTATCCATTCGGTGAATTAATACTCCTGGAATAGGGCAAAATTAAATTAGGCTTAGCAAAAATAGTCATCTGAAATAATTCCTTAAGCGCGAAGCGAGCGGAGCCTACACAGGAGACTTTGCACCCAGAGCAAGCGTTTATATTCGTGCGATACTGAGGTTTGTGATCCAAGGGACTGCGCTCGCTCCGCACTCTCTTTCGTTTTTAAGGAAGGTCTCAGTCGAAAAATCGGAAGATAATTTTATTACAATAGGCTAGCTCAATGCTTTTTTTTTTGTTTGATTTGTTTAAGTTTTTTCTTGTAAACAATCGTGAATTTATTAAATTCGAGCAAGCAATAACAAAATTGCAGCCATTCAAAGCATCATTTTTTTTCTAAGCAAGATCTAGTTAATTTAACTTTATACAAAAACTACTACAGCTTTCTCAATTTTTCTTTTTTCTATATATTAAGGAAAGAATACCCAACATTTTTTCGTTTTATTTATTCAGATCTCTCTCTGGATCCTATCAACCCCTTGTGGCACATTGGGCATTAACCACGCCGACTTTCCACCTCGTCCTGTTCGCCGCCATCGCCTTCAACTGTCTCCACGATTTGCCTGACGACTTACCCTCGACCTCAACTGATCTTCTCCAGGTGTTTCTAGGTCATCCAACGCGACGACTTGCATCGGTTCCCTGTGGGTTCCAATCGAGGGCCTGTTTAGCAATGTTTTCCGGCCTCTTTCGGAGTGTGTGACCTTTCCATTGCCACTTTCGCCTTTTTATAGAGGTGCCTATCCTGTCCTGGCCAGTAATGAACAGGAGGTCGTCGTTAGAAATGACCTCCGGCCAGCGTATGTGCAGGATGCGCCGTAGATACTGGTTCACGAAAGTTTGCAAAGTGTAATCAAATAGAGGGAATTCTCCCAATTTTTGCGAAACAGGAATGTTCCAATGTTTGCTTCAAACGATTGACGACCTTAAATCAAGTCTTTATACTCTAAAAGATTCTCAAACTTTTTGCAAGCTTTCTGACTGCATATACGGTAAAACAAGAAACCCACACACTCGTGTCTACTGCAAATGAACTGGTTACATACACGCATATGTAACGCCTAGTACGTACTGTGATTCTCTGAATAGATTCGTTTGCGTCTTGTCAAAATCTCGCCTACCTCGACTCATTACCGCCGTGAATTTTTTATGTATTTTCTGCATCTTGCAATGGATCGAAGTAAGCGAGTTTCTGGCGAGACACAAAGAAATCTATTCAAGAGCCGCAGTGCGTACTTGGCGTAAAGAAAACATTTGCGAATCTTACTACATCCTACAATAGAATTTTGCTCATGCCTAAACCCTGGAGATTCAACATATTCACGTGGAAGATTTTCTAGACTAATTGAAATTTAATGAAGACTGATAAGATGTTATGCTCACCTGTCTAAATTATCTACCACAAACATGCTGATGGTGTCGAGGAAGAATATATGTAATAAGATACTGCTACTGAATTTAATAATTTCTTGCTTCAACACGTAGGCAGAGAATTTCTGTGATACGCATAACATATTTCTAAGAAGTAATAAAGAGAACTTAATCATACATAATGTGTAATATGATTAAATTCAAAATAATTAAATTTAACAAATTATAATAAAATATTATATGTGTACATAAAGGGTTCTTAATAGCACACAAACTTTTAGTTCCCTGAAAAAAAAACAAATACTAGAAAACTAGTCTTAACGTTAAATGATTATTAAGATGCTGATTAGACTGCGCGAGAACCCGTTCACTGCACTGAATTAAATTAATACACGATTCTTTTCCAGCCAAATACTATGATAAATCTTTTGTAATTATTGAAAACAAAATATTTTACTACGGAACACTGTTGACTGTTAGTTGAAAATATTCCTTCATTAATGCCCAATTTGGAATAGTAAATCAGCCTTTCTGTAGAAGAAATTTCAAATTTTAATGTCCGTCGCTACACCACAATATTCAAATTCCAGCGGCACGTTTCTGACATTAGAATGGAAAATATGTATAAACAAAAATCCCCTCAACTTTCCACGCAATTAGTTAGCATTCATCCTGACGAATGCAACTTCTTATACACATTCACATGGTGGCCTTGCACTCCCCTTTTCCCCGGCAACCTTTTTTCAACAATTCACCCAAAATTCAATTCCCCCCACTCACCGCATGGATATTTATGGATTGAATTATTTATACGAACAAATCGCCAATGTTTTAAATCAACATATTTTTTGCTTTTTCGACTATTAATGATGGATTTACGGTATTTGTGTTCACAATAACAATTTATGGATATTTAAATGGTTCGGATTATTGCTTATGTTCTGTGTTATGGATCTTACCAAGTATTAAACTTTTTGTTCGTTTTTTTTTTATAATTTCTGACAATCTTTCGCAGTACTTCAGTGTCGATGTGGTGCAACAATTCTAAAAAAAAAAACAACAACAACAACAATTTCATGGGGGGGGGGGGGGGGGGGGAAGTATTGAAAATGAGAACCAAACCGAGTACTACATATAGGAAGAAAATGTCATGTAGTCCCGTTCAAAACAGTTTTCCCCTGATAGAAGTTGCTGTACCTTGTATGTTATTTGGCATTTCTCTTCTTTATAGTTCTTGAAAGGATGAAATCCTTTTTCATGAAGTTTTTTTTTTGAGTGATTGTTGTATTATGCAGATTATTGTAAAAGGAAAGTCTGCTTTTTCTTTTTAAACCAACTTGTAATGTAGTTGCTCAGCGTTATATATTAAAGGTTTCTAAAGCATTAAGTGTATTGAATTTACTTCGAAGGATATGGATAGACATGTTTATGGATTTAGCCATTCAACTTTGTACTTTTTGATATCTATTCCAACTAAAATTTTAAAAATGGAGACAAAAATTTAAATCTGAGTTAGTAGCTTTAAGGATGTAAAGCGGTCACGAACGTGATCGGTAGCGGTGCCATGAGGTCTCGGTCGCCACTATACGATGCTGCACCGAGAGAATCATGGATTCAAACTAATAAAAAAAATAAGAACTACTATATGAAAATAAAACTACCGGTGGGTATTATTAGAACTCTCACCGCGTTCTATGCTCGCCAGTAAGAGCCGGCTCGAATAAGAGGTGCATGCTAGCAACTGCACCATCCGAAGTTTATATGTTTTTGAAATGTCAACAAGGCAAGGCACTGCTATAAGTGTGAAGAAAACTCTATGTTGATTTTTGTGAATATGACTCCTTGTTACGTCCGAATGCAGGATTCTCTTTGCGTTCTCTACAAAAATCTCAACCGAAAACATTGGTAGGGAATCAAGGAACACCGGTAATTTTTTGCTATCTATTTCAAACGGATATGAAAGGCTTTCTTCTCTTTGAACTATAAAACTCACACCAAACGTTATCAAACAAAATTTCCTCTACGAGCAGATTGAAAACGGAGAAAAGCGACCATTTCTGCTTTCAAGACGAAAGGTATTTTTCAGTCAGGTCAGCGCTCGGCCATATATTCAGTGAGAGTGATACTACAAAGCCACAAGGATTTTAGAGTTTCAATTGCAAAGAATGTCCCACTAATATTTGCAGCAAGCTAACCCATCAGATTATCATTTAATACTATTACGCATCGGAAAAAAACAGCAACTCTATCTCGCGTCGGCCGACTTGGATGTATGATCCCGATCATACAAATCATGTCATACCAAGCAGGTTAGCGTGATATTTTACATAATTGAAACCATATCTCTACATTTTAAGGCTGCAGTTCAAGCTATTTGGAAAAGTTGGAATAAAAACTAATCTATTCGACCATGGAATGCGTGCACCCAAACTTTAAACAGCCTGCATTGACGATATTCTCAGTTGGTCACATAATTGCGATTTCATGCGATCTGCAGTCCATGAAGTTTACGCCACCGTCCTAAATTGCTTACTCAGTGCCTTAAACTCTTTAATGGGGCATAGCCGCGTCAACATCTATATAGCAACGCCTTTGTTAACGTTTCTTAGTTTCTAAATTTTGGATGTTACAGTTGCTAGCATACACTTCCTATACGCACATCAGTCTTTTACTGACAAGTTTGGAACGCTTTGGTTGTTCTAATAGTACCCACGGGTAGTTTTTATTTTATTAACACGCCGTAGAAATGAACCGCTGATCTCTAGATGCAAGCATCGTAGAGTAGCGACCGAAACCACACGGCTACCGAGAGCGTCAAAACGCGACGCCGTCCTAAGGACTGTGGTAAAATATGATTATTTTCAGTTACACCGTACGTTTATCTTCAGTAAAACTGTAGGTGAATGGCCGCCTATAAGCACGATTCTTTGTAGGCTTAGAGGAAAAAGGAGTTCGAGGAAATTCTTCTTCTGAAAACAAATATATGCATCCATAGGAATTTTGTGGAAAGCGTATTTCCAAATCTATTTGAATTTAACTTATGTAGCTGGCCGAATGTGATAACATAATATCGAATATACACCAAATTGAACGATGAAACATAGATCGCCGCAAGCCGATTGTAGTTAGTTACGGAATCTCAACACGTTAAACGAAATAACACAAATTCTTTTTTTATTATTCTTCCACTACAGACTACGCTTGAAAACTAAATTAGTTTCGTCCTTTCAAACTACACAATTATCAGTGTACCATTCAAATAGGTTATATATAAAGTCCTACTTAAATGATAACAAAATGCTTTTAATTGATTAAATGTTGGGAAACAATGCAGCAGAACTATATACTGTCTTGTTTCCAATTAAACAATCCTTTCAAATTAAGATATCCGTTTCAACTCAACTGCAATCCGTTAGTACAATAACTGAATTGAATTCCAACTTTTCGTTCAGAACTGTAGCTCTAAACAACTCAACAGTGAACGCTTTATCATTAGGTGTGCTTTTTTGCGACTCTTTTGCGTGTAGGTTAGAGTAAAAACTCGATTCACATCAATAACCTGAGCCTAAGGTCTATTTTCTGCCCCGGAAATTTATCTAACGAGGTGAAAACAACCATTTCACCTCATTTCGTCATCCTTTGGATTATGGATTTACTGATCGGAAAAAAATGATTTTCTCTGAAATACTATAGCAAACTATTCCGAATCAATGGTTGGATTGGATAAGCCTGAATTACTCATAAGTTTACGTCTGTATGTTACAATTATTCACTAGATGGAGTGTATTCTGATGTTAAAATTATTCAAAATTTTCAGCTGCATTTAATTTAAATTTATCCGATGTCCAACGTTTCACAAATCTAGGCATCATCAGGGATCGTAATACATATTGTTTGTTCTATACAATTTGATCAATGTTCCAATGTCATATCCTATTTTTTATCTTCGTTAAAACTTGTATGAAAAGTATGAACAAAGGAGATATACATATATTACAATATAAATTAAGCGACAGAACAAATACAGATTTTAACGAAGATAAGAATATGACATTGAAACAAATTGAATAAAACAAACCATACAACTATCCCTGATGATGCCTAAATAAGCGAAAAAAATAAATACAATTAAACACAACTGGAAATTTTGAATAATTTTATCATCTGAATTAAGTTTAGTTTTGATGTTTTTAATTTTTGCAAACATCAATCACCTGTAATTTAAACTTTATACGAGACTCCTATGATATCCATGGTTTTTTTGTTTGTGCAATGACTACCCTTAACCTACGCTAAACCCGGTGTACCGCTGATTGCAGCAGCACTTCATAACATGGGAATAATTTGGCTTCGCCAATCTCGTGCCATCACACTACTGTCGATAAAGATGGCAACCTCTGCTGAACACAGTTTCTGCAGCAGTAGCAGCACACCACAGAACATGTGAAATTGCTTTTAAATGAGTTTACTGATCTCATCTTGCGGAAAGCATGTTTATCTTTTTTTCTGCTGTTGGTGTCAAGTTGCATTTTTCTTGTTTTACCGGCTTTTGCCAGTTGGAAGCTGCTTCTGTTCGTCATTCAGGTGGATGTATTCAAGCCGAGACGAATATTTTTTATTAACTCTGCTTGGATACATTTTATAAAATCATGGGTCATTGTAGTCTCTCTATGGGAGAGTTAGCTGGTAAAAACGTAGAATTTAGATAGCATAATTCATGTACAGGGTGTGCCAACAGTTTTTTAAGGACTTTTTGTTTATACTACTGTGTACAAATATAACCCGGATTTAATTTAAACTGATATTCTGATAATTTCGTTGGGCACAAATCTTTTTATTTTTAAGTTGGTAGGACTGTTACTGCCATCTGTGTCAAATTTTAGGTTAATATCTTGATTAGTTGAAGAGTGACGCTCGTTTTCGTAAACAACCAAAATTAACATTTTTGATTTTTACCATGTCAGAAAATATTCAACAAAGAAGTTCGATTAACTTTTATGTTGGAAATGATATTTCTGCTGCGGAAACGCTCAGAATGTTACAAAAAGCCTTCGGTGAACAGGCTATGCCTAAAACACAAGTATACGAATGGCATAAAATGTTTCAAAGAGGGTCGTGAAGGTGTTGAAGACGAACCACATCAAAGACGACCAAGAACATCAACTGACGAACAATTGGTGCTCCAAAATCGTCGATTGACAACTAAAGAGCTTGCTGATATCGTTAACATTTCAAATGGATCAGTCAACAACCATTTTGAAGGCAGTTTTGTGCCTCAAAAAAAGTCAAATCTCGTTTGGTTCCACAAACCCGCAATTTTTTGGAAAAACAGCGTCGCACGCATTGATGCACTCGTTATTCGTGACCATTTCGCCAAAAATTCCACACATACTATCCGCAACCGCCGTATTCGCCTGATTTAGCTCCCAAGTGACTTCTGGCTATTCAGCAAAATGAAAAGACGCTTCGGGAACACCGTTTTGGACACGATAGAAGAGATTCAAGCAGAATCGAAGAAAATTCGCTGGCAAAAGTATATTGCAGCCGAGGGGGATTACTTCGAAGGCGATGAAATAGATTTTTTAAGAATAAATAAGGATTTCAAAAATTATAACAAAATTCCAGGTTATATTTGTTTGTATACAGTAGTATTTATAACCTAATAAATGGGAGATTTTTTTCAAGGCCTTGTGGTGAAGGTGATAACCGCGATTCTTTGTACCAGAACATTACAGAAAAGAATAAGCAACAAAGAAGCAATGCGGAACAGAACAGAGTAGCAAAAGGGGAATTTAGGGGAAATTGAACATTTCTTTGGTTCAGGGTGTGTCCTGGGTTAGATTCGAAACTCACTCTAATTTCAGAAGAAAACTTTAATTATAGTATATTTACAGATAAATATAATCTATTAAATTTTATTTGGGGCAGCAAAATCATTTTTTTACTATTCCATTTCATTAGACAATCTCAGGAAATAAATAATAAAAAAAACAAGTTTCTTGTACCAGCTGTTCATCGAGAATTATCGAGAACAATGTTGTTAGTGTAATGTTGTCAACTATTGCAGAACAAAGCTTCAGCTTTGCAAAAAATATTCTTTGGAGCAAATTTTCCCCGAAAAACTGCATTGACCATAATGAAATTTCGAAGAAATCAGCATTTTTCACGTTGAGACCTTGAATAAAAAACCTCTTAAATTTTTTGCCACTGCTCAACCGTATAATTCGCAAAAAAATTCCTACCAGATGACAACAATATTTTCTTAAAAAAAAAGTAGTTAGGTTACGTTAAAGGTACTGCTGTCATTATTACAGCACACTTACAAGGAAACATCCCCAGGTGTACCCCTCCGATTTTCTTGAAATTTGGATATGTTGTAGAGTAAACAAATCTAAGGATCCCTTATTTTTTCTTAGCTGCTGGTAAGCGGTTTTAAGGGGGTGTTTTCACCCCCTAAAAATATGGGTTTTTTGGGGAAAACTGATAATTTATGTAGATACAATAATCAGAATTGAACGGAATTGCTGAAAAATTGTTTCTATCGATGGGAAATTAAAAATGAATAAAAAAAATTTTGGGGTTGAAAATTTTTAAGGGGTGAACCACCCCCGCAAAAGTTAGTTTCAACGCCAAAAAATCGAGTAATGACCCGTTTTTATCTTGAAATAGTGCAAATAGTAGATAATTAAGATACAAAAAATACGTATTTTTTGTTTTAGCGAAAAAAAAATTTTAGGGGTAAACTACCCCTTCAAGTTTATATCCCGAATTTATTTACCAAAGCCGAAAATTATCGTTGTTGAAGTGAAAATAGCACCGATATAGTATATTTGATTTCTTTATATTGCCCACTGTTGTTCAGAATATACCCCAGTTCTATTCAGGGTGAACCACCCCTCTCTAACGTATACAGGGTGTACCATCCGGAAAGTTTTTTCCTCATAACTTTTTAGGATCAAGGTTTGAAGAAAACTGACTTAAATAAAAGTTGTCGGGAAGAAAGAGGGCTATCGAATGTTGACCTTACATTTGACCTTCAAGGTCATTTTCAAGGTCATTTGAAGGTCAACTTCCGTTTTTTATATGGGAACCCTTATTTTTGACCGCAGATTCTGAAAAAATTAAAAATTTTACGTTAGAGGTAAAATTGGCCCTAGGGGACATCTGAAGGTCAGATGGCTCTTTCGAACTTTTCAGGCTGCGGTATCTCGTTATGATGCGGATGGCGAGATATGAGCAAAATTAATTACATACAAAATGTTGAGGTCATCTGGGGCCACAACGTGGTGACCTTGGATTTCACTTTGAAGGTCATTTGAAGGTCTATTTGTGTTTTGTGACTAGAACTCTCAATAGTTTGTATATCCTATTTCATTTTTACCCCTTTAATTGCGAGATCTTGTACACTACATCACACTAATTAAATTTATATAGAACGTATCAAAAATATGTAAAAATATTTAAACGAAGTTATACATATGATAGCTGGGTTTTTTTCGTACAGAGCAGAGTAGAGCAGGTTAAGCGATGGAAAAAACGATCGAGAACAACTTAGCGTAGCCAGCACGAAAACGGGGCATGTCTTTGCTTGGCGTGGCTTGGGAGTGTGTCTTGGTTTAGCTAGAATTCAAATGACAACTCAAATTTCAAGAGAAAACTTAAATTCCGGAAACATTTCCTTTAGGCAGCAAAATTATTTTGCATGATTACCATTCCAAATAATTACACAAAACGAGCATTTTACTGACATGAAATGAACTATAAATGCTTTCCAAACTGTTACTGCTTTAAAGCTTTCACCTCCTGCGCCGCGTACATTTCAAATGTGGAACTATTAACAGAGTAGAAATCCTGAACTAACTTTCTATCGAGAGCACACGTGCATCAATCGTCAAAGCACGTGCTAAAACTCTCTAAGGAGATGGCAATAGCGGTGGGATGAAACTCCAAAGGCAAGCTGGACACATATACTTATCCCGCAAATCGAATTGTGGCTGAACCGCAAACATGGAGAGGTGAACCACTATCTAACCCAGTTTCTTACTGGACATGGCGGATATAGGAAGTACCTACACAGATTCAAGCTGGACGACTCGCCCGATTGACCGAGGTGCCCAGGAATAGCGGAAGACCCGGAACATGTAATCTTTCAATGTCCAAGGTTTACAAGAAAGCGAGAAGCACTGGAGGTCGAACTTGGAAGTGGCCTCAATCCACGTAACATAGTGGAGCACATGATAAGATCTGAATCCAATTGGGAGGCCGTGACTCGCACAATATGCGACATACATAGAGAACTGAGGAAAGAGGAGCAAATATGCAAAAGGACGCGACGGATTAACGGCTAATTAGCCAAAACCAGCCCTGCGACGTAATACCGAGAGGTAGTTCCGTAGGGAGAATGGTGGAGAAAGAGGGTTGAAGGTTTTACTGGGTAAGTAGTCGCACACTGACGATGAAAGTCCCATGTCGCTGCCGTGCAATTGTCACTAGTTGCCGGCAGTGTCTCCTGAACAATGAGATTTCCCCCCTCTATAATAAAAAAAAAAAAAAAAACCTGTATACATTAGAGAGGGGTGGTTCACCCTGAATAGAACTGGGGTATATTCTGAGCAACAGCGGGCAATATAAAGAAATCAAATATACTATATCGGTGCTATTTTCACTTCAACAACGATAATTTTCGGCTTTGGTAAATAAATTCGGGATATAAACTTGAAGGGGTAGTTTACCCCTAAAATTTTTTTTTCGCTAAAACAAAAAATACGTATTTTTTGTATCTTAATTATCTACTATTTGCACTATTTCAAGATAAAAACGGGTCATTACTCGATTTTTGGCGTTGAAAACTAACTTTTGCGGGGGTGGTTCACCCCTTAAAAATTTTCAACCCCAAAATTTTTTTTATTCATTTTTAATTTCCCATCGATAGAAACAATTTTTCAGCAATTCCGTTCAATTCTGATTATTGTATCTACATAAATTATCAGTTTTCCCCAAAAAACCCATATTTTTAGGGGGTGAAAACACCCCTTAAAACCGCTTACCAGCAGCTAAGAAAAAATAAGGGATCCTTAGATTTGTTTACTCTACAACATATCCAAATTTCAAGAAAATCGGAGGGGTACACCTGGGGATGTTTCCTTGTTAGACAACATCTAGGTATATTGGGATACCACCGCAGAAAATGATTCACCAACCTGAACAAAATTTAGTCAGTTTAAGTTTAGTAAACCAGCCGTGGTTGACAATGAAACAATGAAGCTGATTAACACTTATGTATGTATTTTAGGGCACTCAAGAATAACATATGAAATATAAGGACCAACGCATATCCTTCCTCATCCTAAGCAGGGCAGAGCTTTTCACCTCATCCTGGTCTTCGTAGCTACTACCAAAACTCCTGTACTGAAACGAAAAGATTGATTGATTGATACTTATCTCTTTTAGAAGCCTAGTCTTTTTTCTCGTTTATGTTTTTTTTTGGATACTGATTACAAATCTTAGGATTGCTACCAAAAATTCTCTTTGCGGAATTTGAGTTATAGTCAACAAAACACAAAAAACAACACCTTTATTGTTTTTTTTTTAATATTTTGAAAACCGTCAACCCTAGCCAAAAGTTTTATATTATACGAGTAAGAAGACAAAATAAATCACTTTTTGAAAGAAAAAAAAAAACACAAAAACGCAAAGTGAGAATATCTCGAAACTATTGAAAAAGTCTTTTCATGGTGTCTTTGGCTATAACTCAAGTTCCACAAAAATGTTTTAGTGGCAAACCTCAGATTCGTAATCAGAACCCGAACCCCAAAAACATAAATGAAAAAAATCAAAACAACACTACAATTTGTTTTAGACTAACTACCTAATGCTTGGGCTACCATTCGAAACATGCTAACTTCAAATTTATCAGATAGGTGTTATTTTTTGTGAAGCATACATTTCAAAATGTTGCAATTATTATAAATTTTATTAATTTAAAAAATAAAATAATAATATTAATCGGAACAATAATTACTATCTTGTCATATCCTTCATTTAAAGGCCATTTTTTCTTTCAAGAGTAAAAAAGGCTGCCCACTAAGACGAATTACACAATTTTGACACACTGCACCTTGAGGAAGCAACACATCAATCTCGTAAATAGGTCACCAAACCGTCCCATTCAATCCATCCAAATATTTTTTCCTCATATTTTCCTTCAGTTTTGTCAAGAGTCATCAAGACGAATCGTTTTTCATCAATTATGTGTGCTTAACCGACTGCCGAAAACTCTACGACACTACTGTGTCAAGTACGTAGTAATATTTGTATTTGTATACGTATATCCGTACGCATATAAATCTATATCTAGCCCATCTGTAGCTCTAAGCAAAAAATGTGTAGGAAACAAAAAAAAGGTTTTGAAGTTTTTTTCCTCAGAAATAAGAACAAATACATTTCCGGGACAGATTTTCCTTTTATTGTACATAGGAACATTTGTACAAAAATACATTACACTTTGTGTTTATACTCAACGGGGGGTTGACATTAAGATCATTAAAAAAATTACGGGGCGAGTATTTATTTTTTCCTATTCTTTCAGAGTACAGATATATTGACATTACTTGTTTATTTTTCTATAAACATATTTTAAGTGTTTATTTGTACTGAACCATTTGCAAGAAATAATGAAGTTCTTAATTATCATTAACAATGATTGAAATAGAAGTTAATAATTAATTTAGAAAACTCAATTTGGGGCAATCTCGGGGCTTTGAGAAGATTCTAGAAACTTACGATCTAGCCAGGAAAACAAACAAGATGTGAAATTTGCTTTGTTGTTCTTGGTTGCGGTTATTTTATTTTAAATTTCATTGCCATTTTTTACTTGTATTTTACGATGTTGTGGAGAAAATATAAAGTTTACTATTGGATTCAGATTTAATTAAATACATCAAAATACTAAATTTATTTCCAACAATAAACCTATGCGCATAAAACAAAACAGTGTTAAAAATTAAGATACAAATTTAAAAACATCCTACAACTAAGATTTTCTCCTCTTTTTTTATTGAAGCACTTGTGATGTTATTCTGATCACGCGAGTTTCTTTTTAGTGTACTTAAATAATTCGATTATTTTTTACAGGTAAAAACAGACAATTAACATTACATTTACTATTCCCAGAGGCAGATGCCAGAGATTCATTCTAGCTTGCCTTAATCCCTTGTGGAATGCCGCGTTACCTGGTTCGTAAGAGTGCTACGATCTAGTTATTTTATAGCATTCTAAAAGATTTAGAATGATACAAACTGCTGGCATACACATCCTATTCGTTTAGTCGCCTTCTACGACAAGCCAGGAAATGCTGTGGCATTATTCTTACGCACCACACCACATGGGGGATATATTCATTTCATAAAAATAAAAGAAAATATGTGTTGTGTACTTCAAGGATGAAAAAATAGACAATTCTTCATGACATGAAACAAATGTTTATTATTTGATCTCTTATAGGCACGTAAGTATTTTTTATACTTTTGTACTTTATTATGTCCCACTTTACGATGTCATGCAATGTGGTTTAATTGAGCGTATACTATGTAGGTAAATGCGAATTAAGCGCGAAAGAGTGATAACAGTCACAACGAAAACATTTCCCAGAAAAAAAAGAAAATGTCGGCAACAATGTGTTTGTATCTTAGAAATAGAGATCAAATATGTATAAATATGGATGACTCTGGGAAAAATGGACTCATTTTTTCCCATTAGTAATAATGGTTTTGGTTTTTTCAAGCATCTGATGGGATTCAGAGTGGAATGCGAACCCTATTTATAACACGTGAGGGGTTAGCGTAATATTTCCTGGGAAATTAAAAACATCAATGCCTTCATTAGGTGAGGCATCCTATAGGTGCGAGGTCAAGAATAGTCCACAGCGTTTCTGTCTTGTCGTCAAAGACGATTAAATAGATAATATGTGTGTATCAGCAACTTGCATCATCGGATTTTTTAAATACAACGTCAATCGTTGCCGCGCTATGCTTTTACAACAAAGTTAATATACCCTACTTGGTGCTGGGTATATCCTAAAATTTAGTGCACTTTAAAAACGTGAAATTGACTTTTTCTGTGCGTATACTTTGCGAGATATTGATAAAAAAAAACGTATAAAAAGGGCTCTAAAGACAAAATTTATGTTAACAAACCTCAAATCATCTCTTCTGTGAAACTTACCACCTCAAAATGCTAGGTTCCAAGAGTACACCCCTATTGTGATAAGTTTTATTGCTAAAAAGGAATAAGAATGCAACATT
Organism: Chloromyia formosa; assembly: GCA_964017055.1. Taxonomy (NCBI): domain Eukaryota; kingdom Metazoa; phylum Arthropoda; class Insecta; order Diptera; family Stratiomyidae; genus Chloromyia; species Chloromyia formosa. The sequence goes on from OZ024814.1 coordinate 129,136,898, forward strand.
TAAAAAAGTACGGACGAAGTCGAATGAAGCTAATGTTTACACCTCAGTTTAAAAATTCAGCGGAGTTTTAATTCAGTTGATTGATTTTTATAGTTCATTTGGAACTTTTGTCTAAATTTTACGAACTACTACCCCAAACTCATACAAAATGCCTGGTGCTATAGTTCTTTTTATTTTTAGGACGATATTTCCCGGAGCATTAATTCGCAGAGCCTTGATTGACGAGGGGTAATGTAATATGGATGATACTAAATGCTGTAATTGTTACTGGCTTGATTTACGAAAGGAGAAGTCTTACAATAATAAATTAAATCATTAACCAGAGAAGTTAAGAAATGATCTCACGATCACGGATCACGGAACAAAGTAGTTAGGAAATGTCCAAAAAAAATACGACTGAACAGTAATAAGACGCACTCCAAAAAGTGAATTTAAATTTCCTTCCAAATTCGATTAATTTTACTTATTTTTCCACTCATATACCCATCAAGAATTGATTTTTAAACAAATTTTAAGTAATATCTACAAAATTCCGAAAATTACACTAAAATTGGTGTAAAATTGAAAATCAAGTGTTTTTCATGTATTTTTACAATATTTTGTACATAATTCGGTTGTTGGTACATTTTTACAAGTGTAGATGTAGTTTTACCCATTTTTTCCTGCATTTTGTCGCATTAACAATATAAGCTGCACTAATTAGTGCGTATAAATAGCGCGATTGGCGCAACGGTTCGTACGTTCGCCTTCTGTTCACTAGGCCCTAATTCGAAGCCTACTGAAGGCATTCGTCTTTTCGATAAAAGGGCAATTTTGGAGTTCTTGTTTACATATTTTTTTAGGTTGAATTACACTCGATTTGAAAATTTACATTGCAGAGTAAATTTGTCATTATAATAGAAGAAATAAAGCTTGCTCCTATTATTAGAGTAAACTTTTTTATGGTGCGTATTATAAGCTAAGCACACGTTTTTCGTTTCGACGTTAGCCGTGACGTCTCGGTCGCCACTCTACGATGCTGCATCTAGCAAAAAAGGAATTCAATGCCCGGCGCGTTAATAAAAACTACCTGTGCATACTACTAGAACTCCCACAGAGTTCCAAGATTGTCAGTAAAAGACGACTTGGATAGGAATAGCACGATAGTAAATATGCTATCGAAACGTCAACAAAATATACAAGAGATGTTGACGCGCCCATACTCCTGGAGGTGTCAAGACAATTAACACACGTTTCTTAGCTAATTATTTACTTTAACACACAACAATTAACAGCTTGTTGAGACGATACCCGTGAAAACAGGATTGCGTCTATGCTGAACAAACAAAGGCGTCACCCGTTGACAGAAAAAAAAACAAACTTGCGGGTAACCAAAGTATAAAAGAAATATAACATAAAATCTCGATTTTAATTACACACGAAGTTGCTATTCTGTCTGTATAACGAATCATCACTGACAGAGATGTCAATTGAATTCATGTCAGTTACTAAAATACCCTAATTTGGAATAACGCAAATTTCCAATAAAATTCTTAAGTTCGAAATGAGAAAGACACAGAATATATGTGTCAGGCAGTTGTCGAAATCTATTTACGGTACCAAATACTTTATTTGTTTCACACCCAATACTCCTAAATTTCTATCCTAGAGACTCATTTCTACTGAGAATTCGAATAAGTTTATGTAGTTTCTCCGCATACCACTCCATTTCTTTAAACACTTCGATAAACATCGTTTCTCGTTTTTACAAAAACACAACATAACAAAGGAACAGCAAAAAAAACCTTAGGAAACAACACCAAGAGAGTCATTTTGTATTTTGACATTTGACTGACATTGATTTATGGTCCTGAATTGAACACTGAAGAACGCAAGCATCCAGAGAATCATTCTGTTACATGGTTTTGTACTGAATGGACGAATTCGTCAATGGTTAGTTGTGACGAAGTAGGTTCCGTTGCAAGAATTGTGTGTTACACAAATTGATGTTGTTGTCTAATGACGTTTTTGTTCAGTAGAGTATCGAAAACGTTTGAAAAATTTCTGTGAAATGTTTAGGATAAGTCAAGCTAATGCTAACATGTCGTCTAGTTTGTAAGAATTAGTCATCTTGGGCTTTCTTATTTGTTCAGAATCTCCTTTCAAACAGGAATAAGGAGAAGGAAGGTGATGATGACTAAGTAGAACAGCCGTTGGTTGATATTTTTACGAGAAGTAAATAGGATATGTACTATTTTTGGTTCTGTAATTGGATCGCATATTTCGGAAAGGGGTTATCTTGGAAATGTTGAAAAAAAATCGTACTCATTATACCCACACTATTACGCCTTCCTAGTGACGAAAGATCCAAGCGCCGCAAATACAACACCGCCCGACTCAAAAACTCAGTTGTCGTCCAACAGTACAACGACCATCTTGGGCAGAAAGCAGCTGAGATAAGTAGTCAGAGTCACTCATGTGACGTCAACGAACACTAGGACGCCATCAAAAATGCGCACTTTGACAGCGCAGACACCATCCTTGGTACAAACCTGGAATGCCGGTATAGGCCTTGGATGTCGGCTGTAGCGGATTATTCAAGGAAAACAACTAAACGCACGTTTAGCTTCAGCATCAGACGACAATCGAGCTCCTTTACCATTAGAAAGCTCGAGAAGTTCAGCGCAGCGTGTGACGAGATAAAAAAGAATATGCGAACTATCTTCTGGTCTGAGCAGAAGAGGCCGCATGAAGCAACCATTTGAACGCAGTATACAGTGTCAGAAAATTTCGCCACCATCTTGAACCGTGAACATCTGGTGAAGTTCCTCCTCATGTAAATAATTTAGCTAACCATCAAAATGTGCATATGTGCCCCGTCTTAACAGGAAATAGTCGCTGCAATATTGCACTAAAACTAAAGGTAAGGCCGCCGGACTCGCCGGCATTCCTGAAAAACTTTATCAATCAGTGCCTACCGAGTTGCTGTACCTACTTGTTGGTAAACCGTAGGACAAAGAGATCTTTCCCGCTGAATGGAAGAAAGGTTTGATAATCAAACTTCCCAAAAAGAGCAGCCTTACAGATTGCGATAATTGGAGAGGCAATAACGTGCTGACTGCCGTTGTGAACAAAATAGTTACAATTGTCCTGGAAAGTCTAAGGGAGCACTTGGAAAGCACAATTGATAAAGAACAGGCCGGATTTCGATCCGGCTTCTCCTGCATTGATCTCATTAACACCTTGCGAATCATCATCGAGCAATGCGTTGAGTACAATTCTTCGCTTTCTTTTCCAGCTTTCATTAATTCTTTCGATTTTATGAACCGGGATTCCCGGCTTCCCTGAGAAGATTGTAGCTATTATTAAGGCAACCAATAATGGCGTAAAATGTCGCGTTCTGCCCAATGCTTAGGTGTCGGGGACCTTGAGATTTGGAGTGGAACTCGGCGGACCTTAACATCTTATCTGTAACATCTTGACTACGCTAACGGCATATGCCTACTCTCCCACAAAATCATGGATCTAAACGCAATGGCTTTACATCTCGAGAGGGAGGTGAGCACGGTTGGGCTAAAAATTAACACCGACAAGACCCAGGTACTTAGCCCGCCGTTGCGAAAAAGAAAAGATTCAACTCATCCAATTGCCATCAGTATCAATGGACAGCTTGTGGGAAAGGTGGACCAATTGGTCTACCTGATCAATTGCCCTAACCCGCTGTGGGGCATAGCGCGTCAACTGTTCCACGTGACCCAGTTGACGTTTCGTTTGGGATAAACTAGTTTCGGAGAATGCAGTGGCAAGCATGCACCTCCTGCTCTCCCATTTAGCCGCCTACCTGGGACAAGTCGAGAGATTATTATACCTAGATATTATTACGCCCCGCACCACCGGAAGACAACACAAACATCCATGGCCACGAACATCGTCGTGGACGAGATTCGAACCCAAAACGTCGGGGTAATCAGACATGAGACTGATGCCTCTACGCACTGAGCTACCGGTCGCCCTACCTATCTAGGAAGCACTGTTTCCGAAAATGGTGGTACGGAGCAGGACATCGCTCGTCGTATCAACCAGGCTAAATGCATATTCGGCATGCTGTTTTATATCTCGCAGTGCAGTTATCTCAGTATTAAGACCAAACTGGGCTTGTAGATATGCTATCGAAACGTCAACAAGGCATAGAAATGCTAGAGATGTTGACGCGCCCATGTCCCTGGAGGGGTCAAGGCAATTAACAAAAATACACGATTTACTCATTTGCCCTAACCTCTAGTGGGGCATAGCGCATCAACTATTCCATGTGGTTTAGCCGTGGACGGGACTTGAACTCGTAACGACCGTAGTCAGACACCTTCGAAATGAAACGTAGATTAATTAAAAAAAATGACTATGTCTTGTGAAAACCCGAGTAAATGTGGTGAAATAACACAATTTTAAATAAGCAAAATCAATTTTATCCACCTTATAGAGCTCTGTTAACGATTTAACTATACTATATGTATGTTTATCGAGCCTCCACAGTGGGAAAAAAGGTTTTTTCATCGGATAAATGCATGTGCATGGACATCAAAGGACACAATGAGCACATCCCATTTCTGGCGTTTGAAGTAACCATGGCGAAATGAGGGGGTGCAAAGTGCCGGAAGTGGGAAGATTCGTCATTTATATTAAATATTTTACTAACTATAAGAGTGCTTTTCCATTCAGCGATATAATGTCGGCATATCGACACATCGATCGATATTGTTGATCGCAATCTATAAAAGCATAATGCAGCATATGCTCGTAAGCTTCAAGCTTAAAAGTTTACATGTACAATAAGCTTATAAGATAATGATTAAAAAAATATCGGCCGGTGTGCCGACACGATATCGCTAAATGGGAAAACGCTGTAAACTATTCGAATTCGAACATTTTTGTACATATCATAATATCCGAAAGATAAAACGATTATTAAACTTGTTTACGATTCCACATGAAATGACTCCCACAGTATTCCATAATGGAACCGATTATCTCAGCAAATTCCACAAACAGTGTGAAAGATCGGCTTCAATGTATGAATTTCCGAATTTCACAAATCCATCTCGCTACAATACAATACACAAAATCCATAAGCTCAAATCTTGGCACATATTTTGTTTTCAGCCAATTATACGGCATTCTAAGCGAATAATAGTAACACGGCTGTAGCCGTAGTAGCAGCTCCTACCTACGCCGCTCATACGTAGGAATCAGCTTAAAAAAATGTGGACGACATCACTATGAAAAAAAAAATTCTAAGTTTGCGTCACGATGGTCATTGTTTGCCATGGAATCACGCTTACATGAATCGATAAATCAAAATCGCTTATGGTAGGTATGAATATTGTGGTGAAACCACACCTGGAGATGCGACCAAGTTTTTTTCTTTTCCTTCGCGATAGCCATACAAAATCCATTCAATTCGATTTTCCAGTACTCATTGCATTGAAACAAATGTAACTTTATTAACACAAGGAAAAGGGACTTTTGTGGTTTTCTTACATGACATATTTCCGCCAAGACGTCAATTTGCATTGAAATTGCATATCGTAAGAAGCTTAAGTGAATATAATTTACGATTACGCGAGGCACGTACGGGCTATTTTCGAATGATTTTTATTCTTACTAGTATTGTTCTGTGATGCATGAATAACTATTGTCCGCTCCGATTGCATACAATCAGCCATTTGCATTCGGAAGCAGTGACCTACCCCGTAGCTCACCAGGTGGGCGCGTGTTGACAGAAAGAATGAAGCTGAAATGTATAAATTTTACTATAGATATTATACTATTGTAGTTGCGTAGGTCAACCAAGCCTACATGTGGTTAGAGGGAGTTCTTGTGGGATTAACTGATCGAAAGCATTATGGTCAACACGCCCAACCCAAAATTATATCACCGGAACAGCATACATACATAGCGAGTGAGTATCTTTATTTATTTACCAAGTAAGCGTGTAATCAGTTTTTTCTGCACATACATATAAATACACATATATTGTATAATACACACGTGTTTACTAGCAAAATACAAATACGTTATTGTAAACAGAAGAATAGGAAAATTACAATTCTTTTAAATAAATAAATATGTACTATAAAAAATGTGCAATTTATATACGTATTATTATGTATATTCTAAAATTATGGCTTGGTTGGGATAGTACCCGTATATTAGTAATTATGAAGTCAAAAACAAAATACAACAATAAAAATTTTAACAAAAGAATTCACGTTCATGTAAAATATACAAAAACTGAGTCCAAGAAATTGTCTGGGGAATATGCCACGATTTTATTTGAACGATCCTGAATACGTACATATGTATGACCATCCTGTTAATTATATAAATATATACCTAGTGATAAGATATGCATTTTTTTATTTAATAGAATTTGAAGACCTACTATACTTTTGGTGTAAACACATTAAATCTAGGTTCCTTTTTTCTTGTTTTATTTACTTCAGTCTGACTCATCCTACATATTCATTCAAATAAACGTAAACACAAATACATATGTATGTATACTCAAATCACAAATATATTCACAATCAAAACATTTTTAGATTAAAATAAATACCTAAATATTTTCCATTGGATTGGATGACGTCATGTGTACTAGTACACGTCTATTATTGATTGATATGAGAAAAGTAGCTAATGAGATACGATGTGTCGTCGTTTATTGCATTTCGATGTACGTGCTTGTACGAATAAATGAATATCTTGAAGAACAGATGTTATATAAAATATATACTATGTAGGCATGTATATTGTAACCAAACGAGATACGAGAATTTAGCAGGAAGCTTTCTCTCAATTCTAGACCTTTATTGCACTCATGATAGATGAAAACATCTTTTATGAATTTATAAAATATAAAATTTGTTTTTGATAATGCAGAAGTAGATATTTTTTAAAGTAACTATATACATATTAACATATTTCTGGCACATCAATATAGCGATCTAAGGTTCGAGAATTCATCACGGAAAGACGTAATTTCAACAGGGCATTGAAATTTATTCAATTAGAAAATATCAAGGCTCCGGATACGGGAGACAGGTCAGGTCAACATTGACATATCCTCAAGCCGCTGTGAAGTCCCTTGAATCCAACCTGGTATCGTCCAAAACCGAGGCAGACCGCCGAACATGCCTTATGAAAATGGGGAAGTTCTTCAATATTATATTATGCTGCATACCAGGAATATAGCAGATTCACTGGTAACTGTAGAGCTGGTAGAACTACCGATGCTAATTAGCAGATATGCCGAGACAAGCACACCCCCCCCCCCCCCCCAGATTTGTAAGTATGGAATAAAGATAGTCTCAATTGATAAAGCCAACTCGAGATGTTGGAGTTATTACTGGCCATTGTGTCATCGGTGAACACGCCAGAAGTTCCGACTTCCACACGACTTCTGTAGCTGAAGCTGCGAAGATGAAGTGGAAAGCACGTTTCATCGAAGAAGGTCTACCCAGGGGGCCTATTTCTAGGCTCATCTGGGAGACTTAGCTACTGCAGATGTGGGTCAATTCCTTTGTCTAATTATTTGTTCTGGTTGGTTCAATTATTAGATGATGGCTGGAGGTGTTGATTACTAGGATAACACAAGGGACCTACACTTGATCTAAGCGTGCTTTACTTTATATGGCAGCCCTCTACTGGCACCAAGGAGGATGCCAAGCAAGATTATTTCAATATCTACCGAATGTGAACATAGGTAATATATTGCGCGTGTGAAAACTTATTTCTCCAAAATTCTGCTTCCACTTCACCTGCCTTATTCTACTTTTCTAGATTTCATTCACTTAACTTTAACACGCGTTCGCGTTCATTATTGCTTGGAGTCTATATATTCCGTAAAATCCGACAATACCATTACACTTTCCAATATATTATTGTACCAACAATATCCAATTTTTTTCTATCAGAAATTAACTTTTTTTTAACTTCTTCAAAATTGCAGTTAAACAATTTTGAAGATAGTAGTCGCCCCTCAATATCAAATTCAACCTACAAAATTATTGTTAAGCGCGGTGTTTTTTCAAATACATGCATTACAACCATTCGACCCAATCCGTTCATGTATTATTCAAAAGAACAATCTTTCGCAGAGAAATCTACCCAAATTAAAAGCAACTCCAAACAAAATTCGAAACGGTTTCGGTATTCAACGAGAAGAATCGTCCAACAAAAAAATGCAGAAAATTCCTAACAAAGTTATTGTACTGAACTGAACTGAGAGGTGAATAGAAACACACAAATAAAAAAATGGTTGTTGTTTATCGACCAATAGAATTGTTTTGTATATATCAAATGGTGCTATCAAATCAGACAAAAACAAGCTATTCGCGTATCTTTTTTGCTGGTAAATGATGAAAAATGCCGGAGAGCCATCAAACTTACTCAAATTATCCAAAGAAGAGCCGGCCAACAGTGACGACATAGTAATCGCATGCGGTTTATCCAATTCGTCCAATTCATACATACTTGATGGGTCGGCAAATTCACCTCAGACGTTATACTGTTGGTGTTGCCACAGAGCGTAGATACTTCAAAGTAACTAGACATATACTATCACAAAATATCAACAACCACTAATCAACACAAGGCACCAACACAGCTCTGCTTGGCCAACTGGGGACTGTGAAACACTTTACAGATTTTCAAATTGCTAGGAAATACGAAAAACATATGACAATAAACTTCGTTGAAACATTTCTTCACAGAAATTCAAAATTTCTCACTAATAATATCAGAACCATTTTAATTTTCATCACTCTTTAGGCACTTTTCTCGCGGGTGGATATTTCGATCTTAGTACACCCGAATAGCACAAGAGTAGCGTAAACTTTGCCGGCTTTTGTGGCAACTTTCTCAAGAAAACTGACCACCACCATTTCCGACTCAACAATATTAAATTGTCCGATAATTTTGTTTTGCGCAAAAAAAAAATCTAAAATAAACGCACACACAGCTGCTCTACCGAACTGTTGAAATTTTGAGGAGTGATAGTGTTATCTAAAATTGACTAGAATTTCCTCCCCAAGTCATATGTTCGCCTCGCCCGAAACGACGCCGGCTAATCAGTTGGCGGATTTAAATTTTCAAGATATGGATACTTCTCCAATATAAATATATGGAATGTGAGTAACGTACGATTGTATTACAAAGACGCCGTGCCGCGATCGGCTTGAAGACGATTTTGAATTCAACTCGTATGGAGTAGAAATGCCTAGACACTAGCGCGGGACAGTCGCGGTGGACCGTCTGGAGCCCCACAAAAAACTCAGGTGAGTGCTATTGTGTACACTTCAGTTTAAAATAGTAGCGCCTGACACGTTGGGTAACAAATTTTTCAGTTACAGACACATAATCGAGATGAGGCCAATATAAAATGGTGAAATTGAGTGAAAGAATTCATTAAGAAATATGCGTTAAAAATAATATTAATGAATGAAGATTTTATAGCATTAAGTTGTCTAATGATTTGCTTTACCGAAGCTCTAAAATTAGAGAGATATTTTATGAGGCCCTATGAGGTCGTGTGTTGTCGTATAATTAAAAAATGAGACTAATTTAAACATTAGTCTAATAATACATAATATAATTTAAAATATTAAGTCTTATCAAATTATATTAGAATATTATGAACCTATCATTTTAATTTAAAATTATAAAATGCCATTCATTCAATCGTAATTATTAATTATACATATCATCAATTTTCGGAATTCATTTGTCAAGCTTGCCCGCGGTAGCTCGAGGGGTAGAGCCTTTAGTAAGCGAGAGGTCACAGGTTCAATTCCTGCCGCAAGCCTATTCGAACTGTTAGTTTTATACTCGGCATTCAGCCAACTCTGCTATGAAAGAGTCCATTGATTTGATAAAAATTAATTGAATAAAAACGTCCCATAAAATTTTTATTTTGGTAATGCGTACAATTGGTAAATACATTTGAACAAAGGCCCTTGGGCGAATTTTTGGAGTAGTTTGCAACCGAAATGGATTGCGCATCCGGTACAACCATGAGCTGTACGAACTGTACGGTGAGCTGGAACTTTGGGAATCGTCAAACTACAACGTCTTCAATAAGCAGGGCATATATTGTACAACGAATAGACGATAACCGCATATCTAAGGAAATATTGAAAGGACGCATCAGCGGAGCAAGGCTACGAGGAAAACCGAGAGCTCGTTGAGAAGAATCGGTAGATGTTGACGCAAAACAACTGCTGGGCTTCCAAAATTGGAAGACGCAGTCACTTGGCCGAGATAATTGGAGGACAATTGCTGTATTTTATTCAACAGTCCAGATCAGAGCAGAACAACTGGTTCGAAAAAAAACGATAAAGAACATATTAGAGTAGCGAAGCGAAAAATGGAGTGTGTCTTTACTTGGAGTGCGTTTTGGTTTAGTTACCATTCAAACGTCAACTCAAATTTGAAGAGTAAACTTAAATCCTTAGTACAGATACAATCCGACAAGTTTCCTTTAGGCAGCAAACTCACTTTGTATTTGTATGTATACTATTGCATATAATTACACAAATTCAACATTTTATTTTCAGGAGATTAATTCCATGTGGCTCCCAAACTGTATAGGAGAACAATTGACAACCATGATTTCGATTTAAAAACTAGCACAACTTTTGAACCACAACTGATAGTATGTCTCAATTTCGAAACAACCAAACTAAATGGAAAGCGTAAACAGAAAAGAATAATTGTAGATTTTCCTCTATACAAAAGTTGGAGTTCGAGTTTCAGTACCCGTTGAAATAAATTAGAAAACATTACGTTTTTTTAAAGGGTTGAATTTGTAATTCAACCCTTTCATACAATATACAACTTATACACTTACAAACAACAAAAGCCGGGGTAACAAATTTTGACGATTAACGAAACAATTGTTCAACCATGAGGCCGAGTTTATGCAAACTGTGGCAGCCGCCGCGGTTTACAAATTTACATTGCATTTAAGTGAAATCGCCGCTCAACATGCATCATCAATCATTTTTCATCAAATGGTTTTCTCCATTTAAGTTCAGTGTAAATTTGTAAACCGCAGTGGCTCCCGCAGCTTCTAAACGCGGCCGGAAAGCTGTAGCGAGCTGAGCACGTGGAGTGACGAACAACGAATATCGAAAAAGAACTTAACGAAGTAAATAAAAGTGGCACAGGCTGGCGAAGTGCTAGCGGACTCTATCAACAAATCCAAAAACAGGAGAATGTGATGTCTGAACCGAAAAGATGGAGGCGATGACTCTCGGGAGCAGAATCGAACAAAGGACAAATATGGCGAGAAGCCAGGAAGTTTATCGGATTTGGATCTCTGAAATAAGCACAATTCCAAAACGATTCGATTCGTGGTGGACTAAATGACTTTTGTTGTCAATTGTTAATTGCCTTGACCCCTCCAGGGACATGGGCGCGTCAACATCTCAAGCATTTCCATGTCTTGTTGACGTTTCGACAGCATGTCTACTTTTCGGAAAAGCAGTGCTAGCATGCGCCTCCCATCCGCGCCGTCTTTATACTGACAAGCTCGGAGCACTGTGAGAGTTCTATTAGTACCCACAGGCAGTTTTTGATCGCGCCGAGATTTGAACTCTGAGCTCTAGATTAGTATCGTAAAGCGGTGACCGAACGAACACGGCCACTGAGCGCAATAAATGACTTTTAGTAGTAGCGGAAAAGCTTTGTGGCGGTTACTTTTGCTCGAAAATGTGGTTTGTCAATAAACGCTGTTGTGAGTTTTGGCTTATTTTGCTAAAAATACCCACTCTTGGTCCTGGATGTGTCGAGTGGATATCTCTAATATACGTAACAACAAAAAATTACCGTTCGCACGTTCATATCCTCCCAAAAAAAGTTTCAGTTAAAACAGAACCATGTTTAAAAAATGTTCGTGTATTCTAAAGATCTATAAAAACTCTTTAGAAATTATTATATAACCCAAACTTCGCCATTTTTTCATCGCCAAGTGTTTTGAACTGGCTACATTTACCTGTATTTCAAGTTCATAAACATCCACCATACACGAACACCATCGATGTCGTCATCATTTGTTGTTGATAGCATTTTATTCACATTGGTGAGTTTAGTATGATGGCAGCAGTGAGTGTTGAAGTTCTTCTGCAATTTTGCTTTAGTTACAACTTCTTTTCATCGCTATGGTTAATAGCTTGTTCCGTTTATTTTAAATGAAGACTTTGCGTGCTGTTGTTAGTGCTTTTAAATATAAAGAAATTCGCACATAAATGTATACCATAAACATATACCCTAACATACATACGTGTATCTTCAGTGCAAATCTATCTGAAGTGGTCTAGTAAGAATAGATTTGAACAGGTAGACTGTGTTGTGAAGTCACCTAAGATCTTCTGCCAGAACTAACAAAATGGCACAAGAAAACCGTAAAATTACATGAATCTTCTCCGTAGTTGAGAATATACAATGACGCGACTACATCGTGCGAATTAAGATTGCATGTACGGAGTAGGTTGTGGTGGCAATAAATTGCATTAGATGCAGAACACCTGTTAAACATCTTGCTTGCATGCAATATCAAGGCTTATAAACATGTGTAATCGGTATCTTTTTACATTAATGGTCACGTTTTTATTTTTTCTCATTAAGAATTTCTACATAAATTATTTATCTTATTTATTAACTAAAATATGGTCAAAGAATAGTTTCCATTTTCCATCAAACCAAAAGGCTTATGTGTCGGGTGTAAGAATAAGTAAACCGCAGCCTTTCCAGGCTTGACAGGATGTGTATACCAGCAACAACTCAATTGCCCTAACCACTTATGGGGCATAGCGCGTCAACTGTTCCATGTGGCCCAGTTGACGTTTCGTTGGCATAAACTATGATAGTTTCGGAGAATGCAGTTGCCAGCATACACCTCCTGCTCCTCCATTTAGCCGACTACCTGCGACAAGTCGGGAAATGCTGTGGCTTATTATTACGGCGCGCACCACATGGGGAAGACAACACAAACATCCTGGTCTTCCTGGTCTCAAATGGAAGTTTTCCGAAATTGGCGCCAAATATTACATTATGTTTGTTGTTGGACCTATCCGCTCGGCTGCTTGCGGTTAGAAAACCATTCAATACTTGCTGCAACTTTCCTTTGACAATGAAAATATATGTTGTATATGTTATGTATGATACTATATGTCCTATGTCAATTTTTGGAAAAAAAAATTCTCTTCTAACGTGTTTTTAAAATATTGATCGCGCTCGGTAGCCGTGGTTGTTCGGTCACCGCTCTACGATACTACATCTAGAGCTCGGAGTTCAAAACTCGGCGCGATCAAAAACTGCCTATGGGTACTAATAGAACTCCCACAGTGCTCCGAGCTTGTCAGTATAAAGACGGCGCGGATAGGAGATGCATGCTAGCAACTGCACTTCCGAAAAGTAGATATGCTATCGAATCGTCGCGTCGTTTGACTCTGTTCTCATTACATCGAAAACTATTCTGACGTGCCGCTCGGCCCTCATGGAGATGAGTTACTTTTTCAACATTACCCTCTGCTGGATACCGAGTCACAGTGGCTTTGCGGGCAACTGCAGGGCGGACGATCTTGCGCACGAGGGGACAACCGGTGTCGTCGATAGGCACCGCAATGACATTAGAGTGCCAATTGCATCATGCAAAGTGGCAATTAAGTCTGTGGCAGTAGATAGGGCCAATACCAGATGGCTCAATAGTCGTACTTGCCAAACGACGAGAATGATTTGGCAGAAATTCGATTCTAGCCGCTCTGCCTCTTTGCTGGCACTGAATAAAAAGCACATTAGTAGAGTGGTGGGGACTATCACAGGACACTGCCCCATTGGTGAGCTCGCATGGAGGCTCCGTCTTCCTCATCATGACTACTGCAGGAGTTGTGAGGATGAGGAAGAGAGTGTCTTGCACCTTCTATGCCGCTGTCCGGCACTGGCCATCAGGAGGAAGAAATTCCTGGGCTCCTGGTTCTACTTTGACATGGAGGACCTCAAGGATATGAGTGTGATACAGCTCAATCGCTACATTGCCAGCACAGGCTGGTTCGGAACCTAGGTTTCTTAGAGAGATGTTTTGTTACTGGTGGTATCACAATGGACTCATGAGAGGTCTAAGTGTGCTGTGTTCTATCATGGCAGCCCCTTAACCTAACCTATCGAATCGTCAACAAGGCATAGAAATGTTGGAGATGTTGACGCGCCCATGCCCCTGGAGGGGTCAAGGCAATTAACAATTGCAAATTCAGTGAAAAACCGTTAGAAGCAGCAACATCCAAACCTTCTATGTCAATGTTGTGTTTTATAACTTCTACAAGCTCTTATTATAAACTGACTCAGGAGGTTGGCTACTTTCACCATCGATATGTTTTTATTGGTGTCCGGATATTAAACCAAACAAAAAGTGCTGAAGTGTTTACCCGCACCGGGATATTGGAGGTGTCCGTTTAATGCAGACTAATTTGTTCGTACATTAACAATTAGTGTACGGGACCGGGACAAATGTCCGCCTAATAGAGGTGTCCGCTTATAGGAGGTGTCCGTTAAGGGAGATTCCACTGTAATGCGTTGCGTCGGTCAGTGATATTATGGCTTTGTACGCGAGAGAGCTTTCGAGTGTTGTTTTAGATTTTATGTCTACTACACACAATGGGTCATGACTAGCAATTTGAAGACATTGCCATCGTATATCTACGCGTAAAGCAATGAGTGGTGATGGCGTTTGACAGAAAATTGCTTTGAAAGCCATTATGAGCCGATTGCTGGCAGTCATCATCGCCACAATCCCCTTTCTACCCAGATTCACGATAGCAACTGACAGCGTGGGTCATTGCATATAGCAGGCGTTAGATTTTGGTCATTAATACATGTAATCACTTTGTTCGCAGTTTCTGCATTGGGTCGCGAGAGATCTTTGGAGCTTTTCGTGCGCGTTGAAAATGACAAGGGTCGGTATTGCTAGACGCGGCTGTGCATCCATCGAAGGCGACGATCGTAGACACGGTTTGAAAATACGAGTGGACCAGATTGACATTCATTGAAGGGTTAATTTCAAAATACGAGTGGACCGCTAAAAATCGACACTTTATTTTAATAACATTGATAATTGGGACCAACAAATTCAATTAAAAACAGAGTCCCGAAAATATTCCAAAAATCGAGGAACAAGAAAAAATTTTCACCGTCCAGTCTTTTTTACTCTTCTATATAAATACTCCACGTTCATAGTTAATTTATTACACATATATATTGTGGTTAGAGGAAAAGAGACACAGAAACACGTTCTTCACAGTATACCGATACAGATATATTGTCTTAAGTTCGTCTGCAAAGCGATAGGATTATGCCTCCTGAAAACTTACTGGTGGTTTCAGTTGATCGCATTCAACCTCTTTTTCATAGGCAGACACGAACGCACTTTCGTGCCGAACCAACATCCCACTGAGATTAGCCATTAAGGTAGACTCGTATGTCATCAAACGGACACATGTATTTTTATATATTCCGTCATCGTCTCCAGGGCTACCTTAACAATTTTTATCACGTTTTTGATTATGATAATCGAAAAATAGTTCTCACTGTCTTTTTGCAGAGAAAATGCAAAACTAGCCTACATTTCATTGCCGATAAAAAAAATAACACCATGGGATGTCGCTCTTTCAATGGGTGCATTCGGGAGTCACGGTTGCTAGCTAGTTTTAAGTGCTGCCTCGTGATTTGTATTCCGAATGTTGCGCTAAACCACTGCTAAACTTAGCGCAAATAGCTAGGCGCTAACACTTTTAGGCAGCACAAAATTTGTTCGCTATCTTAGCTTAGCGGAGATTTGACAGTTCGAACGAATTGCCTGCATTCACAAATCATAGCGCTACCTGAGCACTCCCATTTTTGTTGTTGTAACTCAGTGCGAAATTGAGGCAAAAATAGGAGCGCTCAAGTAGCGCTACCGATTTGTGAATGCAGGCATGTCAATTTACAACATGACATTTCCTAGTCGACTAAATTGTGCGTTCTCCATTGTTTTCATAGTTTTTACAATGCACAAAACAACAACACATAATTACGAGAGGGAAAATTGCGTGTAATCATCTGTTAAATTCCAAACAATTGCCAAACTGAACTTGTCATTTGACAGGTGAGCCAGCATACCATTCGGGCGTCACAAAAAAAAATTGTTATGTGCTGCTTAGGAATTCGCTATTTCTATGCAGTGCATTACGCCTTTTTCCGTGACGCCCGCATGCACCCAATGATTGTTGTTGAAGGAAATACAGTGTGTAGATACAGAGGAAACATATGTCTCGAAAAGTGCTTCGAATGACTAATAGAAAATGTATTGTGGGATTGGTTTCGGTATGAAATTTGCGTTTATTATCGTAGTATAATCAAAGAGTGAAAAACAGCACAGACATAAATGGCTTTGAACATGTGTCCCATTTTACGAGTACAAAATTGTATGCAGTTTAAAGAATTATTCGAGCGCCTACGCAGATTAAAATTTAGGAAAATTTTTCATATCTTACCTATAAATAGGAACTTTGAAGCAATGTTCAATGGGAATGCGACTTACCTGCAACAAAATGGAAGAAAATATTACATATAAGAGTGAATATGTAAAAAGGGGATTCCTGAAACCATCAATAATATACCGCGTGTGTCCAATTTTTAAGCCCTGGCCAAAATTAATTTTATATAAACGAATTGTATAAACGTGGACTACAAGCCAAGTGTGTGGCCATTCAGGTGGTGATGGCATCTTAAGATCAAATTTGCCACACAGTTCAACTGAAGTTCGGCCTGCAGTCAAAGGCCTGATGGATTATTTTTTGTTTAAAAAGCATCAGGCCACAGATTTGGCTTGTAGTTAATCCAAACAGTGCTAAATTTTCAGTTGAACTGACCTATAGTCAGGAGAATTCGTTAAAGTTGATTTTCTTTTCTTCTCCTCACATCCTCTTCCCCTTGTTATTCCGGGCAATATCCAGTTATCATCTCACACATTGAAGACTTACGAGCGAGTTATCTGCAATCGATTGAACGGGATTGTACGGTTGGATGACAATCAATGCGGCTTTGTGGAAGGTCGGTCCACAGTCGATGCTATCCAGCGCATGCGTGCTACAATGGAAAAGCATCGTGATGCACGGACGAACTTGCACTTTGTGTTCATCGATGCGGAAAAAGCCTTCGACAGCCACGGCACACTTAAACCATAACAAGGTCCGTTGCGATGTCCTTAATTCGCAACACTAGACCTCCGTGAATAATTTGAGCTAGCCAGAGCTGACTATGAATCGGCTCAGCAGGTAAATGTCTACCCCAGTAAAGTCTTCCAGGAGCGTAAAGAAGCTAGATCCCAAGATTGACCTCCTTGAGAGTGCCGGACAGGGATAGAGCAGATGAAAACACTTTCCTCCTCCTCCACATCAGCGCAGCTTCTACAATAGTCATAGTGAGGAGCCCCAAGCCGCCTAACATGTTCCCTCACCAGGCAGTGTCTAGTGACAACCCCCTGACTTTTGTTCAGCGTCAACAGTCTTTTGGATTTAGAGGGCTCCATCTTAGGCCATAGGCTTGTAGCTGTTTCAACAGCCTACTATTTTCTCACTCACCTAAGGTTTGCTTTCAGGAGTGCTACCGAGAAAATCGCGTGCTTGTAGGAAGACATCGATATCCTTAAATGCATATAAGAGTCGTAGAACTCCCCAGTGGACCCACTACGCGCGAGTTCGACCGCCCTGCAGTTACCAGCGAAGTCGTTTTGACGTGCGATCCAGTACAGCACAGTGTGATGTTGAAATAAACGCCCATCATTGTAAGAGCCGAGCAGCATTCAGCAACTGCTATAGAGGTGGTTGTCAAAGAATTCAATGCTCTAACCGCGACTTGGCTATTCGTGAGGATGGTGACGTCCGTAGTGGACACAATCTTGCAACCCAGCCACGACTTCCATAATCGCGGAAACCTCTGCCTGCAAAAAACAAAGAAACACTGCAGTGATCTGGTAGACGTACTGATAAACGAACGTTCGGCCCGATACAGTACACACCTATGCCAACCCAAGTGAGTCTTACGAATTTCCGGTTAAAGGCGAAGTTCAAAGTTCAAAGCTCTTCAACATCATGATGCTCTATTTATTAAGACTCATCTCTGACGGCCTGGAAATATCACTTCTCTTCGCCGATGACGTTGTCCTGGGTAGCTAAGACATCGTTGCTTTGCAGACTACACTGACCAAGTGGTATAAGATACTGGAGGATCATGGACTGAGGATTAGCATACCAAATACTAAGTATTTTTGCTGTCCTTATTCAGATTCAGAGAGACCGATACCAGATATCTACATTAAAGGAGAACAACTGAAGTCCTGTTCAAGGTTGAACATCCTTGGCTCGATGGTCAACAAGGAAGCTACCTGCGATGACGACATCAAACATCGTATTAGTGCCGGTTGAATGAAGTGGCGAGAAAACTCTGGAATTTTCTGCGACAAGAAGATGCCACGAAAGCTTAAGGGTAAGTTATACAAAATGGTCGTATATTCCGCACTCATGTATGTATGCGTCTAAATGCTGGACTACGTACAACACATACGAAAGTAAAATGACTGCGACCGAGATGAAAATGCCAAGGATGTCAGCCGGTGTGACCAAAAAGCATCGTGTCAAAAGTACCTGCATCCGAGGCAGCTTGTTTTTTGAGCAACCGATTACTGAAAAGCTCGAAGATCATCATATGGATTAATATTGCCATGTTCTAAGGTGTCCGCCTGAGAACCCAGTCATGATGGCACTATCAATGAATGTTCCATTTACTGGACTCAAACCCTGAGACAGACGGAAGCACACGTGAATCGAGATGAAGAAACAACAACAACGCGTTAATCTCGGCGATGATACCGCCAGAATGGGCGAAGTGCCAACACCACAGGCAGAGCAACGCGAAGCCGCAGAGTGTTTTAAAAGGGCAAGGAGAAAGAAAACTCCTGGCACTATGGCCTAACTATTATTACGAATATTATAAATTTGATATGCCCCAAGTGCAAATTAGCATGTATATGTATTAAAAAATTCATTAGATTCAACTTGACGACGTGACGTAGCATCATCATCGTGGCGCGACAGCCCGACGTCGGGCCTTGGCCGCCTAACGACGTAGCATAAACACGCGAAAAAAATCATAAGGAAAAATCCTTTAATAACGCTGTAATCTTAATGCTCATGTTTTTCATTCAATTTCATTTAGGAATTCAGGATATTACGGCAATCTTTCATGCATATTGCTATAGTGCCTCTCCCAGCCAACTGGTGATGGTACATGTTGTCGCGCCGGTCCAGCTTGGTTGATACATCGTAATATATACGGTAGATATTCGACAGATATACGGTAATTTTTGTAGGCCTTACGGGTGTTATCCCGAAAACCGAGGATCGAATATTGAACTAAATTGAATGGGATTGAAATAAATCACTGTGCAAAACACGAGGCTTTATTTTAAGATTAGATTAATTTGAGTTAATAGCACCGCTTATTTCAAAAGTTTACTTTTTTTTAGTTTTCTCCACTAACAATTACGAATATTTATGTCTAAGTACTTTAACAAAACATCGAGATGTATTTTAGCCTACATTTCCAAAGCCATTTCACAAAAAAAAAACTAGCTATTTTAATTAACAAGCAGAATTCCCCACAGACACTTTAATGGCTAAACTCTTCCTCAACAAGACTCAAATTTATTCCTGCTGTTAACTGTCTGTAGTTGTCTCTAATTAAATTTTACGCTACTCATGCCATCAAAATATTAACCAAAATAAATGTTTTACGAAATCGGTAGTGATATTTTTGGTTTATATTTCTGGTAATAGGTCACCTGAGCTATAAATCCTTCGTTAAGATTGCAGAATGGAGCAAAGGGGGATACCCCCGCCCATAATTTGATAAACCTATCAAATAAAAATTCTGAAAATTATTTAAGAAGATTTTCTAACATTTAAATATGACTCTCACCGACGACAAATGTGAGTACATTTCTTAATGGCAATCGAAGGAAATACGACTACAGATAACAAAATACATCTGCCAGAATTATTGTTAATCGTTTATTTAACATTACCTTTGGTCCATCTTCTCCTCTCATCTTTCGAGTCGCCGAAAATTTTCTTTCTATCTGAATTTTCATTCATTTTCTAACATCTCTTTTTCGCATATTTATTAGTCAATTGTACATGTCTTAACATAATACGAGTACTTGTACTCGTACGTATTGTAGAATGTATGAAAGCAGACTGGTAATGTCAGCGTGTTTCGTAATACGATGAGATACGAAGTTCTTGTAAGCATAAATTTATAATCAATGAAATCTGACGTCATGTACTTTATTTGTTCATAATAATTATTACAATGTAAAAGTCATTTCATGCGGTTCGCAATTTGGAATATCCATGGGATTTGCAAGGGAAAATGTACGATTTAGGGGTATTGAAGCAATGCGCCTAAAACAATAAACAAGCGTATGGAAATCTTGCATATGTTTGGAAATATTTCGTGGAAAAGATGAATGAGCTTTCGTGTTATAAACAAATTTTCCGTAAACTCCGGAAGATTGACTGAATTGACGGAAGGATGACTGAATTGAATTTGTTTAGGGGAATTAGACGATTTATATCAATTTGATTGGTGGCGGCCTTTTAAAAGACGTTATGAATTTGAAATGACTTTCAGGGTCAGGAAGTGAAAATAAACTTGACAAACAGTTCAATTTGATTCTGTTCCTTGACCATTTGTTTGTTTCTATCCGTATTAAGCCAGACGTAAATTGTTCGCACGCTGGGCACGCACCGTACTGCAGAAAGTGCACTGCAGTGCGGTGCGTTCCAACTTTCACTGGTGCATTTATTTCTTCGTTTTACAGAAACGTGCCGTGCGGTGCCTGTTCAACGTTCGAGCCAATTTGCGCAAGGATCACTGTGCAGTGCGCTGCGTGGCAATTTGTGCCTAGCCTAATACTTGCTGCACTAGCATAGGGGCAAGTAAAAGTTTCTCAACAGCAAAGAAGAGTAAACGCTTAAAAGTCAACGACTTTGAACTATCAAGCCATCCGCTTCAATCATTCATGCTCAGCAAAAATTTTGAAAAGTATCAAAGCACACATTATGGATGATAGGCTGGATTTTCCAATCAAGCAATTAAAAATACCAGTTTGAAATATGTAATTGTTATTAGAATGACAAATAACGCATAGGGACGTTTAGACGTAATGCGATTCCAGCTATCATATAGTAGTCCAGACTAGGAAGACCCGGCGGTACCAGCCTGACGCCAAGTTTGATACCGGACCTGATGACAGGATTGATGGTAGCCCTGATGGCAGGACTGCCAGCAGACTCGATATCAAGCCTCATGGCAGGATTGATAGAAACCAAGATAGATAGATAGGTTTGACAGGTGGACTGGCAGTGTAAACGCGTATTTTTGTGATAATGGAAGCACCTATTGCGAGTACAAAAGTTAAAGAAGACATGTGCAAGGATCGTCACAATAGCTTTTTCCGTTTTCGATTCTCTAAACAAATTGCCTGAAACGTGCACAGATTCAAATATAATTGCCCATTTATAATAGGAAGTTCAATTTACTCTTTGCATTTTCACCGCGTATTACACAAATACTCGTATATATTTACCAGTATGTATCGACATATTTTCAATAATCAACCAGTTTTTATTTTTTTTTATCGTCGCTTACTTATGTATTGTATAAGGGTGGCACCCTTTAAACAATGTAAAAATAACAGTTGTCATCACACGGTATTTTTCGAACGTAGATACAATGATCAAAAATAGGAGAAATATGACTAAAATAATCGGCTTCCACACTTTTATGTTATTGTTCGGGAAATACACATAGAAAACCATCTATTATACAATACATATATAAAACTGCCATATGCCGAAATCCAAAGCAAACAATTCATCATGAAATCAAAATAGCAGAAATAATTCCAGTGAATTATCAGGAGTTGATATAAATAAAGAATCAGTATGAGTAGGCGTAGCATAAAATCAAACATTGAGCCTAGGCGATATATTTTTTTTCTTTTTACAATAAAAGGAATTAAATTATTTTCGTTTGAATTTTGAGAAGACAATGGGTGCATTCGGGAGTCACGGTTGCTAGCTAGCTTTAAGTGCTGCCTCGTGATTTGTATTCCGAGTGTTGCGCTAAATCACTGCTAAACTTAGCGCAAATAGCTAGGCGCTAACACTTTTAGGCAGTACAAAATTTGTTCGCTGTCTTGGCTTAGCGGAGATTTGACAGTTCGAACGAACTGCCTGCATTCACAAATCATACCGCTACTCGAGCGCTCCCATTTTTGTTGTTGTAATTCAGTGCAAACTTGGGACAAAAATAGGAGCGCTCAAGTAGCGCTACCGATTTGTGAATGCAGGCATGTCAATTTAAAACAGGTGAGCCATACCAGCCATAACAGCATACCATTCGGGCGTCACAAGAAAAATTGTTATGTGCTGCTTAGTAATTCGCTATTTCTATGCCGCGCATTACGCTTTTTTCCGTGACGCCCGAATGCACCCAATAAATAAGACAATTTTACATAGAAGGACAGTCAAGCTTGAATGCACGGTTAATTACGATCATATATGATTATTGCGATCGATCAAGATATATGAAAATACTGACTACGCCCTTTATGACCTTAATCAATTCATCGGCCTACTACCAGTATACCGTATATATCGTGTTTTTCTCGTATTATGGAGGATCTTTCTTCAGTTCTACAATATTTCGGCGGGATCTGTTCAAAAAATAATTTAAACATTTTAAATTACATGTCAGCGGATCGTCACGTCGTAGCGACGCGATGATCGATTAGCACCACTGCAACTGTCATTATCTTTCGAGTAACTGACTTTTTACAGATTGTTTAAATCTCGTTTAGTTTCCGAATTACGTGGCGAATTCGAAAGTCATCCGACGTTTGGCACAAAATTCTTGGTCTCTTTTTACGAATTGTTTCGCGCAACCTTTTCAAAATGCCTTCATAGCAGTAACAGTTGACTCTTTGACCTTGCGGCAAAATTTCAAAAAACCGTGAGCATCACTTTGACAGCAGATCGACCCTGTCGATCTTTTTTTCTTTTCGGCGTGGAGATACTTTGTCAGCCCACTTCACTGGAATTTTTGTTTCAATGTCGTATCCGTAAGCCGAACTCTCGCCCCCTGATATGATCCGTGAATACTTTTCCTAATTTCAAGCAAAATTTATTAAATCGGATATTGCAAAAATCAATAATAATAATCAATAATAATAGCAATTACTCGGAAACTAGACGAGGTAGAATTATATTTAAACAGTCAGTTACACGTGAGATTATGACAATGGTAGTGCTACCAACCGCGCCCGCCGCGTCGCTACGAAGATCCATCGACAGGTAATTAAAAAAAAATCCGTTAATTTTGACCAGGCATCGTATACATACAACCCACCAAAATGAATCTGTTCTTGAAAGGACTTTCTAGTCCAAGTTTGCAAAGTGACACTGTTTTAATTTCATTTTACTTTTTAGTAATCATCATAACAGAAGATGAATGTTCAAGCCAAATGTGATCAAGATCAGTAATCATCGGTTCATCCTTGAATAATTCCGGCAAACATAGCTGCGTTTTTTGTACAGAGCAGAGTACAGCCGGATAAACGGTAAAAAAAAAGATCGAGAGCAGATTAGAGTACCGAACACGAAAACGGAGCATGTCTTTGCTGGGAGTGTGTCTTGGTTTAGTTAGAACTCAAACGTCAACTCAAGTTTCCAGAGGAAACTTAAATACTTAGTATTGTACATATACAATCGAACAAATTGCCTTTAGGCAACAGAATCATTGTTTACTATTCCATTTAATTATACAAACCGAACATTTTATTGACAGGAAATGAATTTTAACTGCTTCCCAAAATGTAAACTACCCGAAAACTTCGACACCTGCGCCGCCTGCATTTCAAAACGAAGACTACTTAACGGAGTAGAATACTTGCACTAACCTTCTATCCTGAGCAGCTCAGATAAAATTGTTAGTGTAATTGTGTGGTCTTAGCGGGCTCTGCTCTACATGGCTGTTAAAAAAACGCGCTTAATATGGCTCAGGTGTTTGTCGAGATAATTAATCGTATAAGAGAGAAACTAAACTTTAATATTCGAATCACCTGTGGGAAATCATAATGTAGTGTTAATGTTAAGGTGTGTTCACATGTGGCAAATATTTGCCACCAAATGACAAATATTTTGCAAAAAAGGCAAATATCCGCAAAAATATTTGTTGCACGTGTGAAGCGAAAACATTTTCTATTTATTTATCGCAATGTTAACAAACGACAAAACTGTCTCGGCAAATTCATCTCTTTGGGCATATATTTCTTAAATAATTTAGACAAATATTTGCGACATGTGAACGCACCTTTAGTGACAAATACTAACCCTACCTTAAGACAGCCAATTTTCCAATCAAGAAATACTGATTCTAGCTAATTTTATAATTTATTGTAACTATTGTAATATAGTAGCTCTGAAATCTGGGTTTGAACTTGAAAGAAAAAAATTGTCTGTGCTAAACTGCAATGCTTTTTTATTCTTTTATTATTGCAAAGCGCAATTGAAATACTTGCGCTGCAAATACATGCATTTGTTTTTCATCTAAACTGGAAAATCTCCTATGATTTCGAATAAAACTAGTGCAGAGAAAGAAACTTGTTGAATATGTATTTAACCATTTATCATTTATATCTTCACATTTAATCTACAATATTTATCCCATCAAATTTTTAGCTTTTCCGACCATATCTAAGCCGTTTCATTTAAACAAGATATATATATGTACGTACATATAAGATCATGTTTGAAAATTAAAAGTTGAATTGCAAGATACTTTAATAAGATAGTATGTCTAAGTAATAGCGCTCGTAGTCTCGCACGCTAATACTCAAGCATGCGATGATCTGGATTAAATGAGATGAGATAAAACAGGCGATTCAGTTCCAAATCATAATCGCTTGATTATTTATGTTGGATATATATTTTCGGTCGATTATGTCCTTTATGTCTTATATGTGCCTTATAATTTTTATGCCACTTGTCCTTTGTTCTCTTTGATCCCTATCTCTTGTCTACTTCAGTCCAGTTTTTTCCTTTTTAAACCCCCTTCTTTCTCTTCTATTTCCTTAATCCTCCCCTCCACTCAAGTACTCTACCTTCTTCTCCAACCCTACCCTCAGGAAAAAATACAGCTTAAGCTAGAATCCATGCAAATTCAAATTTCTCATCACTAAGATCTGTAAGGTTTATGTACTCACATATTTATTAACCATATATTGGCCCAATCGGCTTCACAGAGGGGAAATTTCTTTTCTTTTCATCGGATAAAAAAAAAATTTCTTTTGTTTTTGAACAATATTTCGAAAACGACTAACCATTCGTTTCGAAAAATTACAGGGAAATTCATAAAAAATGTCACAACTTTTATCGTATCTGAAATAGTTTTCGAGATAACATCATTTGAAAAGTAATATATGTACATACTATACTCGTATTTGTCAGAAATTGCAGCCGAAGATTTTTTTTATCAACACTCAACGGTCATATAACGTGCTCAGCTCTGCTATATTATTTGGCTCCTTTTACCACCAGTTCCAGGATAATGCACTTTTTTATTCATTCGGTGAACTAATCTTCCTGAAATGCACTGCAAGATCCGTGTTTAAAATACTCGTACAACACTTTTTTTGTGTATTTACTTCACAAGTGGTGTAATGAAACGAAATGAAATTATGAAAAAAAACTAAACAGAACTGAAGAAAAAACCCAACTGGAGTTATTAAACCAATGCGTGTCAATATTTATATAATATAAGCACTATCCCTTTTCCGAAACACGTATCTACACATCAGGGAGTCGGTAGCTTAATGCGTCCAGATGTCAGTAAGATGTATTCATCATTCCATTCGAGAGTTCATATCCTGCTGCTGTGGCATTGGTTGCTGTCCGAGCTTTTTGTCAATTTGAATAAAAACCAGACCGCAGTCCGAAGCGTATATACCCTAGACTTGTACAGACGTAGTAGTGATACTGAAAGTACCAATTGGCAACGATCATATGCATTAAAAGTGAGTTTCCTATATGGCCAGTTTATAGGGGAGATTGGAACTCATTCAGAGGATCTTGGCCATTCTCAAAATCAATTAACTAAGCCATCCTACAAATATTTGTCGAATTTTTCACGCGTATGGGAAGTTATTGCTTATTTGAAGTCTCACTTGTAGGGGAGGTAGAGGTTTCTTTTGTCGCATCTTGTGCATTTTCAATAACAACCAACTAGATCCCAGTACAAACATTTAACCAAAATTGCAAGTCACTAACTTCATTTTACTGAAAGTTATCGCTTGTTTAAAATTCCATTTGTAAGGGAGGTAGGGGTTCCTTGGGTCAGATCTTGCCCATCATTGCCACCAACCAATTAGATCATGCTACAGACATTTAAACAAAATTTCAAGTCTCTTGCTTCATTCTATCGAAATTTGTCGTGCGAACGGACAGACAGACATGGCTAAATCGAATCAGGAGGTGACCGTGATCATTTATATACATTGCAATACATCCGGAGCCTCCTTTAAGGTGTTACATATTTTCGTAGTGACAAAAACATTATAAGTCTAAGGTATAATTACAATACATATTCACCGTATGGTTTTCACTGTTTTGATTTAATGGATAATATTTGAAATTAAAAACAGATACTTTGTCTAATCACTTTTTTATTATTGTTTCCTAACGCGTTTCGCTCTTTCGAGCATCTTCAGAGGGATAATATTTAATCCATCCGGGATTTTATATATCACCTATAGGTGTAAATATTATCCGCACAAAAGGTATTTTATTTGCACTGAAAAAAAAAGTCATAATGGCACGCCCAATCGGTGAGTTTTCGCTATCAACTATAAACTTAAGTTCTCAAAAATGTCTAATTTATCCATAATAAATCCACCATTTAGCGCAAGCAAGCGACAGCTGTTAACATAAACCAAAGAGAGTCCATTGTGGTGCTAAGTGTCCCGATTTTTTTTTTTTTTTTTTCAATTTTAGGTACATACAGTGCTGGAAGAAAAGAGTTGCTCAAACTATTTTATTCACTTTGTCGATGGCGCGAGAGAATCGAACTATTTGCGAAAGAAGCGACAGACTGGATGTTCCTCAGTGTAATGTGAATTGATACTTTAAACGATCAGGAAAAAAAGTAACCCCTTTGTAGATCGCTTCTTATCATTACAAAGCCATCCGAACTGGTTGAAAACTTCATCTGACTTTAGAAACGATCTAGTTCTAGCAATGTGTTGCAAATCGCATCAAGTTTTTTTTATGAAAAATCTTGTGAAAGCTGGCTTACGTGCGTTAGAACCAGTCCATAACCCAGACTTTCCGTTAAAAAATCATGCTAAAATGTTTAAATTGGGACCAGGAGCATGTGATATGAACTCAAAATATTTGAAACATTGCCATCTTCTTTTGTGTGTCCATATTTAAGCAACATGTTACCGACCGATGAATATGGCGGCGGAAACCTCGAGCAATGCTCAGCGATGAATGCCTTCGAAGATTCCCTCCGAAATCTGAAAGGTTTAAGGTGAGGATTTTTCCGGGTGGAATATGCTTTACCAGCTCAAAAGTAGCAGCAGCAGTTTACTTGCAAATACTGGAAAATGAATTGGAGTCTTGTGCGTTAGGCATTTCGATTTTCTTAAAATTTTCCGGTGGACACAAAATCTTCCGCCGCCAACATGTTGGTTAAATTTCAACTATCCCGGAATTATTGCGGTGTTCTCCATCTTCCAAATCTATGTGACATGTTCCTGAGCCCATTTCAGACGTTTTAGCTTAATGTTTAAACGGAAAGTCTGGCTTCCACGTAAGCAAGCTAGCTTTCGCAAGCCTTTTTCTCATCAAAATTTGCATAAACTAGATCGTTCCTAAGGCCAGATGAACTTCTTCGAGTACCATTTAATAGTACACTTCGCACCATTCATTCTTTCACTTATTTTACGAATATTTAGGTTTTCTTGCGCCAAAATCAGAAAATTGCTTTTGTTTTCGACACTAAATAAAATAAATAACTGGCGCAACAGTCCAATTTGAACCACGGCCTCGAGATGAGTTAGTATCATCTCATTTTCTAGATCGTGACGGTTTTTTGTGCAGAGGTATGTGATCAGCAACACGCTCAACCGAGTTATTTACCCCATAATGGGTACTCATTTAACAGCTGAGTGGGCTCATAGTCCGACACGTAAATCCCCGGAATCGAACCGGGGCCCAGTGCGTTGACACTAACTTTTTCCTATTTTTTCACCCAAACTGTACTATTTTGCTTATTACGCTATTATCACCAAATGAGTGAACTTCTTTCAAAACTTTTCACTATTTCTAGACAGGATACACATACTTTGTTATAACCTGAGCCAATAAAAAACCATCGCTCTAACTACTTCGAAGAATTTTTACGAAAAAGTGAATAAAATAGTGTAAGCAGTTCCAGCTCTGTACATACATACAATTTGGGCAACCGGACCGGTAGCTCAGCGCGTAGAGGCATCAGTCTCATATCCGACTACCGGCGTTTCGGGTTCGAGTCCCGTCCACTACGACGTTCGTGGCAATTGATGTTTGTGTTGTCTTCCCCCTGTGTTGCACTATGCCCAACAAGGGGACAATTGAGTATACATATATGAATATTTTTAAATTTTCATTTTACTTTTAAACGACAATCGTTAATTAGTGCATACGAGTATATACCCTGTTCCCATGCCTGGAATTTTTTTTGGCCAAAAATTGTTGCTAAAACAGCAACCTGTGCACGGGCACTTTTCCAGTCGATTTAAGGATATTCTACCAATTCAATCAAACAATCGGCAATCATTCATTTTCGTGCTAATTTGAAACCAATACGCTCTTTCAAAGCAAACCACATAAAAAAACACCAGTTCACTACCAACTCATGTCGAAAAATCCATTTGAAAAAGTCTAAACAAGTGTACAGCATTATTCAAAAAAAAAAAAAAAATAAGTAAACATCGAAAAAAAAATCGGAAAATCGTTTTCCTTCCCACGAACGACTAATTTCTATAGCCTAGCTATGAGTAAAACACCCAACACACAGCACAAAATTGACAAATTACCTCCGAACTGGAATTATTTTGTAAATAATTAGACATGAAACTGCGAAACAGGAATTCCTCTAACAATTTTGAAAATCCGTCGGAAGAAATATTTAAGTCCACGCTCGTTTCAAACTTTTCAAATTTGACGTGTTTGGCCATGGCGATTTTAGATTCGTTCGATTCGCCCGGCCTTGGATCGACAGACCAATCTTTGATCCAAGCAGATCCAGATTTGATTGGGTTTGATTGATTGATTTGGGACGCCATCGGATCAAGGGATGTTGACGTCGTTGCTAGATGCATACTTTGCAATTCCTATTGCTTCCCAATTGTACTGTTTCATATTTGACATTTGAAATTCATGGCAATCAATTTACTCATTAGTCGTGTTCGAGACAATCGTACAAAGATCCAGAATGAATCGAACTCAAACAGCCACCATACAGATAATTCGCCGCGTGCGTGGGGGTAAATTGCGGGCTCAATATAGAAAGAAGGGTGAATTGCCGAGAAAAGGTTGACGTTCATCCAATTCACTTTCAACTCTGATCCACATGTAATCCCATACGGGACCTGGATAATATACTGGTCAGTCGTTTTGTATGGGAATGCACCTTTGTCCGGGTGGAAAGAACAAGATCTATTATCACGATCCGGACGAAACGAACGCTATTGTCGAACATTTTGGATTTGAACCCCGTGTTGATGACTGAGGTTATGCATCTTCCGGTTGAGGTTGCAGATATGTTCGCTTCCTTGCTTCCTTTAGAAGGGATATTTTAACAAATATGGTTAAGTTCTGGTCCTGACTACAAAAGGAATACACCAATCACTTGCACATCGAAATTCCAATTCATTTTTTTCGCCGCATTGCAGTTCAAACACCCGGCGGGCGTAAACAAATTGCCGGGTGTCGATTGAAAATGACTAAAGCTTGCTTGTTGCAAATCAATTTTTCTCAACCGTGCTTATTTTTAGGTGGTCGAGTCACGCCAATTACTCGTTTAAATTCAAATTTGAATGGATTCCACCTCGTTTAAGTTAGCTTTTTTGCGGTTTATGCTTTTCGGGGCACAGCCGGCCGTCCATTTTAATAGTCCATTGGATTATCTCAAACGGCAGTCTAAATGTTAATATGTAATTAGACATTAACTTTTTTTTTCATGGACACTATAAACAAAAAACAATGACGTCATATGGCAGGCTGAATTTCCGAAAACATACAAATTCCCAACATTTCTTTTGCGCTGAATTTCGGAAATTTGCTTGATTTTTATGGACTTGGTGGGCCGGCCGAGGAGTTTGATGCTGTGCCACCACAATCGTTATCCGTTCCTGTTTGTTTATTTTCAAGGTGGCCATGTTTAAATTCGACTACAGCCATTTGAAATTTCATTCGGGATCTCTATTTTTTTTTAAATCGTTTATGCGAAAATCCCAGTCGTTTGTTATTTCATGTTGAACTTGAAATACTTTCATTTTGTTGATATGAGCCGAAATGGGTTCGAAGTTGGATAATATTAGTCGTGTTTCTTTGCGCAACGGGACAGAAAAAGTACCCACATTACACTAGCAACAATTACCTTGAGAATTCCGGATGGTGAGCTCGTGCCGGAAATCTATTCTGTAAGCTATTCTCAGGTTGAAATAATCGCTTTAACCTACAATACAATAATCTATGTAAATAAACTGTCAATTTTATGTAATTACATGGAATAATAAAAATGGGCTCGGTGGCCGTTTTCGTTCAGACACCGCTCTACGATCTAGAAAATGAGGGTTCAATCCTCGGCGCGTACAAATCTGCCTGTGGGTACTAATAGAACTTCCACTGCACTCCGAGCTCTTCAGTATAAAGACGGCGCGGGTAGGAGGTGCATGCTGGCAACTGCACGTTCAAAAAGTATATATGCCATCGAAACTTCAACAAGGCACAGAGATGCAAGAGATGTTTACGCGCTTATGCCTTTGGAGGGATCAGGGCAATCAACAACAACCAATAATGCTAGACTAGATTTTCACTGAGAATATAATAGTTTTAAAATTATTGTTTTTTTTTTTAATTAAATTCTTGTTTCGCGGTTATATGTATTTGGTCTACAACTTAATAATGAGACTTTTTTTAGAGATGGCAACACCGATAAACCAATGGTAGTCCATCTTTGACATACATACCATTTGAAGTTTGTATTCATAAGCTGTCAATGTCAGTATAAACATTTCGTGTTGATTGTTGACAACGTATTTTACCGGACCATGGAAAGTTTCGAAAATTCACGAAAAAAACAACATTTGCGGGAAGTTTTACTTGGACATTATTTTGCTAAGAAGACTGCAGCTCAGAGTCATAAATTGCTCGTGGAAGTTTACGGTGACTATGCTTTTTCGCGTGCACAGTGTTTTCGGTGGTTTCATCGGTTCAAAAATGATAATTTCGACATTACCGACGAAGAGCGACCTGGCCAGCCAAAAAAGTTTGAAGACGAAGAATTGACGAAATTACTCGAAGAAGATTCGTGCCAAACTCAAAAAGAGTTGGCAATTTCGTTGGAAGTGACTCAGCAAGCCATATCGAAGCGGTTAAAATCACTGGGAATGATCCAAAAGCAAGGCCACTGGGTCCGTACGAGTTGAAGCCAAGAGATGTTGAGAGGCGCTTTTGCATGTGCGAACAACTGCTTCAAAGGCAAAGACGGAAGGGTTTTTTGCATCGTATTGTGACCGGCAATGAAAAGTGGATTCATTATGATAACCCAAAGCGAAAGAAATCATGGGGACCGCCCGGGCACCAATCAACATCGACCGCGAAGCCAAATATTCATGGTTCCAAGCTTATGCTCTGCATTTGGTGGGACCAGATCGGTGTTCTTTATTATGAGCTGCTAAAACCGAATGAAACCATTGACGGGCAGCGCTATCGACTGCAATTGATGCGTTTGAGTCGAGCATTGCGTGAAAAACGGCAACAATTTGCTGAAAGGCACGACAAAATAATTCTTCAGCATGACAATGCTCGCCCTCATGTTGCGCAAGTCGTGAAAACGTACCTGGAAACAACCAAATGGGAAGTGCTACCCCACCCGCCGTATAGCCCTGACATTGCTCCATCCGATTACTATTTGTTCGCTTCGATGACTCATGCGTTGGCTGATCAGCACTTCACTTCATATGAGGATACTAAGAACTGGCTCGATTCATGGATAGCCTCGAAACCCCAAGATTTTTTTCGCGACGGAATTCGTAGACTTCCCGAAAGATGGGAGAAAGTTATCGCTGCTGATGGCCAATATTTTGAATAATTTAGTTATATGAATAAATCTATGAACAAATGCCCAAAATTCCAAAAAAAGTCTCATTATTAAGTTGTAGACCAAATACATATATCGTTTCTTTTGCTATTCTGTTCTGCTCGGTTGAGCAAACAAACGCAACTATTGTATAACGTATGTACGTACATAGATATTAGAAACACATAGAGTACATGTGCGTACCCTCTAATGTCCAAAATGAAATTTCCGCAATTCTTTTTTTTTATGGCCGATGAAAGGATGAAAATGGTATGCAAGCAGCGCAAGAAACAGCTTTACTTTTAAGCAATGTTTATATTAGTGAACGATCAACTGGAAAAATTATTATATTTATTCAGTTCACTTTATTATGTTTGTTTACGTAGGATTCAAATGCATTTAAGATGATTCAAATGGAATTAGATACGAAGAGAATTTGTTTTATTAGATTTTTTTTGATACAAATTTGATGTGGAGGTGGAATTAATTACGCTGGAGAAAATTGAGTGTATAATACAATATATATAATATAATTTGCCCTTGCTCTGAATATTTAACAACAGTTGCGTATTTTGCGTCCTTATGGGCCGTTTCCTCAATGTCAAGTCAAACTGCCAGTTAACTATCTGGGACACTAAACAGAACCAGCTTATGCAACGCTCAAAATATAATGCAGTAGAAAAATCAGCTGATTTCCTCGACGGAATTCTGTCGCATGTTTACGTCTGTACCGTGTGTCACAGCATTAATTTGCGGCTGAGTTGGTTCCAAATCTTCTTCCATCGAATGAATTTCCAGAACTCTGGTCCTTATGACCAGTTGAATTGTCTCAATTGAATGTGCAAGACTAAACAGTTCTAGCTGTCAAAATCTCAACAGCCCGCAACAGTTGTTTGGAATTTTCGTCCGATAAATTTTTAATTGGAGGATGAGTGGCGTTTAGCGTTTATATATATGATAAGCTTTAACCAGACATTGAGAAAATGACCCTATACGACTTTTTAAAACGTACAGCTTTGAGAAGCATATTTGTACATACCTACATCTATATTCTTGTAGAAAATGTAATGCTTTAATTTTGTTTCTTACGATTTTCAAACAGCCGCTGATCCAAATCCAAAAAACGGTATGTTCTTCAGCCCCCTCCCTTTGCCTCTTAGATCCACGGACTTTTAGTATGTACATTTTTACCTTCCAACAAAACCTTGAAATCTGAATTGCATTTCTATGGTTCAATAGATTCTAGGAGTAACATCAATTCAGAATATGGAGTTCAACTCAACAGCAAATGCAATTCGCTCTGTATGATACAGCTCCCACAACAGCTCTTTCCTTACCTGAAAGAGAAAAGAAAACAAGCAAATATAAAAATCTGTATTTCGTAACAACATATCAATTTATATGTGTGCTAATAATCTGCCAAAAAGTTATCATAGATCCAATTAATATCAACTTGTTAGCTATACGTAAAGTGGTATGAAATGATAAATGAAGGTTCTTCCTCCTACAAATTATTTAAGTTTTGTTTAATGATCATTACGTTTGCGAAAACCTGAACACACTCGGATTTTTCGAGGACTACCTCTTCATCTATTTTAGTAAATAATTGAATGTTTGGCATTTTATTCTGATTGCCCATTTCAAATTGTACAGACACATAGATCTAATGAGAACCATAAATGCTGTCTGATGTCGAACGGTGAATAAAACTTATGAACGTCTTTCATTTGCAACATTTCCGTAAAATGTCACCCACAATTTCGTTTCGTTGGTATTTTTAAAATTCTGCTAAATTGGTCTCATCCTAATGTGCATTTAGGACAGAAAAACATTAATTTCGAATTTCGACGGTTTCCTTTAACTGAACTGATATTTGTAACCTTTAAAGGATATGGTTTTGTCATGAGGCTTGAAACGCATCTCCGACCGTTCGGTAGCTTAGTGCGTTGAAGTGTTAGTCTGATGTCTCATGCTATCAGTCAGATACGGGTTCGAGTCCAGTTCACTTTGTGGCCATGGATGTTTGTGTTGTCGTCCCCCTGTGGTGTGGGGTGTAACAATAAGCCACAAACTTCCCGACTTGTCGCAGGCATGCAGCTAAATGGACAGGAGGTGCATGCTAGCAACGTCCATCGTCCGTAACCACTTTATGCTAATGAAACGTCAACTAAGCCGCATGAGAATAGTTGAGGCGATAGGTTCCACTAGGGGTTAGCAGCAGATGTGCCAGGAGCTTCATCAAACTCAGCTTTGATCTCTTTCGGTGTCAAGCCTTTTAAATATATGTACATAAGTGTTTAATCACTGCTCGAAACTCACTTTTTTCCATTTTTCAAAATAAACAAAAGTTTCTTATTTCAATCGACAATAAAAATGAAATCATGTGATGGATTTAACGGAGACTTTCATAAGTGTCTAGTGAGTAATGATGCTTCTAAAACCATACCATTTTCCATGCTACGAGGGCCATCTCTTTAACTTTCTAAGGACTTATTGAACGACCCTCGTACATACTTGAATATTGTTTATTGTTTTTCGTAGAGCGAATTGGAGTTAACCATTTCTGAAAGGGTGAATATTGGTGGGAGTGTAGACTGGTCATGCTTTGGGGGGTTTCGTCCTAGGCCTTGCGTACAAAAAGGCGACAAAATCGTACGATACTATACGCAAAATACTTTTTCCATAATTACGAAATATTTTTGGTCTCCCAAGCTCAAAATATGGATTTTATGACACGACCCCCGTGCCCCCCACACTTAAATATTATGAAACACATTTGAAAAAAGGACGGAGGAACAGTTCGAGGACAAAAAGCCGCTAATTGAGGCCATCCATGTCACTTTGGGTGACGTTTCACTAAATTACAGTAAATCCCTAGACGTATGTAAGTCGAATAAAATTTTTTACGCAGTATTCAATACAGGAGGAAGTACTCATTATTAAGAAAAAAATTCCATACTACACGTGTCCTTTTTTGGTGTAAAAGCAAAATTTTGCTAGTGTCCCTATTCAAGTTACCTAATTTTGAACGTAAAATTTATTAGTGCATCAACACAATGTTAACGAAATATAACTGTTATTAATCAAAGCTCCCAAATTTTTCTCAAAAAGTATGAGCAAGAAGTTTTGTTCTCTGACCTCGAGGTACTGGAGATTTTGAATAAAACAATGCTTGAAGCGGCTGTCCCTATTCAAATGACCGGGAGTGTACGAATATGTTGACAGAATAAGGCTCTTGCGCCAGAACTTTATCGAGAACTGTCGCGGACAATTTGTGAGTGCAATGCGAGCGATTGTTCCATAACAGAGTGTAAGGAAACGCGTCAATATAGTGCAAAAGGCACCTGCAAGAATAGTTGTCATGTCAGTAATTTATTTTGAATTAGGGATAGTATCCATTCAATCAACTATAAGTAGTCCAAGTATTAGGCCATAATCTTTAAGCCAATGAAAACTTACATTTGGGGTACTGCATATTTAAAACATTCTTACTTGCTCTAATACTGACACAACAAAATTAATAATTAATCATTGGTGAGCAATTTTTGCGATAAACTTTTTGTCTAGACGAGAAATAAAATAAAGGTCATATTATCAATGTTCCTCGCACAAGTCAACTGACATTCATGACTGGGATTGCATTTGGGATAATTCTCGCGAAACTTTTTAAATCATTTTCTGTTATAGAATGACACAAGGCAAGCTATCAATCAGGTTAAAATTTACGATGATTATGCTCAAACTTTACATTTTCACTGACTAATTTTTTATTCGACCCATTCATTTTAGAATATTTTTTGTGCACGTTCTAACCATCTAATAAATTAAAGACATCATTTTTTCCCTGCCATCAACTTTATCACAGAGACGAGAATAGAGTGCAAAAAAGCGTAAATTAAGTAAATCTAGGCGCTGAGAAAATTTGAAGTAACCTAACTTTTCTGGGTTCTTATTTATGTATCTTTTTTTTTTGCACGAAAAAAATTGAATACCGACAGATATAAAAATTTGGATAAGAGATAGGAAGAAAATTGGATAAAATTATTGGCCTTGAAAAAAAATGAGAATTTCGGGTGAAATAGAATTAATGTTCACCTTGTCCTTGAACATTTTTTTCTTATGGTATTATTATATAATTTTTGCGACAACCATTATCTTTTAGTGTTCCAATCTTTCATTGGTGCTCCTAATAAAAATGTCTATTAGCACACTGTTTTTGTTTTATGTTTGCTGTATATTTGCTTTATTTCCCAAAAGTTTTTTTTCTCTCCGGTTGCCTTTTTTCTTGCCGAACAATTCAGCTATAACATGATTTCCTTTGTTCAAAAGGTTGTTGAGTTTTTTTTTCAAATTTATGCTTTTCTATTACATATTTTAAAGAGTAGGTGGTTATTATGCTAATAAAGAAATATTTTTTTTTTATATTTGAAGAAAGGTATTAAATTAAATTATTTAAACTGTAGTAGAATACAGTTGATGTCATTAGAATAACTTAATTCTTTTTTAAAGAGAGAGAAAAAAAGAAAACAACAAATAAAGGGAAAGAGAAAATAAGTAATAAATAAAAAAGAGTAAAAAAGCGTGAATATCCTAGATTTAGTCAAGATCTAGTGATAATGTTAAAACTAGAAATTTGCAACGAGCTATGCATTAAAACCGTGTTTTTATATGGTCACAGTAAAAAATTATCCAGCGGAAATTTGCCGATTCGGTGTGCTATTATGACGTTTTCTTTCGGTGTAAGTAAAATACTATTTATGCGGATAATATTTTTACGCAGATCGACGAATAGGTGAATTCAGAAATATCCCGAATGAATTAAATATTACAAATGAAAACAGTGAAAACAAACTATCCATACGGTGCATTTGTATTTTTTTAATCGACAAAAAGCCCCGACAACAATCCATACCATAGCTGAATTTGAACCCTCCAATTGAAGGATGAATACTAAGCTACGGGCTGACTGATATGCAGATACGTGTTGAAGGAGAATAGGGCTAATATCATAAAAATATTTACACCACGCATTGGATTAATAACGGCGGTTGGGTTATTTCAATTCTGGTTAAGTACATATATTTGGCAACCATATTACTTTTTACACCACCTGTGAAATAAATACGCCAAGTAAAGGTATTATCTTTTAGACACCAATGGGGTGTACTCTAATGCCGGGTTTCCACCAACGAGACAGTTTTGAAAAACACGGACAAAAACTGTCTTTCTGAACAAAAACACTAATGTTTTGGAAAAACTGGCCAGTTTTGAAAACATTTATGTCTCTATAAACTGTTTTAGAAAACAAAACACGTTCCCATCGCGAATGGGAAAATGTTCTTGTTTTCTAGAACAGATCAAAGGAAAAAACATTTGTTCTTGTTTTTTGTCTGGTTGATTGAAACACGCACTTTTATTTTCTGCGACAGCATCCAAGTATACAATCAGTTGTCATTTTAAAGGTTCAAGTTATATAACTTTTTTTTTTATTGAGAATTGCCTAATATCTCCGTTTTTTTCTGTTTTAGATGTCATTTATTAAAAAAAGGCATAGCTTATTATGAAATCCACGTTGTTTTGGGACACATGTTGAACAAGAGAAACAGAATTAGAGACAAAATTAGTCTGTTTTATTGGAACAGTCTGTTTACATAAAACAGAACTGTTTTCAAAAAACAAAACATGTTTCTGTTTTTGTTTTTGAAAACAAAACTGTTTTTTAAAACTGTCTCTTTGGTGGAAACCTGGCATTCGAGTTTTCACCGAATGGATAGAAAAAGTGCATTATCCAATAACTAGTGTTAAAATTAGCGAGTTATTTTTTACTGTGAGGTTTAGCGTAAACGGTGAAATCTTCGCAAGGGGTGTGGACGCCATTTCCACGACCATCCGACCATTTTAATCTTAATGGAAATATGTTTTATGTTTAATATGTCGTAGCAGTCCCAACTTAGCAAGTTATGTAAATATATACATTAAAAATTAGGCTACCAGGAAAGGACCTTGTTTGGTAGGTAGGCGTTATTTTAAACCAAATAAGCAGACGCAGTAAAAGACGAGTTCTACGCCCGCCTTGAAACTCTCTTCGACTCACTTCTAACAAACGACGTCAAATTGCTGCTGGGAGACTTTAACGCGAAAGTCGGAAATGAAAGTTGGCATCGGGGGACCACTGGAGGCCACAGCCTCCATGAAGAATGTAACGATAACGGCCAGCGACTTATAGACTTCGCCTGCAGCAGGA
Organism: Chloromyia formosa; assembly: GCA_964017055.1. Lineage (NCBI taxonomy): Eukaryota > Metazoa > Arthropoda > Insecta > Diptera > Stratiomyidae > Chloromyia > Chloromyia formosa. Next base: position 129,175,677 of record OZ024814.1, read on the forward strand.
ATCTAGTCGTAAGCTCTACGTGTTTCCCGCATCGACACATTCACAAGCAGACCTGGAAGTCTCCAGACGCACATACCGTCAACCAAATTGACCACGTCCTCATTTGCAGGAGATGTGCGTTTAGTGTCATGGATGTCCGCTCCTATCGAGGAGCAAACTGCGACTCAGATCATCACTTGGTGAAGACGACCTACAGATGTAGAATTTCCTCAGTGCACCAGTCAAGAATCAGCCCTCCCAAAATCTTTGCGGTTGATAAGCTCTTGAGTGATGCTACAGCGGTGGCGTATACTACCGCCCTTGAGGAAAAACTATCACCTATGCTACACAACATCAGCAACACAGGCGTCCATGGGTTCTGGGAAGAACTCAAGGGTACCATCAAGGATGTCGCAGAGAAGGTCGTGGGATATAAAGCCCGGCGAGCGCGAAATGACTGGTTCGACGAAGAATGCAAAAATTCACTTGACGCGAAAAACGAGGCCTACAGACAATGGATTCAACGAGGAACCAGAGCCAGAAGAGAAAAATATGACGAGCTACGGCGAATATCGAATAAAATAATTAGACGTAAGAAACGTAAATACCTTGACGAGCAGTTGCTGAACATAAACGAAAACTTAGCTAATAGGAACACCAGACAAGCGTACAAACTAGTATATACAATTAAGAACGGCTACCAACCCAGGACTAGCCTTTGTAAGGACAAGGATGGAAACATCATCAGCGACACCGATGGTATTAACAAACGATGGGCCTCTTATTTTGAAGAGCTTCTAAACCGACCATCTAACATCCCCACACAGGAAGCTCTCGACGATATTGTTGATCTAGGCCCACCCATTTAACCCCCGACAGTAGAGGAAGTTGATCTCGCGTTGCGGTCACTAAAACGAAATAAAGCGCCGGGCGCTGACGAGATTCCAACTGAACTGCTAAGATTCGGTGGAACGAGTCTAGTTGATGCCATACATCAATTACTCCTGCGAGTATGGGAGAACGAGGAGATCCCAGACGATTGGCGCAGAAGCATCATCTGTCCAATTCATAAAAAGGGAGATAAACTGCGGTGTGAGAATTACAGGGGCATCTCACTAGTTTGTACGTCCTATAAAATTTTGACGAAAATTCTGGAAAATAGAATAAAACCGTACGCAGAACGAGTCATTGGCGAATATCAAAGCGGTTTCAGACCTGGTCGCTCCACAACCGATCAGCTCTTCTCAGTCAAACTGATACTCCAGAGGTGCTGGGAATACAACGTAAACGTATACCAAATCTTTGTCTACTTCAAGCAGGCATACGACAGTATCGATCGTGGAGTACTGTACAACATCATGCTGCAATTTGGTATACCAGCAAAATTAGTGCGACTGACAAAGATGACGATGACCAACTTCGTCTCACAAGTCAGGATCCAGAATAGACTTACTGATCTATTTGAAACACGCACTGGTTTGAAACAGGGCGATGGACTGGCTCCGACGCTCTTCAACCTAGCACTGGAATACGTTATTCGGGCCATGAATTTGGACAACAGCAAGACGCTACTCATCAAGTCGACACAATTAGCAGCGTACGCCGACGACATCAACATCATGTCCCGAAGATTGGCTGACGCAGAAGAACTTCTGCATACGCTTGATACCGCTGCAAAGGAAGTTGGATTACGTATTAACGAGGGTAAAACTAAAATAATGATGCAATCGGTGACAAGGACACCTGCACAACCAAGCATCAATGTGGGGGACCTCAACATCGAGTTCGTGAACAACTTCATTTACCTGGGTTGCAACCTGTCAAGGGACGCCAACGAAACTGACGAAATCAAGCGACGGATACAGTTAGCTAATAAGACTTTTTTCTCGGTTCTCCCCATAATGAAATCGAAACATGTGCACAGAAACACGAAGCTCCGCGTGTACAAAACCATTATACGACCAGTGCTATGCTATGGCTGCGAAGCATGGACCCTAACTCAAGCCTCCGAAAACATGCTAGACACATTTGAACGTAAGGTTCTACGGCGAATTTTCGGGGCTGTTTGCGATCGAGATGGATGGCGCATCCGGTACAACCATGAGTTGTATGAAATGTACGATGAGCTGCAAGTCTCGAAAATCGTCAAACTACAACGACTTCAATGGGCAGGGCATGTACAAAGAATGGACGATGATCGCATGCCTAAGAGAGTAATGAATGCAGAACGAGTCGACGGAGCGAGACTGCGAGGACGACCGAGATCTCGTTGGGAGAGCTCAGTAGGTGTGGACGCCGCGCAGCTGCTGGGCTCCCAAAATTGGAGGACGCGGTCACGTGACCGAGATAATTGGAGGACAATGATCCAGGCGGCCAAGGCCCGACGTCGGGCTGTCGCGCCACGATGATGATGAAGCTTTTTTTTTTGCTACACCTAAATAAAGTTTCACCTGAATTTCTGATTTCTTCCAGGTAGCATTCATTTAAAAAGTACTCAGCAAATATTGATAAAAATGGTACCAACATAAAGCTGAGGTCTCAAGCTTTTAAATCACATACGATTTTTATGGATTAATGACGTATGTTTCAAAAATTACGTTCATATTGCGGGTGAATATACAGGGTGGCCTGCGATGAAATCGCCATAGGGCTAGGGTATATTCTAGACTCTATTAGAGGAACAACAAAGATGAATTGGAGGATGGAGGCGTCATTTTACAGAAACTGGGGTCAATTTTAGACTTCAATAAACCAGAGACTGGAAAATTAGAGTTTTTCCCAAAAATCTAGCTTTTTGACAAGAATAACAAAAAATGCGATAACTCTGTAACGGTAAAAGATAGAGGGACCATTCGGGCGGCGTTGTTCCTCTTACAAAGTGTAGAATACACCCCAGCCCTATGGCGATTTCATCGCGGGCCTCCCTGTATATTCTTGGTTAGTATGACGAGATGAGTCGATTAAGCTTTGTCCGTCTGGCTATCCGTCTATTTCTATGCAAGCTAGTCTCTCAGTATTAAAGCTATCGAGCTGAAATTTTGTACAAAGCCAACCGGTCCAAAAATCTGTGTTTGTGAGAAAAACTTGTTTGTTTCTTAAGATACATTTATTGAATTGCATGTTATTCAATAGTATTTTTTGCCAAATCACAATCGCGAATTTGGTTCAAATTGGACTACTCCATCATATAGCTGTCATAGGAACGACCGTTCCAAAAGTATGTTTTTGTTAGAAAAACTTTTTTATTTCTGAAGATATTTTCACTTCATATTATTGAATCATATTTATCGCCAAGCCACATTCCTGAATTTGGTTGAAATAGGCCCACTATTTCATATACCTCTCATAGGAACAGTGAAATCGGAACAAGTTTTACTACTCATTTCAACGTGGCAAATGTACCATAAGTCACAACGAAGGTATGATACTCTTCACGCAAGGTTTGTTATGTTTTTGTTTATGTTGACATTAAATGTACGCATTTATGTTATTATAACTTTAACGTAATGAAAAGAAAAACAACGACTAAACTTTCCTTTATTTATAATACATCATATAGTACATCTCATTTAGTCAGCTATCCCGAATATCATTACCTTGTATTATACTAAATAATAATAACTTTTAATTACAAATTAATGTAAATATTTTCTCTTTAGCCCAACAAGGCTAGAATAATTATTAATTTATTTGCTCAAAATGTCAATTTATTTCATCAAAAAAAGGCTTCTGAGCGCAATTGACCAAACTACATCGAAAATTAGACACAAATAACAAATTTTAATCCCCAAATGCACTACAGTCTACTCCCCGACTACCACCACCAGCTGAATTGCATGGCATCTCATATCACTACAATTCTCATTCACTAAATGCATTTCATTTTCAACGGCAAATTATTGTGGTGCAATCATATTTTACCCCCCATGAGAACTTGAACACCGTACCGGCTAAATTTTGCAGCCCCCATCTGAATACACCTTTGCATCACCATCACACATAGCTGGGACAGCATCCACTCTCCGGATTACACGAAAATATCAATAAATATAACTTATGTTAATTTGCACGTGCTGGCAAATATATTACAATTTTTCAAGTTCCGAAATGGGGCTATTTATTGAGCGTAAAGAAAAATTAATTAATTTAATTATTAAGGACAAAATTGGGCTCTGAAGCGTGGCATAGAGTGGAGTGAGGGGAATGTTGACAGTGGTGGTGGGTGATGGTCATGGTTGAACATTTTCGTGTCAGCGAATGGTATGTTTTCCTGGCTGTTGGGGCTCCTCATTTGAATGATTTTTCAACAAAAAAAACTGAATGGAAAAGGCAACGATAGTCGATCGGAGTCTTGTAATTTATTTAAATTGAGCGGAAAATGGACCACCCGCAGTTTTCCTTGATACACTATGAGTTTTAATCCAAAGAGCGGAGATTAAATTTAGACATCGATAAAAATGCAAATTTAAAGATCGTTTTCCCTTAAATTTATTATTCACAACACATTATTAAATTTTTTAATCTACTTTGCAAGTTTGTGAAGTCATTCAGAAAATCTTAGGGATAGTCAATCAATTTAATTCGGAAAATCTTTATTATCATTCGGGAATTTCATTTGCAATTACTAATATTAATTTTATTCGGAAAATTATTTATTTATTCCGTATTATTATTCAAAATTAAAAAAAAAAGGTTATAGGGGAGAGTGGAACAAGACGGACTAGTAAGGTTTCATGACGAATAAACAGAAAGTTATAATTATTAAAAAATCTAAAATTTTATTAAATATTCTTTAATAAGTAACATTAAAAGTTACAAATAGCAAATTGGCAAAAAAAAATAAAAAATCAAATCGAAATCGAAAATTTAGAGCGGAAAACTGAAAAAAAAACTGTACTGGACAACGTATAAAAACCTATAATATCCGAAAAGTGAATCCTTGATTTTTACTCTCTATCTGATGATGCAAAAATCAATCATCAATAATATCAAGGAAACTTGTGGAAAACGCTTTGACATCATGTAATGCACTTTCAAATACTTCATGCATAATATAGGCGCACGCAACTCTAATTCTTGATAAATGGCCCACTTCAGATTCAGATAAATTTTATAAGACAGTTCTCAGGCGCTAATTTAATTTTTGCCCAATAAAATGTATGTCTTACAGAGCCAAAGAGTGCATATTGCAAAGCAGCTGCATTCAAGAAATTGATGAGTTCGTTAGCGAGAGGTCTTCATTAAACATGCGGGAGATGATGTTACCATTACGTTGACTTTTTTTTGATGATTTTTGAGAAGTCAAAGACAACTACGGCACTTACATTTATCGCCAATGTCAGCCGGTCGTCTTTTCGAATGTCTAAACAAAGAACAAGATATGCTAATTTTCTCATAGTTTAGAGGAAATACTTTGGCATTACCGACAGCAGATAATTCAATTCAATTTTGACCTCATGCTTGACTAATTGATCATTTTCCTTGAATAGTACTTGAAGATACGAGAACATCAGTACATCATGTAAAGTGTAAGTATCTGGTGAAAGCGAAATAAATATGCAGTTCATTGAAATTTTTAGTGAACATTCGCCAAAATAGAACAAGCTTGCCGAAGATATGAAGCGTGGAAGGTATCATACCTTCATTAGTCTGTGTTGCTATAAATGGTAAATGCAGAATGGATCCACCATTCTGCGGTTAAAATAAAGTCATCAGACTAACTGATGATTTTTAACATCATAAGAAAGTTTCTTGTATTATTTTCACAGGATATCAGAATGGACCTACCAAGTGTACTGTCTTAATACGGCAACGCACAAACCTAACATAACCTAACACCTTCAATGAAATACATATAGAGGTTACATTTTTTTTCTTGAAGTTAGGGGCTTTTCGTAGGGTCTCGGTAAATTTAACGAATCTGTCTTGAAAGTGTACAGCTCGTTACAATGCTACGACGATATGCAATGACATATTTATTCAGAAGTAAGTCAGCGTAGAGATACGACACGAGATTTCTTATCATCATCATCGTGGCGCGACAGCCCGACGTCGGGCCTTGGCCGCCCCCATGACATTTCTACATTCGGGTTATTGCCGATAAAAAGATTCGTTTATCTTATACAATTTATTTCATCCATGTTAAGTTGTCACACCGACATCCCGTCGGAGGAAACTAGTCTGGCAGATATATTATTAAAGACGTTTATGCAACAGGTCTAGTCAATACATAAAACAACAAACAAGATAATTCCATTAAACTCCACATTCCACATTAAGTAAAGTATATTGACCTGCGGATCGTGTGATTTAGCTGTCCCGTTTACTATTAATTGAACAACAGGACATCGATAAATAGAAGCCGTGAAAACAAAATAAAATTCCCCGAAAATCTGCCACAACATGTCTTTCCATTCCATCAACATTGTTACGGCCAAACAACATATCCGAATTATCTTTTCTTCGCGAAAATTGTTGCCTTTATTTAGAAGACAAATAGTCATACAAATAAAATATTATTGATGGAAAGCACACACATTTTGTCGATGAGCACAGAATGAAATTGAATTTTCCCAATAAAAACATTACCAACATTACCATACCCAATAAAAACACACCAAGCTGTCATGTTGTGTTTTAACGCATAATGTCAATGTCAGTGTCAGAGAGCCGCCCAAAATCAATTGACATAACAAGACAGTTCAATGGCCCCCCCCAATTAATCTTTTTCGGCATCATATTCAATCTGACGATTCCATCTTACGAGTTCAGTACTTAGTCATTCGCCTGTGATGTTTATAAACAGTCGATTTTTCAAAACATAGACTGGGTTTCGCCATACTCTCTATATCACCCCCTCTGATATATAAAATGGCTTCAAATCGCGTGCCACTTTCGATTTTTTCTTTATCGACCAGCCTCAATGTGTTGCTGATGTGACGGCTTTTTTCCACCATGCCATATGGTCAAACTCACAATTTGCGAAGAAGAACGTTTTAGGCGTTGTTTTCGCTCCTTTCATTCTCAAAATCGTAAAAATTATGAGGCGTGATTTTCATTTTGATATTTCTGATTTCATTTCATTTTTTTTTTATACATTCCTACTTTGGTTATTGGAAAAACATTTCCAAATGTTGAATCATAAATTACATTCCTTCTGAAGGAATATTAAAATGTTATGAAATATATAACATGGACGCGAAGCGATTTAATTGCAAATTCTGTTAAGAGATTTAAGGGATTAAAATTAAAGTACTCGTACTTAGGGTAGATTGTCACGGACAGGATATTTTAATAAGGCTGTCATTAATGCGATGGGGGAAAAACTCCTCAAGTTCGCATATTGAGGTTTAGGCATCGAATGAAATTAAACCAGACCTCTATGCATTTTATTTATCTTTGAAAATTAAGGTCACTGAGTAACATCACTACCTCTGAATGATTAAAATTCTTAATTACGAGTATTTATAAACATACCATCCTTACCAAATCATACCTTTGATTTCAAAAATTTAGGTTGCTCATTTATACCTCTTCGTCATCGACGACGACGTGTGCCAGCAGCCATCTACCGACACTCCTTTTTGCAAAAGACCAAATACATTTTTCACAACTCGGGAAATTTTCAAACTTATTTGGATGATTGAGACACTGTCAGATGGAGTGAGTGAATATTCTTGTGATTCATCATAAGCCAAGAAGAAAAAATGAAGAACTTTTCATATTTTTGGCAATGAGATCGATATTTCACTTTCAAAGTAAATTAACTGAATATTTGGGTTAGGTGCCTTTCAGAGGATATGTCTTTGCGCAAAAATTTTTCGCCTGCTTGTACTTCTTATTGGAATAGTTTACACTCCGTTGGACTTGAAGGCGTGAAATGGTGGACACATTTCACTCATTAGAATTAAATTTACGCAGAAATGGGTGGAATTAAGCTATTATGGTAGTGGATGATGCTGATATGGCTAAGCTGAACAGTACGGCGGCTTTCACACGGCTACCACGATACACAAGATTCTAGCAGAAAGCCCAAGTGGCAAGCGAGCTTTGTATGTGCGACGATTAATTTCAAATTGCACTTGTATGGAAAGCTCGCTCGTTATTGGTGCTGCTAGAATCTCGTGTATCGCGTGTCCCATGTGAAAGCCGCCTGAAGAGTTAAAGTTGCATGACTTTCGCTGGATAAGGCACGTTAAGACACTCGAGCTAGCTGGGCTAATCTGTAGAAACAGAAACGATTTTGTTTACACCATCATGCACAGAAAGCGTTGCCATTTTATGGACAATTTTCATGGTGATAGTATGCTTTCACACTATCCGGTTTCCGCCGGACGGCTACAAACCGATACATTGAAATTTTTTAGTCTACTAAAAAATAACATAGCCCCTTTCACATTACACGGTAACGGCTAAACAGTGAAATTTCGCCGGATGGCAGCCATCTACTTCCACTACAACTCACGGCGGCCGATCGGCGATGGATCAGCATATGAAACGGAAGTTTTAATAAGCCTTGTTCAGAGCAGACCTGTGTTGTGGGACTAGCTCGGCGCGAAGTTTACATTGAATTGCGGTCTGAATTCGAATTTCTGCGTCTTTGCGTAGATCCATATAGAAGGCATGAAATAAGCCCACTACCTTCCTTCTCTGCGGCTGATATGATGCAGCCAGAAATGACGATTCCGTTGGCGTCTCTTTCGTCGATAAAGGTCGATTCAGACACATCAGTCACGTCAAGTCACAGTTCCGTCAGAACCGTCCGGTATCAGTCACAAAAAATATCGTTTCTTGAAAGTCAAGTGGCGCTGTCTACACTGAGCCGGCGCAGTCACGAATCGGAACCGTCAGTCGCGCTTCCGTCACCGAACAGTCAAATTCACATTTCTTCCCAACGATATTTTTTGTGTTTGACGGACGTCAGTTTAGAAAGTGAACATGGGCGACGACGAAAAATTAATCGAGTTGGCTCGAAATTACCCCGTTTTGTACGATTTATCGCATAATAAATATATGGATATAGCATATAAAAACAGGATATGGAAGCAAATTGGAAATGAAATAAAAATAGATGGTAAATCTAGGTACACTCGAGAGCATACTCAAAATATGACTGACTACGGTCTGAATACCCTGACGGCTATAGGTGAATACAGCCGCTATTTTGACTGTGACTTGACGGCGACGGTTATGATTCGGAAGGCTGACTGAACTGTGACGTGACTGATGTGTCTGAATCGACCTTAATACAACCATAATGCGATAAGCTGCTTCCGATTCATTTTATTATCACAACACTCAACCCCTAGTTTGAAATGAAATATAAAAGTACAGGATCATTTATGCGTACAAAAAGTTATTATGTTAAATCGAAGATGCCGGTTAAACCAGCGAGTTCCATATGATTTACGTGCATGTGCGTGATGTTTATCGCAAGCTGTTTCCAGTTTGTCTTTTTAAATCAGAAACAAGACAGTATCAAACACAACGAAGGAAAGATTTTGTTGTGACCTTAGTCAGTGCCTTCATTCCAATCCTACTACTACTTTCGATTTAATCGTACAACATTGTTGGCCCCGCTTCTTGACAATGTTGTCAGGATATAGAGCAACAGTAATCGTTGGCTGTACTTAGCCTAGCCTAGAAAATTCGGTCGACATTTATCAACTAAAAGCAAGTCAACCTTTATGTTTATAAAGGACCTTCAACACAAAATGTCCATCAGTATCTCGACAAACATCCCACCTTCACAATATAAATAATTTAATCGAACCTATAACAAAACGTGCTCTGTCAACTGTTAGAGCTTTCTAGGATATTTACGAATTTCATAAGACAATTTCGCGAAAATGAAGGAAAATATTTGACATAGGTCTGACAATGAAGTTTTCATTCATCTATTAATGAACAACAACGAAATTTAATTAATTTTCAATAACGCCTGAATATAATGTATTATACTTGAAACTTAAAATATAATATGATTTTCATTTTACGAATCGTCGTCATAATTTGCCATCATCGAATCATCAACATTAGGCGAAACATTGTCTTCAGTTTAAAACGAAACGAAAATGATTCGGTGAAAAGGAGGAACACTGTATCATACATAATGTTCTGTCATAATGACATTATGATGACTTGATGATTGCTTTTTGTCAATCTGTTCAGAATCAGCTTCGTTCTTGTGCTCAATGCAAACGTATTCAGAGCTGAAACGAAGATTTAAAGAGACGAAGCCAGGAAAAATCAGACATTTTCTTCGCCAATTTCTTCAACGGTTTTGTGCAAATGAAAACAATAAAATCGTATTAATGTCGGTTGGAGCACAAAGGACCAAATCGGTTGTCTTTCGTTTTGCATGTAGTGTGCAATGTATGACAAGTGGATGAGCTAATGCCAAAGACAATAATTCACGATCCATTAAAAATTTAATTAAATGTAATTAGGACTGTTATAGTAGTCATCACGGATTCATGTCTTGGCAGGCTGTTAGAATTCAACGATTAAATATCACGAAATCACAACAATCCTATTAGAGTTTCCTCAAACAATAAATCTAAGGATGCACAAATTGGCAAAAAAAACTCCCCAAATTTGGGACAATCTATCGACATTAAATAAAATTGGCAGAATTTCCGAATGCATTCTCGAAATTGGGATCGAAGAAAGAGGAATTACACGTAATATGTGTATATCATTTAGTGCGATATGTCGATCCCAAGGAGACCTATTTTACGTAACGATTATATCCAACGCTCCTCTCTGTTTTGCAATGCTACATACATACGTGTAGCACCCTTCTTATGTATCTGTCCATTATTGCTTTTGTAAAAGACACAAATGTGGGCCGAAGATATATTAATAGATGTCCCATACTTAGCATTAGCGACGAAAAGAGCAAAAAGAAATCTTATTTGTCTATCTATCTGTACTGGGCACACTCTAGTTTCTCTAGCCTAGAGAAGAATTATATATGTAGTTGCATGTACACCTACACCTACCCTACACTATACATATGTCGTATGATTTGATACGTCTTCGGTGCATTCTGTTTGAAGTAGGGATACGCACAGCATTCCTTTTCATTTTTCAAATGGATTTTCGAAATTCTTGTTTTGGATATAAATTTCTCGTGACGGATGAATGCTCTAGTTGTAGGCATTGGGGAATCGTATTGAAAGCTGGTAGTCACGTGCGCTAAGGATCAATAGCTTTTCGTATGGCTGATGTTATTGCAGATGCTTTAGGGTCATATGAATATTTTCTTGCAGAATGACAGGCACTAATATCTTGAGTGAGAATCAAAATCCGATTATGTACTTAATTTCGATCGTTCTTAGACAACACAGAAATGCAAAACGTAATAATAAATAAATAACTGGCGCAACAGTCCAATTTGAACCATGGCCTCGAGATGAGTTAGCATCATCTCATTTTCTAGATCCTGACGGTCTTGTGTGATCAGCAACACGCTCAACCGAGTCATAAACCCCATAAATGGATAAGTACGCATTTAACAGCTGAGTGGGCTCATAGTCCGACACGTAAATTCCCTTTTTTTATCGAAAACTACCGCATTCAGTAGGAATCGAATCGGGGCACAGTGCATAGAAGGCGAACGTGCTAACCGTTGCGCTATCCGGACTACGCAAAACGTGCTAATGCGCAAAAATTACAACTTTCCAATCCAGGTACTATAACAGGACATGAAGTTGGAAACGTTAAGTTAAGAATCTCTTTCTTATGTTAACATTCCATGGAGAAAATATTAGATAATACATATTAGACACCTAAGAATGTATATCGATTAATTTGTTTCTCATACTATGAACACAATTTGTTGTAATCTTTAGTTAGTTCCTCTGAAGATGCCCGAAAAAGCGAAACGCGTCAGGAATAATAAAGATAATGGTAAAGACAAAGACAATGAAACTTTCATTTTTTTAACAAAATAATAAAGATTTTTCCAAATTCTGAACACTATGTGCTCACCCCTGTTTTTGGTTTGCATGGGGCTCTCTAAATGAAAAGAACCCGAAGTGGTTGTGGGTTGTGGGATACAGAACCCGTCGAGCACGAAATGGCTGGTTTGACAAAGAATGCAGAAAATCACTCGACGCACAGAACGAATCTTATAGACAATATATCCAACGTGCAACTAGAGCCGAAAAAGTAAATATGACGAGCTACGGCGAATATCGAATAGAATAATTAGACGTAAGAAACGGTAGCTTTCTAGAGATAGCCCCAAAAAATTTCGACTCCTCAAACTATGATAGTTGCAATCAACAACAAATAGTCATGCGTACTCAGAAAGGCAGGCCGAGGGACCCACTGGATAGACTTCGTTGTCAGTAAGACAATGGGAATCTGCCCATAAGGACGCAGTTTTTCAGTCCTTACGATAGGGAAACAACCACTTTCAGAGGCCAAATTCCGCGTGAAACAAACAGACTCACAAAAAAGGAAGATAAACCGAAGGCACCCAATGTCAACATTTCACGATCATCTTTGATCAAATCATCATCAGGTTCGCAACCACCACACCAAATTAAATAAAATATCCCCTACCTAAAAAATAGAGAAATTCATTAACAAATACGTGCAACGGACATACTTATTTTTATCCCGTCCACATATAATCACAATTATTGTAATAACACTCTATGAACCTGACCGCCTGTTATTGGATTGTTGTATAAAAAAATACAATTACATACATACTTTTGATCTACAGATCGCTGTATACGCGAATCAATCTTCTTGTCTTCGTTATGGTTGTGATATAAGTAGAAAAAGGGATGAAATTCCAATGATCGATTTCATACCCTGTATTAATTTCATTTTAATTAAAATCATCAACAATTTACATATGTCCAATAAAAAATGAATATAAACAAGCAAAGTAACAAGTCCAAAGCATATTCGCGTCCAATAGTGGGATTGTGACTGTGGAAGAGTATGTTAATATACATTGTGGGCGTTCGGTCGTATTTGTAGCATTGAAAAAGCTACACAGCTGCTTGCGACTACTGAAAACCCTGTCCACTGTTAACAGCAACCTAAGCTGCACCCACGTTTTTCGATGCTGCTACTGCTTCCCCAGTAACAAATCATATCAATGAACAGAAATCTAACAATTTTCCAACCCACATTTATTGTGTTCAAATCACATAATAAAAGATCAAAGTATGGCAAACTTTTCTATAACTTTGTGTTCCCTTGGTTATGGCCAGCAGGCAATAACAAGCACTAAAAGCACTACAACTAAAGAGGGGATGCAGCGGGAGAGGATTTCACTAATCGAAAAATAATTAGAGCAACATAATACTAAACCAGGTGGGTGTTTACCATCAACAATATTGGAATTGATTGTTGCCTTTCAATTTGGTTTAATTTATTACGATTCCACGAGTTGAGTTAATACGCTATTTATGTCGCTGACAAAATAAATGTAGGATACAGACTCACAACAGTAGCGTGTCAGTCTTTTTACTTTTTTTTTAGCGCGAAGTGTAATAAATTTTGTATTTGATTGGTAAATTTTTTCTATTAATGCGAAATCCTTACTTGGTAATAATATCCGAATTTATAAGAATGTTCGAATCTTTTAGAATCTCACACTACACGTTTATTTTTTATACTTCCGCCTATATTCGCTAGTTGCTGCTACTATAATCTTCTAATGTTTTCGCATGGGATACAACGAAAAAATATGACAAGGACGAAAATGCTCAGGACGAATCAAAGGGGATGAGACTGGATTAATGTCAATTACATCACATTCGAACAATTTTGAAAATTTAATTAAGTATTCGAGGCGGAGGCATTTGTATTACCAAATCAGATGACATCTGATAACGGAAGTTTTATAAGTTATTTCTGAAATCGAACTAATGATTTATTTTGAATATTTACGGAGGACCTTACATGTGACGACGGTGAACATTTATTGCAAATTTTGTCAGTTTTTATGAAGGTCAACGAAAATAAGTATCTAAATGCAAAATATTTTATTATAAACTGAACTGTGTGAGCCGTGTGTCGCACATCGATTTTATATCGAGGAGATAACGATTTTCATAATAAAATTTTAAAATTTAATCTACAGAATCTAAAATTCTATTTTACAATATAATCTAGGAAAAAGGGTGTAATTGGGTGTAAATGGCTGTTTCCAAACAGGATATGATTTTAAACACGCCACAAGCTTCGTTTCCCACAATACTCATTTTGTTCCACATCACCACTGCCTTCTTTATACACAAATTCTCAATTAAATTATAATGACGAAGACAACGAAGGCAGAATTTCTGTCCGGCCTGTATATTAAGAAAGCAGCTCCTGCTCCCGTGGTGTTAGCTGTCATGGACAGGCGTCGCGGATAAGCGGGGAATTCGAATAATTTCAAATATTTTAAGTAGATGACGTTAAGAGCTCGCGCACACGGCAAACTTTTCAGTTCGCAGAAAAACTATATAGTTTAGTCAAAAAATACTATAGAACACACGGTGGTTTATGAGACCGCGCACAGCGATAACTATTGTAAATAGTGCGCGGTCTCATAAAACGCCGTGTGTTCTATTTTTCTAACAAACTACATATTTAGTTTTTCTGCGAGTTTGCCGTGTGCACGGGCTCTTAACCTTGAATTATGATTTGGTCAGGCATTATGTAAGTCAGGTCAAGCTTTTTTTTTTTCAATTTGTCAAAAACGCGTATTTCAAAGTTTCCTTTACGGGTACTGGAGGCCCTCGTGTGGTGAAGGCCCCGCTTACCCCTATGATAATCCGGCCCTGAGCAGAAGCTTACATTATTGACTGAAGCACGAACTAGTTCCGTTCACTACATATTTATGATTACTAGAGACCGGATTATATGCAAATGCATAACTTCATATGCATTTGCATATATTGGCTGTTTTTAGAGGTTTTATTTTAGCATATTTCATTGAAAATCCATTAATTTTGCATATTTTTAGGGAAATTGTTACGAGTCTTCTCATGATTTATCAAAATCTCATGTAGTGTGCAAGGGACATTTTGTGTTTATAAGCAAACACTGTGAAAACAGTGAAAGCTATGCTATGATGCTTGTGCTGATATTTTGATCGTAAACCCTCAGCGAAGAGAAACGTGCTCATGGAGCTTCCCCTACCCATGAGCTTAAGTGTCACCATACACTGTCGAACACGAACCTAGTACAAGTGGACCGGTTTTCTTCAAACCTATGTGAAGTGTATGTGTGTGTCAGAGGACATTTGTACCAGGTTCGTGCTCGAGTTCGAGTTCGACAGTGTATGGTGACACTAAGATCGCATTCGTAATTGTCCGGTGATTTTCTATATAAAACCCATTCATTACACACGGAAAAATGAAACCAATACAATACAGCATTTGAAAATTCTTCTACATCATCAGAACATCGCTGCCATAAGTACTCATTTTTCCCCACATACCCGAGTGTATCAAAAAACTTGAAACTCGAGGCTTGCAGTTGAATGGATCTATTCTGCTGATTGAAAAAGTTCGTAAAATACACTCTGAATTGCCAGATATATTCCCAGACAAACTTAAAAAAAAGTTTGAAAACATTCTAAACAACAACCCAGGCTTCGAGTCTCTGTGCCAGATTAATAGTTTTATTAATGGTACAGGTAGAACTTTGCCTGGGACAATATCTGCCAATACAGCACCCATGTTTAAGTATTGCCCTGTGACATCGGTGGACGTAGAACGATCTTTCTCAAATTACAAAATTATTTTAAATGATGGAAGACATAATCTTACAACTGAACACAGAACAATATATTATAGTAAACTTCTATAAAAACAACAGACTGCTAAAACCATTAAATTTGTGACTTTTCGTCCCTTTGTTTCTTAATAAAAACATAATTATCCAATTTTTTTCTTTTATTTTATGTTGCATATTTTCACATTTTACTAGCATATTCTAAGCATTTTACATGCATATTTGCATGCATATTTCAGCCTTTTTATGCTGCATATAATCCGGTCTCTAATGATTACACACAGTTTATGTGATAGATAACCCACACCCAAGCTGGTAGCGAATAAAGTAGCCGTCTTTCAAATTGTCTCGCGTAAGCTGACCTACCTAATAGTTAGCATGTGAACTTGTTTATATTGTTCGATTATACTGGCAGTTAGGGAATTCGCCGGCTTAGAGCTAGAAACCTCGCCCAATATTATAAGGTGCGTTTAGATTTAGCGAAACCACTCGCGAAACTGATGCCCGAGGAAAAATTGCGCGTGGTGTAGACGTGTTCCTCACCCGAAACTGTCAGACTGGCCACCGGTGAATTTCGGGTGAGTTTCCTCGAGCAACAGTTTCGCTAGTGGTAAATCTAAACGCACCTATAGAAACTTAAGCGGTCAGAAAAAATGTACCCATGGTGTGGAGGGAATAGGCAAGTCCAGCATTCTCCTAATTTTCCTCACCGCCTTCCCCATCTACAGAAGCACATACATATTGTCAGATTATCAGTACATTTTTTCGGTATAGCATTCGTTTTAAGGCTTTTTCTAGAATTTAGCACACACTTCGTTAACTTTGATCAAGTTTTCTGGATTCTGGGAAACAAAAAAATGCCTTATAAGTACAATCATAGAGACGGCATTGAATAATTTAGTACTCGTAGATTTTTCTACGATGATGGGTTGTCCTTCTCCTATCCCTTCCTACGCAGCCTTGGCGACTTTTTTTTAATCTGCACTTTGCGATTTCCATCTTGCCACACTCTCTAAAGAAAAATCAAAAGAGAAGCTGTGGTTTGAGAATTTCGTAACTCATTTTACCCAGCTAAGTGTACTAAATGACATGTGGAAATATGAAGTAGTTATATATTTTATAATAGTGAACAAGAAAAAGAAAATCGTAAATCATATTTTCCATTCCTAAAAATCGTAAAAAATTTTCCAGAGCTAAAAAAATCGTATTTGAAGTTGAAAATACATCGTACTAATAGGCAACCGCTGCCGACGTCAGTGATAATTTACAGTAGAAAATAGTCGTGAAAAAATGGTTGAAAAGGGTTGAAGTATCCGGTACCCAATGTGGGGTAAACGTGATCTTATCTAATCAATGAAACAGAATTAACGCACTATGTCCCTGTTCTGGATCAAGTGTACGTGTTACACGGGTGCATGCAATTAATTAAATTAGTCCTTAAGGCGAACTTTGACTTTTTCAACCACTTTGAGTTCGCCGCCAACAATGCAGTTAACTTTTATAATTTGAGAAGCTCATTATTTCCTGTGGATAAAATGTTGATTTTATATAATGGTATAGCAAACAAACAAAATGAACAAAACTAATAAAATTTACGAAATTGTACAATATTTGCACTAAGGGTATATTAGAAATTTAGTTTTCTCTTAAAATTTGAGCTATCTAAACCGAGACACACCCGGAACTCAGGAAATACTCCCTTTTCTACATGAATTTACCTTTCGCTAGATGTTCAGAATCGCTTGTTTTTTTTTGCAGATCTAACCTATTTTGCTCTGCTTTGGAGAAACACGGCTAATATTTCTTTAAAACAGAATCCCCGATTTAATTTCAAATTTCCGTATCAGTACGGATATTTCTATGAAAAAAAAGAGCTTTGTATCCGCTTGTGAGAAGTGTTTTGAATCAAATGTACAAAAATGCAATAACCACGTCGGTTCACTGGAAAGTCCGATTAATGGAGGACATTTTGCTCCCAAAACGAAGTCAAAAGCGTGTGCAGAGGAAATTTGTTCGGTTATGGGAGGTGTCCGCGAGGAGAGGTTTCACTATATTAATTAAAATCAATATTAATCGATGTAAACGCCTACATAGCATCACTGCTGAATTCCCTAAATCTGCCAAGCCAATATTGTGTACATACATACTTACGTATGTCTCGTAGATAACGAATCAATTTTCCCAACAGATTGCCCTGAGTTCAATGCTCCCTTCCAGCGAAAATTACTATCAATGCAGAATGCTGCCATCAATTCCAAAAATTTCAACACGAGACTTCATCACTCCAAAGAATGTTGAAATTTCTTTCTCTTTTTGCCAAAAAGATTTGAATCAAATCGAACCTAAAAAAACGATCGAATCGAACTACACTAAATTCAGATATTGTTTTTCTTAAATTGGGTACAGACCAGACCAGTCACAACACAATGCATTTAGGTACTATACATTTATCCCAGCTTTGTTCCTGTCGAATGCATCGCAAAAAAAAACAACCAAACGAAGATTCACAAGCCAAATTCAATTGTACACAACTAGTCTAGATCTAATTTGGAAAACGAAGAAATTGTTGTGCATTAAAGCGCCGCCACCATTTATTCATCCATAGTCGGACGCCATACCACAAACACTAGGAATTAGCGATGTTGCCCAGTTAGCATTGGCATATCGCTTGCATGTTTGCTTATTTTGAAATTTCCTAATGGCCGCATGCTATTTTATCGCCATCACTATCCAGCAAAACCATATATCGGCATACTCTGTGGAATCTACATAGCTGTCCGGAGATAGCCACGCGGAGTTGGCTAACTTTCGGGGAAACGGGGATAATATGCCATTCCATCTATTTTCATCCATTAATAGTTAGAGTGTACAATACTATGCGATAAGGAGGCGAACATGTTCTACTCTTAATTACACCCAGAACTGCTGCACGTCAAATGGTACATAAATACAGAGGACGAACAGTTCATTATCCTGAAAATATGAGTCCGACGACTTCGTACAAGTACATGAAACTATCTTCCGCAACAGTGTAATTGTTATGGTTATATACCTTGTTCATAGAAGCAAGAATTAATTATAATTTTGGTAATAGCTAGGCAGCCATTATGCTCGCTATTATTCCAGGGGAATAACCTAACATATTTGTGTCTGGTTCAATTTTGACACAATGTGTAACTAAACATTGCAAATAATCACTGCTGTTTTCAGAAAGCGTTTCGAACAGATACAATGATATAAAAGCTGAAAGAAAACCAAACATGTGCCGAAATAAAGCAACCAAAAGAAGAACAAATACAAAAATCACCAACGATAATCTAGAATCTATAGGAATAATTCCACAGAAAGAAAGAATCAATTTTTTCTCTCAATCGTTTTATTGTTATTGAACTTGAACGAAAGTTGCACAAGTACATACTTGGAATTGGAATTTCGTGGATAGAAATAAAAAATAAATAAAATGCAAACTTTTTTGTTCATTCATTCGTCTTTTTCCATGAAGTCAATTTTGTTGAAACAGATAGCGCGAGTCCAGAGACGAAATTAAAATTCAAAAATAGTTTTCAAATACAGAACAAATAAGAGATGCACGAAATATTTCAATGGATCAATAAATAAAATGAAAATGCTGTTCAGCTTGGTAAACGCATTGTAGTTAATTGAATTGCAGGATATTTTTCCGAACTAAAATTGTTGGGAATGAGCTTTTTCCACTTACTTATTGGGTTATAAGATCATTTATATTGATCTACAAGAAACGTACCTGTAAATATAGAAATGAGAAAGTGTTTAATGATATACATGTTGATTAAAAAAAGTAAAGTCTCAAAAAAAATTAAATTAAATATATTTTATGTATTTATTGTACACACCGAATACAGAGTGTCCCGCAATCGGCAATTTCTGGCAAGCACAAAACAACGCTTTTCCCCTTGGTTTTAATTCCTTGTTAACTTTATCATCAGTTCCATCGACCGGAGGCAATGTGCTCTCTGAACCGATTCCATATTGGGAGAAGCATATTGCAAGGGCATTCTTTAAGTCTCCTCTGGTTTTGTATGGCGCTTGATCCCCTTTCGAGACTCTTGAACAGTGATAGAGAGTTCGGTTTTGCAATTAGGCACGGCATATTGGGTAAGCAAGACCTGAAATACTTGATGTATCTGGACGACATCACGTTATATTCGGGGAGCGATAACCGACCTAGGGTCGATTGCGAATTACCAAAAACTTTAGCCGTGACACTCGGATGGAGTTCGAATTAGACAAATGTCAAATTCGAGCCATTCGCTAATTCCTTTTCGAGCCACATTTCGGTCACAGTATCAATGATATTCATATCGGAGCTATGAGTGAGGCAGACTTTTACTTGGGATTTCTTCAAGCTGCCCATGCTCACATAACTTATCTGAGGGAGGAGCTGAGTTTATGTGCAGATTGCAATCAGAGCTGAAAACAGATCTGTCGGGAAAAAAGTATGTGTTACTAACATCTACGTTATCTCTTCGCTGACGTAGTCGTTCCGAATCGTGCCCTGGACAGCGACTGATTTGGAGGCTATCCGAATGCATCATCTCAAGTGTGAAGTGCAGAGGATGGTTCTGCCTCGAGATATCGTGTTATTGACATTGCAAAACAACACCATAAGCAAGTCTCGCCTCGTACTTATTTTTTTTTTGGCAAGCGGTTACAAATACGCTGCATGAAGCAGTGTGTGGAGCGGACAATGGTTTGACTCCACTTTGCTCAAAGGATCGATTTTTCAATCCACTGAGCTAGTTGAAGTTTTGTTGATATTCAGCTTTCTAACAAATGGCGTAAGGCGAGATATACCTATATTTTTCCGAAACAGAGGGATTCATTTGTGCTATTCAGGACGGCGCAGCGTGATCCCCATACTCTCGTCTACAAAAAAAATTGTAATTAAGAAACAAAACCGACCGATCTAATATTTCGCGTAATAGTATCATCGAGAAAAAGAAGGCGGAGATGATGGCCGAATACAATGCCACTACGATGGCTCGGGAAATCAAAGAAATTTGGCGTCTTGAACGAGTGTCCTGTAAAGATTTGCATATAGAGTGTACTACAAGCAAGGCTTTAAAGGACACGCTTTA
Source organism: Chloromyia formosa (assembly GCA_964017055.1). NCBI lineage: Eukaryota > Metazoa > Arthropoda > Insecta > Diptera > Stratiomyidae > Chloromyia > Chloromyia formosa. Next base: position 129,196,529 of record OZ024814.1, read on the forward strand.
CGATGTACACACTTCCACAACAAACCCCGATGTACTCCCAGTCGATAACGTCGATAACGAAACGGGGGAAAGATCAGTGTTTAGACAAGATTTCGATAAGACGACCCATCCAGCTCTTCCAAACCTAAAAATATTCTACGGTAATATCTACACTTTTATTGCGAATTTGATAAATTGTTTTTGAACATTTGACCTACAAAACAAATGGTAGGCAACGAGATTTCTTTCTTAAATTTAAAATTAAATTTCAAAAAGTTCATATCTACATTCCTGGATGAGAAATAAAAATGTAAGTCCCAAATATATTCAGTGGCAAAAAATAGGTAATTAATATTATTACAAAAATGTGACATCCGGCTTCCTCAAACAACTTCATCATTCGTCATTTCAGTCGCAATTCGCTGAATGCAACGCTTTTGTATTTCCACTCAAGGCTAACTCGCGCCACCAAATTATATTAATTTGTTATATTTTCACAAATAAACCCGCTTGTCTTTCAGAATGCCAAAAACCGAAATGTATAATTTATCAAGGCCTAACCCTAGTCATATAAACCAGCATTTAGCATTCAAATACATATTTGTATGTAGATAATACACCAATGTCCAAATGGCTTTATTTTGGGCGGAAAAAAATATGCCGCGAAAATTAGCAGCAAAATATTAAAATTTGAAACAAATTATGTATCTTTCTCCTCCCCAATTATAATAAAGAAAAGGAAACAAAAAGCACAAAGCGTAGGAGTGCAAACAAAATTGAACCAACCCCATCAAAAATGTAAGATGATTTTTAATAGTTTTGTGGCACATAAGCGCCAAGGTTAATCCACACATAGGGGAAAAAATAAAACAAAAAAAAGAGAGGATATAAAAATATTAAGTTTTAAATGTATAAATATTTTCTTAGATACATACAGGATCAAAATTTAGACAGACAAAAAAAAAAGTTGAATTATAGGCGTTTTTATTTGTTTCACCTAATTTATGACTTGGTAGAATATAACCTTCTTTGTTAAGAATGACTCTCCCCATGGAGGGGGCCCAAAAATACGTGTTCGCCGGTTTCGACTGCTGGTGCGAAGCGCGTCTCATCAGACGCCTCTGCTTCGCGCATCGCACCAGTGGGAGAGGCGTGAACGGGAACGAACATCGATGTTGTATCGCCTTATATAGACCAGACAACACGACATGGGTGCGAATTTCGCAACAATGTAAATTGCAACGTGCAGCTTGCCGATGCGAAACTCTGTTATGTTCTGGCTAGGAGCCAGTGGCCACACCTTCTTTGTTAAGAGGACACAAGTATTTTAATGTTTCGATTTTTTATTTGTTGGCGAAATTTTATTTTAAAACAAATATACAAAAATAATATTGTTTCGTTAAATATGGAAATTATGGATATAGTAAAAGTATTTTCAGTCACCTTTCCACCAAGTTTATTATGACCCGATAAGAGACATGAATAGAAATTGCATCATATTTTATCTATTTATCAACCGTTTCTAGGTCAAATTCCACCCAAAATTGCTTCAAAATGCTGAAAATGCATTTTCAAAGCAGACTTGTGCAATATTATTCAAACATTTCAGCTCCTCTTCTATAAAAAAAAATCATAAAAAAAAACCGGAAAATAACATCTTAAAAATATAAATAAGCGAATTTTGTCCAATTTAAAGACATTTTTTATACACCTTCAAGAAAATTAATGTTGACAACATGTCCGCCCTAGTTGTATCTCAAGACTCCTGGATCGCGCCAATGCTCTCTTTCGCCCCTGTCTTTATGTCCAGCGTCAGAGAAGAGACGCCACTTGGACACTTTTCTTCTATAGATACACATATCTATTCCATCCGAATTTCATTCCGTGCAAATGAACAAAATCAAAGAAAGTTGTCGACAAGAAAACTACCCCATCCATCCAGAGAAAAAGAAAAAAAGAGACGGAAATTTAAATTACACATTCAAATCTGAGTGCCACCGTATAAAGTGGAAAATGCTGGCGAATATCTATTTGATAGTAGAAATATGCGGACGGTAAAATGAAGATAGGACGAGTCGACATCGATTGGACATAGACAACATGGAAATGATATGCAGCCTGGCTCTGCTTGGGAAAAACGGCTGGCCATACCAGCGTCATCGTTATTCGCGAGGAAAAGCGTTTAGATCGCCGTAAAATTGCAGAGGAACGCCATTAATAAATTTATTCGCCGTGAGCGACTAAACGAGCAATCACTTAATTAGAATAGAAAACTGGCCGGTTAGTCGGCCACTTGGCCCGGACTCATATGTGAATGAAGATAGCACTTAACCTATATTCACACTTGAATGCTCAACATATGTGCTATTTTTAGTCGTACGTTTTTTTTCCGTGTTTTGGAGTGAAATTTATTCAGCACTAGGATAGAAAAAATTAATATGATAATGTTACGACTAAAATCAAATTGAAGATATGTACATACATATGTATATTAATTACCTTGATAAAAAAGGACACAACACTTCGACAGCACAGAGGTTCTAGAATACAGCGTGATTTTGATGTGGTCCGATGATGGCTCGCGACCAAAATGGTTGTCATGTGTGGCGACATTTGGACAACTCAACATCTTCTTCATCGACAAAAATCTGCACCCATCTGCCCCTACCTAAGTTGTCGGCTACACATTTCACCTCCTGGACCAAGAAAGTTAGAATGCAACTGAACATATCAATAGACGGTCAACTTATCCCAACCATAAACAACCCAAAAATCCTTGATAGCATGGCCACATCTTTTGCCGATGCATCAACACTTTGTAACAAGATGAGAAACTGAAACAAAGCTCTCAGAGCTCTAGCTGGAGGTTCCTGGGGTAAGGATAAGGAGACTTGGACTCATAACTTCTGACGAAACGCTGCTTTACGCACAGTCACAGGCTGCCTTCTGAAGCCATCTCAAGACCACCTACATCAAGAGCCACATGCTGTCTCTAAGAAGCCATAATAACCTACTCACAGACAGACAAAGCACCACCTCACCTCACATCCGACATAACTTGAGGGACCACGGAAGGGAATTCTAACGAAATAAACGGGAACCTTTCGATGAAACCGCCTACAAGCCACTACCGCTATACCACATATAGAGGAAGTACAGACATCGACTGAGGGACTAAAATTAAATCCAGTACTTTCGGCACGACCGACAATCATATGTTCGGATGAGAAAGGATTACCAAAAGGAACAATGACTTTCCTTGCTCAACTCCGGCTCGGTTGGTGCTCGCGCCTAAACTCATACCTGTCCTGTACGTTCAGAACACCTGACCAGCGTGTACCGGCACTCCGCATCCGTTGAACACATATTCAGCTGTCAAGCAGCGAGCCACTAAGACTCAGAGCGCTTTGGGAATTCTGATCCAGAGTGAGAACATTTTCAGATCCGAAAATTGACAGTTGTCTATACAAATTTTACAGGAGGGAAAGCATATTGAGGACAGGACTGTCCGTGTAACTGATTGTTTACAGATTGTTTATATCTCGACTAGTTTTCGAGTTGCTATTTGAGTGAAACGTACAGTTTTAGTGCATATCGATATTGCAAATATAATGCAGTTTTATTAAAGTATCAACACTAGGTCTGGGATATCCACACTTCGGACTCGGGAAACTGATTATACCGAAAATATTCAAACATTGTTTTTAGGATCATTTATACAGTCTCTTAAAAATACATAAATAAACATAATTCAGTATGCAACTGACAAAAATTGTGACATTTTGTATTTATATTTGGAAAGACATTTATAAAATTTTTCAAAGATAATTTTTTATATTTATTTTTAATTGTAAAGAAATTTCTCTAAGTCTATATGTTCATTATTTGACTGTTGATGATGACATTGAAGTTGACAAATGTCACTGCAGCAACCTAGCTATTTATATCAAAATAAAAAAATATGTCGAGGATGACTCAGACTAAAATAATTAAAAATTTCCATAAAAAGGAAGGAAGCTTATTGATAGTTTCAATAACAATAGGTATTTACTTCCATAGAGGGATAACTAAACCGCAACCTGAGAATATGAAGATTATATAAAGATCGGAAATAGGCCAAGATTTTTGGTACCCGTTTACACACTGAGACATATTACACACACCACGAAAATTCCCCCGGCTGTCAAATACTCGAACTTTGTTGTGATTTTCAATCATACCGCAACCGAGGGAGTGGTGCTCCCTCGGTTGGGTTGATAGGAGAAAGTAGGCAATGAAAAAAAAAAACATTGTAAAAAGCCGACACAAATTGCAACTTTAAGTCAGTTAATTTAACAAACGAGGGAAAGAAGAAGGTAGTCTATGAAAAAAATGTGTACGAAACACGTATGGATTGTGTGTGATGATAGCCTCTCTTCAATACATGTTCCATACTCTCAGACCGCAACTATGTACTTTTTGACCCTAAGAACCATCAAACTTATATTCAATGCGTTCATGGTCTCAAGAAAAATTATTAAAAAAAAACACTGTTTTTTGACATAAAAAAAGGCTTAAAAAAAGCCAGATGAAGCCATCAACTTTTGAAGTTGAGATCTTTGTTTAGGTGATAGACTAAACCTAACTTTATCATTCAATTATTTGTTGCATCGCGCTCGGTGGCCTTGGTCGTTCGGTCACCGCTCTACGATACTAATCTAAAGCTCGGAGTTCAAATCTCGGCGCGATCAAAAAATTGCCTGTGGATACTAATAGAACTCTCACAGTGCTCCGAGCTTGTCAGTATAAAGACGGCACGGATAGAGCATGCTAGCAACTGCACTTCGGAAAAGTAGATATGCTATCGAAACGAAAGATGATGCCCATGCCCCTGGAGGGTTCAAGACAATTAACAACCACAATTATTTGTTGTTGCCCAAGTAATTTCGTAGAATATTCAGAATCCATTATATCTATACAAAATTAAAACAGGCGCCGGTTGTCGCGGGTTCGAACTCCACTGTGGAGATGGATATTTGTATTATCTTCTCCCTGTGGTGTAGGTGGTGAGAATAAGCGACAGTCATTCCCGATTTATCGTCGAATGCGGCTAAATGGGCTAACGAATTATAACCAAACCTCTACTACGAGTTAGAACAAACAGTCACATCAAAATAGCTATCTTCGAAAGTCTAAGTTCTAAGCAATCTGGCCATGTTAAACGAAAAGCACATAGATATATATCAACATGCATATCAAATGATGACGTCAAAAGCACTGACTGCGTCAGATCTTCAACAGACAAAAATATTTCCGCAAAAATTTATTACAATCTTTTACTCATTATAAAAATAGAAAATGAATTACTATTCCTAGATTGCAATATGCTCGCGTTTTTTTTTGATATGCGTGAAACAGGTGCAGATTTCACACTGGAAACTTTTCTACAAAGTTTTTACTTCTATCTATTTTCGGGCCAAATATTTTTTTTTATTTTCCCAAATTGGAGGGGGGGAAGACGGGAGTAGGCGTTGAAATGCATATAATATTTTTCAAACTCCTGACTGGAATGCCTGTAAATAGGAGAGGAGGTAGTGCACATTAAATGCACGGTTGGATTTCAGTTTGAGACGGGAGTTCAATCCTGAAGAGTCGTCAGAGAAAAAAGAATTGAGACAACTGGCGTAGAAACAATTGCGAGATGACTTAACTACATAAAAATAAGACTAACACTGAGATATCTACTTCTTTTAATTACTTATTTTATTGCAATTCTTTCCAGGAGTCCATCTTATCTAGAAGAATAATAATTATTATCATCAAAATACACCCACTTCTTTTCACCTTGTACATATGATTTTTATCTGTAGAAACGGCTATGAAGTATTTGGAAAAAAGAGTACTGCCATCAATAAAGATTATTTACTTTTGCCTTAGTCGCCTGCCCACTGCTTTTGAAAATGCCATACAAAAGATGTTTCTTTGAGGCAATTCCAGATTTCCCTAGATAAGTATATTTTTCAAAATACATTTATGTAATATATTATGTAAAATTTTAGTTGTTGTTTGGAGGTGTTGTACAGAATGCTATGAAAATCTATCAGCACTGACAACTTGCAATTTCAGCAGCGTTATTATTTTGCCGGTATTACGCATAGACATGACGACGAACATCCTTAGAATCGTACTTCAAAAAACCTATCAACCTATCCTACACAGTAAAATTCACCGATTCGGTGAGCCATTATGACTCTTTTTTCGGTACAAATAAAATACTTAAATTAATGAAAAACAGTAGCTCTCCTAATAACTACAATAAATTTTATTCATGTATATACCTATACATGTACTCGTATTTCGGAAGCAATTCACTTCCTTCCTCAGTACTTTGTAGCGGTTGCGGTTTTGCGGTTTCTACAACATTCGGTTAATTTCAAAATATTCCCAACGACTGAAAAATTATATATCAAATGCATACGGTGAATCACTCAATTAACTATTTATACATAACCATATTGTTTTTTACACCAAGAAAAGGTATTATTTCTTAAACAGCTATCGTGCGGTGTATTCCAGGAGTATTAATTTATCGAAATGATGGAAAAAGTGCAAGTGAGCCAAATGTTTTGTACTGTGTACATATGAGTAATACTGCAAAATCGTCTAATTTCAATAATTTCATTATGCCCATCACATTGACAATTTATTATAAATACGCCATAGTACTATGCAATTTTTATTGACCACTGGCTCCCAGTCTAGCATAACGTTGTCTATTCTAGGATCTCTGGCGGAGAGCTCATAAATCTAAACAACATTTTACTGCCTAACTTTAAATCCCCATTTCCTTCGGGACATATTTTCATAAAGAAAACATACTAAAAATTAAAAACCGCCAGACATGTGACACATACATTTCCATGTGGTTGAATGCTGTTTTGCAAAAGTAGTAGTAGTAACTGTGCGACATGAGTTCTCCTCAATTAATGGCAGCTCAAAAGTCACATTTCGGGAAGTTCATATTTGGGAGACTAGGGAAAATGTTAAATGTTGGCTTTTATGATATCCATTTAACACATTTGAAATTTGGCATGTTTTGGAGGTATGGATTCTGACGAGTTCTGCAGCATATTGAACGGTCATTTGATCCGATATAATGGGGTATTAATGCAATTTTACATACCGCGCTCACTGGCGTTTTCCATTTTAAATCTTTAAACCAATTTAGCTATGACGGCACAGCCTCAAACCCGATGTTTGGTATTACCCGCGTTTTTTGTACCGGAACAGTACAGAACAGAATAAACATCAAAAAACGACACAGAACAGGACAGAATCGCGAAACGGAAATTTAGAGGGGAAATTTCCTTCGTTCAACGGTTAGTGTTCTTGGGTAAGTTACCCACCCTTGAAACCTCAACTCAAATTTCAAGAGAAAATTGCAGTTCAAATATATCCTCAGTGAAAATACAATCTAAAGCTACGTTTAAACAAGAGAGAAAAAGTGGCAGAACTCTACAGAAAAGAAAATTTGCTCTACCAGAGACATTTACACGTTTCCACCATAAATTCGCTAAACCCAAACTCTGTAGAGCATTTTTTGGTAGAGCTTAACATTAGCGCTCTCCATTTTCCTCTCTAGTGGATCTCTCAATTGCCCTAACCCCTTATGGGGCATAGCGCGTCAACGGTTCCATGTGGTCCAGTTGACGTTTCGACGGCATAAACTGGTTTCGGAGAATGCAGTTGCCAGCATGCACCTCCTGCACATCCATGGCCACGAACGTCGTCGTGGACGGGATTCGAACCCGAAACGCCAGTAGTCAAACATGAGACTGATGCCTCAACACACTACGCTACCGGTCGCCCCTCTAGTACATAGATACTAGTAGAGTATTAAAGAATATTCTGTAAATAAATCAGTTTGGTGTCGTTGGAAGTGAAGGAATTATTCCCTAATATGTACACCGGTCAAACATGCTTGCTTCGAGTTGGAATGTTAGCCGAACAAGTCTGGTGACGCACACAATGCTCGCTTTGATTTGTAAATATGAATGAAACTACTTCTCATTCAGGGATGATCACTATAAATCTACCTCCGGAATGTCAATGGACAACCCGCTTCTGACGGAGATGTTCATGACGGAAGACGAAATTAAGTCCAAGCGGATAATGCCTAGAGTTTGATAGAGATACGTCGACATAAATATTTAAATATTTTTTTCTTTAAATATCTTTGGGCACAATCCACGATTTTATATTCTTTTTAGGGCTTGATTTGCGCATATACATAATAAGGTGATAAAGATACCGACCGACACAGTCAGTTAACAATTCCGAGAAAGTTTGGTTGGTATTTATTGTTTATTATTGAGGATCTTTGATATATGTATATAGGATATTAAAGGTGTGTTTTTTGAACATTTATCTGGTGCAGGTTAGCGTATCTCCATGCACGGTAAAAAAAATTGGGCTAAAATTTATCTTTTTGGCATTGGATATACATATGACCCGACCGAAAAATATTGAATTGTAATTAATTGAAATAATTAAAAACGGAAACAGTTTAAGTATTAAAATGAAGACTTATTGAGTTTAAATATACATAAGCCAGTAGGTTTAAAATTTAATCTGCTGATATTATAATATAGAAAAAACATGAATTATGCTGCATTTTTTAACCCTTCTGTAAGATTTATTTTTCAATCCTATTGGTTTTTTTTTATACCCTAGACTTTTAGTATTATATTGTTTTTGTCACGACGGAAATATGTAACACCTTAAAGGAGGCTCCGGAGGTATAGCAATGTATATATATAAATGATCAGGGTCACCTCCTGATTCGAGTAAGCCATGTCTGTCTGTCTGTCTGTCTGTCTGTCTGTCTGTCTGTCCGTCTGTCCGTCTGTCTGTCCGTTCGCACGATAACTTTCGATAGAATGAAGCTAGAGCCTTGAAATTTTGACTAGATGCTGGAAGTATGATCTAGTTGATTGGTATTGAAAATGGGCATGAACAGACCAAGAGAACGCCTACCTCCCCTACATATGTAAAATAATTAAATGTATTTATAACTCCCGATTAAATAAACATGAAAACCTCTAGCTTTAGTAGATTGCTCGTGATGGTAATCTTATACTCCCCTGGAAAAATAAAATCGATCAGTTGAAAACTAACGGTAATTTTCTTACAAAGAGCCCCGTACTACCCTACTTTTCAGGTTTTTTGTCCATAACTCTTGAACCAATTGACGTAGACATCTGATTTTTGGCATGTAACCCTGGGGTGAGAAGCTGCTTAGGTTTTGGGAAGTTGGGCATAATCAGATCAAAGGAACGCCTACCTCCCCTACAAAATTCAAAAAATTAAATATTATTTTAATTACGATAACTTTCGATAGAATGACACTAGCAAGGTGAAAATTTGGTAGAATGTTGGTAGTAAGGTCTTATTAGTTAGCACTGAAAATGGACAAGATCCGACCCAAGGAACCCCTACCTCTCCTTCAAATGAAACTTCGAATAAGCGATTACTTTTGATACAATGAAGCCAGCAGTTTGAAATTTTTGTCAAATGTTTGAAGTGAGATTGAGTTAGTTGGCATTAAAGACGGGTGAGATCCGACCTAAGGAACCCCTACCTCCCCTAGAGATGCACTTAAAACAAGCGATAGCTTACGACAAAATAAAGCTGGCGACTTGAAATTTAGCCCAAATATTTGTAGTAGGATCCAGTCGGCTAATATTGAAAATGCGTAAAATCCGACCAACGAAACCCCTACTTCCCCTACAAACGAAACTTCAAATAAGCGATATCTGTCGATAGAGTGAAGCTAGAGACTTAAAATTTTGTTTGTATGTTTGTAGGGTGATCTAATTGGTTGGTGGCAATGATGGGCAAGATCCGACCCAAGGAACCCTTACCTCCCCTACAAGTGAGACTTCAAATAAGCAATAATTTTCGATGGAATGAAGCTAGCGACTTGGAAAATTCAACAAATATTTGTAGAATGGGTTAGTTAATTCATTTTGGGATCTCCCTGAATGAGTGCCAACCTCCCCTATAAACTGGCTATATAGGAAACTCACTTTTAATGCATGGTCGTTGCCAATTATTACTTTTGGTGTCACCACTAGGTCTGTACAAGTCTAGGGTATATACGCTTCGGACTCTTAGTTTTCTAAACTCCCAAATCCTTTGTTAAGCCCATCGCAGGTTGGCCAGCCAGTTTCAACTTTCTTCACCGTGGCGGGCAATCGAACTTGTGAACTGTTGTAGTGTTCCGACCTAGACCGCTCGACCACGCAGCATAATATTTTGAACTGGCAGCGAATAGTTATGCTGAGGCTTGAGACTAAAAAAATAAACATTGTGCGGTTTAGATTTTAATTTCACTTTGATTAGAAATTAATGCGATAAATTTGCTTTTAATTTGGTCGGGATTAAACTTTGCAAGTTTTATTAAAAATATATTAGCTGATATTCTCGGCAAAAATTATTCTAAACAAATCGGATTTCGTAATCTTTTAGATGCTGTCGGCTGCTGTTGTTTTAATTTTTGATTTCATCTGATTCGATCCTATTCCAAAATAAATAAATAACTGGCGCAACAGTCCAATTTTGGACCAAGGCCTCAAGATGAGTAGCACTACCTCATTTGCTAGATCGTGACAGTGTGTTTTATGTAGAGGTGTGTGATCAAAAACACGCTCAACCGAGTTATTTGTCCCAAACGGGTACTTACTTAAAAGCTGAGTGGACTCATAGCCCCCCTTTTTTTATCGAAGACCACCTCGTTCAGTATCAGTGCGAACCCATCCGGAGCCCAGGGCATAGAAGACGAACGTGCTAACCGTTGCAACATCCGAACTACGATTAATTCTTATTTATTTTATCTTATTTATTCTTATTTAATTTATCTTATTTTGGCTAGCTTGCAATTAAATAACTGTGAAGGGTATCAAGCCAACGGCCAGCTAGCCGAAGGCCCCTTGTTTCATCATACGGACGGTTTTATCATATGGACGAATGAGTAGCACATACCACATATTAGCAATTTTAACTTAACTTAAACTTTAAGATCTGGTGTTTGTGCGAAAGTAACCGCAAATACCCTTATTCTTCTTCTAAAAGTGATCCTCAAGCGAATCGTTTAATAAATTTCACACAAACCACAAATTGTGTCCGTGTTCGTGCTCCGAGTTTGAGTGTATGTGGCCCGGCTTAATAAAAATTGGTTCGCGGACACGTGAACTGCCGCAGATAGGATCAGAAACCAGCGGCATCCCAGATAGCTATCGCGACGGCAAAGTGACGCCGAACGTCCCTTGTGCATCGTTCCATTGCCCGCAAAGTATTTCTTCCTATCGTCTTTGGTCACTTATAACACTTTCATTTCGGCCGATTTAACGCTTCCAAACCCAAACCCATTCTCTACAATTGTCATACATTTTAGAAATATGCAGGCAACTCAATGATCCAAAAAAGCTCATCCTTCGGCTAAAATTGTCTCTCCTCGTACATGCCATATTCCATACATGAAAAACATGTAAGATTGTCCATAACAGCTGGCAATTCAGTTTGGTCATTCTGGGCGGACAATTTTAGATGTAAATTCTCTTATTCTGGAAAATATCTACGAACAGTATGCATACTGAATATTCACTTTACGTTTGGTTTCAACTTTTATTAATGCATATAAATACTATGTCCTCTCTTAAGCGGCGTTCACACTGTCTGCTGTGTGATGTCATGGCATGCGATGATGTTTTTTTTTAAAGTTCGATGCGATGGGAAAGGTGTTCACATAACACACGATGCGATGAATGCGATAGGATAGATCACTTTAATTTCAAGGGCATAATCGACTAGATAAACTGTCGCTGTCCGTTTGAGAAAATTTACCGATTACTAGGTTTTTTTTCGCTCGTACTCGCATAAACTAGCAAACGTAATTACCACTCGAGCTAGCATCAAATTACATAGTACACCGCACGTCATGCATGTCGTCGTACAAAATCGCAAAGCCAATTCCCAAGGCGTTCACACTGCCTGTGATGGTATGCTATGCCTCGCCGCTCCGTACTATGACTTACAATTAGAAGCGGTCATCGCGAAATGGTTTGTAATAACATTTTGCTTATCGCATGCCATCGCCCGTCATCGCACGCAATGTGCACGCTGATCACGCGATCAAAAAAAAATGAAGACTTCCTTTTCCTGCAATGAGCGCTTCTGATCCCAAACCATAGCACAGGATTGCATCGCGGGCAATGTGAACGCCGTGTTACGAAGCACACACAAGCAAACATCATATTGCTTATATTTGCCTAAATTGAGAATGTTTGTTTGGAACTGAACAGACCGAAAATGTGCAGTGTTTTCCGCATGTTTTCGAGAGCATTCGCTTGTGTAAATTATTGCAATGCACAGATGATGCTATGAACTTACATAATTTCCATTTGAATTTCTTTTGTTAGTTTACGTCTTTGATGGTACTTGGAAATTTTCGGATTATTCTGGTTTGGGAAGTGACGACAAATTGTAGAGATCTGTTTTGGACGAGTGAACTGGAACAGATAACCCAATCAACTACAATACTAACTTTTTCAATGTTCAACCCATCAGGTGGACTTGACTGAAGAACTTTGAAGAGAGTTCTAACTCTGAAAATGTCGCAGAGTACAAAACATTTTCAACAGCACAACATTTTAACAGTTTGGATTCAAGTGACTTCCGGGAAATAATATTTACAAAACTCTTGGAAATGTTGAGACGCTTGTCGGTCTTAGATGCACAAATTTTGGAAAAGTTAGCATGAGAGGTTAACATTTGAAACGATGCATTATGAATGGGCTTTCTCAATACAACTGATTACAATATTCGATGCAGATTTGGAGATTTAGTGATTATTATAAAAACTACTCAATTGCCCTAACCCTTTGTGGGGCATAGCGCGTCAACTGTTAACATGTGGCCCAGTTCACGTGTCGTTGGCATAAACTGATTTCGGAGTATGCAGTTGCCAGCACGCACCTCCTGCTAACCCCATTTAGCCGCCTACCAGCGACAAATCGGGGGATGCTGTGGCTTATTATTACGCCTCGCACCACGTGGACGGGATTCAAACCCGAAACGCCGGTAATCAGACATGAGACTGGTGCCTTTATGCACTGAGCTACCGGTCGCCCCCAGCAAGTGACACCAAAACAAATGCCTAAAAACGGAAGCTTACTGGAACGCGCAAACAGGCGGTAATACAAAATGGCAAGGTGTTTAATCCAAGCTTTAAAGTAGCTGTGGTTTATCTAATAAATACTTAGTAACATTTAAACTGAAACACCTGTTTCAACTTCATTTCATACTGACTGTTACTATGGTCGTATAGAGTGCTCAGTACCCACACTTACGTCTCATAGAACAAGTGATAAAGAAACAGATTAAAGCTCGGTAAGTTGACTTCAATAACTTCTACAGGAGATCATTTTTAGGGTTTTGTATTTTAATAAAAACAAAAACCTTATAAGATCGGTCAAATGTCTGTCTGTCCGTATGTCCACAGAATATCTCACGAACAGCTGAAGCTACACACATATTTGAAATTTTCCGAGAATGTGTAGAAATATTATAATTCGCTGACTCGGCTAGTCACGAGTATTGTGGTTCGGCCGAGGGACAGTACCTAACCTAACTTGTGTAATTCATCATAACATCATTTTTCCTAGTTCTACGCTTTGCTACGATGTCGGAAAGGGGTTATCAGTTAAGAAAATTTACTGGAAAAAAGTGCAAAGTGATAAAACAATTTCCAATAATCCCCATTTCAATTCGGATGGGGGATATAAAAATTTCGTGTTTACAGATTTTGTAATTAGAGATTTCGTATCCAGCTAAATAGTATGACTAGTTAGCTTTAGTCAGACAATCAGATCCTCCAAATGCTGTTCAAGGACACTTCATACTTCAATCAGGAGTCGAAATAAAGAGTAATTTTTATATAGAAACATTAGGTATACCAGTATGTATCAGTATGCTGTTTCATGTTTCCCAAACAAACACAAATAAAGTGCTGAAGGAATATAATGATAAACGGCGAGCAGGTACATGGAAGTTTCCGAGTGGTCCATTTAACAAAAGTTTGCATTTCCACCGTTTTCAGTGGACTATACAAAAAAAACTCGATATTCTCGGTTACTATTCTAGCCACTTTCACGTGTATGTACACATAATATTGCAGAATATAGGCCAAAAAAACTCCGAAAACATACCGACTGATTTATGTACATATATCTATTTATCAACACTTCCAGGCGGCCTTCCGAAAATCTCATTTACCATTTAAAAAGAGTCCTTCCGGACGGAATAGGCCTGGTCTCTATTCAACCATCAATTCCCCCCATCTTCTTTTAAACAAACGCGAAATGCGAGCATCAAAAAGTTTAAAACAAAACGATACGAAAACTTTGTTATACTAAACACCGCAAACATACCAAATTTATTATCTTTGCTATAAAACAGAAAATTTAGACGGAAAGTATACAATAGCAGAAGCAGCAGTAGAACCTGACGAATAATTGCAATACACCAAGAGATTACGTAATAAATTTGGAAAATTGTGCGTAGGCAATTTTTCGCCTACAATTCGGGCGGGCAATTTCCAAAAAGAAGAAAAATAAAAGGAACAATAAAACAAAAAACCAAAAAAAAAAGTGTAAAAAAAATTAAATTTGTTTTTACACCCGGCTGGTTGGTTGCTTTGCCTTTAAGACGAAAACTAACAAACCATATGGTTCTGACACACATTGACGGTCTTGATGAAGAATATATAAAAATTGCTAGCGCCGATCAAAACATAATTCCAAAGCAGTTCGACTGGCAGGAAAGCACTAAAAACGGGAACCTGCTAAATGTTTACAATAAATTTAATTGTTTCATCGCACATACGTATGTATGTACATAAATCCAAATACACCAAACCGATACCGACTTGTTTTATTGAAAACCGCCTTTAAAATGTACATATACAGATAAATGATATGTTTCGAAGGAGGTGTCTAAAGGTGCGTTCTGCTAGGCACACGATCGTCGCATATTGTTCACGATTACCGGTGAAGCCATACAGCATGGGACACTATTTGTATGATCATGATATTTGATCATCGCCTGCGATCGACGCAGAGTAAACGGACCTTTAAGATTGAGAAAATTCGGCATGTCGTTAAAAAGACGGAAATTCCATGAAAAGAGTAATGGTCAAGGTCAATCGGCCTATGGCGGCTGGTAAAGATGGTGAATAGTGGTGATTATGCTATCTTTAGCTTCATTAAATATCTATCCTTAGAAAAAACGAGCTAGCCAAGGGTATCAAGAGTATGATATTTAATATAACGCTAACTTCTAATATATAAAAATAAGACCGTGTGTGATCATTTTGATCCATTCTATTGTACATTTGCACTTTGAAATTAGCAGTAAAGTTTGTTCCGATTCCACTGTTCCTATGGGAGGTATATGAAATAGTGAGACGATTTCAACCAAATTTCGGTATATTATTTGACGAAAGATATGTTTGATTACTTTGAAAATCGGCAAAGATAAATTTGGAAGTAAAAAAGTTTTTTTTTTTTTACAAAAACGAACTACTGAACCGGCCGTGGTTTGGCAATAGATACGATTGAATAATATGAAATTAGGTAAAGATATCTTTAGAAACAAAAAAAAAAAGTCAAACAAAAACAGACTTTGGACTAGTCGTTCCTATGGTAGCCATATGACGTAGTGGCCCGATTCCGTTGGTTCCGACATGTATGAGACACTATAGGTACTCTAGAAAATTTAGGGGATAACAGCATCCTTCATAGTGTACGTATTAGCTCATCTTTGTGATACATTTTAAAATCTTTCACAAGCGAAGATACTACACTGAAGAGCAAAGCTTTTTTTCGTTCGGACATCTTATGACTTACGACACTCTGTATATTGCCAACTTACCTGAAAAAAAAAGAATGAACATTTTTATTAGTCAAATTCTGAATACATACATATTTCACTTTGCATTAAAATTTAAAGCACTACTGATAACGTTTACATCGTCGCACTTAAGCGGTCATTCCGCAGTAAAAAAATTTTTTGTTTCTAAAGATATCGTAACCAAACTTCATATTTTTCAGTGGAATTTACTACCAAACCATTTACCCGAAATTGGACTATTATAATTATCATATAGCTGTCATAGGATGTTATATATTGTAGATACAACATGAGTAACAAAAGTAAGTTTTTGTTAGAAAAACTTTTTTCTTCCCCAAAAAATTGGGAATTATTTAATGTGAAATAACTCCCAAAAATATATGGAAATTTTTGGCACTTATTTTCCTTTTTTGGAGTTTATTTCACTGGGAGTTATTTCATAGAGTCCTGTCCCAGGAGGAAGGCACTGAGACCATAATAGATCTATTGTGCCGTAGCCTATTAATTCAAAAGACCGTCCACCTCTCTAATAAAGGGCAGTAAGTACGAGTATTTATCAGAAATCAACCTGAGGTCTGCAGTGCTGATAGTAGCCTGCCCGGGGTGTGACATCCTAAAACGCGCGATGGCAGGGAATTTGCACAAGATGTGTTTGGTCGTTTCCGCGTCCTTTAGACAGAGATGGCATTCAATCTGACCAGGTGAGGGCCAGGTAAGTACCCCACTAAAAGTCTTAGATGGGTTCTACTCATTTGAGTTGTACCCTTGTGAATAAAATGCATTATCAGCTCCTTCGATTGACGTCGCCCTGAAAGGTTATTCCAGTACTGATGAGGCAATAGTGCAGACCAATCTGTAATCCGCAGTTTGGCCGAGGCCAGCCCAAAGCCCCAGTAGGACTCAGGTCCATGAAAACGACAGGATGATACTTGTCTAGCAAATTCATCCGTAGCCTCGTTCCCCTCAATGCCCTGGTGGTATGGCATCCAACACAAGAAGACTCGGTTTTTGGTTGCCAACAGTTAGAGGAGTTCGTAATATTCCTTCCCATTCAGAGCGGTCAGGGATGAGGGCTGAAAATTTTCTGCAGAAGCAAACCTCCGTGATCATGTAATCTGATCTCAAGTAGATCTGCACGTCAATAATTTGATTCAGAATGGTCATGTTACCGCTTTCTTCACTACGTACGTGGGAAATTACACGAAGTCTAAGAGCATTTAGAGCTGTTAATTCTTGAATGAATATATGCAACGAAGTAATAATAATAATCGCCTCCTGGGCTGGCGTAGGACAAGTGCGCATAGCTCCAATGATGCCAAGGCAGGCAAGGCGTTGAAGCTTATTGAACTTCAGTAAGACAGAAGATTGCTGAGTTTTCGGCCACTACCTATACACAAGTGCTGCGTAGGTCACCATGGGCCGCACCAGCATGGTATATAACAACTCAATTATCTTTGGGGTGAGCCCCCATGTCCCTTTCGAAGAAACTTCTGCAAGCCCACATTGTATGTGTGGCTTTGTTAAGTACATTATCTATGTGAGTTTTCCAGGTGAGTTCCGAGTCTAGTGTTACCCCGAGACATTTTACTTCAGTGGAATAATTTAAGGTCGTGTCGCCTAACGAAATTGGAACCAATGTTGTATTTCATTTTCGGGTGAACGGCACAACGATAGTACATGTAAGCCCACAGAAACACACCAGTCTAGGCTTCGTACAAAATTTCAGCTCGACAGCTTTAAAACTGAGGGACTAGCTTGCATAGAAACAGACAGACAGACGGATAGACGGACAAAGCTTAATCGACTCGTCTCATCATACTGACCAAGAATATATGATATTCAGTATGAAGAGACGAGTCGATTAAGCTTTGTCCGTCTGTCCATCTGGTTCTATGCAAACTAGTCCCCCAGTTTTTAAGCTAACGAGCTGAATGTTTTTTTTTTTGTATTGCACGCTGTAAATTTGTCAGAACCAACGGAATCGGACCACTACGTCATATAGCTGCCAGAGGAACGACCGGTCCAAAAATTCGTCTTTGTGAGAAAAACTTTTTTATTTCTAAAGATATCGTCTTCAAGTTCCAGACTAGTCAATAATATCTTTAGTCAAATTATATTCCCGAATTTGATTGAAATTGGACTACTCTATCATATAGCTGTCATAGGAACGACCGTTCCAAAAGTAAGTTTTTGTTGGAAAAACTTTTTTATTTCTGAAGGTATCTTTACCAAATTTCATAGAATTCCATTATATTGACTGTTAAAACACATTCCTAAATTTGGTTGAAATTCGGCAACTAATTCATATACCTCTCATAGGAACAGTGAAATTGGAACAAGTTTTAATATTAATTTCAAAGTGGCAAATGTACCATAAGTCGCAATGAAGGTATCATGCCTTCGGCTTGTTTTTTTTTTATTTTCATTCAGCACCAATCGATTTTTGTGAGAAGATAATGTTTTGTGTTAAGACATCCTATGGGAAACAGATTTTCTTAATTATGTCTTATCTTCTTTAATTTATATTTGTTGGTATTGAAAAGATTTTTTTCCATAGTAATATATAATTTAAAAATAACGGCTTCTTATACCTTAATTACTGCAGGAGATTCCCTTCCCTTTCCCCCCATCCTTACACTATTCAATAGGATGAAGGAAAACTAATAAGTGTTGGGGGCAAATAAACAATTTTCAGATCAGATAAAGAAATTTCCGTAAACAATTTTTAGATCAAATAACTACATTTCCATTATGCTATTATATAAGAATAACTAACTTCCACCCAATAATATGAATTGACGAAACAAATTAAACAATTTCCAAGCCTGCAAGTTCCGGGAAATTATTTATTTATGTCAAATATTTATTTATTTATTTATCTCAAATATTTGTCTCGGAAATGCTACATCGTATCGCTCAGGAAATTACGGGTCTTGGATCACCTACGATATTATTTTTTGTATATACATAATTATGCTATTTTTCTTTGTTATAAATATTAATAAATTTAACTTTAATTCAGCATAGATGAGAAACCATTAGTTTACTTTCTAATACAAGAAATTCAAAAACAAAAAATAAATTGTTTAATAAAACATTTCAAATGTTCTCTTTTTTATTATTTAGGTGTGTTGACACATTAATAGGCAATTGTACTGTGATTTTTGATTTAGCTCGACATCTACCTAAGCCGTAATATAGTTGAAGCTAAAACTCATAAGCCAAACGAAAAACAGACATTCTAAAAGATAAGATAATTGTATAATATTATTTATTTTTTATTGTTGTAACAAAAATAGAATCATATGAACGTTGTTTACAGAATTTGGATACATTTAGTGGTCGTGCCAGAAGAAATTTTTGCTTTGAACAGTTTAAAAACAAATGACAAGTCTAAGGCCATGTTCGGACCGGAACAAATTACTCAATTTGACACGTTAATTATCATATTAAATTGGGCCAGAATTAATTTGGTTTTGGTGCGAATGTATTGTAACATAAATTATGTATATTTGCGAGTTCACAAAGGAATGCGACAAAGTGTATCAAGGGTTCAGCAAATGCCTGTAAATCTTAGTTCTAAAGGGTTTTCCAATAAAAGGTTTCATTTCAAATTTTGAAAAAAAAAGAGCGGGTTATTTTTGAAAAATCGTAATGTTAGGACATTACTATTTAATATAAACGACAGACTTTCGGATTAAGTATAGAATACACAATACAGTATCACAATATGTATCCGATAAATGGCCTGCATTTCACTTCTCCAAATCAAATCACCAAACTCGACGATATTCGTATTATGTACAGCAACTGTCAGTACTCATTCATTTCTCACCCATATGTTTGTACTAACCAGCTAGTTATTAGTCATTGTAAAATATTTAAAACCTGACAAAAACATTGCTGCCATAAAAAAACGAGATTAGCAATAGTTCAAATCATCAACATCGTAAAGTGATGCTTATTCTGATTTAAGCACCACACTAAACAGAAGCTCCTGTGTTGTCCAACCAACCCCATAGCCTTAAAATGCTCCTTATACTTTAGGGGACTTGCCATTGCAACGGCATACAAAAATATAATGTTGTATTGCTTTTGCTCATCCACTTTGCGCCGAACGACGACGATTACAATAATTATGGAAGGTGTTGGCCAAGATCCAAGAAAATATTTGACAAGCACATTTTCAGTTTTCACAAATACACCGAGGACCTGCATATTATATAGAGGATGAAAACGGAGGTAGCACCGTATCAATGTTTTGTATATAATGTTGTTGCAGTATGAACGGATGGATCGGTGTAAAGGAAATGCCTTGAAATTTGGAGGGCTTAATACTCGTATGACAAACATGGATTCGGAAAATGTGACCCAGTTGTAAATATTAGACGCGTTCCTATGCACTCCCGCGCTGTATAAGCATCTGTCGGACCACTACATCATAAAGTTGCGACATCTCCACAATAAATTTCATCATCACGAAATTGACATGTAGGATATGTAGTTCAGTCCATCAATACGGATATAGGCTGATTCATCAAGTGCGGACGATGTTGACAGCGATTATTTCAATTATTATATATTTTTTCTAAAGGACAATTATAGAATTGAGTAAATTTTACCCTAAATTGATACATAGTTGAATTATTCGTAAAAATTATCTAAACGTTTCATAAAAATAATGGTTATACAAGAAATGCATTTTAGACATTGCGTGATTATTTTGATCACAAAAATTGTTATGTTTAAAGCAAAACGGCAGGTTTTTCGGTACTGGAAGTCATTTATTATTTAAGGTACACCACTGTTTGGAGAGATTTTTAGGTTGCTGGTGTTATCGAACCGCATTTGAACAAAAAAAGATTCCCATGGTCCTGAATGTTGAACGTTAATGTTATGTTAACAAACTTTTTATGGCGTTCATCGAATGGAATGGACTTCGATAAGTTTTGATTTTAAGAGGATGACGGTGTCCATTTGTCACACATCTCGCGAAATAATTAATATAAAGTGCACGAAGAAAGTAAGTGGGACAACACATTTTTAAATACAACAAATCATACAAAACAAAAAAAAATATTTTCAAACGAAATAAATTAATGGGACAGTTAACAAAATATGTATTAATTTTTACATGTATGATTGGTTTGGGAAATATTTATTATTAATCACGATTAAAATTCGCCTTGGCATTGAGTTTACTAGGTTTTGAAGGTACGAAATATAGTATCAATTTTTTTTCCCATTCTATCATAATTTCAACCTTTAAGTCCTTTAGCGTGTTATATTGTTTTCCATTAAGGTTTTGCCACAGAATGCTACAAAGTTTCTCTACTATATTATTGCATTAAGGTGTGGACTTTTCGCAGGCCACTTTAAAACCGGCATCTCTCGGTTTAAAAAAAAACACTCTTGTATGTCTGTTCAAACTCCATGAATCGAAGAAACAATTTTCATCAAAGTTAAGAAGGATTTTGTACAGCAATATAGTTTTTCGAGTTCATATTGTGTGTAACAAAACATATTGTAGTCCAGGCTAGGAAGTCCGAAAAAGCTTGATTAGCGAAAAAAAATCGTGCCAAATTTCAAAACTACATGATTTATTTTTCCAACTTTTCGTTCCTAGCCTGGACTATTGGACTCTTTCCGTGGCATCTGAAAGCGGCCCAGGCAAACAACGAACCTCCATGAAACTTTCTGGACTTACTTCGTTTCGGATAAATATGCCGCGGCAGTAATATCTGTGCCTTCCAAATTACATTTTTTCTCGTCAATGCAAATTATATTTTGCCATAACATATAAGTATACATTTCTGCAAAGTACATACGTGGTTGCATGTGCATAGGAAGTAGATGGCATTTGACCGCATTTGAGATGAAAGGGGAATTACAAAATTGTCAAGAAAAACTGCAACAACAACAAATCTCTGTGTCCCACTTACTTTTTTCGTGCACTATATTGCGAACGGAACACCAGGATCGAATATTCCCCGAGATCTAACTTAACATTGCACTTTTTTCTGGGTCCACTTCAAAAGGAGAGTCTATATTGATAAGCCAAAAGGCCAAATCTAAAGAATAATATTAAATTAAAAAAAATCGTTAAATTTTTAAGTGTTTTAAATAAACGTGAAATCGCCAAAATCCCCTCCTTATTGTATCACCGGTCAAAATACGCTCAAGGGCTCGTTCTCGAAATAATTGCCGAATTTTTTTTCTCTTTTTTTTCTATTTTTAAATCCGTAACACTTTCCCCGTTGGATGAATATTTTATCCGATATCTGCCAAATATATAAAATAACGTTTTTTGGCCACTTTGAAGCACGAAAAATAGTCCTCGAAAATTGCTTTATGATCTTCCATTTTTTTTTTTTTTTGACTAGGCTTATATATATATATACATATATAAAACAACGTCTCCATATAAGGGAAATACAAGTCGAACAATTTCTTATCGTAGCGAGTATTGGTTCTCACACGAGAACTTTCCGTCTATGGTGTTTTATTTTTCCGGCAGCCTATTAGTATAAAGTATCCTGCTCGATGATACATACAAACAAAACCTACAAAATTAACATATTACAAAAAGTTTTGTCTGCTGTAAAGACCAAGGTCGCAGAAAAATACATTAAACAAACAAATATGTATCTCAACATTTAGTTATAAAAACCGACCTCACTTTCAATTCCAAATCAAATTCCCAACAAAAAAAAAACTATGACAGCGACAGACGGGCAAAGTACGACTTGACTGTTGCAACAAATATTTGTAGCATTTCCGTCGTTCTAACCAGCTACCGCCCGCAAAAAATTATAATCCTACATACAATATGCCATGTTAACGTTCTGCCAAAAACATCATAATTACTAACTATTGGCTTCAAAACTGAGTGCAACTTTCAATTACTGTCTCTGAAATATTGAACATTTGCATTCGACAGAAAATGTCTGGTGTAAAAACACACAACACATCAGAGAGCAATTTGAAATTTGCTGCTTTTCTGCATGCAATTAGTGCAAAATTATCTGAAACAAAAAAAAAAGGCAAAGTAGAAATACTCCCGCCAAACACAAATTCATTAGCTATCGCAATAACTAGCCACTACCAAAATCAAATAATTTCGTTGAGCTTTTAGAATTTTGATACGCTACTGTATCGCAGAAGCAAACGTCGCGTCGTTTTGATGCGATTTTCTTGTATGCCTTTTTGGCATGAAATCTTATCGACACTTCATCAACCGAGGAATATTGCATGGCTGGTCTTTGTCGGATAAGTGATCCACCACCTACACCACTCGCGCAGGACATCATTCAGATGCAATTTACATGTTGCATTGCGGCTTTTAACAAAATATGCATGCAACTGTTTGGTGACACCAGAATTACTTGATTAAGAAGAAGAGTGCAGTTGAGTTTCAAAAGTTGCATAACTCAATGAACACTTTCTACGTCGACACTAAGTCGTATTTCAAAGCGGAAGTTTAATTCACATAATTCTTAACGCCCCCAATGAAGGAGTAGTAATTAGTTTTAATGAGAAATGCCTGGGGATTATACATGATTAATATTTGCAATAATTCTAAAAAATTATATGGAATAATTACTATGTAAATTTCGAAAAGAAGCCAAGTAATATTAGTGGCTAAATTCGCGTTACACTTTTTGGATAATTTAGTCATATATCCATTCAATTAAATAAGACAAAATTAATATTATGAGATAATAACGGGAAAACGTCTTTGAAATTTCGGGAAATATATTTTCAAATGGTAAAACGACCGGCCCACATGCACTTGGAGAATAACCATAATATAACGCTGGCCTAGGGGGTTGACATAAATATCCGAACCAAATAGTATATCAACCATCACTTATCCAAACGACCATACTTTTCATAGCGAATAGTCTAGGCTAGGAAGACCGAAAAAGCTTGATTAGGAAAAAAAATCGTGTAGTTTTGAAATTTTCCACAATTGTTGGAGACAGTCCCCTGAATATGTGCCAAAAAGTCCCCAACGATGAAGGATCCGGAAGTGTAGGGGAAAGGGAGTCGAGGGTCCTTTTTTTCAGTTTTCCTTGATTATTTTGAAAATTAAAGATTCTACAGGAAAACGTCCAAATGTCAAATCAAAGTACATACGTAAAATTTCCTACAAAACAATATATCATTCTTTCGACTATCAAAAGGCATATTATACTCTACATAGATCTAGAGTATAATATACCATTTTATATCCGAGCGTATGATATATAGTTTTGTAGGAAATTTTATGTATTGTACTTTGATTCGTCCTTTGGACATTTATTGTATTATTAGGATCCTTAGTTTTCAAAATAATCAAGAAAAACTGAAAAAAGGACCTTTGACCTCCTCGCCCCCCACACTTCCGGACCCTCTATCATCGGGGACTTCTGAGCACATATTCAGCGGACTACCCCCTGCAATTGTACCAAAATTCAAAACTACACGATTTATTTTTCTTATTTTTCTTTCCTAGCCTGGACTAGAGCACCGCAAAAGGCAGCAGGCGAAGAGAACAACAGAGTCAGTAAAAGACTGAAGGAATTTCCCATCACTATAAGTAGGGACGCTAAGCGATTTAACCTTGCAAAATATGATAGAGAGATGCCGTTTGGTACGAATGTTGGTGAACCCCCCGAGATAGCGGCCGTGCAAGCGAAAATTCAAGAAATTTGAGCCTTTTTTGAATATTTTCCTTATAACTGTGTGTGCCGGATCGAAGGAAGTTAATTAAACAGTGTCGAATTCTGAATTCAATGCAGTCGAGCTTCAATTTAGAAATTCATATCACTCTCTCTAATTGCCTTGACCCCTCCAGGGGCATGGGCGCGTCAACATCTCTAGCATTTCTATGCCTTGTTGACGTTTCAATAGCATATGTACTTTTCGGAAGTGCAGTTGCTAGCATGCACCTCCTATCCACGCCGTCTTTATACTGACAAGCTCGGAGCACTGTGAGAGTTCTATTAGTACTCACAGGCAGTTTTTGATCGCGCCGAGATTTGATCTCCGAGCTCTAGATTAGTATCGTAGCAGTGACGTGCAGTGGAAATTTTTCATAGTCAAGCAGTTGGGCGCCCTAAAGCCAATTTAGCATAAACAAAAATGGACTGTATAATAGAATATGGACAGTCACAAAAACATTTATACCAAGCGGCTTTAAGCCTTAAACAAGAAATCAGGAAAGATATAAATAAAATATTGGCACATATATTCGGAATACAAAAAAAAAAAAATAAATAAAATATTACTAATAAAAAAAATGATAAATAAATATTATGTTAATTAAGACTAAGAAAAATTCAGGGGTATTTGAAATAAATAAATATTCTTTCGCCATTGCCATTTATTTGTATTCCAAATCTATGCGCCGTTCTTTAAGTAAAAACTCTTTAATCACATTATCAAAAAAATCGTTTTCTCTTCGCATTTGTATAAGAAGATCCTTTTCAACCGCAATTAAAGCAAGATCCGAAAGTCGTTCTTGGGATTGGCGAGTTCTCAAAAATGTGTGAACGCGCTTTAGTGTTGAAAATGACCTTTCCGCAGTTGCCACTGTGACTGGAATTGACGTTAATAATTTTGCTAAAATATGAATTTGCTTAAAACCGTTTGCGACATAAGGCCGTTTTTGAAAATAATCGAGAATTTTACAAGGATTCGCGTTTTTAAACTCATCTGAAGAATAAATAACTTTTAGCTCATTTTTCAACTTTATTCTGTCGAAAAATTGACCGTGATATTCAATAAGTGAGTCAAAATTTTTATCGGGAAAATTTGACTTGAATTTAGAAAAATAATTCGGTTCAAGCAACTCTAAAAATGAAAGATCTTTAAACGAATGGAATCGATCTCGAATTTGCCCGAGAATAACATCTATAATCTCCCGAAATATCCGCCGTAAATTTTGTAAAGGATCTATCGCATTTCTACATTTCTTACGTGGTGGCTGATATTCTGCTGTAACTGTCGAATAGAAATTATCAAACTTTTTAGAAAAGTCATTTTCAAGCCAATTTTCAAATTCAATAATTTTTTGGCTTGCATATGAAATGTTTACCACTTTGCTCTGAATAATATTAAATAATATATCAGTTTTCGAAAAAATTTCAGAAAAAATTAACAGATATAATTGAAAATCTGACTCTGCGAATTTTTGTAAGTATATATCGGAAAAAGTCAAGGAATCGCCATCCCAGTGTTGAGAACCATTCGAAATTGTCTCAAAAACTGTACAAATTTCATGCTTATGTTCAAATATAACGTTAATAATACGCGAATGATAATGCCAACGCGTTTTGGAAACCGATGGTAAACGACGATTTACTATATTTGCAAAAAGGTCCGACCTTTTAGTGGATGTATTAAAAAATGATGCGATTTTATTGATGTGCGCGAAAAATAATTTAATTTCCGGAATAAACTCAACTGCTTTAGACAATACTAGATTTAGTGAATGAGCGTAACATGGAACGAAAATTGCCGATTTATGTTTTTCCCGAATTAAAGTCTGAACTCCACGAATTTGAGAACTCATTACTGCTGCGCCATCGTAACATTGTGCAATTAATTTCTTATCGATATTAAAATTTTGCAATTGTTTTAAAATGTGAGAGCTTATTGCTGTAGCTGTACGATTAGCGCTTACATCCAAAAATCCGATAAATCTTTCTTCAATCTCATTTGATATTGTATATCTAAAAATCATCGTTAATTGTTCCCGGCCGCTAACATCTGGCGTTTCGTCGACCATTACAGCTACAAATGGAGCCTCCTTTATTTCCAAATTGATTTTATTTCGAACCACATTAGCTATAGCGGAAACAAGATCGTTTTGGATTCTATTAGACAAACCCGAAAACGCTGCATTTGCTTTTATAGAATCTATGTGGGACTCAATTATCGGATCGTACAAACTCAAGAAATTTACGGTTTCGATAAAATTACCACGATTATTTGAAGAAGAGTCTTCATTATTTCCGCGAAAAGGAAGCTCCTGTTTTGCCAAAAAAAATTACAGTATCGATTAAACGTTTCAAAATATTACGATTACGCTCAACTTTTTCATTATGCAAACTAACAGATATTGCCACCTGGTTACTAAGCATAAACTCTATACGCTGAGAACCAAAATTATCTAATTTAATTAACAACTGAAGATGTTTTTCGAAACTTGAATGCTTTGCTGCTGAGCCCGTAAAATTATTCAAATCACTGAATCCAGCTTTATTCCAAACAGATTTTTCATTCGTGAACAAAAGACACGGCCAGCAAAATAACTTATTTAATTTACAGCTTCCCGTTAACCAAATGTACTTTTCATACGTTTCGATATGGAATTTTCGCGTAATATTTTTTAATTTAAACTCTAAACTAAGATCTGGCTTCGGTCTATCCGATTCTATAATTTCTCTTTTCTTGGCAAAGGAAAGAGTTGAAAATCCCGCTTTTAGTACGAAATCCGTCGCGCAGCAATACTCCGACATAATGCGAAAAGAAAACTTACCACTTTTATCACAAATCAAATCAATTAAATCACTACAAACGGTCAAAAAAACTTCAAATCACAATTTAATCACAATCACCCGATTGCACTGATTTCCTCTTTTAAATTGCAACGGAAAATCCATTACATAACAAAAACAAAAGCTCTACTGGAAAAATCAAATTCCCATAAACATTCCCTGCATTGGCAACATTTCATTAACAAGCATCATTGGGCTTTATCCCACACACAAAAGCAGTCGCGCCAGTGCTTGACTTGTCTCATATAAATTTGCGAACAAAACAAAAAAAAAATCGTTGCCCAATGTACTACCGAAATCCAAGATTCCCATTTTCTGGAATCAACATGTCTCTAGTATTTGGATGCACACATGGTACATGCATCTAAAGATCTAGGCACATTTTCCTATTCTAAGTTTGGTGTCTATGGTGTGCAAAATGTGGGAGGTTTGAATATTATCTAAAGTAATTGAACGAATGTTTTTTAACCAAAAGAAGGCGCGGATCAGAATTTGAATGTGTAAAGGAATATTTGAATGATAATATGTATTCTTCAGCTTAAAGAAAAACATTGACTGAAATGATGATATGTGTATTGGTGTAAGCAAAGTTTATTATTGAATTGCTTATTTCGGTAAGTCAAGCAGTTTGGAATTGCTTACTACGAGTGCACGTCACTGTATCGTAGAGCGGTGACCGAACGATCACGGCCACCGAGCGCGACAAATTCATATAGTTAAAGTTGATAGTCGAAAAATGTCAATTTTTTAGGCTTAGGTAAGAAATCACACTTGACCACTATTGAAGCTCACAGATCTTTGAAACGGATCATTTGAATTTTAAAATGCAGTGTTAATTTTCATCGATTTTCTATTTGTTTGCCCTATTAATTCCTAAAATCTGTTCACAAGCCTGTATCAGTGGTTTTCTTTCTTAACTGACCAAATTACCCGACAATATTGTCATGTTGTTGCTTGGTTCATTGCTCAAATAACTGTAGCGTCCAATTTTTCATTTATGCGAACTTCTTAAAATCATCTACACAAAGATTTATTTGGGACAATTCGAATTATGAAGCCAATGCAACAAGTGTGCATTTTGGGAGTCATTTTGAAATCTATTGTTAGTTTGGAAATGTTTCAAAGAAGTAGACAATGACAAGACACGATTTATGAACTGCGTTTCCCAAAAGAGGCGGACAGCTAACTTTTGATTGATCATAAACATATATTGTAAATGAAAGGAAGATAAACCTGAAGACGGAAGGCAAAAATGGTGTACCTTTTTGGCTAGAGAGTTTCTAGGAGAATAGGCTGCATTACACAGAGAATAAAAAGTTGGACTTATGATCTAAAATCTGTGAATTCAAATTTTGGAGTCTTAATATAATTTATAGGATTTATCCACGAATTATCGGTGGAAGAAGAAACTAATGAGGCAAATACGTATGTAGGTATAGTGAAAATGACAGGGGACGATGAAATTTAAATTTTAAAAAGCTAACACAGCGATCCGGAAAAACTGATCAGGCCCGACCTTGAGGAATTCCGGATCGTGTATGACTGCTTCAGGCCACCGGACAGGCCGCTTTGAGGCCGTCGGACAGGCCTTTGAGGCGGCCGGATGGATAATTGGAAGTCGATCTTATCGCCATAGAATGAAAGTATCTATCTATTGGGTTGAATTGTACGGCATTTTACTTCCATGGCCAAGTATCAGATACATTCGTCTATTGAAATAAACTGCAGTAAAAATTCATTCTAGTCACGTGGCCGGACAGTTCGGCTTGAACCGGCCTGTCCGGAATTCGCCGGACAATTCGCCTTGAGGCGGACTGTGTAGTCCCACTAGGACTGATAAGGGCGACGACATGACAAGCATCATATAAGTTGTATGGTGTCGATGGTCGTCGCCCGGCAACAAAAACCTGTTTGTGGTAGCCACTGGCGCTATGCCAGAAACCAGACGAGTTCATATCGGAAAATCGGAAGTTGCGATTTCCATATGAAATGAATTCGAACACAGATCGACTCCGAATCGGTGCGACCGCAACTCGAAATCGAACTCGGTTTAGGGATACTACAAGGGACATACACTTGTTAGCACTCATCGCCCAGCAATCATGATCCAAACATCTTCATCGCAATAATCGCCTCGAGGAAAACATATGACCGCATTGAGGAAAACATACAATAACTATCGCACCGAATATCAATGCACACAATATCAAACAAAGACTACATAATTGTGTAGCTGGTCTCCTACATACAAACACACTTCATTTTCAATTATTTTTTGCAATTCATACACGCCATGCTCGACATTCTTAATTTCCACCCGTTTCAAGCAGATCGATCGCAAACTTCGAGAAGAGTTCGAGTTGCAGTCGTGTCGATATCGAGTCGACTAATGCATGGAAGATCTGACGGTCAATCTTGTGCTTTCTGAGCGTATGAAAACCATTTTCTATAGCAGGGTAAGCTAGCAGATTTCTATCCCGACCTAGGATATTTCAAAGAAAAGACATCCCAATTCGTACAACATGTCGAATCTTGGCTTTATCGCGCGAAAGTCTCACCTCAAAATTGAAGACAATATTAACCGAAACGTTCCTAGAGAAACCCTTCTCTCTTAGTCTGGCATTACACTTTGCGTTTTTCTGCAGGAAGAGCAATCCCGCAAAAAAACGCAATGTCGTTCAAGAAGAGAACCCTATAATACACATTGCGTTTTTTGCGGGAAAAGCTTGTGAAAGAAATAAAAATGTATATCCCAGTGATTGACGGTTTTATTTTTGTGGCAATATAATAGGTAAAAGTCGGGAGGCCGATACAATTTCAACCAGTCCTCAATGGATGCACTGCATGAATTTCGTACTGGGTGCATGAGTTTCTAGTTTGTCATTGAACTAAAAAACGGAAGCTGTAATGCTTTTCATATACCACCGTGTGTTCATCTTCTCAATGCGTTTTTTTGCGGCAGCAGTCTTCCCGATGTCGTTGGACTTGCTGCTGCAAAACGATTCCTGCAAACTGCAGCGTTGTCGTTACACATAAGTGTAAAGCGTTCCATTTAAATGTACACGTTCCTCTTCTTCAGCGACAATGCGTTTTTTGCGGGATTGCTCTTCCTGCAGAAAAACGCAAAGTGTAATGCCAGGCTTAGACTCACCTCTTTAAGAAAATATTCACCCACTCTGCCCTCTCCCGTTTACACCCCAACCAAAGGTCAAATATTCGCCTACATTTCCTTGGCCCGCACTTAAAATCTCAATTTTTGACGTTAATGTCCCGTAAAAACATATGAAAAATAATTAAACTAAAATTATTCATCTCATTGCATTGCATTGAGATGCACTCAAATGCAAAGCCAAAATATAATTCAATCAAAACCTTGATAGTGTGTAAACGGCTGTCAAGTCAGTGCACTTCGTGTCGAACCCAAAATTAAAATAAAACATTTGGCAAATTAAATAAAAAAGAGGAAAATACAGTATAAAAAAATAAAAAAGAAGTACATACATACATATTTAAATACAATAAAGAATCGACATATTTTCGAGTTATCGGAACATTCCTAATGAGAGTGGTCAAACATTCTCAACGTCATTTATAATAATGCCGATGTCGTTCAAACTATTTGCAGAAAAAGGAATTGTAGGCCAAAAATCTCTGCAAACGGCTGATCTTAGGCAATATCCTCAGATCGACGGTAAAAACAACACTAGTATATGAACAACAACAATTGCCCTAGTACTGTGGAGCAACACACTTTTGTCAATTGCGTCTACAGAACCAGAAGCCATGGCAGAGTCCCAGACGTAGTTTGTTGCTTTTGCCCCTTGTGTGTGCTACATGTATGGATACGTTTCAAACACATACTTAGGTACGAGTATGTTGACAGTTGCCAATATTTGAAAAAGTGCGCATGCATAACGCAATCGCATAAATACGCGTACATATTACTAAACCGTTGCACCAAGTTGGCCAATTCTTAAGAAGCATTTTGGGGGATGTTGTTGCTGTTGTTTTTGAGGGTATTTCCTCTGTTGCTACATTGAAACATATTTTTCGATTGCCAAGAAATTTCCCACTGCGCCTTTGGTGCCTATTTGGATCGAAATTTTCTAATGCAAATGCAACACTACTGAATGCACTAAAAACATTGGCACGTCTCGTATATGTAACAGTTTCTGTTTTATTTTTCTTTTTACTTTTTCAGCGCTTGAGAGGCAAGTGTACGCGAACCTGAAAGATAACTTACTGGTAAGCGTGAGGTCAAATAGAATCAATTTAAGCAACTCAGGATGAAATTATTTAGTAGGTTGCTAGAATAAGTACACTAATAAATCCTTTTTCTAAAAACAAATTACCTTTAAAGTTCCTTCCGGTTTATAGTACATATACAGGGTGTCCCGCAATGACCGCACCCGGGCAGTGCTATATGATTCGCCATGCAATTTCCAACAAAACATAGTAAGGGACATTTTGCCGAAATCTTAACCCTTTAGCCGCTACATGCATTTACATTTTTTTTTTTTTAATAATTGCTTGACTCGCGTTACTAAAAACATTTCAAAAACCACTGAGGCTAGAACACTCAAATAAAATTTGTAACACAGCTAAAACTTCCCTCTATTACATCAGATTTCATCGAAATCAGACGACCGATCTCCGGACTTAAATCCTCTGGATTATTTTCTGTGGAACCATTTAAATGAACTTGTTTATAAAGTGACTCCAAACAGTTTAGATGAAGTCTGTGGAAAAATTAATGATGGATGTGCTAATATTACCAGAGGAATGTTGGGAAGAGCTACACGAAGCTTTACGAAAAGAGCCAGATATTGTAAAAGAATGGAAGATGCACATTTTGAACATTTATTATAAAATTAAATAAATAAAAGAAAAATGTAAAAATTATTTCATCTTTCATTTCATTCAAAATTATTCACTATTACCATGGCTTGTTGATATCATATCATAGAACGGATCAAATTTAAAGCAACACAGACTAGCCAAAAGCTAGCTTGTTTCTTATAAAGCAATCCGAGATCGAGTAAAGATAAAGAGAGTTTGCAAGTTTTTTCTTTTTGTTGTATTGGATATCACATAATTAACATCCGGAAATTCATTTCTGATTATTTGTAGGTTTCGGTGAAAGACATGTACCAAACAGGTTACATGGACCAGTCTAGGATAAAAAGTTTTCAAATTAGAATACGCTGAGATCATATATGAAGCCATGTCTGTAGAAAACAGAACCCTTTTGCTTTTACCAACCTCGCAGGGGTACAAAAGTTATAAGCTCTTATTCACCAAAAAAGCTATGGATTGACCATTAGTTTTATGGATCTATTTGCTGTATAGCAGTTGGAGAGTGGCAGGTCAGTCTGCGTCAAGTTTTTCGACACTAATATCGGCTATATATTTATTGCAGGCATCAGTTATTTCGGCAACACCTATCCAGATGCAAAAATACTGTATGTCCTGTCGAACGTTAGAAGGTTCGCACTCGGCGGCCGTGGTCGTTTGGTCACCGCACTACGATACTAATCTAGAGCTCGGAGTTCAAATCTCGGCGCGCTATCAAAAACTGCCTGTGAGTACTTATAGAACTCTCACAGTGCTCCGAGCTTGTCAGTATAAAGACGGCGCGGATAGGAGATGCATGCTAGCAACTGCACTTTTGAAAAGTAGATATGCTATCGAAACGTCAACAAGGCATAGAAATGCTAGAGATGTTGACGCGCCCATGCCCCTGGAGGGGTCAAGGCAATCAACAACTTGTCGAAGGTTTGATGTTTGACGTCCAAATATGTCGTAGTATGTGGTACTGATTCAGATGGCATGTATGGAGCTTTTACCGCATTTCTATAAAAAAAATTTCGCAAAACCTGACCTTTGTCTTATGTGGCGAACTATATTTGCTTTATAAGCTACTTTTTCTCTTGAGAAACCTAGATGGTAGTCAAAAAACAATTAAAGTAAACAATTAAACTGGAAAATACGAAGAAAATAATTCAATTGATTTGAACATATTGCCGCTTTATTTAAAAATTACGTAAATAGCATTCAACTATGCAAGGCGTCCCAAACCCAGCGGACACCGACAACAATTCTAGCTAAAAAAAAAAACACTAAGACCAATCACTCCGACTTATTAATCTCTCAGCCATCACAGAAATTTCCACTCCTAGAATTAATCGTGCAACAACTTAAAAACCACACAATGAAGAATTTGAAATTTTGTCTGCAAAATTGGACAAACCGACGACAACGGACGACCTTACAAAGTGACAAAATCGGGTGTTCACCTACAAAACTGTTGGAATAACGATTATGAACAAATCGAAAATTTTCAATTCGTCACTGCGTCCATTCGCACACATCAATCCCTGTGAAGTCTTGCGAATAAAGGCTTGTCATCATCAAAAGGTGACAAAGATACCAATTCTAACCCCGAAGTACCCCGCTGCTTCAGCGACTCTACAAGCTCCTGAGACAATAAGTTAGACCCTAAACGACAAAACAAGACACTGCCACAAAGTGTTCCCAAAAAATGTCTGTAGGGAAGCAAGTACATACATAAATACTTGGTAATAAATTATTACCTATTTGCTCGCACAAACAGCAACAAAATTATGTTCCCATCATAAGTTAAATCCTTGAATTCCTCCAGAGCCACGAATGAATCGAGGAATATTTCGAATATTTATATTTTGGTATTTACAGTCATTTCCACAAGACCGTATACCTCACAAAATAAAAACAAAATGTTACAAGTAAGAAATTTTATTTTTTATTGAAAGTAAATACAAAATACATTTTCGCAATTATATTTAATACATGGTCCAATCGCCGTCACTATTGATTATTGACTGGCATCTTCGGTGACAACTTTCGGCCAATTTTTCCGCGTAGTCTGTCGATAAGTTCTTCCAAATTTTTTGTAGCGTTCGCCTTAAATGTGCTGCTCCTTTTATTTGCTTTCCTTGAAGCTTCTGCTTCATTAATCCCCATTAATACCATTCTTCTTTCCAGCGTGTACACAACCGGCTTCTATGTTTCGGATCGTTATCTTCTTGTAGAAACCAATCGGTGTTGTCGTTGCCATATAGCATCCTAGCAGACTTCAATAATCCTTTCTTGTACAAAATGATCATCCTTTCAGCAGTAAGAATTCCGGTAAACGTTATTAATTTTCCGAAACCGCGTGCAGAAAAGCATCCATAAACATGGACCTTCACAGGGTGTTTAACGGTTCGGTTCACGACAGCTTCTCCTTTTTGTGACCACACTCGTCTCCTGAACGTATTTACAGCAAAACTTGATTCATCCGTAAAGATCACGTTGTCCCAATCACGATCGATGTTTTCCTTAGCCCACTCCACACGTCTTCGCTTCTGGTTTTCGGTAAGTAATGGTTTCATCAAGGCATACCTGGTTTTGATGTTTTCCTCTTGTAATCTTCGCCGAATCGTATTCAAGGACACGTAAATATTCTTCTTCGATAACATTTCCTTTGCTTGCACTAAGGTAGTAACGGACGGATTTTTCTTAAAAATATCAATGATGGCCTTGAAGTGCTTCGGGTTTTACCCCTACCAGGTAGATCGTCTACATTTCCAGTATCTTTAAAACGCTTTATCCACTTATTCACAAACTGTGTCGAAACTTTCAGGTACTTTCCGGCCGATGCAGGTGTCATTTTTGGTCCTTTCGGATGACTTACTAAAAACACAGCTTCGAATCGTTTTTTGTAAATCGCACTCATTTCACTTGACGTCTTATCACTCTCCTACTTGAACTTAGAATGACCAAATTTATACAATGCGAAAAAGAGGAAGAATGCAGGTAACTAAAAGTCCCCCACCACTCTTTGAGAAATGGTGCATTAAAAAGTTACAAAGTATACGCTCTTGTGGAAATTACTGTATATATTTTTTAATGATATACGCCGCAAATGAACACTTATAGACACAAAAGGATACACGTGTACAACGAAACTCAATCCTAATGAATTGAATTTCAAACCTGGCGATTGTAGTACACGTAGATATCAAACCTTCTATCTGAACTAATTGCGCGTTTTTGCCCAGAAAAAAAGAAGTGAATGCGAGTTGCTTTCGATGCACTACGCATGAGTTTTGCTTCTCGAAAACCTTGTGTTCTGAGAAAAAGTGAGAACTATGTTTCGTTGGTTGGTTGGTTGGCTGTTCCATTCCAGCAGGGAAAGAAAACACAATTAGCGTTAGGTACGCCGTTTTGATGCCACATGCCTCATAAGAGGAATAAACCGTTGATATCAAGAACGTTCTGAGGTATTCGTCCTCAGATCCATCCTGTGGAGTTAACAAAACGTATTATCTCCCCGATACTCTTCGAGGAGATGTCGGATATATTTTAGAAGAAAGCGCTGCCCAATTCTTGATGTTTCGTTACAAGGAAAAATATAAAGTTCGGTTCACAATAAAAATAGGGAAATTCTTTTGGGACGTTGGTCATTGGTGGGGAAAAATACCGAAAATAGGCCAATTTAGGCACTCACTATCCATCAGTTTAGTACATTTTAGGCAAAAATCGGCTTTTGCCTTAAAGTCCGATATATAAAACAGTTCCTAGATACTCGTATACGAGGTATGTGTGTACATACATTATATTACATACAAATTTTATTGTTTTTTTTATAAGTATTTAAATTGTGAATATAAAGGACTTCTTGCCCGTTTCATAAATGAATAATAAATCGTAGCATTGATGGAAATGCAGCTGCATATTAAGAAAATGAGAAATACTAGAATATTAAGTAGAGTACGCGTTCGGCGTTATATTCACAAACAACCGAAAACTCCCAGAAAAGTCGAATCTCGCCCATATACTCGTATTTTAAATGACCTATGCACATTCGTAGATTGTAGTTTTATGATTCATATACTTATGTAGATATATCATCCGTAGTAGAGTAAATGCAGCAGCAAACATATGTACATCGAAGCTAGCACAAGCCTGCAAATGCATTATGTGTGTTAATTTTCAATTCAGTTCCATGTTTAGATTTTCGAGAATTGTGTCTTGTTCGTACCATCAGAGCTAAAGTGAATGCACCAACAAGCATCAACTGTCGTTGGCTTTCTAGCCGCGTCCTTTAGCCTTCTCGTCAACCTGTAGCCGACTTTCCACTTATACCCTCCGTCCTACACACCGTCGTTAGTCGAGTGAGTAACTTAAATAAGGTCAATTTAGTGAAAAGTTTATTTTTAGTGGGTGAACATATCCGTGAAGGCCTCCTTTTTGAGTTTTTGGTCATATTGGGGGGTAAAAGTTGGACGATGATGCTGACGATGATTATGGCTTGTTGCTATGAGGAAGCAAAAGTCGCATTTAAAATGTGGGGTGTGTTTCTGTTTAGGAGCAACAAGCATTTAGAATTTCTTGATATTTTAGGTGATTATTATGGCGAGCTCAATCAGAAAATTGTTGACAGAGAAGGGTGATCTGGATTCACAAGATAGAAAGTGGGGAAACAGTTGGGCACCATTTTAGGCTAATGCGTAAAGAGATACTATAATACGTGGCATCAAGCAACTTTATTCAAACGTAAGAAATCTATGTGATATAAAAGCAAAGCATAATTTAGAGAATTATAATGTAAGTAGATAAACGGGACAGCTACAAAATACTGACTATTGACTTTTACACGAATTGAATAAAAATACATAAATTACATTGAATTACAGAATTCAGTATACTCAATTACAAAATTCAGTATACTCAAATGAATAATTCAGATCTTTAGTCATTCATAGTCCAATCCAAAAGTCGAACTACTTATTTGTCTTTCAATGAACTGATCCAACTTGCTTTACACTAATTTACGAGTAATTGAGACCGACAGCTTCTGGGATGTAATACCTACTGTGGACCTCAAGACGACCTTAAGATTGATTTTGTGCGGACAATATTTTTACACCCACAGGTGAATTTCAAATATCCCGAATGGATTATAAACATTGCCTATGATAATAGTGAAAACAAATTATCCATACGGTGAATACATATCTAATTTTTATTTAAATCGGCAAAAAAGTTCGGGCAACAACCACTACCACAGCTGGATTTGAACCCTCAAATGGAAGGATGAATACATCGGACTGACACCTCAACGCACCGACTCAGTCATATGCAGATATGTGTTAAGGAAAAAGAATAGAGCTGATATAATTTGTATTACACCACGCATTGGATTATTAGCTCCGGTTGGTTTTTTTTTCGATTCTGGTTATATATTATTGTCTTTGGCACCACCACCTGTGAAATAAATACAATACACCAAGTAGAGGTATTCTATAATATTTTAAACACCAATCGTGTGGTGTCTTCCAGGAGTATTAATTCACCGAATGGATAGAAAAAGTGCATTATCCAGCAACCAGTGTTAAAAGGAGTTAAATATTTTATACTGTGAACTGTCAGTTTGTGGTCAATGAGATACCGCGGCCTGTGGCGTTTTGCGATTTCGGGCTGTAGTTCTTCCAATCAGCAATTATACTGTAGGTCAGTCGGCGGACTCCTTAATCGTCCAGTTGGAATGTAAAAAATAGTCTCGAAATGGAAATAACGATTAACCTTTTTATGATGTCATCTGTAGTGGTCGGAGATATAGAACAATATTTTGGGGAAAAAGTTCCAAAAAGACGAAAAATGAAGGGTCAATTTATTTGTTTATCGGGTACTGGCATGTCGGGTGTTAAAACAAAGGCGACGTTGAAAATGTTTTTCTAGTTCGAAGTGAGCACATCAAGTATAATTAGTGCACGTTACCTTTAACCACGCTGGACTGGATCGAAGTATAAAAAAAACTCACACAATGTTTACAATACCGAGTGTTGAGAGAGAGACTTTAAAAAATTCTATTTCTGGAACATACTATATAAACCCAAAATCGATCCCATTTAATTTGCAAACAGAAGGTTTATAATAAACTTACAACAAGATAAAATGCAACAACTGCGAAACGAATACTATAGCGTTCCCGCACTTTTCGATCGATAAAAACATTAAAATGCGAAAATGTTGCACTTATCT
Source organism: Chloromyia formosa (assembly GCA_964017055.1). Lineage (NCBI taxonomy): Eukaryota > Metazoa > Arthropoda > Insecta > Diptera > Stratiomyidae > Chloromyia > Chloromyia formosa. Next base: position 129,235,069 of record OZ024814.1, read on the forward strand.
CTCCCACAAAAAAGTGATAGTCTAAAGCTAGACTTGCACACAACACATATCCGCGGCGCCCTACACTACACTTTAATTTCTCCTTCTCACTGAAAAGAGAACGATCATCGCTGTAATGACCGGTTTTCACACGAAATGAAATGTAAAGTAAGTATTTCGAGTGAAAATTGCCCACAACAGTGTTGCGACTTTCGCCTGAGTGTGGAATTTTCGTGCGAAGAACTGAGTACCGAGATAGACCTGTTCCTAAAACCGATCCACCGGTTTAAAACCGGTCTTCTGTTAGTATCGGCCCTGAGATTCCCAAGTACCGGTTTCGGAAAAACCGAATCATTAAAAAAACCGGCTTATGGTCATAAAAACCGACTCATGACCATAAAAAAAAACCAACTCATTAAAAACCCGATTCACCAAAAAGCCAGTCGACTTGTTAAAAACCGACTGGCTCCGACGAGTTAAAAACCGACCCATTAAAAAACCGATTCACCAAAAAACCGACCGAGTACTCGAAAACCAACTTGTTAAAAACCGACCGGCTCATGGTTAAAAAAAAACCGGGTTAAAAACCGACTCATTAAAGGACCGATTCACCAAAAATTCAACCAAAAACCGAATTGTTAAAAACCGACCGGCTCCGACGAGTTAAAAACCGGGTTTTTTGGTGAATCGGTCTTTCAATGAGTCGGTGTTTAACCCGGTTTTTTTTTTAACCATGAGCCGGTCGGTTTTTAACAAGTCGGTTTTCGAGTACTCGGTCGGTTTTTTTTTTGTGAATAGGTTTTTTAATGAGTCAGTTTTTAACTCGTCGGAGCCGGTCGGTTTTTAACAAGTCGGTTTTGAGTACTCGAGTACTCGGTCGGTTTTTTTGGTAAATCGGTTTTTAAAGAGTCTGTTTTTAGCCCGTTTTTTTTAACCATGAGCCGGTTTCTTATATGATCCGGTAAACCGGTTTTCATAAAAACCTAAAACCGGTCTTGAAATCTTAGGACCGAACAGGTCTACCGAGAAGAGCGAAAATGTTCGTGCAAACCTGATTTTTGACAGTTTTAGTATGGGATTTCGCACGAAAAACGGAGGTTAGTACCTTCCTTAACGATGAACTTATCAGCTGTGAACTGCCGAAAAAATAGTAACATATTCCAAGCCCAGTTAACGTAAAAAAAATTGCTCCGAAGGGAAAGGAGCATAAAATGTTTTATTTAGGATTTCATAACGAATCACGTGGCGCATTTGTCACTTTGAAATTAGACTATGGGAGGTATATGAAATAGTGGGCTGATCTCAACCAAATTGGGGAATGTGGGTTGGCGGTAAACATGATTGATCAATATGAAACATTTTGCTCTAGACTATCCGTACTTACTTTCGGACTAATCTTTCCTATGGAAGCTATAGAATGTAGTGGTCTGATTCCAGTAATTCCGACATATACCTATATACAGCAGGCAATAGAAGGAAAGACTTGTGCAAAGTTTCAGCTCGATGGCCTTAAAACAGAGAAAGTAGTTTGCGTATCCGATGGACATAGTTTAAACGATTGCTGACCAAGAATAACTTCGTGACAAAATTAATATGCACGCGTATACAGGTACAGGTACAAAAATAATCTATCATCCACAGTTAAGTAGTAATGATAATGACATACTTTTCTCCAAAAAACCTCCAGAATTTGGAAATTTATATAATTTTGATCAATCTCAAAAAGCCAGCCACGAATTAAACGAAATACATTTTTTGTTTTTGATTTTGTCTTCAATGTGACATTCAACATGCTACCGATTATTTATCATGAGATATATTTTAATATCCAAATCTCCACTTCCAAGTTGTCGTTTCTAGGATTTTTTTCTGGTTTTTATATATACATATACGAGTATACATATACAAATGTTACATGTATATATTTATATATATATTTTTTTTTTTGTGAATTTCACCTCTAACAACTACTCGTATAGTAGCTACATTTTCGTCTTTCAGCTCAGCGAATTGTTTATTTGACAGTTTCTTTTTCGAATTAGATACCACTTTAGATTCTGTGGATTTATTTCGACATGAAATTCTACGGAAGCTAAAAAAAAATCTTTTACTAAACAACGAATGAATTATAGTGTGGCAATAGTGTATTTTGTGTGTTGCTGCGACGAGACGTTCCAAATCAAAAGTGGTACGTGCTCTATTTGAGGTGTTTCGGGGTTGGTGTGTGGCCGGAAAGAAAAATGGGGTGAGCAGTAGAGCAGTAAGGGAAGTTACTGTGCAACTACCACTGATTGTAGTATTTTATTTGGCCTGCCATCTTTACTATTGCCGCCATAATTCATTGAAAGTCATATTTGCTGCTCCAGATACATATTCGGGAACCTGGAACATTCCTGTTTCGCGAATATTAGGAGAATTCTCTCTATTGCATTTAGAGAGAATTTTTAAAATTCCTTCATTGCCGCATTTCCGCTATAGGTAGTCCATTTGCGCTTTAGGTGGTCAGAACCTAAAACTCACGCGGGAGGATTTGTAGGTCCTAAAGCGGATTTTTTTTTTTGGGTTTTTTTTTTAAATTTCTCTCTAATTCGAATAGAAAGAATTCTCCTAATTTTTCCGAAACAGGAATGTTCCGGAAGCTGTTTTCACAATTCTCAATATTTACATTTTAAGACAAATTAAATATTTTGATATTAATAAAAAATTGTTCAGCATATGAGTTCTATTACCAATAGAGAAGTTCTTACTTAGTATGTACCTATACGTATGTATAGGTATATGTGAAGAACTAGGAATTAGCATTGTCAGTGTCTATCAATTTGAGAAACTACAATACATCCGTCTACAATACATCCGTCATCAACTTCATAATACATTTATGGCTTTCATATCACAATACAACATTAAGAATACGGATACATATCAACCCCAAAACATTACAATCAACTTAACATCGGAAATACCCTGCGGACCGCAATGATCATTGTGTCGAGAATATTCGTATTCGTAAGTATAGAAAATACTTCTAATAGTTTTTTCAGGATTTCTTTTCGAGCTGTTTTGAGAGCATTTATGACATTATTTTTGAGTGGCACATCCAATAAGTGAGTGAGTTCGTCTAGGAGTAATGAATGATGTCTAATTGGGAAAAGGGGTGGTTATCCCGCAGATTGCTCGTTATTTTCTTTGAGCTATCACCATTGTATCTCATACAATCACCGATTAATGACAGAAAACAGCAAACTTATTTAGGATAAATGTATATAGGTAGTTACAAGTATAGCTAAAAATAAAATGTAGGCCCTATTATAGTAGACTCGTGAGACATGTGACGAAATTATGTGCGTTTACGTACCGCATACTATATTTCTTTCGTCGTCTCTTGAGGATAAATATTATATTCTGTGTTGTTCGTTTCAGTTTTGTAGTATTTATGTTTTTCTGTTCTTTATATGGTGATAGGACTTGGCGATTTCAATTTGAATTTGGCCGATTTCTTGGCAGGCGTGCGTATGAGAGTTCATTTGCATTATTGAGACTGATATACGCAAAAAAATGGCTTTTTATTAGATGCTGCCCGAGAGAAAAACAAGGGAACTTGGTATCATATTTTAATTTGAGTATGTAGAGGTCATTTAAAGTCTGAATAAAGTACTTAAATTTTCCTTTTTTCCATAATTGCCATATTTAATTCACTAGTTTGTCTTATTTAATTCACTAGTTCTAGGCGAATTAACGAATGGAGGAAACTACTATTTATTTAGAATCGTGAGCACTTCCTCGTAATTCTCAACAAATTCAAATTTCAACTTAGTCCCCTGCCCTTTGACAGCTTGGTTGAGAACTTATCCACTCTAGTGGTAGAGTAAGTTGTGTAAAAATATATGCATGTATCTTGTCCAGGTTAGGCTATCGACACACATTAGGTTAGGTTGTATAAGAGGGTTGCCGCTAACGCATTAGGAATCCCATTTTTACCCATTTACCTCCGCTGGCTAAGTAAAGCTTCCAGGTGACCGCTCTGGTAAATTGAATCAACTGACTCAACGAGACGGCACTGTTCACCTCTGCTAACTCTTGAAAACAGTAAGCACCAAAAGTGTTAAGGCGTTTGTAATTAAGGGCTGGACACTCACGCAGAGTATGATGTCCTCTTTCATCTCATACCTTTTGCATAAGTTGCTGGAGGTCAGTCTCAATCTATTCGCGCGGGATGCGGTATAGGAACAGCCCAAGAAACAGAGACCAAATAAGGGGGGTAAGCGTGCAAAAGGTGTGGCAGTTCAGAATTTTCGATATGTTGTATAGGTCGGTGGAATAGCAAACAGTTCAAGTTTGTGTGACTCTCCCCCCTGTGCTCGCTCTCCATCTTGGAAAAACTGGCACTTTTATCAGTTTTTCACCTATAACTCCGTCCCACTGCATTTTAACACAAATTACATACAGTCCATTTTTGTAGAGCACAAATTTACTACAAATTTCGTCTGACAAGTTTTTTCCACAACCAATAGCAACGGAGCTAATCTAATTTGAAAAACACTTTTTGTCAATTGCTCCCTTGCTCCCGAAAAGTGAAAAAATCATCGTTTTTTTTACTTATTTCATCAAATACTTACTCAATTGCCCTAACTCCTTGTGGGGCATACCGCGTCAACTGTTCCATGTGGCCCAGTTGATATTTCGTTGGCATAAACTGGTTTCGGAGAATGCAATTGCCAGCATGCACCTCCTGCACATCCATGACCACGAACGTCGTCGTGGACGGGATTCGAACCCGAAACTAATTTCATCAAAAAACGGGTTAAATATTAGTCGCACGACGAAAATGATTAGGATCGTTTTTTTTTAACTAAATAGCGTTAATTTGAGTTAGATGCCCGTAGGTATGATAGTTACGTAGAAAAAGGAAAAACAGCATTTTTGTTTAAAAAGAGGGTCCCCCTCCCCTTTTCTAGGTAACATTCATACCTACGGGCTTCTGACTTATCTTAAAGCTTATTGGTCTTATTCTCAGTGGCTTTCCACATACGACCGCATGTTAAGTGTGTTTGCAGAGTAAAATCAAGTCAAATAAAATTCTAAATTTTCATTAGCATATAATTCGAACCTGCACATTATGATTATAATTTATATGAATTTAAACTACACGGGATTGAACAAATACAAAAGCCAACCAATCAATTACTTAAAAAAAATGACAAGTTCTTCCGGTACGGATAAAGAAGCGGAGACTGTAGTTGTGGGTATTAGCTCAGAAAGAGCGAAACGTAACACACATTTTAAAATATTAGTTTCCAACATAACGGTACTACAAATAACTTGTTATTTCCGATGTCAGTCTTCACCGATCCGTTATGTAGTTTACTTTAAAGTTGGCTATTGTTTAAGAAGTTATGGATCCTCTGCAAGGAGAAATGTGTAGGGATGTGACATGTGAGGAATGGATAGTGAGCTGTTCGCTTGGAGTGAGACATTCTGCCATCCAGAGAGTTCGGGAAAGGTTTCAGGAGAAAGGACAATTTACAAAAAACGAGGACAGCGCCGTCTATCTTACAGTAAGGATCGATTGAAATGCTTAATCGCCCCAGAAATCGTCGAAACATTGAACCTTCCATCCAAGTGACCTCAGACACGCCGCAGGAACCGGAAACCGGTGAAATCCGACGAAAGATTGTTTCTGTATACGGCACACGTGCGATGAGTGTACAAATCGTGCGTGGCTTTCGCCAAGGGCCGTCACAACGTCGTTAATGAACCCCGCTTCGGGCGTCCCTCAAGTGCAACCGAGGGGGAAACAGTAAAGTTTGTTTTGGAGATCATTCAACAGGATGGGCGCCTCACCTTTGACAATATTGTGAATGCACTGCACTGCCTTCTCATATCAAAATTAATCGAATGTCGGTCGCTAACATCCTTGGTAAAATGTTCGAGGCGACCAAAGTGTGCGCCCGTTGGGTTCCCAGGTTGCTGACCACAAAGCAAACCGTATTGAATCGACTCAAATTTTTTTGGTTTGGCAGAAAAAAGGGGCTTTCCACCCAAAAAAGTTGCTCTCACAGCAGACAAAGTAATGGCCACATTTTTGGGATAAGAAGGGTGTTTTGCTCGTTGATTACCTGCCTAGGGACAGACTATCAATGCTGGCGGTTAGTATGAAGTTTTGAATGACTTGAGAAGGGCTATCCAAAACAAACGGCGCGGAATGCAGTCAAAAAGTTCCTTCTGCTTAACGATAACGCGCGCCATCACGTCGCAAGAAAGACGGTTGAGCTGCTTGGCCAATTAAATTGTGACGTTTTCCTCATCCAGCATACTCCCCAGACCTCCAAGCGATTAGCTGTTCCCGAAGTTAGAAAATCACATGGGCGGAGAGCACTTCAGCAATGACGATGAACTCAACGCGCAAATAGACCAATTTTTTAAGGAGATGGCGGCGGCAGACTATGAAGTTATTACCACGGCTACAAAAGTGTATAGAAAAAAATGGCAATTATGTGGAAAACGATTTTTCGAATTAAGGAATTCGGAAATAAAAGAATTTTTAAATATTGCTTGTAGTTTTTTAAATAAAATAGAGAGACTTACTTTTTGTACGACCCTCGTATAAAAACATGTAGTATCGAAATTTTCATGCTCAATGTTACGCGCCCTTCTTGAAACTGTCGCTTTTGGGGTATGTTCTTCCATTCTTGAGAAACGTTTGATTCGAATCTTTTTTTAAAAACCGACCCGTTTTTTTCTTCGTGTTTCGAATCCCCGGAACCCTTTAAAATCGCAGACCCGGGGCGTTTCGCACCTTCCGCCTCCTTTCTCGAGGGACCTGTCTGTGCTCACAGAAACTTACTCTGCGTCGTATCACTTCGAATCAACATTCGCTTAGCTCAAAGTAAATGTTGAGCCAATCAAAATTTAATTTAATCGCTGGGATCAACGTAATAGCATGCATGAGAAGCTCAATCGTGCATTCAATTTGATTCGATTAATGTTAATGAGAATGCAATTCAAAGGTAGGAGAATCAAAAAAAAAAACCAATTTAAAAAATCATACATAGCAAATAATTAAAAGTCAGTGCTACACTGTTGAACAACCCATAAAACATAACAAAACCCACCCAAGAAAAACTCAAGGTTTCTAATTGATCCAAATCAAGAAAATCAATCAACGTTTCGCTCACCGTCACAAAATTTGCAGCATTTTCTTGGTGGTTCATCAGAATCAGCGATAACCGGCATGATCCTCGAGGGGTCACACTCTCTGTCACTTAGCTCATGCCTCCAGCTGCACTTTCAGCACAAACACCACACCTTTTCGTCACTGCGTTGCAAATGCATTTTCAAAATTTATAACGCCACAGTTAACGCAAGTACACGATCAATTAAACCAGCCACTGCACCAGAAATATTAATGAATTACAACAGCATCAATGGAAGAACACATAATATAGTTTTCTCCGATTTTTGGTCAGCAAACTGAACTGATTCGGCTAAATCAACTGAGCCATTCAAATGGAATTTCATTCAACAAAATTTGGCGCTGCTGCAGAATGATACAGAAAAACAGATGCCCAAAAAGTGCAATTTTGAATTTCGTTTGAATGTTGAATTCTTCTTTGATCCCACCGTCAGCAAAAGGAAGGAATCGCATCGATACAACGAAACTAACAAATGGAATGCTTTGCCCATGACACCACTAGACACTCTTATGAATCAACATTTGCGGCAGGACACTTATTGACTCTTTAGAGACTTTTGAAAGCATGCAACATTCACAACCCACTATCATATGACAAGCGCGACACTCGAACATCGATTTTATCTTTGACCCGTGTCAAAAATTACTTGACCCACGAAAATGAATATCACAACCAAACACTGCTTCCCAGTCACCTTTCGTCGGAAGACATGTGAACAACCACCGTGTAATAGCCAGGTCAAGCACTTCGGTCACATTACGGTCAAACATTTATCGGAGAGTCGTGAATCAAACGACATTCGGATGACACATAAAACGACCAGCGAATAAGCTATCAGGCTTTTCGAACCACTTAAAAAGCCCTAAATCCACGAAGAAAGGCCAAAATATCCGCTGGCGAACCGTGCAATGCAATGCTAGCAACTGGCCAACACACTAGCCGATCGAACGAAATTGCACCAATATCGCGAAATACTGAAGGAAAAGCGGCGGCAATTTTCCCAACCGTGACAAATAGCGTCGACGACTTGGTGGATGATGTCCCAACAAAACTTAGGACTTGGCCCACAGACGACAAGATCCCGACGCCGACAAATGTCGAGATTGCTTCAATGAATTCTCAATTTTTGGCCAGCGTTGTGATGTCCACGCTTGCTTAAGCTTCGCGAGAGGATCGCCCCAACACAGCCACCGCGCCCTCTCGCACTCCTAAACCACGACGGCCGGTTGAGAAAAGACTAAAATACAATTTTTTGTTTATAGGCGAAAGCATCCGTGCTTATGGATCAAAATACTCTCTCATGATATTAGGGAAACTATGAGCATACGTTGGTTCGCTGTCGTATCAAAAGTTGTCTAGAAACGATGTCGACAGCAGAACCACCAACGCCTTTGATTTCATCGGGCCTACGTCTTGGACAACGTGGCGGAGAACACGACAGTCTGCATCATGCTTTTCGGACGCAATTCCTGATCTATATCCACTCAACGTATTCAATACGTGCATTATCCGATTTGGCGGATGGTTGCCTTACTATCGAAACATTCAAAACACCCAGACGTGATGGTCATAGACGAGCTTCCCATTCTCAGAAAAGCTACCGGTACGCAGGGAGGCGATCCAAATTGCTGCGCTACCGGGAGCTGATAAAATTTTCATGATTTCGTCCGTTCCCTGGGTCTATTTTTGGGATACGGCGCACCGTGAATCATAAGCTTCCCCAGTTCTATGGACATTCTGTCTCACAACTTAAAGATGTCAAGCGGCAAGCAAGCGATCCAGCTAACTGTGATCTCGCGAAAATCCCACGTATCTTATCAGACAATTTTCAGAATGAATGTGCAAGGAGCTTACATGTAGCATGAGAGGATAAGAGGATAGCATGCTAGACAAATCACACTAATAGCTTAAATTTAAATGATGAAGAAAATCTTTTCAACATTTCGTACCTAAATCTAGAATACATTCGTAGAATCTTTTTATAGCTGATTTAGTTGGTTTAAGATATTACTACAAATACAATACAAAGATCTCCTTCTGTCGAATAAAAGTTAAGTAAGGCAGTCGATAAACAAAACTGAAAAACGATTCTTTTCTGTATTAGGTCTTCCTGATGCAGTAGTCTCGTTAAAGACTCACGATATGACACACAATTTTGGGATCATTCGAAAATAAAGTTGCCGGCCAGGCTTAAGGGAGCAACTAACGTAATCGCAAGCTAGACAAGCACGCATGTTCATTTTGTTTGTCCTTTGTCAAAATTTGACATTCATGAGTTCGCTTTGTTTTGCGCAATGTGGCTACACACGTTCGCCTGTTTGTCCAAATATGCCTATAATCCAAATTCGATTTATATTCAAGCCGCTTGAACAGTCAAAATGCTTGTGCAAAATTCTCAAGAATGCTTGTACAGCACGATTAATAAAGCTTGCGCTTTTGTAGAGTTTTTTGAAGGTCGCACGATATTATCACTGACTCGCGACGACGAGAACAGAAACTTCGTGTGTGTGAAAATCTTTCTGATGCAGAGATTTAATAGATCTACTATACCCACCAATTTGAATAACAGCATTGAAGTAGTTTTGCGACATCGGTATTTGGCTTTGAGCAAGGCATCTTTTGGTCGAGTCCGAAGGGTTTATGTACCGTCATTTAGGACGTCATAGTTCGAACTCAAGATTACTAGGCGTGGGATTCCCAGTTTTCGGAGTAATACGTATGTGTTTCTTTTTTAATACAGTCATTTCCACAAGAGCGTATACTTTGTAACTTTTTAATGCACCATTTCTCAAAGAGTGGTGGGGGACTTTTAGTTACCTGCATTTTTCCTCTTTTTCGCATTGTATAAATTTGGTCATTCTAAGTTCAAGTAGGAGAGTGATAAGACGTCAAGTGAAATGAGTGCGATTTACAAAAAACGATTCGAAGCTGTGTTTTTAGTAAGTCATCCGAAAGGACCAAAAATGATACCTGCATCGGCCGGAAAGTACCTGAAAGTTTCGACACAGTTTGTGAATAAGTGGATAAAGCGTTTTAAAGATACTGGAAATGTAGACGATCTACCTGGTAGGGGTAAAACCCGAAGCACTTCAAAAACCCAGGATAAGGCCATCATTGATATTTTTAAGAAAAATCCGTCCGTTACTACCTTAGTGCAAGCAAAGGAAATGTTATCGAAGAAGAATATTTACGTGTCCTTGAATACGATTCGGCGAAGATTACAAGAGGAAAACATCAAAACCAGGTATGCCTTGATGAAACCATCACTTACCGAAAACCAGAATCGAAGACGTGTAGAGTGGGCTAAGGAAAACATCGATCGTGATTGGGACAACGTGATCTTTACGGATGAATCAAGTTTTGCTGTAAATACGTTCAGGAGACGAGTGTGGGCACAAAAAGGAGAAGCTGTCGTGAACCGAACCGTTAGACACCCTGTGAAGGTCCATGTTTATGGATGCTTTTCTGCACGCGGTTTCGGAAAATTAATAACGTTTACCGGAATTCTTACTGCTGAAAGGATGATCATTTTGTACAAGAAAGGATTATTGAAGTCTGCTAGGATGCTATATGGCAACGACAACACCGATTGGTTTCTACGATCCGAAACATAGAAGCCGGTTGTGTACACGCTGGAAAGAAGAAAATAACATTCAAGTACTTGATTGGCCTTCGCAATCGCCGGATGCCAATCCTATTGAAAATGTTTGGGGATTAATGAAGTAGAAGCTTCAAGGAGCTTCAAAATCAATCCAAATCAATTTGGAATAACTTATCGACAGACTACGCGGAAAAATTGGCCGAAAGTTGTCACCGAAGATGCCAGTCAATAATCAATAGTGACGGCGATTGGACCATGTATTAAATATAATTGCGAAAATGTATTTTGTATTTACTTTCAATAAAAAATAAAATTTCTTACTTGTAACACTTTGTTTTTATTTTGTGAGGTATACGGTCTTGTGGAAATGACTGTATATGGGTCATTAATCCTGGCACGACTATTTTTTCAAATACCAACGGAGACGATAAAAAATTAATGGCATTTCACATTCTCTACCTTTAATCATGCATAAAACGGTCGATTTTTTCTCAAGCATAAATATTTCTTGTATAGGCACCTTTCAAACATCGCATCTTTGATTATATTGCGGAAAAGATTCATAGATCGTAAAATGCTAATCTCGCCATCGAATTTCATAAAAAGAAAATTTGTTGACATGCAAACGAAAAACTGGTGCATTTATTAGTGATTAAATTTTACATTCACCCACAATTCACCCCAAATGACTACGACCGAGATGAAGATGTTACGGATGACAGCAGGTGTGACCAAAAAGGATTGCATCAAAAGTACCTACATCCGAGGCAGTTTTTGTTTTGAGCAACCGATCATTGAAAAGCTCGAAGATCGTCGTATGGATTGGTATTGCCATGTTCTAGGGCGTCCGCCTCAGAACCCTGTCAATGAGGCACTATCAATGAATGTTTCACTTGTTGGACCTGAAAGTCGAGGCAGATGGAAACACACGTGAATCGATCAGATGAAGAAGCAACAACAACGCATTAATCTCGGCGATGCTACGATCCAAGATCAAGCTGCCTGCAGAAGGAAGCTGAGATTATACCGCCAGAATGGGCGATGTGCCTACAGGACAGGCAGAGCAACGCGAAGCCACAGAGTGTCATGAACTAGCAAGGAAGAAGGATCAAATCTAGAAGTTTGCAAAATCTACGAAGACTGCCTCAATATGTTGGCTTCGGAATGGTTTTTCACATTTTTGGTTTTTAGTTTGAGAAGTTTATGTATTGGTTTTCGAGTTACAAGCGAAACCCACCTTTTCTAACCAATTTCGAAATTTTACTCAAATTGTAACGCCCTCTAGCGCCTAAACCATCCATTTGACCAAAAAACCATGTAGGGGTTTTATGTATAGAGAATTCAATGTATTAGCTCATTTTTTCTCCTTTTACTCGTACTTTTTTATCAAAAGTATTTTTTCAGTTATAGGCAAAAAAGTGATAAAAAAAGTATTTTTCGAGCAGTTTCGGGAAGTTTTCTCGGAACGCATTAATTTCTCGAGGTGGCATATCTGAAATTCGGATTAAGCACCCGAAAGTACAGAAACCAAAGTTGAGAAAAAACTTGAAGATTTTTTCTCGGTCAAACCACGCCAATACTGACTGAACTAAGTATATGTGAATTTTGAACTGGTGGCTTTTAAATCGGTGAATTTTGATTTGTGGATTTTGAACAGGTGGATATTGTATTGGGCGACCGGTAGCGCAGTGTGTTGAGGCACCAGTCTCATGTTTGACTACTGGCGTTTCGGGTTCGAATCCCGTCCACGTCGACGTTCGTGGCCATGGATGTGCAGGAGGTGCATGCTGGCAACTGCATTCTCCGAAACCAGTTTATGCCGAGAAACGTCAACTGGGCCACCTGGAACAGTTGACGCGCTATGCCCCACAAGGGGTTAGGGCAATTGAGAGAGAGAGAGAGAGAGGATATTGTACCTAACCCATTATCTTATCAAGGTTTAGATTCACTTGCGATAGGTCCAAAGATCTACGTTTCATATGTTCAAGCATAAGCCGTATTCGATTCATCCAGATCAATATCCATTCCCATACAAACGACTGATAGTCTTTGGTCTAGCTCTGATATTGGATCACAACGGATCAAGTGTGTTTGAATTTATGGTAAATGTATGCGAGCATTCGACTCTATCTATTTGTACATAAATATATAAATCAACGAATTGGCCCCCATTTTCCCCAATCTGCATGGTGGTTGTTTCAATTCGCTCGTCAATGACCCGTGGTGTTCGATTCGCTCTGGATCTTTGTCCGCTTAAATCAAACACGGCTATAGATGATCGATTTGTCCAAAAAAGTTTGTACGAGTATATTGCCTTCACATTTGAGTATATAACTAACAACAGGAGTGGGTATGTCTGTCAAACCATACAAATTGACAGCTTGAAAATGGGACAATCTTCTTCTTGAAAAAGACGAGAGCTGGGAGAGTAAAGTTAACCGTTTTAAGATTGCCATTCTCCAGTTGTGCACAACGCTGTCAAGCACTTCGTGGAAATAGTGAATACAGTTTAATTCGCAAAAGTTTGGAGCCGGTTTTTGTGTGTAAAGAGCCGCGATTATGTAGAGAAGAAAGACACTAGTGAAATTTCCGGTAGGACAAATTGGTGCGGTAGTGAGTTGTGGTAAATTGAAATGCCTCGTCGGTGGCTGCAAAAATAACCAGCGTATCCCTAAGACGGGGGTGTCATTTTCTAGGTAAAACATTAAATATTTAGATATGATGTGCGCGTTACTTGTTTTTGTGAGTTTTCTGTCAGAAAACCGATATTAAAATGTTTGTTTTGGTTTCTGACTCCCCGCTGTATATAAAGCTGTCAAATATCCGCGTCCTATTGGTGGTTGTCATTAATAGTCCCGTTCTTTCTCTCTCCCATGAAAAATTAAACGCGCTCTTCTCTCGTCCCATAAATTTTTCTTATGGGCCACTCCAGTGTTACATACTCAAAGGCCTTCACAATCATAATCACTTGGGACGGATAAAACAAGACGCATACAAAGTATGTATAGGCTTTTTCAATAGGGACGACGCATTTTGTTTTTGACATTTCTCGAATAGGAGTGAAGTTGGCTTTGCAATTCTTTCACATTTTGAAACGACAGTCTATGCCATTTAATCATGGAGAGATACACGCTTCAACAACGTTTGCAAATTATTCAACTTTTTTATCAAAGTTCACGTTCTATCGCGACTACGTTGCGCGCGCTTACGACAATTTTCTGTCGACAAAACCGTCCAACAAGACGGACTATTGAACGTTTGGTGCAAAAATTTGAACAACTTATGCATTGCATAATGTCCTCTAAGTGAAGAAAATATTGTGGCCGTTCGAGAGAGTGTGCGTGAGCAGTCAAGGATATCGATTTCACGCCGATCGCAGGGGTTGAACATCAGTGTGACCAGTTTGTGGCGAATTTTGCGGATTCGCCCGTATAAGATTGCGTTGACTCAAAAACTGAAACCAACCGACCATTTTAAGCGTCGCACATGCGCTAATTGGGCTCTGGACCAGATGCAAGCTGACGACGACTTTCACAAGAAAATCATCTTTTCGAATGAAGCTCACTTCTGGTTCGGTGGTTTTGGCAACAAGCCAAATTGCTGCATTTGGTCGAGTGAGCAGCCTGAACTGATGCACGAGACACAACTTTATCCGAAAAAAATTAACTGTTTGGTGCGGTTTTCATGCCGGCGGCGTCATCGCCTCACTTTTCTTTTTTGATGAAAACGGCGCGCCAACAACCGTCAACGGCGATCGCTACAGGACCATGATATCGGAGTATTTTTGGGACCAGCTCGACGCAATGGACTTGGACGATATGTGGCGCAACGTGCCATACAGCATACGACACAATCAAATTATTGAAGACCGAGTTCGACGAGCGAGTTATCTCACTCAACGGTCCTCGCGGGTTACATTAAATCGCTGGTCTATGCCAATAAGCCAGCAACGTTAGAAGATCGAACAACATCGAACGCGAAATACCTGGTATTTCGGCCGATTTCTGTGCTCGAGTCATGGAAAATTGGGTCCAGCGTATTCACTGGTGCCAGCGCTTCCGCGGCGGACATTTGAACGATATCGTATTCCATAATTAATGGCATCGATTGTAAATCATTTCCACAATTAATCCACAAGTCTTTTAATTGAAAAAAAAAACAAAATGCGTCGCTCTTATTGAAAAACCGTATACCTCCATTTACCTATAAAGCGACGATCTTTCGATGTAAGGCAAAGGATACATTCCTAAACTGTGAGCGGCTATGTAACAACTTCTCCCCTACAAACTCTTTACAAATTTAATTTCATCGAAAAGCAATACGTATGACTTTTACTTTTCAATCATAAAACTCTTTATAGCAAAACAACGACACTTAGTTCATTGCACGAAAATCAAGGTCGGAATTTTCATGGCTTTAAATAGTTATTGAAAATCGTTCAATGAGTTAGTAATGTTCTCGAAATCGCAATTGGTCAAATTATTTCAGGAAACTTTGTTTTCTGTGAGTGGTTAAATAATTAAATTAAATTCTGGACTATTTTCAAATTTTCTTGGATATTATATAGCAATTTCCGATAATCTAATAAATTTGTTACTTTACTTACGGTGGAATTTTAATTTATATTTGGAAGATTAAATCAAAGGACACGCTCACTTAAAAACGTCCAATTTAAGGCAAAAGACAAACTAAAAAAAAACGGTAATAGGTCGCACAATTCATTTATCACTATTCGATGTTCTAAGGGTATCGCCTATTTCTTGCCCACCTTTCCCAACAAATATCCTTAGTCAACGGCAGTATGTTTTATTTAAAAATACAATTTTCAATTTATTTATAAACAACACATTCGAAAAACCACCTCACATCGACCAATGGTTAGTCATATCGAAATAATTTCCGCGACATGTTCCCAAAAGAATGACTGTATTGCATTCTTTTTTTTATGTTTTTGGCACTACCGTCTAACCTATTTCTCCCCCTTCGGATTTTTTGCTTGTATGTATATAAATGGAACTCTCAGATTTTCGGTATATAAATCGATTCACACCTAAATACACAAACATATCGTGTTTTGATGATAATTTACAGGAAATGTTGAGAGATGTGACAGGTATGATTCAGACGTGGTCCTATTGAAAGGTGATAATGAATAGAAGGGAAAAAGTGAAAAATAAAAATTTGAGGGAAAGTTTTTTCCACGCTTAAAAATGATTGTGTTTAGATGTTTTTCGTTTTCCTTCCGGTCAATTTTCTAAATTCTCGGGGAAAATGTTAAATGAAAGTGACAGTTGTATGGGCAAGACGTTCAAAAGGGTATGTTTCATCAATAGATGATATTACAGTAAGTTTGATAACTTCAAGCAAAATATACTTACATACGTAAACATTTCTTATTACTAAATTTAAAAGAAATCTACATGTACGAGTATATACCTGGAATGAAAAAAAAATCGATTAGAATTATATCGTTTCGTTCTGAGGTAAAAATAAATATAAAATCGATCCAGATAATACGCCTGGTAAAACGTTAAATGGAGGATATAAATCCCCAAAAGAGTAACAGCTGATTTTTTAATTTCAGTGGTTTGTGTAGTCTTAACTCATTCAAAATTTCTCAATTTAGACAAACTCATTGTTTGTATATTGTATGCATAAAAATCGACACGCTATCATTGCTCTTCCGAGAGTGCGGATAATCGGCAACACTACAAGTGACACAATTTGCTTATACGACAACTGCCGATTATCTCCGTTCAGGAGGCAGAGCTGCGTCTTGGCTGAAAAACACTCAAACGGGAGTCATTTTGCGGAAAGCCATAACTAGACTTGTTGGTAAAGCGTGGAATACAGAGACCTTTCCCACTGAGTGGAAGGAAGATTTGATCATCAAACTTCCAAAAAAGGGTAGCCTCACAGATTGTAATAATTGGAAAGGCATTTGTATGCTTCCTGCCGTTGCCAAGATAATAGCTAAAATCGTCCTGGAAAGACTAAAGGCCCACTTAGAAAGCACAATTGATGAAGAGCAGGCTGGTTTTCGATCCGGATTCTCCTGTGTCGATCATATTAACACTCTGCGAATCATCATCGAGCAATGCGCTGAATACGATTCTCCGCTTCACTTGCTTTTCATTGATTTCGAAAAGGCTTTCGATAGTGCGAACCGGGATTCTATATGGGCGGCCTTGCGCAGGAGAGGCATCTCTGAGAAGCTTGTGGCTATTATTAAGGCAACCTATGACGGCGCGAAATGTCGCGTTCTGCATAAAGGTAAGGTGTCGGGGGACTTTGAGATTCGCAGTGGAGTTCGGCAGGGGTGCATCCTCTCACCGATCCTATTCCTCATTGTGATCGGCGATGTGTTGCATGCAGCCTTATCCGGACTCGACAGAGGAATTCAATGGACTTTGACATCTTATCTACAACATCTTGACTACGCTGACGACATATGCCTACTCTCCCACAAAATCATGGATCTGTCCGCAATGGCGTTAGATCTCGAGAGGCAGGCAAGCAAGGTTGGGCTAAAGATTAATACCAACAAGACCAAGGTTCTTAGCCCGCCGTTGCGAAAAAGAAATCCGACATCTATTGCCATCAATATTAATGGGCAGCCTGTGGAGAAGGTGGACAACTTCGTCTACCTGGGTAGCATTGTTGCCGAAAATGGTGGTACGGAGCAGGACATCGCTCGTCGTATCATCCAGGCTAAACGCGCATACGGCATGCTGTCCAAAATTTGGCAGAGCAGTTATCTCAGCATCAAGACCAAGCTGGGCCTGTTTCGCTCCCTGGTACTGTCAGTGCTTTTGTATGGGAGCAGTACATGGAAAGTTTCCGTAGGAGTTACCAGAAAGCTGCAAGTTTTCGTCAATTCATGTCTTCGTCGAATTTTAAGAATTTTCTGGCCCGAAACAATATCAAATGAAGAACTAAGTCGGCGTACGGATCAGATGCCAATCGACGAATTGATACGCAGGCGAAAATGGCAGTGGATGGGTCATACATTGCGGAAAAGTGATAACTGCATTGCTTTGCATGCCATGAAATGGAACACCATTTCCAACCAAGGCCGACCAAGAGGGGGTCCTCGAATCACATGGCGTCGATCTGTGGCAAAGGAGTGTCAGGCACTGGGTAAGTCTTTTGGGGAGTTGCGCCCTATTGCCCAGAACAGAGTACGATGGCGCGCAGGAGTAGTTGACGCGCTATGCCCCGCTAGGGGTTAAGGCAAAGTAGTGTAACTAGATATAATTTTGGATGACTTTATAATTGTTCGACAGCTATCACTGCCTTCTTATGCCCGGTTCACATTATTCCAGTCCAGTAATCCAGTCCAGCGATCCAGTCCAGTGCTGGACTGGATCATATCGTCTACATGATTCCAGTCCAGTAGTCTGGCGAGTGTGTTGTTAATTCGGTAACTGTAGTAACAATGATTTCTGGGCGAGCTGGAATCAAAAAGTAGACCGACAATCCAGTCACTGGACTGGATTGCTGGACTGGATTGCTGGACTGGATTGCTGGACTGGATTGCTGGATTGAATTGCTGTTTAGTGCCGGTTCACATTATTCCAGTAGCAGTCCAGCGCTGGACTGGATTACTGGACTGGATTGGTTACTGGAATAATGTGAACCGGGCATTAAGATACAGGCCAAAATGTAGAAAACAACTCGCCAGCATACATAAAAACCCTAACTCCATGAACAACATCATTATGACATCATTGAGAATTTCTATATAAAGAAGGCAGTGGTATTGCATCTGCGCACACCTTGCGTACAAGCACACACAACCCACTTTTTTTTCGCGCACATATTCTATATAAATAAATACTGAATTAACACTAAACTAAACTCGAACGCACGACAACCGGACTCGCCGAGTCCGAGTGTATGGCGTCATTGACGAGTCAGACTTCACCATTTTGACCAGCTCTTAGCCGGCCTGTATATTTAGATGGCAGTGTGCATTGCCATCTAAAAATAGAGGCCTCCGCTCAGCTGATCGTGGTGAATTTGACTTCGCTTTTGACGTCAATTTTACGTCATTAATTCCTTGCCAAGGCAGTGACTGGACACGACGATGTCCTCGGCACGACATACTCGTATGTTTACAATTGGAATTGCGTCGCACGGCATTTTTGTCCTCAAAAATACACTTTCTGGGCACTTGCAGCAATTTGGTCGAAGCCGCAGCCCCGGGGATCAGTCGCAGAGTATCGTGGAACAGTTCACTCTTAAACTCGCGCACGTGTTTGTTTTCTCGGATCACTAGATGAAAGTTTACTAACAAATAAACACTGAACGCGGAAAACGAAAACTAAACACGAAACGCACAAAAACCGGGGACTCGTAGCCATCAGTTGCCGACCACTGGATTGTGGATACGACGAAATCGTCGAAGTAAATAATTGCGTAATTTAGCCGTCAAAATCAGCTGAGCGGTGGCCTGTAGGTTTAGATGGCAATGGGCTAGCCCAATTATAGCTTCCAGGCAACGAACGAACTATGGCCTCGTGTACATTAAGCCTAGATCCATGACATTGAGGCCTGCTAGCGGGGACTCCCAGGTGATTCTGTACAAAGCACCTGAAGAGTGATGGTCCATCGGGCTATGGGTGGGGATTGTGTTGTCGTACCGATAATATGAAATGGTAGTCCTGCTCTTTAAAAGCAAGGGGTTCGGACTAGACTTCACTCAAAGAATCGAGCTGGATACAGAATTACCACACAAACTTTTTCATAGCAGTAGTTCGTTTACCGAATAGCTGAAGATACGACTTTTCCGTTCCAATCAGTGTTGTTCCATTCCGAATACCAAGCTCATTACAAGCCCTTAAACCGCAATAGGCATTGAATTGCCCATACAATTTGAACGAAATTTTTTTTTATATGTGACTGTAGATGGCAAGATAAACTGTTATACTTTCGTATATTGATATTATACTACAATAAATATGGTTTGGGGTTTCGGGTTGGGTCTTTTCGTCACCTTGTATACACAGTTTGCATATTTTCTTGTTCTCTATAAAAAAAATAAACCTGTAGAAATTCAATCGCAAGTTTATTTCCGCTTGAGGGCGGGTACTAACCTATTCGTGTGAAAATGTTGCACTTATCTCTCCCACGGAAAAGTGACAGTGTAGAATTGAACACAGCACATATCCGCGGCGCTCTATGCTACACTTGAATTTCCCTTTCTCACTCAAAAGAGAGCGATCAACACTGTAATGACCGGTTTCTACACGAAATAAAATGCAAAGTAATTGTTTTCGCGTGGAAATTGCCCACAACAGTGTGGAGACTTTTGTCTATGTGTGGGATTTTCGTGCAAAGAACTGAGAAAAGCAAAAACTTTCGAGCGAACCCCACATACCTTAGTTATGAAGTTGTTGGTGGCCGCGTGACCGTCTCGCTAGTGGTTTCCGTCGTTATGGTGTCACCGGTGTTACATGATGGTATTATATTAGATTCCGTCGTTATGGCGACACCTTTTGGGGAGTGGTGCCCTCGTATAACGAACTACGCAAGGGGGCTATATAGGCTGAAAAGTACTCGAACGATTCCTATTGAAGCAATCCTATAGGTGTCAATGATGCGGAAAGGTTACTGGGGTTGACCCAGGTGCTGATTCCTAGACTTGATGAGGACATGGCTTTGGGGTCCTGCCAAGCTTCGATTCTAATATAGGTGCGGGTTTGGTGGAAAAGGAGAGAATACTGACTCCTATACTGCTTTTGAGCCTGACAACCCCACGGACCCAGTCGATTGGCTTTCCAGTACCGAAACATGGCGCCGGCCGGTGGTGGGAAAAGAAGCACTATCGCCATCTGAGGAGAGTGCTTACTAGTACGTAAGGAACGGAAGCACTCTCGAGAATGCTTTCTAGTACGAGAGGAACGGAAGCACTTTAAACTCTTTTGGGGGTAGTGGGCTTAGCTGAGCCCGGGGATGTACTCCATTAATCAGCGAGATATTCCGTAAGGTAATCTAACGGTGAGATCATTCCGGCTTTTGAGAAGTCAGTAGCAAATAATGGACCACTGGGATGGGTGTGCCCACAGTACCAAGTTACTCACCCATCAAGGTGTTGGCCTCGTGGGGGCTGTGGTTGTTGTTAAGTTAGCTAAACTAGGTCGCAGCCTGTAAGGAAAGGTTTTCTGAGTGAAGTGCATTTTCCAAAGTAAACATACTTCTGACTTCGGTCGAAGAAATGCCGTCCCAAAATGGGGGAGGTAAAGTTTCGAGCAAGGTACTCCGCATAGCAGTGAATGTGGACGCACCCTGGCATGTCGCTCTTCCCATGTGAATGCCGGAACTCTTCGCTTTGCATTTAGATCAAGAGACGCGAAGCGACGACTTGAGATGCACGAGCTGTACCGGCTCTCACTCGCGCGACATAAAGGCTCGTGCTTCCCGTGTGAAAACTCCAGTGTACTCTTTGCATTTCAGTCTTACGCGACTCGCTCCTACTCGCAAGCGTGAGCCGTGCGGCTCTTCGCGTGAAAGGGCACTTAAGAGACATTGCATCCGAAGCACTGTTTCGTCTGGATTTCAGTCAGGCGTCGTTATTGAACTATATATCTTCCGAAACGAGGGGGATAAGACGGAAAGTGTCAACGAAACAGGATATCGGGCCACAACAATTTACTTATTTTGGCCCCAATTGCACGATTTGGACCTAGACCCTAAACGACATGTGGTTTCAACAAAACGGTGCAACGTGGAATACACAAAATGAGGGATACTTTGGAATTGTTGCAAGAAAAGAGGAAGCGTCAACGATATCATCTCTTAATATTAATACTGATTCATATATCTGAAATGTATAAGGCATTTTATTTACAAAATTCGGACTTCGAAAAAATAAACCCTTTACCATAATAATTGGACTAATCCATTCCAGATGGCATTCATATTTTTTTTTAGAAAAAAAATGGTTCTTAGACTAGGTGACAGAAGCAATTTTTATTACCTAATCACAAAACATCTTAAGCTCATTGACCTTCAAGCAGTTAATCTAATATTTCCATTCATCACCGCGTGTTAAATAGAAAATGTTCTGTCCAGAAAATGTATTCCCAAAACTTTGCATATTCTCGGCATTCCAAATCTGAATCTTATTCTATGAACATTTAAAGAATATGTACACCCCGTTCAACGAAGATAGAAACATACACAACATTTTATGTATACCGACAACAAAATTCATTAAACATTTTAACTATGCGACTGTCTTTCACTTGTATAAATAAAACTAGTCGTTCGTAATAAAAGTTAGCGTAATTTATTTTTTCGTAGGTAATTAATCTCAGCGCTAAAAAAAAAGCAAAAGACAAAAAAAATGTAAATAGCAGCTAACGGCTGGAAAAGATGTGAATTGAGAAATTCACGGGGGTGATTGGAAGCACGAAAATGCGCGAAGCGCATAAAGTTCAAACATGCGAATGTTATGTTATTGCGCTACTCTGTAAAAAGCCAAGAAAACATTTGTGGAATATTTGTATCTATGGATAGAAATTTGGAAAATTTAGGGAGTATATATATTTACCCCCATGCTTCTCGCTTTCTATTAGATACAGCATGGTTACTACAAAGATTAATTCATGCGAAAAGCTCTTTAAATATAGTCCAAAGCGGGCAGCGTTCAAACGCCAAGAGTCACCCCCTCGACAAAAGCAACAACAACGCCAAAAAACAACATCAAAATCTACAGTCAAATCAGCATCATGCAACAACAACTGTTGGCTACAAAGTGTGATACATTAAAATGTACAACTTACAAGTTGGGGGCAAGTGTTGAAATTAATTATGGCGCGAGTGAGTAAGTTTCATGTCGACTTGTGCGCGAAATATTTAATTGAATATTCATAAATAATATTGGGATAAGTGAATGAACTGTTTGGGGCAAAATTACCCGGTGACTTTTATTTGGCTGCCATTTGGCCGTCTGATGAGAAGGGGGTGTTGCAGTTAAGCAAAAATAGACGGCAGGATGTTTAGTGACCAATCTACTACACCTTGTTTCGGGATATGCCCCCAACGGGGCGAACCATTTTAATTTGTAATATCTTTCTTTCACAAACCGTCGTCGGCGGATATTGCTTCACCGCATAGAATTTCCCACTGATCCCTGGTGAAATATTGCAATTTATTCGCTTCACTAAAATTCAAAAATGCTCCTTCTCTTTACGCACGACATTCAACGGAATTACCTGGCACTCACAAAAATGACAAATTATGTTGCGTCTTGACTTACTTGAGCCATTGAATAATTATGTGTGACATCAAAAATGTACACTTTAATGCTGAACAAAACAGAAACACCATTTTATGTTTCCTTAGTACAATCTCACAAAATTTCAAAAATGCTTGCGAAGCATATAAGAAGGCCTGAAGAATCTGAATCTTTTACTTCTACTAAACGACCGAAATAACACCACACCAAAAAGTAGTGCTAAATATTTTAAACTTATTTATTGTTATGAATTTTATTAAATACTTTAGTATAAAATATGAAAACATTCGAAACAATTTATCCATTAAATTAAAGTGTAGAACAGAATGAGTATGCAATAGAATTTAATATCAGATCATTTTTGTACAAACATTATAATAAAAGGAATCCCTAGTCCAAGAATAACAAATGAAAATGTCTGCACAAGTAAACGCAACATTTAGCGGGAAAATTTTGCAAACGCTATTATCCCATTTACGTGCGATGGAAGCAGCGGAGGAAGGACGATCAAGTCGAAAATATTTCGTGGTTAGTATGCAATTTAAGTGGCCCATGCAACAATGTATGCATGCAATGGGCATATGAGATTTGCAAAACCACAAAATGGTTATTGGACTAGCATTAAAGAGCCATCAACTCTTAAAATTGGGTCGAAAAAAGGTATGTATTTCGGAAACAAGATGTACAAGTGGTTGTGTTGTGGACATGCATAGTAGGAAATTACAAAGCCGAATGGATGCATGTGTCAAATGCAACTAGAGGATACCGAATCGAAAAATGACACAAAGTCAAACGAATAATGTTCGGAGAAACAAAATTCCATAGAAGCGTCCATTTAAATTACAATCTGAGGTCAATGGAACTATTAATTTTTTCGTAATAACTGAATGGAAATTCAGCCCAGTAAAATTGCCACAACAGAACCCGAATGGTTGCATTAATGAGGGTCATTTTTAATATTTGATGTTGCATAGGTTTGCAGGTTAGGTTAAGTGGCGGCCTTAGCTTGGATCGATAGTGATGCAACATATCTACGGTGCCCATTATTTACTTACATTGATTATTATTGCCAGGTCTTTGTTGAGTTCGATGGTGTTTGCCGCATCTTCGAGGATAAGACTTCTTATATGCTGAGATCTGCAGCAGTTAGTATGCCAACCAACATTGTACATTTTCCTCTAGGAAATCCTAAGAGCATTTCTGATGTCTTTGGATTGTAAGAATGGCGCTATGCCGGTAAGCAATAGTTAGCTGCATCATGCTACAATCAGTTTTTGTCCTGCGCGTTTGTATTCGCATTGGTAACACTACCATTGTCCTGTGGTCAAGAGCAGCACCTCGCTTTGCTGGTTCATCCACGAATTCATTGCCTAGATTTCTACTCTGGCCTGACCCACATCGGAGTTCTCCGAGACCTTACATCCACAGTTATGTTCCATTTTTTGACGTCCATACTTAAAGGTTAAGCTGGACCCAGATTCCCTCCCGGCTTCACGCTTTAACTTAACCTTATTGTAGCTGTTGTGCTGTTGTAAATATGTATACTGACCATGTTATCTTATTGGGTTCTCTTATACTGTTAACGTACTGTAACTGTAAATACTATCACACATACCATTCCCCAAAAATTTTCGGTGTGGGTAGTTATCCATACCAAAATTTTTGGTGAGGATAGTACTACCTTTACTGCCCACACATTCTGGCGGCCGGCGCTGTGAATAGGAAAGAATGGTCAACACCATATTTATCGGAGAACTCTTTATATTTGGAAAATACTTGACTTGATCAGTAGCCTGATGTTTTTTTTTATTTCAATGTCAAGTTCCTTATTATCAGACCATAATACTCATATTACAGCCCTATTTATCGAAAATTTAAATACAATAATTTACAATTCGAACACGTTTCCTAAAAGAAAAAGGGGATTTCAGCATAATTTATTTTATTTGCGAGCTTATACTATTTTAATACGAGAAAAAAATTGTCTCCACATTATTACATACTTCATTTCCTTTCAAGCTGGCAACAATTCAGTGAAATGCGTGAGTGGATACTGAATCGGAAGGCGAACTGAGAGACCAATGTGCATCTAACATACTGTTGCTTCCCGACTTTTAATAAATATGCACAACAATAGTGGTATATATATATTTTTTTTCTTCGTCTTAAATTTTTAACGAAAAAAGACCAGCGTTGGTATGTCGAATTAGACAGATTGCACCTGTTGACAATAATTCTTCTCTCAAACCGATTCGCCTCAGCTTTTATGTTAATTCGTTCTGGCGTCTAGATTAGCAATCTTAGATGATGAGTGATTAGGGATGAATTGATATCGAACTTGCTCGTGTATAGGCTAAACATTTTGGTTGAATCACAAATTATATCGGATTGGACGGATCAACAACGACGACCACGCAAACGAATAAAGGATTATTCTTTCGGATCCTGGAATGTACGCTCCCTGAACAAACCGGGGGCCGAGAAGGCCCTCCTTCAACAGGTCGAAAAGTACAAACTGAGCATTACTGCAGTCCAGGAAACAAATTGGCTTGGCAGCGAGATTAATGACAAGAAATCGCACACAATTTTTACAAGTGGCAAACCATCGGGCCGCAAGGAGTTTGGAGTAGCATTTATAGTGGACAATCACCTCAAACCGCATATTACTGACTTCAAACCCATAAATGAACGGCTGTGTGCGATTCGCATCAAGACTCGATTCTTCAATCTCTGGCTCATCAATGTGCATGCCCCCACTGAAGTTAAAGAAGACGCAGTAAAAGACGAGTTTTACGCCCGCCTTGAAACTCTCTTCGACTCACTTCCAACAAACGACGTCAAATTGCTGCTGGGAGACTTTAACGCGAAAGTCGGGAATGAAAGTTGGCATCGGGGGACCTCTGGAGGCCACAGCCTCCATGAAGAATGTAACGATAACGGCCAGCGACTTATCGACTTCGCCTGCAGCAGGAATCTAGTCGTAAGCTCTACGTGTTTCCCGCATCGACGCATTCACAAGCAGACCTGGAAGTCTCCAGACGCACATACCGTCAACCAAATTGACCACGTCCTCATTTGCAGGAGATGGGCGTCTAGTGTCATGGATGTCCGCTCCTATCGAGGAGCAAACTGCGACTCATATCATCACTTGGTGAAGACGACCTACAGATGTAGAATCTCCTCAGTGCACCAGTCAAGAATCAGCCCTCCCAAAATCTTTGCGGTTGATAAGCTCTTGAGTGATGCTACAGCGGTGGCGTATACTACCGCCCTTGAGGAAAAACTATCACCTATGCTACACAACATCAGCAACACAGGCGCCCATGGGTTCTGGGAAGAACTCAAGGGTACCATCAAGGATGTCGCAGAGAAGGTCGTGGGATATAAAGCCCGGCGAGCGCGAAATGACTGGTTCGACCAAGAATGCAAAAATTCACTTGACGCGAAAAACGAGGCCTACAGACAATGGATTCAACGAGGAACCAGAGCCAGAAGAGAAAAATATGACGAGCTACGGCGAATAT
This sequence comes from Chloromyia formosa, assembly GCA_964017055.1. Taxonomy (NCBI): domain Eukaryota; kingdom Metazoa; phylum Arthropoda; class Insecta; order Diptera; family Stratiomyidae; genus Chloromyia; species Chloromyia formosa. The sequence goes on from OZ024814.1 coordinate 129,261,610, forward strand.
CGAATAGAATAATTAGACGTAAGAAACGTAAATACTTTGACGAGCAGTTGCTGAACATAAACGAAAACTTAGCTAATAGGAACACCAGACAAGCGTACAAACTAGTAAATACAATAAGAACGGCTACCAACCCAGGACTAGCCTTTGTAAGGACAAGGATGGAAACATCATCAGCGACACCGATGGTATTAACAAACGATAGGCCTCTTATTTTGAAGAGCTTCTAAACCGACCATCTAACATCCCCACACAGGAAGCTCTCGATGATATTGTTGATCTAGGCCCACCCATTCAACCCCCGACAGTAGAGGAAGTTGATCTCGCGTTGCGGTCACTAAAACGAAATAAAGCGCCGGGCGCTGACGAGATCCCAGCTGAACTGCTAAGATTCGGTGGAACGAGTCTGGTTGATGCCTTACTCCTGCGAGTATGGGAGAACGAGGAGATCCCAGACGATTGGCGCAGAAGCATCATCTGTCCAATTCATAAAAAGGGAGATAAATTGCGGTGTGAGAATTACAGGGGCATCTCACTAGTTTGTACGTCCTATAAAATTTTGACGAAAATTCTGGAAAATAGAATAAAACCGTACGCAGAACGAGTCATTGGCGAATATCAAAGCGGTTTCAGACCTGGTCGCTCCACAACCGATCAGCTCTTCTCAGTCAAACTGATACTCCAGAGGTGCTGGGAATACAACGTAAACGTATACCAGATCTTTGTCGACTTCAAGCAGGCATACGACAGTATCGATCGTGGAGTACTGTACAACATCATGCTGCAATTTGGTATACCAGCAAAATTAGTGCGACTGACAAAGATGACGATGACCAACTCCGTCTCACAAGTCAGGATCCAGAATAGACTTACTGATCTATTTGAAACACGCACTGGTTTGAAACAGGGCGATGGACTGGCACCGACGCTCTTCAACCTAGCACTGGAATACGTTATTCGGGCCATGAATATGGACAACAGCAAGACGCTACTCATCAAGTCGACACAATTAGCAGCGTACGCCGACGACATCAACATCATGTCCCGAAGATTGGCTGACGCAGAAGAACTTCTGCATACGCTCGATACCGCTGCAAAGGAAGTTGGATTACGTATTAACGAGGGTAAAACTAAAATAATGATGCAATCGGTGACAAGGACACCTGCACAACCGAGCATCAACGTGGGGGACCTCAACATCGAGTTCGTGAACAACTTCATCTACCTGGGTTGCAACCTGTCAAGGGACGCCAACGAAACTGACGAAATCAAGCGACGGATACAGTTAGCTAATAAGACTTTTTTCTCGGTTCTCCCCATAATGAAATCGAAACATGTGCACAGAAACACGAAGCTCCGCGTGTACAAAACCATTATACGACCAGTGCTATGCTATGGCTGCGAAGCATGGACCCTAACTCAAGCCTCCGAAAACATGCTAGACACTTTCGAACGTAAGGTTCTACGGCGTATTTTCGGGGCTGTTTGCGATCGAGATGGATGGCGCATCCGGTACAACCATGAGTTGTATGAATTGTACGATGAGCTGCAAGTCTCGAAAATCGTCAAACTACAACGACTTCAATGGGCAGGGCATGTACAAAGAATGGACGATGATCGCATGCCTAAGAGAGTAATGAATGCAGAACGAGTCGACGGAGCGAGACTGCGAGGACGACCGAGATCTCGTTGGGAGAGCTCAGTAGGTGTGGACGCCGCGCAGCTGCTGGGCTCCCAAAATTGAAGGACGCGGTCACGTGACCGAGATAATTGGAGGACAATGATCCAGGCGGCCAAGGCCCGACGTCGGGCTGTCGCGCCACGATGATGATGATGACAAATTATATTAGCTGTGTTTTTTGTACAAAGCAGAATGGAGCAGGATAAGCGGCAAAAGAAACGAAATAGAGCAGATTATAGAAGCGAAGACGAAAACGGAACATGTCTTTGCTAGGAGTGGGTCTTTTTCCAATTTCGTTTAAGGTAACAAAATTATTTTGTATGTTTACTATTCCATATAATTACACAAAACGAACATTTCATTGACAGGAAATGATTTTTATGTGCTTCCCAAACTTCGACAGCTGCGCCACCTGCATTGTAAAACCCAGACTACTTAACAGAGTAGAATTCTTGCACTAACCTTCTATCCAGAGCAGCTCAGAACAAATCGTTAGTACATATAATTGTGTGGTCTTAACCTGCTCTGATCTTCATGGCTGTTAAAAAAACGCACCTAGTATATCCGACAAAATATCTGGGCGCCACCCCAAACATTCATCTGATTATCAATGTACTCGTACATATTAAAAAAATATTTGGTTCTTAACTATTTTCTTTCCCTACATTTCCTATAATGTCTTTGACTCGTATACGCTTCGTTTGGAAAATTGAAATGTTTGGCAAATTTACGAATAGGGAAGTAGATATTATCTACTTTCGCGATTGTATATAATCTAAAATCTCGCTAAATAGTCCCGCAACACCTACTCATGATTAATGTCCACCTATATGTACGTACATATGTGCATATTATACTGTTGTAGCCATGCCAAAAAATTTGCCACCGTAGAAACGCAATCAGCTGTTGCCGCACAAATCCAATTGAATTAGCAGGTTGCAAATTTTTGCTGAAAACACTACAATGTATTGCTGATGAAAATGGGAGCGTTCATTAGAACTCAAAAGTCGTGCCGGAGCCTATAGATACGTAGACAATCTATATCGCTATACGTAGAAACAGGCGATAGATTCGAATTCGCTAGAATAGACGAAATCTGTGAACAATATCAAAATTAGATATTGTTGGGAATAAAGAAAATTATCGAAAATTGTTAGAGAAATAATGATGAGAATGAAGCATAATTTGTCGGAATACTGACGCGACATTGCGATTGGTGCGTTACGGTATGGACGATGTGCAACAATGTTGCCTTTCAGAATGTTGCTTTGCAGTAAGAGCTAGTTGATCATAATTTCTTAGCCAAGCACAAATGGACTGTGAATTAATGAAAATAATTTATAGCGAAAGCAAAAATCATTGGATGTTTGACTTATAATTTAGGGAATAAATTACTGTGCACACGCAACACTGATTTCCAATTGCATTCGATTTTTTTTTTTCTTATTCACTACTGGATGGGAAACTAGCATCTATAGTAAATGAAATAATTTTCCTTGTGAACCTCGTTTGATGATCGACTGACGTATTAATGAGATCCTTTTCCACTACTCAACATCATTTAAAGGTGCGTTTAGATTTAGCGAGTCCGGATAGCGCAACGGTTAGCACGTTCGCCTTCTATGCACTGGGCTCCGGTTCGATTCCTACTGAATGCGGTAGTTTTCGATGATAAAGGGGACTTACGTGTCGGACTATGAGCCCACTGAGCTGTTAAATGAGTACCTATTTGGGGTAAATAGCTCGGTTGAGCGTGTTGCTGATCACACACCTCTACACAAAACACACCACCGTCACGATCTAGAAAATGAGATAATGCTAACTCATCTCAAGGCCATGGTTCACATTTGGACTGTTGCGCCAGTTATTTATTTAGATTTAGCGAAACCACTCGCGAAACTGATGCGCGAGTTAAAATTGTGCGTAGTGTGAACCCGAAACTGTCAGACTAGCCACGGGTGAATTTCGAGCAAGTTCCGTCACACAACAGTTTCGCGAGTGGTTTCGATAAATCTAAACGCACCTTAAGAACGGTCTGACCACAAAATAACCCCAGATTTTTACCAGCGGCCAACGCCAAGATAAATGTTCTTTAGCGAACTTCAATCTTATCACATGTGTTTTTTTTAACAAGGGTTTTCACATTTAACTTCGACACTTCGTCGCGCTCGGTGGCCGTTGTCGTTTGGTCACCGCTCTACGATACTAATCTAAAGCTCGGAGTTCAAATCTCAACGCGACCAAAGCTGGCTGTAGATACTAATAGAACTGGCCCAATGCTCCGAGCTGATCAGTATAAAGACGGCGCGGATAGGAGGTGCATCCTAGCAACTGTACTTCCGAAAAGTAGATATGTTATCGAAACGTCAACAAGGCATAGAAACGCTAGACGCGCCCATGCCCCCGTAATTGTAATTTGCCCTGCCTTGACCCCTAGGCAAGGCAAATTACATTTAACTTTATATTTTATTTCATTATCGCTTCATCTGTTATCGGTGCCTTGGACTTCGGACCGCACCGTGTCAAGTATCTCACTACTCGCTTGACATCACCGAATTATCACCCCCATGTCCAGTAAAGAACTGGGTCACGAATCGAGCTTTCGGTTGATCCACAAAACGATTTTCGGGTAGTGTGTACGTTCATAGACTTTCTAGCGATTCCTCCCACCACTGTTGTCATTTTCTTACAGATTCGTTCCTTTCCCTGTTTTTACGTCCTTCCGAGCATTCGGATAGCTACAAACATCGATCTTTGTAAGGTCGTTTCATTTCGTCCACTAGGATATCTACTGGGATCATTCCAGTGATGACGTAGATACAATGGTCGCGGTCCTGAAAGCGGATCTGGAACAGACTTTTTCCATTTCTCCTCCATATACTTCCCCCTGCGGTAAAATATGTGCCGTCAACTTTCAACAATCAGAATACTTTTCAAATCCGGATGGGAACATTTTCAGGTTCGAAAATTAACACTTGACGGCACATATTTTACCGGAGGTTGTGCTGCTTCCACCGGCAGATCGATGGCAGCACCTGATGAGTAATGATCTGTCGGTGGTACGAAACCAGAGGCCGAAGGTTCCATTACACCTGGACCCCGATGCGAGCGCGAGAGCAAGTGAGCCGCCCGCCAACCATTCCTTCCTTATCGACTATTTTTTTATTATTCTCCATTTTTGTCCACCATGTTTGCGTTGTCATCCCCAAGCCTATGAATTTTTATTAATACGTAAAGGACAGGGGAAACGAACAGCAAAAACCCCGCCCACGTCTCCCGATCTGAGCCACAGTAAGCATAGGCCCTGCTTAGCTCCTTGAGGGGTCTTTTTCTTCGTCAGATGGCACGGTCCGACCTTCACGGTCATTGTGCTACCTTAGGCTCCGTCCCTACGGGCATCTTCTGATGCCCACCAAACCGCCCATTTTCGATATAGAGCAGCACGAAAAAGGACCTCATCGGGTTCTTTTTAGTCCTTCCACCGATTTGCATCTCCACAAGCACATTAAGTCTACTTGCTCTAAGTCTTAGGACTTCGCCATTTTACTTCACGTATTTTCCCTTCAAGTAGCTGTGCTTATCTGTAGCACCGCATCCTTCCTATAGAGTAGATTATCCTTTTAGAGTAATGTCTACAAGGCAATCCTGGTGTTGTGTTTGTCTTTTGTGTTTTAGACACATACTTAAGGCTTCCATAAATACTTCGATATGCCGGCATTTGCAGCATCTTCGGTGTCCGGACAAAGCGCAAAGGAGCCCTTGGTACCTTTCTGTTGCCGGGATTGTGATTTAACTTCCATTAATATTTTTGTGAACATTATTGCATTTGTTTCTATTACTGAGATGCTCAACAGTTTTCAGAGATCACGAGCGAATTATTGCAAGGAATTCAGTGTTGCGCCTCTGCAATCCTCGTCATCCTCTGAACTCTGTTCATTATCTGAATAATGGAGAAATGTAGTATTTTTTTCTTTCCTCTTTGCTATTTTTCTCCTCTACAATGGTTGCTGGCTAGCTCAGGAGCCCAGTTCATTCTTTTCCTCTTTGCAGCACAATCTGTCCTCAGCTTCTACTTCTTTGCAGGCCTCGAGGTAGAAGCTGCCCTGTAATGAACTGAATTCTGGTCTGGTTGTGCTGCTTCCACCAGCAGATCGACGACAGCACCTGATGAGTAATGATCTGTCGGTTGTACGAAACCAGAAGCCAAGAGTCCCATTACACCTGGACCCCGATACACGCGCGAAAGCAGGTGAGCCGTCCACCAACCATACCATGCTTATCGCCTCATTTGTTTTATTCAACCTCTGGCTCGTCAACGTGCACGCCCCGACTAAAGTTAAGGAAGATGCAGTGAAAGACGAATTTTATGCCCGCCTGTTCGACTTACTTTCAACAAGCGACGCCAAAATACTGCAGGAAGATTTTAATGCGAAAGTTGGAAACGAAAGTTGGCTTCGGGGAACCACTGGAGGACGTAGCCTCCATGAGAAATGCAATGTAACGGCCAACGATTAATCGACTTCGCCTGCAGTAGAAATCTTATCGTAAGCCCCACATGCTTTCCGCATCAACGCATTCACAAATAGACTTGGAAAGACCCACACACACACGCACCGTCAACCAAATTGACCACGTCCTCATTTGCAGAAGGTGGGCGTCAAGTGTATTGGATGTTCGATCCTATCGAGGAGCAAACTGCGATTCAGACCACCACTTGGTGAAGACAACCTATCGGGCCTTATGGGCCATTAAATGGTGTGTTTTCCTTATGGTATATTATCCTTTACGGATTTTTCGCATCATCATCATCATCAAAACCCGCAGAGAGCTAATTCGAACAAACTGTGAAATTTTCATCTATATCGGCTCAGTAGTTTAGACACCAGTTCGGTGCACACTAAAAAATTGATTGATTTATATGTACAATACATATGGATGTACATAGATTATTCTTGTCAGTCAGATCGCCGCTTTCTCACATATGTACTTGAAGTTCTCTCCGAAGATCAGCTTCTCGTCAATCTTCACTTTCAAGTAACGATGTTCAATGTTCATCTTCCAACTAAGTTGCGAGTCGAGAATGACTCCGACACACTTAGCGTTGGGTGACAGTTGTACTTGATGGTTGGCTTGGAAATTATTGATATTGCTTCCCACTCTGATCTTCCGAAAGTTCTTTTCTGCGGTTGCTAATGAGGACAGCTTCTTGCTTCGTCAACTTTTTCCATCCATCTTATGACGAGATACAATGACTACAAGCCCATTTTAAATGTGCCACATTGTTTCAGCAATCAATCAAGGACGCCAGGTATGTGGTAGTTGAAGAAGGTGTAAGTTGTATATTTTTGTAGTTATCTATAAACCTTCAAATAACCTTACATCGAACGAAAACTCAACTTATTCTAGCCGTCCAGTTCCTCTAAAAAGTGAAATTGAAATTAACCCAGCAATACCCATATTATATGTTACAATGTTGGTGGCGGCGGTATATGTTATGCATTCCAATGACATATTCGCAAAATTGAGTGATTATTTCCCGCAGGCTGTGTTTTCTTCAGCAGGCTAATCGCCGCCCCTCCTCTCACCATGCTATTCACTTCCGAATGGACACATGGTCAAAACTAAAGATTTGCCTCCTAGGAAAAACACTTAAACCACGACGACAACGACGTGTTCCATTTGCCAAAAAGCATTCGCACGAATGTAAACAAGTTTTCATTCCAAGACGACAGCCATGATATGTGGACAGTTTGAGTCAAGCCAACTAGCGTAGGTGGTACCTCTCACAATCTAATGACGTTATAATTGTCTCCACACACAAAACGCTTATTTCTGACATCGTCATAACTCTCAAAATGAAAAGGCGGAGGCGTTTTCTACAGAATGGATAGAAAACGAAACGACCAATTTTATGTAATTTGTTTATATGACGATGCCACTGAATAGCCCATGAACCACCTAGCTCTTCTATCGGGTGCTGCTATGAAGCTTTTTGATGACATTTTCGTGTATCTGTGCTATTTGTAGCCGTGAGTGGATCGCTGGAAAAAAGCCGGGTGAACCATTTTGCCATTGAGAGAGGAAAATCGAATAAAATTACTCACCAACGACAAAAATAAACGCTTACCAAGATTTAACTAGACATTAGTATTCACCATAAATATTAATTAACCCTAGAAAGCCATTTCTTAAGATCCGAAGATTTTAAATTTTTTAGGAGAATTTTTCCTTTGTGGATGGGGTTAATTCATTGGTGAATAGTTCCCGGAACTGAAATGAAATGGAACCCCATTTCTAACCAAGGCCGACCAAGAGGGGGTCCTCCAATCACATGGCGTCGATCTGTGGCAAAGGAGTGTCAGGCACTGGGTAAGTCTTTTGGGGAGTTGCGCCCCATAGCCCAGAACAGAATACGATGGCGCGCAGGAGTAGTTGACGCGCTATGCCCCGCTAGGGGTTAAAGCAAAGTAGTAGTAGTTCCCGGAACCGTTTCTATGTTGGCATGAAAAGGCTCCAAACGAGTTAGGAAAAGTACTCCGGGAGACGGACACGTTTTTAAAACACCGATCGCGTTTTCTTTCCGGACTGTAATTAGTTTATAGAGATGCGAAATCACGGAATGGCATTCCTGCCTGAGCCGATTCTGCCGGAAATACCATTTAATGAATTACAAAAAAAAATTAGAAAATAGGTGTCGTTATTTCGATGTGTAATGACAAATGCGAAAAAGTGTAAAAAGCCGGGCAGTCTCGTCCAAACGTGCCGGAACACCCTGGCACGGGAGCGCAAAGGTGATCTTTGCGATCAACGAACTACCCGCATCGCGTTTTCCACCAAAAAAGGTGTCAAATCAAAGGTCTTGACGTCCTCTTTTCGAAAAACCAATCCTGCCTCGTCCAAACTTACCGGAAGTAGGTGGCAGGACCACGCAAATGCAATGTTTGAGGCCGACGAACTGCTCTCATCGTTTTGCGCTAAATATGGTGCTAATCAAAGGTCTTGACGTCCTGTTTCCGAAAAACTAATCCTACCCTGTCCAAACTTGCCGAAATACTCTAGAAGGGAAGCGCAAAGGTGATGTTTGCGGTCGGCAAACTACTCCCCCCCTTCACTTTTATCGCTAAATTAGGTTTCAAATCAAAGGCCTTGACGTCTTTTTCGAAAAACCAATCGCAAAGGTGGCGATTGAGGTCGACTAACTACCCCCATCGAGGTACGCGCTAAGTAAAGTGTCAAATCAAAGGTCTTAATGTCCTCTTTTCGGAAAAAACAGTAAAAGACGGCTCGGATAGAAGGTGCATGGTAGCAACTGCACCATCCGAAAATACTCGTATCGAAACGTCAACAAGTCAAGAGCGCCCATACCCCTCGAGGAGTCAAGGCAATTCACAACAAGACTTTTGATTTGAGATTTAATTGAACGGAAAATAAAATGAGTGTAGTATTATATATCATCATATGGATCCTGTGGCGGCCGGTAGCGCAGTGTGTCGAGGCATCAGTCTCATGTTTGACTACTGGCGTTTCGGGTTCGAATCCCGTCCACGACGATGTTCGTGGCCATGAATGTGCAGGAGGTGCATGGTGGCAACTGCATTCTCCGAAACCAGTTTATGCCGACGAAACGTCAACTGGGCCACATGGAACAGTTGACGCGCTATGCCCCACAAGGGGTTAGGGCAATTGAGAAAGATTATATATCGACCTGTAATAAATCTTTTTCAAGTGAGGATATATCGAAAACTATTGAAGATACAGAAACTGAATTGAACTGTTCACGATCATTCATTTTATCTCATAAAGTTTTTCGCTAGGGCTTTCGGGTTTTAAGATATTAAAAAAAAACGAGTGTTTTTGTGTTTGTTTTTTTTTCATAGCTCATTCCACCGAAAATTCTCGGTCGTAAACCTCAGATTCGTAATCAACACCGCCCGGACCGAATTTCAACCAGGGGAACCGAGACAGAATGCGGAGGACATGTACACTACTGCAATTTTCTTTAAAATAGTTGCTACAAGCATTTAATGATTAGGCTAACTTGCCGAAAGTATGATACCCTTCACGCGAAGGAACAGTAGTAGTAGTCTGTTGCTATCAATTTGATCCATTCTTCATTTACCACTTTGAAATTAGCAGTAAAACATGTTCCCATTCCACTGTTCCTATGAGAGGTATATGAAATAGTGGGCCGATTTCAACCAAATTTAGGAATGTGGTTTGGCGGTAAATATGACCAATTAATGAGAAAACGTTTGTCGGAGAGTCTGGCGAGCAGATAACCCCAAGAATGCCGAGGAAGAGAAGTTCCAGTCCACCGCCGAAATAGTTAAAAAAAATCGTATATTCGTGGATTCAAATTACGGCCACGATTTTTTTTACATAATTTGCTCCTAGCTGAGAATCTGATTATGCAAATAAATCTCTGGCGGCATTTTAACATAGTGCGCATATTTTGCATCCGTCAACGGGTTAAACCATTTACTACGACTTCATATTTTCCCATTCCCACGGCATTCAAGCGTAAGTGTTATCTTAAACTGCTCTCTCCGCCTGTAACAGTCGTTCACAAAGATGTGACTTTTGTTTGTTAGACCCAATTTGCGTTAGGCCTTCTCAAGCCAAAAAATATATCAATTTATCATTTTCGACCTGATTATTTTGAATAGAGAAGATTTCATGGAGCGCCAGCATTCTAACTAAAAATATACAGAAAAAATCTTGACTTTTTCGCACACTGTTTAAGAGCATCACAGCTACTGGTTGCTGATATTAGCCGCTTTCGATTCACTTGATCTCGGACCAGTTTCATACAAAATGACAGACCGATTTTATTCCGGCTCTGATATGGGATCTCATCGGATCAGAGTTGAAAGTGTACTGTACTGGTTGAACGTCTACTTGTTTCGTCCCTATCTAAATATATACTGAGTGCGCAATTCGCCCCCACGCGGCAACTATCTGTATGGTGGCTGTTTAAGTTCGCTAATTGCAGATCCGTGGCACTCTTTTCTGGTGAGACCGAAATCCAGTGAATCGAACGCCAGCTATCGTAACAGTTGCCGCCAGGCTGGCGGAAATTTTCGCGTTGGATGCATAAATGCGTTTTTCTACAAAATAAAAATGTTCTTGTGCGCCAGCACGGAAGAATCTAAAGAAAAAATGAATGAAAAGAAAAAACAAACACGAACACGTGTAAAAATAAAAGACAGGTAAAGTAAAATACACTTTTTTGAAGAGAACGAAAAAGAAATTAAGAAATAAAAATATTAGAATATTTACTTTTGTGCAATTTATCTTATCTAAGGATCCTTCTCGGGCGAACAACTGAAAGAGATGTCACTTTGTTTGATGGCTATTGCCAGAACAGTAGCTCTCTCCGCGGTAGCAGCGTCTTCATAAACACAATTCATGGCTCATGGATGTTGCAATTTATTTGGAAAGTTTTCTGCCTTTTCATTTTTGATCGTCAGGAAAGTTTTCCTACCATTACTTTGTTTTGGCTCTTCCAAATATTCGAAATTCTTGATTTGGGAAGTGAATAAAAAATTAAATATTTATAGATCTTTAATGAGTTGCTGGGGTGCCTCTGACTTTTTTGTAAAAAATAAGCTTTTTTACTACATTTGCGGATATTATTTAATGGTATTCACATGCATGGGATTATGTAAGAAAGCTAAATACAATTTGTACATTTTTGTTTGCCAGTTAAGAACTTGTTAATCTACACTATTTGTATTTACAATACAGTCTAGTTTTGAAAAAAAAAAAACGAAGGAAAGATGGAAACCTTTTTTATGTCCATTACTTAACCTCCGAACGCAAAGTGATAAAAAAAAATTTGGTCGTCTGCGAAAAGACGTACAACTGCCAATTTGTACGGAAAAAACGAACTATGTAATGTCAACTGTTGCGCAATTGCCTTGTAGAGCTAAATTTAACGATTCCGAAGCCGATCTACAGATATTGACCAAATTTTTGTGTTTTTGTATCCGCGAAAGCTGGTTTTGATCTATCGGCGATGCAGCGGCTGATAGACTTGAGACTATGTTAAAAGACATCAGTCTGAGCGGTTCAATTCACAGACTTTAGTCAAGTCCTGTTATTTGGAAAATTGTTTATATAAAATAAAGAACCACCATTGCTACCTATTGCAGTAGGCAGATTATAGGTAAAACTTGGGGCCCAAAGTTGTCACCCATACGTGGAAATGTTTGTCCTGGTCGGACAGTTTCGTGTGCGTGGGTCAGTTGTTTGTTTTGACTTTAACATATAATTTTTTTCTATGTAACTTGACAACAATAGAAATTGATAAATTAGCAACAACTACATCGTCCCCCTAACATTCAGACTCAACATAAAGGAGAAAGCACGATGCATATTCATCCATAGTATAGTGTAGAAACGACTGGGTTATTGTGGGTTCAATATGCACTGAGAGAATCACACGTGGGCGTGGGGACGTTCTAAATTTACTGTGGCTTGTGCGTGTGCTGGGTCCAATATGCGGCACGCCTAACAACTGAGTGGGATCATAGTCCGACACGTAAATCACCTTTTTTTCGAACACTACTGCATTCAGTAGGAATCGAACCGGGGCCCAGTGTACAGAACGAACGAACGTGCTAACCGTTGCGCCATCCGGAGTACAGGAGTGCATGTATGGTGAGTGCGAAATCCAACGATTTCGATTTGGAATAAGCCGCTCACTACCGGCTTGCTACGGACAGTGCAACACTTGCATAATTTTCGTTAAATAGCTCCCGATGACTCTTGGATGCCTGTGTCAATGACTGCAAAGTAGTGCATCAACATAAGCCGGTATTGAATGTTATTTAATCTTTCTCTAAAGGAGACTCTGCTAGGTGCCACAGATTATATAGAATGCTGATTCATATACAGTCGTGGCCACAATTATTTACACAAAGCAAATCACAATCAAAACTTAGAATGAAATCAAAAGAACTCCTTTAATTTTTATTGTAACCAAATGAAATTTCATACAGGTGTTCTTCGGGAAGTTCATGACTAGTTAACAAAAGAAAAATTAACATAAAATATGTATCACAAAGTAGAAAAATTAAATGGCCACAATTATTTGCACATCAATTTTTATGCCCGAAATGATTTAAAAAATGATGACTTGCACCTCGTTTTTCCACAAAATTTGAAAAAAAAAGAAAATTGGTTGTTTATTTGAATAAAAGCTTCTATGGGACCTTAACCTAATATTAGGTGTTTCCTCCCTTTGCCTGAATAACTGCTTCTAGTCGTGCTGGCATGAAATCAAGCAAGTTATCAATTGTTTCGATGGATTGGACCGTCCATGCCTTTAAGACGTCTTCCCAGGCTTCAGCTGACGATTTCCCGATCCTTTCAGGAATTTTGTATTTAACCAAATGCCAGATATTTTCAATGACATTCAAGTCAGAACTTTGTGGAGGCCATTTAAAGACTATTTGTTGATCATCAGATAAGAACTACTGAATCCGTTTTGCAGTGTCTGCAGACGATGCCGTAAACACAATTTTTTTGTCACTACGAGGGTAAGGTGAAAAGTTCTCGGCCTGACAATGAAATACTGCGATTTTCCCTTAACTTTAACACACTCCAGGTCCAGGGTTTTGCAACGTATTCATCTACGGGACTCTCAGCCTCCTCATTGGATGCAAAGCGCTTCCCAGAAACAAATTTCTTCAAGTTTGGGAACAGATGGAAGACTGAGGGTGCCAAATCAGGAGGATAGGGGGATGATGGTCGAGCAAATTGCACCCCAAATCCCGGAGTTTTCCCACCGCCAACGCACACTTGTGTACAGATACGTTGTCCTGGTGAAAGATAATTTTTTTCTTCTTCTAGCCAGACCTCTTCTCGCGAATTTTGGCATCCAGCTGGTCAAGAAGTTTGGAGTAATAATCGCTTGTTATTGTTCTGCCTTTTTCAAGGTAATCAATCAACAGGATCCCTTTCGCATCCCAAAACACGCTGGCCATGACCTTTCCGACAGATGCGATCGGCTTCGCTGTCTTTGGCACTGAACCACCGGCTTCCACCCACTGCTTCGACTGCTGTTTCGTTTCTGGCGTATAGTGGTAGACCCAAGTCTCATCCATGGTGACAAATCTCTCTCTCTCTCAATTGCCCTATCCCTTTGTGGGGCTTAGCGCGTCGACTGTTTCATGTGGCCCAGTCGACGTTTCGTCGGCATAAACTGGTTTCGGAGCATGCAGTTGCCAGCATGCACCTCCTGCACATCCATGGCCACGAACGTCGTCGTGGACGGGATTTGAACCCGAAACGCCGGTAGTCAAACCTGAGACTGATGCGTCAACAAACTGCGCTACCGGTCGCCCCATGGTGATAAATCGCCGCACAAAATCGGTCGAATTCCAATTGAATCGGTGCAAAGATTGCTGCGAAAATCGTTTGCGCATTTGCTTTTGATCGGCATTCAGCAAATGCGGCACCCATTTTGCGCAGAGCTTTCGCATCTCTAATTCTTTGTGCAAGATGTTTCGCACCCTTTTGCCCAATATCCCCACAGCCTCAGCAATATCACTCACTTTCATTCGCCTATCGTCCAACACGATATCATGCACTTTTTCGATGGTTTCCTGTGTGATTGCGGTTTTTGGCCGTCCTTCACGTGAGTCGTCTTCGAGGGACGTGCGACCACGTTTAAATTCAACTGCCCATTTTTTAACGGTTGACATCGAAGGAGCAGAGTCCCCGTAAACTTTTGTTAACTTCGGATGAATTTCCTTAGAGGTCCAAAACGAAGAATTTTATGACCGCAGTTTCTCCATTTTAACGAAAAACACGTAACACGTCTACTGCAAAAATTCGTGTAAACAAACTACTTGAGAGAACAAGTTGAAACTTGTCATACGAACTAATGACACGTGTACCCTGGCAGGAAATATAAATTTTTGCTGATTGTAACGGTATTTCTGTGTCAGGCCGAGAACTTTTCACCTTACCCTCGTAATGGCTCGTTATAAAATATTTAGTGCTAATTTCGTACAGTCAAAAATTGTGTACAACTTTGCTTCCGCCGTTTTCCGACAGACGGCTGCATCGGTGAGGGCTGGTCAAAATACGTAGTTCAAAAGTGTCACAAAGTGAGTTTGGACGTCTGTGAACGTATCGACATCCCCGCATTAGTAAAAGTTGTTCGCGTTTTTAATAAGATTCGCGATTCAAAATGTCTGTTTTCGAGCCAAGTTCTCGTCATTTGCGGGAAGTTTTGTTCTTCTGCTTCCATTTGAAAAAAAACTGCAGCTGAGGCTCATCGAATGCTCTCAGATACTTACGGTGAAGTTGCTCTGACTGACAGACAGTGTCGCGAGTGGTTTCAACGTTTTAAAAGAGGCGATTTCAATGGCTGCGTTCCTGCGAGCGGATCAGGGTTTGACATTTCTCAAATTCTCCTCCATTTGCTTTCCCCTCCGGTAAATTTAGTACAGACAACTGTCACTTTTGGATCTGACAATTTCCCCTCTGGATCTGAATATTTTTCCGGTCAATTTTTAAAAACAGAAATTTTGACAGTTCTCAGATGACACCGGCGCCTCTGTCACCAAAGCAACATAGCCAGTCATCCGTTAGCCAGCGTGCAGGGCAAGGCGTGTTGCGAAGTGTTTAGTGGTAGTTTGCTGCGCCTTTAGCCTACAAACCTGCTCCTTGAATAGGAAGTCGTCGTATCGGGGAACTGTTTGTTCGAAATAATTTGCATTTTTGGGTCAGTTTTCGCGCTCAATCCCGTCCAACAAACTCCAATCGTTTGTCATGTTGTTATCCATGACAACGCGCACTATATTTAGTATGCTTTGCACACTATTTACAATTTGGATATCACCGAAATTATCCAATAATTCTGCAATAATTAAATTTTCCATTTTGAAACTAAAAACTTGACAGATCTTTTTTGACAAGACGGCCGTGTATGCCGTCTGTGGGAATATTTCTCAGATCCAAAAATTGACAGTTTTCTGTACTAAATTTACTGGAGGGGGAAGCACATAGAGGAGAAAACAGAAAAGTCAGATCCATATCAGAAGGCTTCCAGGACCGCGCCCATTGTAGAGGACAAGCATGGTGATGGGAGAGAAAAAATTTTCAAAGACGACAAATTGGAAGCACTGCTCGATTAAGATTCGTGCCTTCTTGCATTGACTCCTCCATCCTGGCAATAGGGAGCGACGACATCATGGAAATATGAGAGCGATTAAATGCTCACCTGGAAGAGCTTAACTCCTTCTTCACGGGCAAGAATTTAATCGTATCCGTGCCCAAATCCTCGGCAACCTCATTCACCACCTGGACAAAGGTAGTCAAGATGCAACTTGGGATCTCAATTGGCAACCAACTTATTCCGACCGTGAACCATCCTAAAATTCTAGGAGTAACCCTGGACAGCATGGCCACGTCATCCCCCCATGCTTCAACAGTGTATAACAGGGTGCGCGGAAGGAATCAAATCCTTAAAGCCTTGGCCGGTAGCACCTGGGGCAAGGATAAAGAGACCCTACTGGTCACATACAAAGCAGTCAGAAGGTCTATAGCCAAACTATGCGGCTCCAGTGTGGCCACCGAATCTCTGTGACACACAATGGAATAAAATCCAGGCTTGCCAAAACGCCGCCCTCCGTACTGTAACTGGCTGTCTCCTGATGTCATCCCAGGACCATCTACATCAGGAAACGAGGATGATGCCTCTAAGGGACCACAACAAACTTCTTGCGAAACAATACCTGGTGGGTTGTTACTGTAGGGATCTCATGGACAAGACGCC
Source organism: Chloromyia formosa (assembly GCA_964017055.1). Classification (NCBI taxonomy): domain Eukaryota; kingdom Metazoa; phylum Arthropoda; class Insecta; order Diptera; family Stratiomyidae; genus Chloromyia; species Chloromyia formosa. Next base: position 129,278,079 of record OZ024814.1, read on the forward strand.
GCCACCAAGGCATGTCAAACATGATTTGAGGGACCTCGAAAGATACGTCCAAAGGTACAAAAGGGTCCCCTTTGACAACAACGCATACAGAACAGCCATCGCAGCAGTACACCACGAGGAGGTTCAAGCATCAATCGCGGGACTAGGTCCAAATAAAGTTCTCTCGACACAACCACCAGCCATTTCTCCTGATGAGAGAACGCTTCCGAGAGCAGCGAGGAGATACTTGCCCAACTTCGGTCGGGTTGGTGGTCGCGTCTTCACTCCTACCTCTCTCGCATTGATCGGGATGTCACGAACACATGCCCCGCCTACAACGGTATACTTCACGATGTGGACCACATTTTCAGATGCCCAGCTGCACCCGCACACCTGACCCTCAGATCACACCAGCTATCTTCCTATCACTTAACACCGAGGAAGACGAAGAACAACACAACATGTAACAAACTCACACAACGAACTTTTGACCATTGTTACAACAACAAAATTCGTGCCAAACGCAAGAAGAATTAGCTGAATCACTGGGAGCCATTTCGAAACACCTCAAGGCCATGGGCATGATTCAGAAACAAGGAAATTAGGTTCCGTACGAGTTAAAACCGAGAGATATTGAACGGCGATTATTTGCATGCGAACAACCGCTTCAAAGGCAGAATCGGAAGGGATTTCTACATCGCATCGTAACCAGCAACGAAAAATGGGTCCGTTACGATAATCCCAAGCGCAGAAAGTCATGGGGACATGTCTCAACGTCGACGGCAAAACCGAATACATATTCACGGCGCCAAGGTTATGCTTTGCATTTGGTGGGACCAGCTCGGTGTGATCTACTGCGAGCTACTGAAACCGAATGAAACTATCCCAGGAGATCAGTACCGAACGCAGTTGATGCGTTTAAGTCGAGCATTAAAGAAAAAACGACCACAGTACCAAGAGAGACACGACAAAGTCATCCTCCAGCATGACAATGCTCGGCCACACGTCGCAAAAGTGGTCAAACCATACTAGGAAACCCTGAAATGGGAAATCTTGTCCCACCCGCCGTACTCCCCAGACATCGCTCCTCTCGACTACCATCTGTTTCGTTCCATGGCGCACGGCCTGGCTAATCAGAATTTTCGTTCGTACGAGGAAGTCAAAAAATGGATCCAATCATGGATCGCGTCGAAAGACGCCTCCTTTTTCCTAGATGGAATCCGAAAATTGGCGGAGAGATGGGCGAAAGTTGTCGCTAGCGATGGACTGTACTTTGAATAATACGTCTGTATGTACTTTTTGACAATTAAGCTTTTAATTCCAGGAAAAAACGGCGGAAGCACAGTTGTATACCCAATAATTACATATTTTCCTAAAAAGTTAAGGTAGTGTTTGCCATCTTAAGACTTAAGCTGGCAGAGAATTAAAAAAAAATGTTTTTTTTTTGCCAAAAATTACATATTGTAATTTATGGACATTGCGGTGTGGTAAATTTTATCATTTTTTATAATTAAAACTCTAAAAATTACCTGTTGCCTGCACTAAATTGCAGGCGAACAAAAATTTATTACACTTGTTTTTCAAAAGCTACGGTAGTCTGCCAGCTTAAGACCTAAGCTGGCAGACAGCTTTCCCTGTTTTCAGTCAAAATCACCTTGTTGTATTTAGTGTTAATTTAGTACAGCTTTTCCACTCGGAAAAAAATACTCGGAAGTCGTGTTTTTCGCGAATCAAAGTTATGCACGTGACTACCCATTACATTGTAAATCGACAGTCTTCTGTGTGGCGGAGCGCAGCGAACGGAGCGCTACGTTCGCTCCACGCTTAAGGGATCACATCCCTCACTCTGCATCCAATAGCGTCAACCCACACAACTGTTTAATTTGGATAATGTCACGTGTATAACTTACACTACTAAATTAGCACTAAATACAACAATTTAACTAATAACAACTGACTGGAAACCAGTAACGTGCACTCGTAGTAAGCAATTCCAAACTGCTTGACTTACCGAAATAAGCAATTCAATAATAAACTTTGCTTACACCAATACACATATCATCATTTCAGTCAATGTTTTTCTTTAAGCTGAAGAATACATATTATCATTCAAATATTCCTTTACACATTCAAATTCTGATCCGCGCCTTCTTTTGGTTAAAAAACATTCGTTCAATTACTTTAGATAATATTCAAACCTCCCACATTTTGCACACCATAGACACCAAACTTAGAATAGGAAAATGTGCCTAGATCTTTAGATGCATGTACCATGTGTGCATCCAAATACTAGAGACATGTTGATTCCAGAAAATGGGAATCTTGGATTTCGGTAGTACATTGGGCAACGATTTTTTTTTGTTTTGTTCGCAAATTTATATGAGACAAGTCAAGCACTGGCGCGACTGCTTTTGTGTGTGGGATAAAGCCCAATGATGCTTGTTAATGAAATGTTGCCAATGCAGGGAATGTTTATGGCAATTTGATTTTTCCAGTAGAGCTTTTGTTTTTGTTATGTAATGGATTTTCCGTTGCAATTTAAAAGAGGAAATCAGTGCAATCGGGTGATTTTGATTAAATTGTGATTTGAAGTTTTTTTGACCGTTTGTAGTGATTTAATTGATTTGATTTGTGATAAAAGTGGTAAGTTTTCTTTTCGCATTATGTCGGAGTATTGCTGCGCGACGGATTTCGTACTAAAAGCAGGATTTTCAACTCTTTCCTTTGCCAAGAAAAGAGAAATTATAGAATCGGATAGACCGAAGCCAGATCTTAGTTTAGAGTTTAAATTAAAAAATATTACGCGAAAATTCCATATCGAAACGTATGAAAAGTACATTTGGTTAACGGGAAGCTGTAAATTAAATAAGTTATTTTGCTGGCCGTGTCTTTTGTTCACGAATGAAAAATCTGTTTGGAATAAAGCTGGATTTAGTGATTTGAATAATTTTACGGGCTCAGCAGCAAAGCATTCAAGTTCCGAAAAACATCTTCAGTCGTTAATTAAATTAGATAATTTTGGTTCTCAGCGTATAGAGTTTATGCTTAGTAACCAGGTGGCAATATCTGTTAGTTTGCATAATGAAAAAGTTGAGCGTAATCGTAATATTTTGAAACGTTTAATCGATACTGTAATTTTTTTGGCAAAACAGGAGCTTCCTTTTCGCGGAAATAATGAGGATTCTTCTTCAAATAATCGTGGTAATTTTATCGAAACCGTAAATTTCTTGAGTTTGTACGATCCGATAATTGAGTCCCACATAGATTCTATAAAAGCAAATGCAGCGTTTTCGGGTTTGTCTAATAGAATCCAAAACGATCTTGTTTCCGCTATAGCTAATGTGGTTCGAAATAAAATCAATTTGGAAATAAAGGAGGCTCCATTTGTAGCTGTAATGGTCGACGAAACGCCAGATGTTAGCGGTCGGGAACAATTAACGATGATTTTTAGATATACAATATCAAATGAGATTGAAGAAAGATTTATCGGATTTTTGGATGTAAGCGCTAATCGTACAGCTACAGCAATAAGCTCTCACATTTTAAAACAATTGCAAAATTTTAATATCGATAAGAAATTAATTGCACAATGTTACGATGGCGCAGCAGTAATGAGTTCTCAAATTCGTGGAGTTCAGACTTTAATTCGGGAAAAACATAAATCGGCAATTTTCGTTCCATGTTACGCTCATTCACTAAATCTAGTATTGTCTAAAGCAGTTGAGTTTATTCCGGAAATTAAATTATTTTTCGCGCACATCAATAAAATCGCATCATTTTTTAATACATCCACTAAAAGGTCGGACCTTTTTGCAAATATAGTAAATCGTCGTTTACCATCGGTTTCCAAAACGCGTTGGCATTATCATTCGCGTATTATTAACGTTATACTTGAACATAAGCATGAAATTTGTACAGTTTTTGAGACAATTTCGAATGGTTCTCAACACTGGGATGGCGATTCCTTGACTTTTTCCGATATATACTTACAAAAATTCGCAGAGTCAGATTTTCAATTATATCTGTTAATTTTTTCTGAAATTTTTTCGAAAACTGATATATTATTTAATATTATTCAGAGCACAGTGGTAAACATTTCATATGCAAGCCAAAAAATTATTGAATTTGAAAATTGGCTTGAACATGACTTTTCTAAAAAGTTTGATAATTTCTATTCGACAGTTACAGCAGAATATCAGCCACCACGTAAGAAATGTAGAAATGCGATAGATCCTTTAGAAAATTTACGGCGGATATTTCGGGAGATTATAGATGTTATTCTCGGGCAAATTCGAGATCGATTCCATTCGTTTAAAGATCTTTCATTTTTAGAGTTGCTTGAACCGAATTATTTTTCTAAATTCAAGTCAAATTTTCCCGATAAAAATTTTGACTCACTTATTGAATATCACGGTCAATTTTTCGACAGAATAAAGTTGAAAAATGAGCTAAAAGTTATTTATTCTTCAGATGAGTTTAAAAACGCGAATCCTAGTAAAATTCTCGATTATTTTCAAAAACGGCCTTATGTCGCAAACGGTTTTAAGCAAGTTCATATTTTAGCAAAATTATTAACGTCAATTCCAGTCACAGTGGCAACTGCGGAAAGGTCATTTTCAACACTAAAGCCCGTTCACATATTTTTGAGAAATCGCCAATCCCAAGAACGGCTTTCGGATCTTGCTTTAATTGCGGTTGAAAAGGATCTTCTTATACAAATGCGAAGAGAAAACGATTTTTTTGATAATGTGATTAAAGAGTTTTTACTTAAAGAACGGCGCATAGATTTGGAATACAAATAAATGGCAATGGCGAAAGAATATTTATTTATTTCAAATACCCCTGAATTTTTCTTAGTCTTAATTAACATAATATTTATTTATCATTTTTTTTATTAGTAATATTTTATTTATTTATTTATTTTTTTTGTATTCCGAATATATGTGCCAATATTTTATTTATATCTTTCCTGATTTCTTCTTTAAGGCTTAAAGCCGCTTGGTATAAATGTTTTTGTGACTGTCCATATTCTATTATACAGTCCATTTTTGTTTATGCTAAATTGGCTTTAGGGCGCCCAACTGCTTGACTATGAAAAATTTCCACTGCACGTCATTGCTGGAAACAGGGAAAAATTTTCGGCTGTCTGTCAGCTTAAGACTTAAGTGTGGGTTGACGCTATTAGATGCAGAGTGAGCCAGCTTAAGTCTTAAGCTGACAGACACTACCGTAACTTTTAATAATAAAGTGTAATAATTTTTTCGCGACTGTACGAAATTAGCACTAAATAGGCCCGAATTTAGTACACTTCTTTCAATTATGTCTGCTACTTTCGCTCTGCCAACTTAAATGAGCTGTATGGCTTGTTTAGAAGCGCTCACCGCAAAAAAAGGGAATTTTTCAATTTGATATGGAGTCGCGTGGTCGTGCGATGAGCAAAATGCAAAGACAAACCACAGTTTTGGTTTGATGATGCGATTACAAGTAGTATTTGCGTCTGCTATTTTGTGCGAGTACAAGAAGAATTTTGTGATTGAGTAAATGAAAACGTAGTAATTGGTAAATTTTCTAAAACGGACAACGATATATTTTCGAGCCGATTGTGTTCTTGAGATAAAGTAGTCTCTATTCACCTAGCCACAACGCGTCCATCCATCGCATCCATAGAACCTATCGCTATCCCATCGCATAGTGCGTCCATGGCATGGCAAACAGTATGAAAGTCGCCTTATCGTTCTAAGGAAACGAAGAAATAGTTCTTCTTGGACAAGTTTTTTAGATTAAAATATATTTCTAAAAAAACAACAAAAGCCACTGATACTCGACAGATTCCATGAACAAGAAATTAACCACTTTGTTCGTTATCGGTGATGTAACTTGAATGTGACTCTGACTCTCAACGTTGAACAGTTTTCTTTTTCATCAGAGATAAGCGAACGGGGTCCATTCGGAACAAGTCAGGTCAAATTTTCAGTAAGCACGAGTAACCTAGCCCATAGGGCATCCCATCTCAATCTCATTAATTCACTTGTCTCGTCATTATCGACCGACACAAAAAAAAAATAAACTACGGCAAACGTCTAGTCACTTGTCACAAGTTTACCTGCTTCGAGAGTCATCACAAGGCAATTGGATTCCGGGATGACACAACACAAAAGTCAATGACCAAGGATCCGGGAGCCGGTTAGGATAGGACACCGCCTTTATCGCGTTCACAGACTTTCAACGACTCACCCGTAACGACGGTCCAATGGGTTGTCCTGTCAGTCGGCTTTTTTGCCTTTTTGCGAGTCGATTGCAATGAGTCACTGCGACCCTTTGACAGTTTCCTTGGGAACAACACAAAAGGGAACTTGGCAAAGGAAATTTCACCGGCTGGCACAAATTCGCATTAAACATACACCACCCCCTAACAGCCTTGCGCGCAACAGGAACGAGGAATTGTGACAGCCAAGTGTCTAGAGGTTTTTTTTTTCGTTAAAACGGTGAACTTGCCTTGATTCCGGAAGGTCACCCAAGTTCAGAGAATAAATCCTTTCGGGATGAGTTCGCCTGAAGTACCAAAAGGGCAATCTAAGCCGCGGCATTTCCAATAGGGCCGAACCATCGCAGTGGTCGGTTCGGTGCAGACACCGCGGCGTCTATAAGCCGCGCCGCCAAAATTGCTCAAGGTCAAGTCCATGTCTCAAGCTTGGCCCGCGTCATGTCTTCTTGCGCTGCGGCCCAATCGGCACAGCCGGACTGGAGAGGTAAACAAAAACAATAAGACGTGGACATTTGCACAATTGATCGTGACATCTGCGCTGCGGTCACCTATTTACCAACAATGGGCCTCTACCTCTCCTTGCAGTTTGGTTAATTTTATACCGCCGTATCCAGGGCGGCGACTTTTGCGCTCATGTTAAGTCCCAACTGGATATCGCATTACGCGATTCATACGAACTGTGTGTGTGGGCGGGGTGATAAAATCATCTAGAAAAAATATAGGGAACGCCAGAGAGACGAGCAATTGTGTCAAGTGGCGCAACGCTTACCTGGTAAATAAACGTCGTTTTCACCGTCAGAACACTTTTAAACAGCACACCAAAAACACTCCACGGATTATTAGTTCGCGACGGAATGTCCTCGTAGCATTTTTGTCGCACTCAGGTGCATATTTTATCGCGAAAATGTCAAGTTTACACACAGACGTTTCCACTCTGCAAATGACACACCACGGCCATGTTGAATTCGATTGTCAGATAAATGTCAAACCAAATGTTCAAGGGAGGGGAGAGTACGGAGATTTGACATTTTCTTCGGAAATGTCTTTTAGGCGATTATGGCGGCACATATTATTGAAAAGCGGAATTATTTGGAAGTCGATAAAACGGTTTTCAGGAATGTTCGCCCGGGACCCGGGAGATCGACGGCTGTCAAGCCTTGTTAAAGGACAAGATTCACTGGTACGATCCTCATAGGCCATATATAAGTCCGTAGAAGCTCCTTCCTTCCTTCCTTATGTGTCATAAGCATAGAGAATAACTATGGAGGAGCAATCCGCATATACTCAACAGTAAACTATTTGAAGCAATTCCAGTCGTAAAAAGTAAACAGAGAGACACACGCCCTCCACTGCGCAACACCCGCGCAGTCTATATAAAAGCACAGGAAGCACGTAAGATGTCATCCCCTCTCCTACTTTTCCAATTGGAACAATAACATTCCAGTCTGTCTCTCTGCCGCGGAACACCCGCCCGGTCCATATAGAAGCAAAAGAGATGTCAAATTTCCATCCCCTTCCTACTTCCTCACTTGTGCCGAATTACTTCGTTTCTCTCGCTCTTTTTCATTTCCTCTGATACTCTCTCTTCAAAGGTCATAAGCTAAATAAGTGTTTGATTGTTTGAACCATAGATATACATTGAGCAGATTGGTAATAGTACCATCCCCACTCTGTACTTCTGGCTATTTTCGAACAAATTCACGCAGGTGCACTGCTACCCATTTGCACGCGGTCGCTATATGTTCGGTAAATGTCGTGACGCCATCGGCCACTCAGCCACAATTTTGACATTTACGAAGCTCCTCGGTCCCCTGGGCCAAATGTTAATGCGTGTTTCACTGCGCAGACGCGAATATGTCAACAATAACTCGATATTCAAATGTTTACCCCCACTCTATGCCTACTTCCTATCTGTTCAATGTATATCTATGGTTTGAACAAAGAAGTTAAGATCGTTTTTTTTTTGTGTAACGATTTTTGTGCCTGCATGTCACAATAACTATTTGGTCGCGAACCAATTTCATCGTCTAGGTACGTAACGGAAAAATATGGGGATTTCTACGCACGTTCCTATGAGGATGAAATTGGTTCGCGACCAAATGATTGTCTGTGGCGAACTTGAGTTTTCTCTCGGTCCATCATACTATGGCAGCGAAATCTGGACCCTAAGAGCGCGTTGACATGATCAAACTATGATTTGACAAACTGGCATTTGATGAAAAGTTGAGCACCGTCCAACTACGGTTTGACAGAAGCACAAGACATCAAACCAGTTTGACAAGGGGTTGACACGTTCAAGTAGGTGGTTTGTCAAACCGTAATTTGATCGTGCTAGTTTGTCAAATCGTAGTTTGATCATGTCAACGCGCTCTAACCCAACAAAACATACTAAATACATTTGAAACAAGCAAAGCAGCGAATACTGCCAATTTCACATCGACTTGGCAACCGTCTTCATACCAGCTTTCATAGGTGGTCATAGTGGTCGCGGTCCCAAAACCGGGAACGTGGTCCAGTTCCGATCCAGACCTAGGCCCGTGGATCATAAGTTGTCTCTTAAACGACTACGATCCATCCAGATCAGGGATTCGGAGCGGAGCGGAGCGGAGCGCCGGAGCGGAGTGGAGCGGGCATAAAAAGCCGGAGCGAAGGAGCGAGCGTGGAGCGGTTTTAACAAAGAGGAGCGGAGCGGAGTGGAGCGATTTTTTTTGGTGAAATCGCTCCGCTCCGATTTTTTTTTCATTTTCGTTTGTATGGCAGAGCCCTAGAATTTAAGCACTCTAAATTTTGTTTGTACGACATTATATCAAGAAATTTAATGTGCATTACATTAGAAGAAATTGAAAATTGAAAACTGGTGGGTAGTAGAGGACCGTTACCATATAGCGCGGTTTTGATCACACTTCGTTCGTTCGTCTTATCAAGTAACGTATAGTAAATCGGAGATTAAATTGAAGATTGGGTGCAAAATTTTATACGAGGGGACTAAATCTCCGAAAATTGATTCGATGTAATCCAGAATGTATCTTGTATCTTTAAATTTCTTATGTGCCAATATTGTAGGCACATCATGATCACGTGGCGACTTGATATGGGATGCAGCGATTGTTTATCTTGTAGATTTTTTCTTATTTGCGCACATGAGCAAAAACAACAAAGGGTCGTCGACGTGTCGGTCTTCTTAGTTTCAACGAGAAATTAATGACCACTTGGTTTATGGGGGAAATCATTAGAGAGATCTTCGATTTTCGATTCTTGAAAGCACTATATAGGTAGTTCTAGCTCTAGGGTGTTTATTTGGGATAAACACATGCAATTGATAGACGCGTTTTTTTCAAGATTTATATAGAGCAGAGTAGGTTAAGACCACACAATTACACTAACAATTTGATCTGAGCTGCTCTCGATAGAAAGTTAGTCCAGGACTTCCACTCTGTTAAATAGTTCCACATTTGACGGCGCAGGAGGTGGAAGTTTTCGACGAGTTAGTTTGGGAAGCACTTATAGTTCATTTTAAGTCAATAAAATGTTCGTTTTGTGTAATTATTTGGAATAGTAAACATATAAAATAATTTTGCTGCCTAAAGGAAATTTGTCAGGTTGTATCTGCACCAAGGATTTAAGTTTCCTCTTGAAATTTGAGTTGACATTTGAATTTTAACTAAACCAAGACACACTCCCAAACAAAGACATGCCCCGTTTTTGTCTCCGCTACCCAAACTTGCTGTCGATCGTTTTTTTTTTCACCGCTTAACCTGCTCTACTCTGCTCTGTACGAAAAAAAACGCAGCTGATATGTCTAGAAGGGAACCACTTTCGCGGAACATTCGTTTCTGGCCAACATTCGTTTTTTGGTTTGCTGAGATAATACTGATTTTTTTTATATGAATGGAACGCACCCTACTCTAGTTCTAAAACTATAGATACCTTATTGTATGGTATATGCGAACAAATGCTACACTCGAAATTTTCATTTGTCCGGAGCGGAGCGGGGAGCGGAGCGGAGCGAAACTATTTACCCGGAGCGGAGCGGTGGAGCGGAGCGGTTCCCTGTATTGTGGAGCGGGAGCGGAGCGGAGCGGAAAAATCGCATCGCTCCGAATCCCTGATCCAGATCGATTGGCTGCCAGGCATTCGAATTGAATTTGAATACTGCTACTTCAACAACTTCACAAGAAAAAATGTCTACCACACAATTTACACGCGACAGCGATTGAAAACCAGAGCCCTATCATGTAATTCTATTCGAATCGAATTGCTCTCGAAAGGGTAAAAATGATATCATGTAATATAGTGATCATGGAGTATTCGATACGAAGTATTTCATTCGAAGCGAATACTCGATGATATTCGAAGTTGGAAAATTAGTTTTCGAGTTACATGGTACCATTTTCATCCATTCGAAAGCAATTCGATTCGAATTGCATGATAGGACTCCCGGTGACCACATAGCTAAAAATAACCCCAACACCTGAAAACACGTCCGCAGGTATCAGCTGTGAGCAGTTAGAATAGTTGGAGTAAAATGGACCGACCACTTATGGACCGGAAAAAATTATGATCCGAAAAATATCGTTACCTAGAAGATGTTCCACTGCATCGAAACTGCAATGGAAAAAGAAACCAGAAAAAAAAAGACCCAAGAACCAGAAAAATGATCCCTCGTAGAAATCCACCCAATAATAATGTCAATGTATGTATGTAGGTGTACTTTTAACGTGTCAACCTAACATAAGAAACCGAGGAATTAATTTTAAAGACGACAACCCAAAGTTCGACAATATCCATTTATTAAACGTTTATCTTTACAACTTAAAATCCTCCGTAATATTACTTCAGGTGTTGCACTAGGATTATTTTAATTCAAAACGGTTAGCAAATTTGAAGGACAATAAAATAGATAGTGGTGACAAAAATGTTCGTTTCCAATGAATGTATAAATGTGAACCTCGTGCAGGGCACCAACTACATGTGATAAAATATTTTCGAATAATTTTCATAAATTAACTTTGTTAACGTCTCCTGTGCCTTTCCCTGGAACGATCACGTTCGCGACTTCTACTCCTACTGCGATGATCCCGTCGACTAGGACCCCGACTGTTACTCCGACTACGACTTCGCCTCTTATCTTTTTTCTTCTTCTTCTCCTTCTTGTCCTTTTTCTTTCCCTTCTCCAACTTCTCCAGCTTCTTCAGCAACTTTTTCTTTTGTTCTTTTGTCAGTGACTTCAAGAACTCCGTCTCGGGTTGTCGCTCGCCCACTTCTTCGTCGTCGCTGGGTACCAACTGATGATGCGACGACTGCGAACTCTGCAATTCCATAGCACTTTTCCGCATTGCCAGACCGTCTTCCTTGAGCTGTTCTTCGAGCACGCCCTTGGACATAATCACGTTGGCCTCAGTTTCGGAATGAATTTTGCGCGCCTCGCTCATCGAAATACTGTACATGGAGCACTCTTTGTCGGTGTTGATGTGGCCCCACTTGTGACACTTGATACAGCGCACGTTGCGCACCTGAATGCCAAACGGCTGATCGCGAATTTCGGTGTCACCCTTGCAATAGCTTTCACGCGGTGCATTGTACTGGCGCTGCCACTCGAACTTATACTCTGGCTCGTTGTCGTCCTTCTCGCGTTCACGTCGCACACCAGGCGGCGGCTCGTACATGAAATTCATGCTCAACTTGTCCTTGCTCTCCTTGCTAAGCATCGCCTTGTTCTCGTACAGATCCTGTTCCTTTTCGTATTGAGCTCGCAGCTCCTCCTGTTTCTTTTTGTAGGCGTCGGCCTGCTGTTCGGCCATCCATACTCGCTTGAGATTATCACGCGAAGCCGGATGGAAGAATTTCTTACACATGTAATTGTTGAACCCTTTGCCCATGGTGAAAGGTGTTTTACGACACGGGGACTTGGAAGAAAACAAATGAGATAAAGATTTTCACAGCTTTTTCTACTTCTGCACACAAAGACTGCTGAGAAACGCCAGCCACTTGACGGACGAATGACAATCGTTTGGATGCAGTTCAGTGGAATGTTATTTTGATAAAATGGACGATGAGTCAGATGTTTATGTCGATAATACAGGTTCATCGTTCAGCTGGTGAAACGCTGGTGATTGGAAAAATAAACATCTTCGAATCCCCCTGAAGCGGGGGAGCCTTTGAGGGGATGAAGGCTTCCGAAGACCAAGTTAATTCCAAAAGAAACAAAGACAAACCTATTTACCCGTACAATGTCAAATAGAAATATATATTAAGATTTATATAAACAATTTTAAAAAGATTTTATCTTTTAGCAAAAAAAAAACATCAACACATTTCTCTTATTTCGTAGTCCAGCTAATTCGCCTGCCACTAGAAGTAAAACAAACAAAAGCAAGTTAGTGACCATCCTATCGTCGTGAAACGAAAAAATCAATTCCTCACCCTGAGATTTGGTTGGCCGGCGCCACTCTCATAGGCCTCCGTCTCGCGACGTTCCATTTCTTCGGCTCTCTGTTGCATTCGACGCACCTTCTCCGGATCTTTTATGCCGCGATTTTCATTCTCAAGTCGTCGCCGTTCGGCTGCCTCCTGTTGCAATTGGCGTCGTACTTCCTGGCGAGAAGAAATCAAAATGAAAAATGTTACTCCTGGGCGGGGGACGATGAACTTTGGGAGGTGTAAACAAAAAGAAATAAGAACAAATAGTTGCCGTACAGCAGACGGGTTGACAATATGAACTTCGTCCGATGATCCTTTAAAACAAGACGAACACAGTCCCATCGCTGACTTGATTAGTATTTGTACATAGCCGCGAAGAAAATGCAATAAAATAAACGCAGAACTCTCCCGGTTGGGTGGTTGTCACTTATGGGATTTCTCATTTGACAGCGTCGCATCAGCTGTTTGTGGGGGTGTCAAGACGAGAATACTGATACGATGGAATGCGATTGGCTCGAAGATTTTTTTTTAATTGCATTGAATTGAATTAGAAATCCAGACATTTATCTTGCTGAAAATCTATAAAAAAAAAACAAACATTTTGCCAAACCTCGATTCTATTTGCACGTTTCCTTCCCCGGAACTGCCCAAGAACTCGCTTAAATGCGTCGACTTCCGTCATTTGCCGGCTACCTCAACAACAAAATTGACATGTGTTTTGGACTGCCCGACGGTAATCAAACGTCTCGTCTGTTTGTTTTGTGTGTGCGGTCGATGGGGTATCTTTGTGCCCTGGTTCTTGAAGACATTTGAATTTCGGCTAAACTCAGTGTTGTACGGTGTTCTATCGACCGCGTTTAGTTTCTTCTAGTGGCCCAATTCTAGAGTCATCGAAAATGTTAAGCGTCCCGAAAGATAGCTCCAAGGTAAGTTGGGAATTTTATCGAAATCCGGGTGGGAGTCTTGCTTCCATCGGGATCTCACACGAAATTGTCTCCCTTAACCTTGGGGTGACCTACAACGAAATTGGAACAATTCGGTGGAGCCAGCTCAGTCTTGTGGTTGGCTGTAAGACGGCGGCGGCAGCTGTTGATTTGCAAATAAGTTGCTCGGAGGGAAATGCGAATAAATTTAGATACTGCTGAACTGCTGCGCCACTCAATTTCGAGTGCTACAAAGTTTCGAGTGGTGTAAAGAAGTGCACCTGCAGTGGCCAAGTGCAAAGGTTGATTGGGCCCGTGTTAGATTTTTGGCAAGTGGTCTGGTGCATGCGAAGCCAATGTTCACTGCGCGCGCCCCCGCCCTCTTTTGCCTTATCATGTGAACGTAATGTTTCTTCTTATCTAAACACTGGTGCTGATAACTTGCACTTGCTTTGAACAACTATCGATATTCTGATGTTTCAGTGGCGACATGTTTCAGTGATGTTATGTGCAGATTTCGATTGTAAGATAAATTTTGCAGTCGGCGCTAGTTATTTCGAAGGAATATTCGTTGAATTCCAATGGTACAATCTTCATATTGTTGTCCTTTTCTAGTTTATCAGGAAAGCTAACTGGTTCAAGGTGGCATGTTTGGAAGAGCTGAAGCTCCGATCGTATCGGTCAAACAACAGCAGCTCTTATAGCACCTTTTGTATGTCAAACAAGCTGAAGGTATGATACTCTTCACGCTTCGCGTATCATACCTTCGTTTCGACTTATGGTGCATTTGCCACTTTAAAATTAGTAGTAAAACTTGTTCCGATTTCATTGTTCCTATGAGAGGTATATGAAATAGTAGGCCGATTTCAACCAAATTTAGAAACATGGTTTGGTAGTCAATATTATTGAATAATATGAAATTTAGAAATAAAAAAGTCTTTCTCACAAAGACGAATTTTTGGACCGGTTGTTCCTGTGGCAGCTATATGACGTTGTGGTTCGATTTCGTTGGCTCCGACATATATACTGCGTGCAATAGAAAGAAGGCTCTGTACAAAATTTCAGCTCGATAGCTTTAAAACTGAGGGACTAGTTTGCATAGAAACAGGACAGAGACGGACAAAGCTTAATCGACTCGTCTCATCATACTGACCAAGAATATATATAGTTTATATCAGGTGTCGGCAAACTCCGGCCCGCCTGTGGTTCTCATTCGGCCCGCGAGCTAATATTGTTTTTGACATGACAAAATTAAATTTATACAAACACATAATTTATAATCGATTTTTGTTTATCACAACGAAGTGAGTTGAATTTAAAACAAATTTATTTGTTATTTTACATTGGAGACCCAATTGGAATAATAATCCAAATAGCAATATATAGTAAAAACCGATCACAGAGTCTGTGGTGGGGTATTTGAACTAAACACTAGGATCTTGCTATGGATGTCTGGCACAGCGCATATTAAGTCTATTTTCATGCCAATACATCCTGCGCCAAGGAAATATAATTAATTAAATATTATATGTGATTCGAGGACCCCCTCTTGGTCGGCCTTGGTTGGAAATGGGGTTCCATTTCATGGCATGCATAGCAATGCAGTTATCACTCTTCCGCAATGTGTGACCTATCCACTGCCATTTTCGCCTGCGTATCAATTCGTCGATTGGCATCTGACCCGTACGCCGACTTAGCTCTTCATTTGATATTGTTTCGGGCCAGAAAATTCTTAAAATTCGACGAAGACATGAGTTGACGAAAACTTGCAGCTTTCTGGTAACTCCTACGGAAACTTTCCATGTACTGCTCCCATACAAAAGCACTGATAGTACCAGGGAGCGAAACAGGCCCAGCTTGGTCTTGATGCTGAGATAACTGCTCTGCCAGATTTTGGACAGCATGCCGTATGCGCGTTTAGCCTGGTTGATACGACGAGCGATGTCCTGCTCCGTACCACCATTTTCGGCAACAATGCTACCCAGGTAGACGAAGTTGTCCACCTTCTCCACAGGCTGCCCATTAATATTGATGGCAATAGGTGTCGGATTTCTTTTTCGCAACGGCGGGCTAAGAACCTTGGTCTTGTTGGTATTAATCTTTAGCCCAACCTTGCTTGCCTCCCTCTCGAGATCTAACGCCATTGCGGACAGATCCATGATTTTGTGGGAGAGTAGGCATATGTCGTCAGCGTAGTCAAGATGTTGTAGATAAGATGTCAAAGTCCATTGAATTCCTCTGTCGAGTCCGGATAGGGCTGCATGCAACACATCGCCGATCACAATGAGGAATAGGATCGGTGAGAGGATGCACCCCTGCCGAACTCCACTGCGAATCTCAAAGTCCCCCGACACCTTATGCAGAACGCGACATTTCGCGCCGTCATAGGTTGCCTTAATAATAGCCACAAGCTTCTCAGGGATGCCTCTCCTGCGCAAGGCCGCCCATATAGAATCCCGGTTCACACTATCGAAAGCCTTTTCGAAATCGATGAAAAGCAAGTGAAGCGGAGAATCGTATTCAGCGCATTGCTCGATGATGATTCGCAAGGTGTTAATGTGATCGACACAGGAGAATCCGGATCGAAAGCCAGCCTGCTCTTCATCAATTGTGCTTTCTAAGTGGGCCTTTAGTCTCTCCAGGACGATTTTAGCTATTATCTTGGCAACGGCAGGAAGCACACAAATGCCTCTCCAATTATTACAGTCTGTGAGGCTACCCTTCTTTGGAAGTTTGATGATCAAACCTTCCTTCCACTCAGTGGGAAAGGTCTCTGTATTCCACGCTTTATCAACAAGTGGGTGCAGCAAATCGGCAGTTACGCTTGGCACTGCTTGATAAAGTTCGGCAGGGATGCCGTCAAGTCCGGCGGCCTTTCCTCGTTTTAGTGCAATAATTGCAGTGACTATTTCCTCTTTAGTCGGGGCAGTGGACCGTATACGCACATTTTGATGGTTAGCTAAATTATCTATATGAGGGGGAACTTCACCAGAGGTTACACGGTTCAAAACCGCGGCGAAGTGTTCTTTCCACCGCCTCATTTGATCTTCTTCCAAGATAAGTAGCTTTCCATCACTATCTTTCACCGGATGTTGGCAGGAGTTACGACCACCTGTAAACTCCTTGATGACACCGTATACGGCGTTTAAGTTGTTACTTCTAGCGGCTTCTTCTGCTGACGCTAAAAGAGAATTGGCATAAACTCTTTTATCGCGTCGCACACTACGCTGAACTTCTCGAGCTTTCTGACGGTAAAGGAGTTCGATGCTGCTTCGATTGTCGTCTGAAGCTGCAACCAAACGAACTTTCAGCTCCTTTCTTTCAACAATCCGCTGCCATGAAGCGTCGGACATCCAGGGCTTATTCCGGCAATCCGGGTTTGGGCCAAGGATGGTATTTGCGCTATCAATGTACGCATTTTTTATGGCATCCCAGTTTTCGTTTATGTCACTATCTGGGTGACTAGTTATCTCAGCCGCTTTTTGCGCAAGATGGTCATTATATTGTTGTAAGACAGCTGGATTTTTTAGTCGAGCGGTGTTGAATTTGCGGGGCCTGGATCTTTCGTCGCTGGGGCGGCGCACGGCTGCAATACGCAATCGAACATTAGCGATCATAAGATAATGGTCTCTTCCCATCCCAATATCGGCACCCTTCTTGTTTCGCACGTCCAGGAGGCAACTCTTGAATCTTTTACTAATGGCAAAATGGTCGATCTGATTTTGTGTTCTGCGCCGATCAACAGAGGACCAACTGATTTTGTGGTGGTCCTTATGCTCAAACATAGTACCACCGATGAAGAGACTGTGAAAGTTGCAGAACTCCACAAATCTTTCACCGTTGTCATTACGATCACCAAGACCGTGTCTCCCCATCACATGTCTGAGCCCATAGTTATCGGCGCCAACTTTCGCATTCAAATCACCCATAACCATTATAATGTCACCTTTAGGTGTTCTGCTCTGAACGGCGTTTAGTTCTTCGTAGAAGGAGTCTTTTGCCAAGACATTGTCGGGTTCAGTAGGGGCATAACATTGTATTATTGAGATGTTCCTCATTTTGGTCCGGAACCTGGCGGTCAAGACCCTGTCAGAGACCGGTTCCCAGGATAAGAGACAGTTTCGCGCGGCTCTGGTTAAAAGGAGCCCCACACCTGACTCACGACGACTACCGGTAGCTTTACCGGAGTACAACATTACAGTGCTGCCCGTTGGAGAGATGAATTCTCCGCTGTTCCACCATCTTATCTCACTAACTCCTAAGATATTTAATTTGTACCTCAGAAATTCACTCTCTAATTGAAGACATCGTGCGTTCTGGGGACCTTCTGATCCATTGTCCAGGAGAGTACGCACATTCCAGAATCCAATCTTTGTCATTGTACGATAGCCAAAAGTCGTAACCGTTGAGTCAGTCCTTATCCGAGGCATAGTTGACGTTTCGTTAGCATATAAAGATTTCGGATAGTGCAAGTTGCTGGCATACACATCCTGTCCTTTGATTGTCGGTTTTAACGACAGGCCCTCAAAGGGAAAGGCCGTGGTATTTTTTTCACACCCCACACCACAGGGGTACCTCAACCAAATCATCGCACCGCCATCACTGGCGGCTTGACGTTGGTTGGCAATGGTCAGTGACCACTGCCGTTCCAGGGGGCGCCTACGCGGAGGACTATGGAAGAGGAGTTTTTGCCCCCCCCCCCCCCCCCCCCGCATTAGAGCGTGTATACACTCTTATCAAAAGATCTTATTGAGACTAGTAAAACGGTGCTTCGAGGTCCTTGAATATCTGGTGAACACTAACCTGATCATTGAAAGTTTGGTTCACTTGGTTGCATTCTGCGTACCGGCTGTGGTTCGCGCCTCTCACGGTACCAATACTCGTACTTGTCCAATAAATTCAGACTAATTAAAATAGTGGGAATTTGGGAGACAAAAAGGATTTGTCCCGTTAGGGCGCGAACTTCAGTCCACAGTGTTTTGACTGGCAACGCTGTCAAGCTAATCTACACATGCATACTAAGTTTGTATGCAAAATGAAACCAAACCAACCAAGCTTCCAATTTTCAGTGAAACATAATTTTTTGCAGGGAACTTGAATATCAACCAGGCCACTCTGTACTGTTTGCAGGATGACGCGTTCGGTCAAAAAAGAAAATCTACAAACTGAAGAGATGAATGAACGGCGACTGACCATATCATGTATCAGGCTGATAAAAAAAAAACGAACTATAGTAAATCGGACCGAAGTATAATACCATGCTTCACCTTGGCATTAGTCAATGTCATCAGTAATATGTATTTTATCTCCGTTTTCTATATACTGTAGTAGACGTAGTACAAAAACGTATTCGTATGACGAGCGAATATCCGTCACTCAAAAGAGCAGATACTGTCATTGACGATAAGATAATTTTGAATTTTATTGGTAAGGAAAAAGAAGGCTTTTTCTTTTCATTCTCATATACTGATTTAGGAAAGAAAAAATCAGCAAATTGAGAGTCCTCTAGATATGGTGATTCAACTGACAACTTGAATTCCATCGATATGTTTGTATTCAGTATAAACGACCCCTGTGGTGTGGGGCGTAAGAATAAACCACTGCCTTTCCTATATGATGTATAATACCATCAACACGCATCATCCCAATCCGAAACCTTTTATATGAAAACGTCAACGAAACCTTTTATACTCGTATGTAATTAACGCACTCTGTCGTGCAACAGTATAACGAACATCTTGCGCAGAAATCAACTAAGATAAATAGTCACACAAGTAGTAATTTGAACTAACACTGGGATGCTATCAAAAATGCCTCCATTGACAGCGCAGATACCATCCTTGACACTAACCCGGATTGCCGGCATAAACCTTGGATGTCTGCAACATTGTAAAGGACGGTTTGGGTGACATCCGAGATGCCCGTGGGGACGAAGCCTAATACCATATTATGCGTGACTCGCCGAGTCACGAGTCAAATGGATAACACATCGTGCACACCCAAGCACCGTGCGTCTTTCCCGTCCAGCGATTAATCGGGTGAACAAAATGCTCCACGAGTGCTTGCTCGGAATTCATTGCATTGGATGAAATTTGTTCACTCGTAGGTTCTTGGATGTGCATAACATGTTATCCACTTGGCTCGTGATTCGGCGAGTCCCGCATAATGTGGTACGGGTGTAAGGTAGCATAATGATCATCTGCCATCTGACAAAGAAAAAGGCCCCTCAACAAGCTAAACAGCGGCCTATGCTACGATGCCTGGAAACAGCTGAAGGGATGATTCGCCACAGCGACAGATAAGAATTGAAGTAGCATAGAGCTCCTTTACCGCCACAAAGCTCGTGAAATCCAGCGTAGTGTGCGACGCGGTAGAAAGAGCATTTCACCACGGTTTTGAACCTTGTAATTTCTGGCGAAGTTCCCCCTTATGTAGACGATTTGGCTGGCCATCAAAATGCGCATGTACGGTCAACTGCCCCGACTAAAGAGGAAATATTTTAGTTGCTGCAAGTATTGCCCTGAATCGAGGTAAGCCGCCGGATTCGACGGCATTCCTGCCGAGCTTAATCAAGCAGCGCCAAGTATAACTGACGAGTTGCTGCACCCACTTATTGATAAAGTGGAAGACAAAGATCTTTCCCACTGAAGGCAGGCTTGATAGTCAAACTTCCAAAAAAGGACACCCTTACAGATTGTAATAATTTAAGAGGCATTTGCGTGCTTTCTGTCGTTTGAAAAATAATAGGTAAAATTGTCCTAGGACTAAGGCCGAGTTTAGAAGCTCCGGGAGCACCTGCGGTTTACAAATTTACGTTAGATTTATATGGAACAAACCGCTCAATGTAAATTTGAAAACCGCGGCGGCTGCCGCAGTCTGATTAAACTCGGCCTAAAGGAGTACTTAGAAAGCACAATCATCATCGAGCAATGCGAGTTCGCTTCTCTGCTTCACTTGCTTTTCATTGATTTCGAGAAGGCTTTAGACATTGTGAACCGGGATTCTATATGGGCGGCTTTGCGCAGGAGAGGCATCCCTGAGAAAATTGTGACTATTATTAAGGCAACCTTCGATGGTGTCGAGGAACTTTGAAATCCGAAGTTGAGTTCGGCAGGTGTTCTTCCTTTCACAATTTTCGGAAAATGAAGAAGCATAGCCGAGCTAAAAAAATGGTAAAATCTCCGCGCGTATACATATGTCACACGCCGAGCTGAGCGGATTAGCCTGCATTTGCCATCTTTATTCTTCTGCTCAGTTTCTTGCTTTTACTCTGAACGTAAAAAGACTGTGATTTTCAACCCAAAGGAGTGCCGATCAGAGAAAGGCATATTGCTGGTCAGTCGATCCGTTTGAAGCAATTGTCGTCACTCCATTTTCCGAGAAAATAAAAACACTACAAGACTCATGGTAGCTCCTTCTGGTTACGTTGCACATTCATCTTAAACCAGGAAGCAAAACTAGCCATTCCAATAATTGGGGACTTATACACATACAAGGAGGGAGGGAATAGTGGATAGTTCGCAGAGCCGCTCTGAGGCTACCCTGCAATCAGAGGTGCTTCTAGCGTTAAGACAGCCAACATTACTCATCAGGTCAGTCGCATAATCTGGTCTTATAAATAGATTTTTGACTATAATTTCAGAAATATTTGTGGTCTCCTAACAGGTCGCTTGAGTACGAGGGGCAATCTGAAGACAATGGACATACTCGACGCTCTAGTCCGCTTGTGCAGAGACTACTTAGGTGATACTTACCTGACACAAATCAAATTACATCGACCTGGCCTAAGTCAAAGAATAGAGATTGTTAACAAGAAGTGGGACTCCATACGAATTAAGAGTGCCTGCCTAGTAGTTGCATATGTGTTGGTTTCCATAAGTACACGAAGGGGTAATACAGAATAACAAACATGTTACTCATACGATGAAAGGCAGTTGTCATTTGAAGAGCGTTTTAAAGTGTTGTCCTCCCTATCCCTCTAAAGGCGACTTTCATTTGATTATTTGCGTCTCAATTGGTACTGCGCTTTTGCTTAAATCGTATGAAGTTCCATCTCTAGTAGTTGTGACTTTATGCCTAAGTCATACCACAGACAAACATATTATAATTGTTTGCGGCCATACGATATACTATAATCTTGGACACGGACCTAAGTCTATAGAACGTGGACCTCTCGTCCTCACTGACTATTCGCCACGCTAGGAGGTAAATACTCGTGTATCTATTATGCCAGAGATAGTACGGCCTAAATTTTACCATTTGTCGTTAAAATACAAAGAACTAAATTAAGAAACCATCGGGGTACCCAACACTCTGGCTTGCTGAGTTTGAAGACGGGATTGATGGACGGATGTTTTGTTACAAATAAAATCACTTTTTTTCGTGGACTTCAGATAAGACCTAAAACCAAATAAGACTTAAAAACAACCGACTGGAAAGCAACATTTTCAAGACGATTACTGTTATGTCTAAATGTTGTCTATTCAAAACAAGCCCCTTGCGAAAAGTGGCTAGCCTTCAGAAGGTCAGGCTCAGGACTGCACCATTGAATTGAAATTCACGCAAATCAGAATCGTCCCCGAAATTATCATCAAGTCTTTCGAATGCGTCCCCGAATTTTCATCATGCTATGACGTGCGTTAGGACTTGATAAATATACCAAAATTGTTATCAAAGTATTCAACGAACTATGAAGAACGCCCGGGAACCTAATCAAAATATTATCTAAAATATACATAACTGAAAAACATTAGTGATCATGATTAGTAAAAGTCCATAGAATGTTGAAATCTCCATACTTTATAAAAATATGTACTTGGTAATCTATCTCGTATGCCCTCTAAATTTCAGAGTATTCCGAGGGTATAATTATATACAGATTAAAAAAAAACACGAGTACTACGCCAAAAGCGCTTAATATTATTCTGTTCTGTAGAAGCAGAACATCTCTTCCGACTGACTATGACTACTGATTTCCAACTTCACCCGCTTTTGTCTTCTTTATTATAATCGAACAAATTCAGCTGTACCCCGCAAGTATTCGTCGTTTTGATGTTTGGAGTGTTTTGTCGTTTTGATAAGGAAGACTATTAAATTGACTGATAAATTTCAAAAAAGTCTTGACTCTAATATTTAAATACACTTGAAAATCAGTGGAGTCAGAACAATCAGTACGTGCGGTCCGTAATACGCCTGTAGGTCTGCATCAATTCTCGCGCGTCGTCGTAGTTTTATTCATCTTTAAGTTAATGATTTTAGCGCTTATTTGAAGCTTTTCAAGCAATTAATCGAATGCGATTTAGTGTAATTGAAACACCACTCATACTACGCGAATAAAAAAAAAGTAATTATTGTTATTGTCATTTGTGCGTGGTGATTAGTGAAAAAACCTCGTCGATTAAGTTACATAGATACTCGCATACTCGTAGATACAGTGAAGTTTGTGAGATAGGAAGGGGATATCTAACGAGCCAAGATGAATCGTCCCATTGATATTCTACTGAAGAAAGTAAGTGCTACGAGTCGTTAGAGTAATTGTCTTCAGTTGAGATATCGTGCCGTTTTCGCGGAATATCGAATTTGTATGTATTGCAAACACTTTTCGTACAGATTTATCGATGAAAATCCAACTTCCGTGTTATGACAATTAGATTTGGTTCTCGATAATAATATATTCGGCGTTTTGTGCTTTTTCATGTTGTGATTTTTGGATGTAAACATACAATGATTTTTTTAGGTCGTGTGTTATACCGGAAGAATGTCTGATTACACTATGTGCAGGTGAAGTTTGTAATGTCGTTGTTCAATACTGCTCATAAAGGTAGATTGAAATGTAGTAATCAACTTGTAGTTTGTGTTAATTGAAATGTACAAACCAGTGAAAATTCACGGAAGGGAAATCTTTTAGTTTCCGCGCTTAAGGGATCACATCGCAACCCTCAGTATCAGAAAAACATGAACGCCCGCTTTGCGTGCAACAGCGTTTTAATCAGTTTTAAACATACCAAACATTCATTATAAATCATCAAAAGGGATATTTTTAGTTTCCGGGGCCCGAGGTGGAAAAAATCACTTTTCACTCGGATATTTGTCACTTATCACTCGCGTCATCCTAAGACTCTCAAATTTGCAAAAAAAAAATATAAATACATACATATACATATATATTTTTTTTTTTTATTTAATTTTTTTTTATTTAATTTTTATTTTATTTAATTTTTTTTAATGAGATATACTGAATGTTTGGTATGTTTACAACTGATCAAATCGCTGTGTTAATACGAGTATTTGTGCGTTACTGAGGGTTGCGATCCCTTAAGCGCATAGCGAGCGGAGCCCACGCAAGGGGATTTGCGAATATTGCAATTTTCCATACCATACCAAACATTCAGTATAAATCATGAAAAAAAAATTTAAAAAAATCTCTTGACAAGATTGCTAAAAAAAACGTTCGCTGTAAGTTACATAATTGCAAATATCAAATAAGGTGATTGAATTGCTTTTTGATGTCTATCATTTCACATTGGAGTCGTCTGTCGCCATTAGAAAAATTAAATGTAAACTTGTTGAAGCATTCTAACGTAAAAATGTGGACTATTAAAAATGCAGTTAGGCACACATTGATCACATTGAAACTGTCGAATTTTGAGTTAGACAGGGCTGATACTCGAACCGAGTTATACTGCCGATTCGCTGCAATATAGCCCAAAATGATACGCAACAATACACCACGGTGTTCGCTAGGACTAATCGTAAGTCTTTACCATAACAACTTGTGCTGAGATTATCAGATGTGAGAGTAATTAGGCCTGATAGATGCAGCTGATGAAAAAATATTATTTTAATACATCCGAAAAGAATTATTTGATCTGGATATTACATTATTCTAGCTGGTTTCGTTGCTAACAAAATTTGATGATTGCATTAAACAAATTTAACTTACAGCGAACATTTTTTATTGGAATTTCATTCCTACAATTCTTGCCAAGGGTTTTCTTTCTCATTTTGAATATACCCACTATGCGATACTCCCATATTTAATGAGAAGAAAAAAGTGTTTTCAATCGATATTCGATAAAATGTGTTAATTTGATTCACAAATTTTTTAATTTGATTCGTAAAATTGTTAATTTCATTCCAAAACGCATTTTTTTTCATTCACAACAATAGCTGCGTTTTTTTGCACAGAGCAAAGTAGAGCTGGTTAAGCTGCAAAAAAAAACGATCGAGAGCAAATCGGGGTAGCGAACACGAAAACGGGGCATGTTTTTGTTGGGAGTGTGTCTTGTGTCAAATTTCACGAGGAAACTTAAATCCTTATCGGACAAATTTCCTTTAGGCAGCAAAATTATTTTCTGTGTTTACTATTCCAAATAATTACACAAAACGAACATTTTATTGACAGAAAATAGCTTTTTGTGCTTCCCAATCTGTAAACTGTTCGAAAACTTCGACACCTGCGCCGCCTGCATTTCAAAACACAGACTACTTAAAGGAACAGCATTCTTGCACTGATGTTTTATCCAGAGCAGCTCAGATCAAATTATCAGTGTAATTGTGTGGTCTTAACTTGCTCTGCTCTGTATGGCTGTTGAAAAAAACGCGCCTATTATTTATTTGGTTCGCAAAAATATTCACTCGTTTCGCAAATTTGTAAATTTGATTCGTGAATTTGTCAATTTCATTCGAAAATTCAAATTTGGTTAATTTGAAGGAAAAAAGGTGTCCACTGTGAATCCACTTTCAGATGGTTCCAATTCTACCCGTATGATAGTCTTGAATGTATTGCTTTGTCCAGGAAACGAAATCGTCGTTTCTCTTCAAATTTCCAAAATCCATGAATGCCAGGATATTTAGGATTTCGGGAAATTATAAATTTATGAAATTGGAAAATTGATGGATGACTAGATTCGACTGTTGTTCATAATATGCTCCCCTACCCAGGGGGTGGGTAGGCGTGGTAAAAATCTTCAATATGAGCAAAAACTTGTGAGCGAAGCGAGCTCCCTTAGCTAGAAGTCACTAAATAGAGGAAAGTACGATTTTTGGAACGAGTTGGTACGATTTTCACTTTTATTCTTTGGCATCACTACCGAAAAAAAAGCTCTTTAAAAATTGGAAGTGTTTTTTGTCTCAAAGTGGTAAAAAATGTTCGATTTCGTGATGTGTTTCGCCAATATCAGAAAAGGTACTCTCCCATAAGGAAAGTCACAAGGAAGAGATCAGGAAAACTGAAGATAATCGTCAGCGCTTCCTATTATCCTTATCTCGCTAGTTATTCCTATAAGATTTTCATCAGTTTGAGCTCATCATCAGTTTTTCCTGTAGAAATACCGCCAGTTAAATTGATAGTGAATGGGGCTCCTGAAGACTCTTGTTTTGGTGAGGGCGAGGTTGGGGTCATTGACTCAATCAAAACAAATCAACTTTCTTGAGCAGTCTCATTGGATTAGGCAACCTGGACCGTCTTATCCAGTAATAGTATTACTATTCGTCACTATAACATACGTACATGACCGACATCCTTAGCTAATCCTAATGCAGTGTAGCATATCGATGGTGAAGACTTACAACCTCCTATGTCAATTTAAAAAAAAAATTCTCTTTTTCTAACGTGTTTTTTAAATATTTAGGCATCAATTGCTCAACCTATGTTATTATTTACAGTGAAAATGTCAATGTTGTGTTATATAACTTTTACAACCTCTTATTGTAAACTGACTTCAAAAATGCCGTTTTTGACATAGGAGGTTGGCTACCTTCACCATCGATATGCTGGGTAGAGGTTTCCCTACTAATTTTATAACTTTTTTAGGAGCACGTCATCGAGAGAGGAGCCTCTAATGGCCATCCCCTTAAAACTATTAGGTTGCTGAATTTTTTTCTAGCAAAGGGAGAATATGCATTGAACAATATGAAGACAAGTGGGGTGGAAAAGCTATTAACAATGTATAATGCTCTTAGAGCTGTTTTCTCAATGTCTAGTTAAATCTTATCCTTCATATAAACGCTAAACGGCACTCATCTTCCGGTTAAGAATTTATCGGACAATAATTCCAAACAGCTGATACGGGCTGCTGAGATTTTGACAGCAACATCCAAATTAAACTGGTCACAAGGAACAGTGCTCTGGATATTCATTCGAAGGAAACGGATCTGAAACCAACTCAGCCGCAAAATAATGGTGAGAGGTGGCACATGTAGAATAGAATAGAACAGCTGGTAGAATTCCGCGAAGAAAATCAGCTGGCTTTCTACTGCATTAGCTGCGCTGTGGACTGCATTATCATATTTTGAGAGTTGCATGAGCTAAGGTTAAATTTAGTGTCCCGGATAGCTAACTGGCAGTTTAACCAGACATTGAGAAAGCTGGTCTTAAGCTTTTAATATACATAGTTGGAGCAGTGGATCAATGGACTAACAACGAGTGTGTCATTTGCTATGGGAAAACGTTTTAACAAAATGGATATTTTAAAATGCTCGTTAAAGGTAACAACAATAATAAATTCAAGTCAGGTAGTTGGATCTCAAGAATTAGTAAAGTTAATAAGAAATCAATTGAAATATTGAACGAGAGACTGATAAAAGCATTGACAATTATGTGCGAGATAGAGAGATGATTGTACCTAAAAATCCTACGAGTCATAGTGTATAAGTAAATACACATTCATGTAATAATTGCATTTCAATATAGTCTGTTGAATCAGTTGTTTCAACATAATGGTTTTTCATGAACGGTTACAAAACTGAGAGGTAGTTATTAACCATTATCATTTATGTACACATGTGCACACAATTTTGTTTCGACAAAAAAATTATTTTTCCCCCGCTTATTATTAAGAATCGCCCATCAAGCTCCAACTTAGTACACTTGGAGATTAAATCGTCTGTCATTATACACACATTAAGCCACAATTATTGAGATAATGTTAGTCGTTAGGCATCTATAGATTTTGTGGCCATTTCTGTGACGATATCATCGATGGTGGATTTTGAAGGTTACAAAAGTTATTTTCTAAGAGCCCGCACACACGGCAAACTTTTTAGTTCGCAGAAAAACTAAATAGTTTAGTCAGCAAAATAGAACACGGGGTGGTAACTAAATAGTTTAGTCTAATAAAATAAAATACTATACTTTTTTCCTTTATACTGTCGGTGTTTTTATTTCTCACGATTGCAGACACGTGTTTCGGATGCAACATGCATCCTTCTTCAGTGCTCGTTTTACAATGTGTTCTTACATGGCTAGTCTCTAATATTTATACATGAATTTTGTTCTATATATACATGTGAGATCTTATATAACTAGCTTTATTCCTTACTATTGTTGCTGGTTTTCCTTTCTTTGTTTCAGACTGCTTATGTTGACATTGGTTTATGGCGTATTGGTGATTTTTTACTGGCCTTGTTGACTTATTAGCCTGAAAAGGGGTGAAGGGCAATTGCCGTCGTCGGTATTGAGCAACATCTGTTTGTCGTGTTTCGAGATTTCCAAACTCTCTGCGGCGTCGAGTTTGTATTTTTGTCTTACTGTTCTCAGTATTTCGACATTGTCCCATTCGATGTTGTGTCCGCTCTCAAGGATATGTTTAGCCACCGATGATTTGATGTGTTTAATCGGGTTTTTTCGCGTTAGCTCTACCTCTTTTTTATGCTCTTCGAATCTCACTTTTACAAGCCTTTTTGTCTGACCAATGTATGCTGTGTTGTAAAACGAGCACTGAAGAAGGATGCATGTTGCATCCGAAACACGTGTCTGCAATCGTGAGAAATAAAAACACCGACAGTATAAAGGAAAAAAGTGTAGTATTTTATTTTATTATTTAACTGTCGGAAATAAAGGAACTCATACCAAATCACCACATAGTTTAGTCTGCTGTGTGCGAGGTCTCATAGACCGCCGTGTGTTCTATTTTTCTGATTAAACTATTTATTTTTTCTGCGAACTAAATAGTTTGTCGTGTGCGCGGGCTCTAAATGCTACTAAAATCTGCCCCAATGTACCGAAGAAAATATTTAAATTTTAATTAGTCTTTTTTTTGCAACAACTTTTTACGAATCAACGTTTATAGCTGATACGGGCTGCTGAGATTTTGACAGCAACATTCAAATTAAACTGGTCACAAGGAACAGTGTTCTGGATATTCATTCGAAGGAAACGGATCTGAAACCAACTCAGCCGCAAAATAATGGTTCGAGGTGGCACATGTAGAATAGAATAGAACAGCTGGTAGAATTCCGCCAAGAAAATCAGCTGACTTTCTACTGCATTAGCTGCGCTGTGGACTGCATTATCATATTTTGAGAGTTGCATGAGCTAAGGTTAAATTTAGTGTCCCGGATAGCTAACTGGCAGTTTAACCAGACATTGAGAAAGCTGGTCTTAAGCTTTTACGAATCAACGTTTATAGTGTTTGAGACGATTAGGCAGATTAAATTGCATACTACCAGCATCCAGCACTATCAATTTGTTTTACATGCAATTGATAAATTGTAAAGCGAGTACTGCATGTTCTTCTGCGTATGTACTACCTCAAAGCTCAAACTACAGGATTAGAGATGATATAATTGAAAGAAATTGTAAATTGACCTTCCCCATGCAAGCATTACAAAGCAATCGTACTTTGTACTACATAGCGCCGGTTACGGAGTCGCTTAAAGAGTTACATCAATTTTGCTGGATTGTTTCAGACGTGTGATCTTTGCTTGAGAATAAAATGTTTATGGAGCCAATTTATATTATATTACCACGTGACAATGATTATTGATCAGGGCAATGCACTCGTACATTGTAATGTACACGCTAAATTGTAAAGCTCTACATACTTCACACTGGCCATCTTCTTTTTCTATATATATACAAGGTGACACAGAGGAACTGGACGTTTTTCAGAAAATCATAAAAATTCGAAAATTCATGTTAAAAAATTGCATTGCCATAAAAACCGCCAACGCTGTGCTCTCGCATCAAAGGGTTACCCCCTAAGCTTTGGTATAAACATAAAAAAACACTCAGTACAAGTAAGCATTTAAGAAGACTCATCTGTGAAAAATTACATCCGAAAGATGGTGTCCGTTTTCATCAATGCAGCACTGTTGGAGCATGATTTTCAAAAGAGAATGAATTTTGCTCAGGGAATGCTTGCTCCTTTTCAAGAAAATGAGAATCAATATATTTTTTGTATGCCCACACGGGGTACATAAACTACTGGTGCGATTTAGATTAAAATTTCGCAGATTTTTCCTATTAGTTCTGCGAATGTTATGATGGTTTGAAAAAAATCCAATAAGGATAATATACCAACCATAACTACAGTATACCATTTTTTAAATGGTATGCTTTATATAATACGTATAAAAAGAAATGGAAGAAAACAAAAACATTCTTATCAACTCAGTTCATTACTTTGAACAGAACGTATAGGTGAACTATTGGCAAGGAACATGGAACACATAGAACAGGCACTCAGTACATTAATTTTTGTGAAGCGGGATGCAAATAGTCAGCCCCACACATGTTTACCCATTTTTGACAGAAACCTAAACGGGAAAATGCATTGGGTAGATAAGGACAGCCTCACTTCATAATCAGCAGCTCAAATGACAAAGCTTCCCACGTTTTTAAATGTATTGGTAGCCTGAGAGAAAACAGCCCTCGTTTATATTTGTACTGGTATGACTTTTACCCGCAATTGCAGTGGTGTGTGTACTATTTTCATGCATTTCGGATTCGACTTCCTTTTCAGACTCACGGGATCATATGAAGAGGTGTATATCTGTCTATTTTCCGCAATTCTCTCGCAAAGCGATTGTGTACGGATAATGAAATTTAACACATTGACAATTACGGGAATAGAAAACAACCTTTGGGCATCTTGTACTGAGTGCCAGTTCTAGTCTCGATGTTCGTTGCTATTGGTATGTGCTGAGACTGGAAGTGTTGAGAGAATGGCATGAAAAAACAGGGTAGTGAAATATGAAAGAAAATATGTCAACTATGGAATACAAGTGCATTCTGACCAGTTGAGTCAAGAATTTGAATAGAAAATTACCCTACATTTCACTTTTGCCCTTAACGCTTGAAATTAAATTTACTTTTTGTTTCATTGCATTCGTTTCCCTATAAAACTCCATCTACATAAGAAAAAAGAATTCAATTTTTAGAATTCCACATTTCGGAGAATATGAAAAAAAAAAACTTCAACGAAAAGTTGAAACCATTGACCCTATGCAGGCATCTGAAATGGTTCAAAACTGAAGGACCTGGTCGTTCGACCGATTCGACCAACAGGTCCAAAACCCGCGGGAGTTTAGTACTGTAGAAAAATTAAATCCCATGCACTTCGTCAAAACGTGCTTACTTTATTATCGCTCCAACAAGTATTAATGTACTCGTACGTGATAAGATTAAAATAACCTACTATAACTAATTGATTACAAATCTGAAATACATATGTTCTCAAGGATGAGAAATTGTTCAATTTGAAATAATCTAGCAATTGTTTTAAATATGTGTATTGAAATCGAATATAAATGCGATAAAGTGATATACATTATGCGCATTCAATGATAAGCATTTTTCTAAAGTTTGCACTCGTAAATATGTGCCTAGATCATGGATCATGGTAAAGATTTCATTTACGACTAAGCGGTTATGAAATACTTGTAGAATGAATCCTCTACTCGACAATATTTCGTTTCTGACAATATGTAATTATTAATTAATCAATCATTGCAGTCATTGCAATGACAATTAGATTTTATGTTACGAGTATTATGTACGAGGGTGGTTTGAAACGTTATCGTTTAAAAATATGTACTTAAATACTGGGGGATTTTCTCTCAACGTTGTCTACTTGTATATTTTGTCGAACACTGCTAGAATGGCCATCTTGCGCTGAAAGCCGCTGCGAGTACTGCACAGAAACGTGGTAAGTCTGGGTCACCGGACTTGAGGGTATTCCTGCCGAACTGCGCCAAGTACCGCCAAACATTATAAAAGTTAAATAAAATAAATAAATAACTGGCGCAACAGTCCAATTTTGAACCATGGCCTCGAGATGAGTTAGCATCATCTCATTTTCTAGATCAGGACGGTATGTCTTGTGCAGAGGTGTGTGATCAGCAACACGCTCAACCGAGTTATTTACCCCATAAATGGGTACTCATTTAACAGCTGAGTGGGCTCATAGTCCGACACGTAAATCCCCTTTTTTATCGAAAACTACCGCATTCAGTAGGAATCGAACCGGGGCTCAGTGCGTAGAAGGCGAACGTGCTAACCGTTGCGCCATTCGGACTACTATATTCCCGAGTTGCACCCACTTATTGATAAAGCGTGGGACATAGAGACTTTTCCCACTGATTGGCTTGATTGGCAAACTTTCGAAGAATAGAAAGCAATAATTCGAGAGGCTTTTGTGTGCTTCCTGCGGTTATCAAAATAATAGCTACACTAATCCTGGAGAGACGAAAGCACCACTTCGAAGGCAAAATTGATGAAGAGCAGGCTGACTCTACTCAATTGCCCTAACCCCTTGTGGGGCATAGCGCGTCAACTGTTCCATGTGGCCCAGTTGACGTTTCGTTGGCATATTCTGGTTTCGGAGAATGCAGTTACCAGAATGCACCTTCTGCACATCCATGGCCACGAACGTTGTCGTGGACGGGATTCGAACCCGAAACGCCGGTAGTCAAACATGAGACTGATGCCTCAACACACTGCGCTACCGGTTTGTTTGACTACCGACGTTTCGGGTTCGAATCCTGTCCACGACGACGTTCGTGGCCATGGATGTGCAGGAGGTGCATGCTGGCAACTGCATTCTTCGAAACCAGTTTATGCCGTCGAATCGTCAACTGGGCCACATGGAACGGGAATCAGAATTGTCGCATACTATACATAAAGGAAAGTTTTAGGGGGCGAGTTTCGAAGAGGAGTTTAGCAGGGGTGCATCACCGATCGGCTATTGTATGCAGTCCTATCCCGAGGACACAGTGGAGTTCAATTGACCTTAAACTCGACCACACACTGTCGAACACGAACATGGTCTCAATTTAAAATTTTCTACAGATCTGCGTGAAGTGTCTTGAACCGGAGGAAATCTTAAAGCATCAATTGAGGAAAAGTGATCCTCAAACGAATGGCTGAAGACACTTCATCAAATCTGAAGAAAATTGTCCACTGAAACCACATTCGTGTTCGACAGTGTGTGGCCGGACTACCATCTTAGGTGCAGCATCTTTACTATGCTGACGACATAATATGCCGACTCTGCCAACAATACCAAGGTTCTTAGACTGCCGCTGCCAACTAGAAATATAACTCGTTCTGGATAATCTGTTTTAAAGGCGTCCAAATTTATTTACATTGGTAGCATTGTTACTACCGTTAATAGCGGTACAGTGCAGGAGATTGCTCGTTGTATCAACCAGGCTAAATGCACATTCAGCATGCTTCAAGTAGTCCGGAGTAGTCCGCAACGGTTAGCACGTTCGCCTTCCATGTAGTGGCCCCCGGTTCGATTCCTACTGAATGCAGTATTCTTCGACAAAAAAAGGGATTTAGGTGTCGGACTATGAGCCCGCTGAGCTGTTAAAATTAGTACCTATTTGGGGTAAATAACTAGGTTGAGGAGGGTGTTGTTGATCACACACCTCTGCACAAAATACACCGTCACGATCTAGTAAAAGAGATGATGCTAGCTCATCCTAGCTGGTCCAAATTGAACAGTTGCGCCGGGTATTTATTTTTATGTTGTTCAAAAGTGTTATCTCAGTGTTGAGACCAAACTGGGTTCGTTCCGCTACCTGGTGCGGTCTACCTTGTATGTCAGCGGCACAAAGTAACCGCAATTATAGTATAACCAGAAAGCTGCAAACCTACGTCATTTATTCTCTGCATCGAATTTTTAAAATTGGCTCGAAACAATATCAAGTGAAGAGCTTAGTCGGCGTAGAAGCCAGATGCCAATTGGCGTAAGGATACGCGAAAATGGCATGAAGGAGACATCCTAAAATCTCGTGAATGATGAATGTGCATCGTGGAGCAAGGACGATATACAGTCTATAGCTCAAAACCGAAGACGACGGCGCGTAGGAATAGTTTTATCCCTGATAAAAACGTTAAAATTGCATTCGGTGCTCTTGCGCCCCATTCAGCGAATAATCTGCGCTTTTTGTGGTGAACCAAACAAACATGTGCTCCACGTGACACCTACAGAATTCTCGATTAACTTAGCTATTGTAATACCCTTCTTACGTCAAAGCATTTGATGCACATTTCATTATTCAAATATGTGGAATATTATAGACGATGAAATATACAAATCTTACAGCACAATTATTATACAAATATGTTCTTGATCTTAGCCACTAAATAAAACATTTGTATTATTTTCATCAAAGATAATAGTGTGCGACAGACATATTTATTGCAAATCGCCAGTAATTACTGGAGTCACATAACAATTCAGACAAGAGGAGCTCGTATTTGCTTTTCGAAAAAATATCAAATAACCTCATCTTAAACGTTACACAGCATACATGTCCGTCTTATCTCGTTCTTAATGAATTATATAATTCCCCACTTTCAAACACATTATAGCTTTTATTCATTAATTATATTTCTTTAATATTATTTGAACAGGTTAGAGGTCATCAGCGCGTTCCGTCTGATAGCAAGGAATTTCATGAAGTTACAAAACGTGATGCTCTACGTCAGCTCGAAAATGAACTTGATAAGTTGCTGCAGACAGCGCCGGAGGATAAGAAAGATTTCCTGCGAAATGAAATGAAACGTTTCACACAGCTGTTTGATCGATTCTTGCAAGAAGGTGAGAAAGTTTTATTAAAGATTGTGCGAATACTTGAATTGACGTTTTTTTTAGATGGACCTGTCGAATGGGATAAGATCGAAAAATTGCCAACGGAAGCCGTAGAAGATTATTCGGGTCTTGATGCCCCCAAAAATGAGAAGGTAAATTAGCAACTCAATTCCAAAAAAAAAAGGTTTATATTTCACCAAGGACTTAGTGTAAGCCTGATCCGGTGAAATTAATACTTAAGTATATTAAATCGTATTCAAATATGCTGCCAGCCAGCATAATCTAGTACTAAAAATATCAATCATACAATTTTCTATTTATTGATGGAAACGGTGGTTGCCAGAAGAATGCCAATGCCTTCATTTGGTTTCTTTCAAGGATTCTTTTTCACAACGTTAACGAGCATTTGGTATATAATGATATACGTATGCATATGTATTCGTACGGATATTTTGACTTCCAAAATCCAACCCGATCCATTTGATGATATTTTTCACTAAGAAATGGAAGCGTTGTTTCACAAAGTCATGATCGTTGCACCGAAATTAATTTGAAAGAATCAGGCATCCACTTCTATTTGTTTGGTTTTTGCGCCAAACTCAATAAATGGATGTTTTCTATTATTTTCTATCTTAGGGGATACCCTGTGATGCGAGAGCACAGCCTTGGCGGGATGAAAATTAGGGTAGTGGGGCTGAGATGGGTTGAGTTTGAATGAGGTACCGGTGTACGTTTCGTTTAAACTTTTGCAGATCATAACTGCAGGGGAAAACAAAATATGGTAAGTTGTTCCACATTCGTGTTGTTCTGGATACAAATGAATCATAGAATTTAACGGTATGATTAACTGAACTTCGAAAATATTTAGAACATAATACATTTTAAATTGTAGAGTGTTTCTGAGGTTTTCTGGTTAGTACATTTTTCACTTTTAGATACGAGTCAGAAAGAATATGAGGTAATGAATATGGAAACTTTGAAAGGAAAAGAACACTACAGATGCATATTGCGAAACGAATTGGTAGAATCTAGAAAGTGGGAAATACTTTTGATGTTGATCTCAGAAATTATGGGGGAAAATTCTGTTGTTGTAGCGGCGCTTCGAGCTCTAATAAATGAGTGTGTCAAAAATTCTGACTATCCATGTTGGTAGCCTCTATGTCTATGTAGAGAAATGCAGCTGCCTCGATGGGGTTCTCCCACACCGCAATAAGCGCGTGGGGGCTGCTGGACATTTAAAGATGTGTTCAACATCGTGTGAAGCGAGGCCACATGCTGGGCAGGAGTTTTGGATGTCACTATCGATGCGGGACAGGTATGAATTCAGATGCGAGCACCAACCAGAAAGAAGTTGAGCTAACGTAGTTCTGGTTGCTCTTGGGAGCCGGGATTCGTCTGGAGATATGGCAGATAGTTGCACATTCAATACCTTATTTGGTTTTAGTTCCGCAATCGAAGAAAGCACCTCACCTCACTTCTGTAGCTGGCGTTATCGTATGGAACTCTTTAAAACCTTTGAACTTACGTTTCCCGGTCCCTCATGTTGTGTCCAACGTGACGCGGAGGTTGGGTTTTGCCCATCAGTTTTGAGTTAGGATGGTGATTCCGATAACAGCCAACTATTGTAGATACTGCTTGTTAAGAAGAGTGTTGTGGCCTTTTAAGGGCATCATTTTGGTCTATTGATGTAGATGGTCTTACGACGACATCAGGAGGCAACCTGTGACAGTTCTAAGAGCAGTATTCTGACAGGTCTGTATGTTTTTTCACTGAGTGTCGTATAAATTATCTGACTAGATGGGAGCCGCATAATTGGCCACAGATCTCTCGATGGATTTGTATGTCGCGATTAGGGTCTCGTTATCTTTCCCCCGGAAACTGCCAGCTAAAGCTGTAAGGACTTTGTTCCTACTTCTCATCCTGTCAAAAATGGTTGACGCATGAGCCGAGGAGGTGGCCATGCTGTCAAGGGTGACACCGATAATTTTTGGATGGTTAATTGTGAGAATAGTTTGACCATCTACTGCAATATCCACTTCCTTGGTCCAGACGGTAAAAAGAGTAGCAGAGTTGAGTTCTTTATTTGCTCGCACATTTGGGTGATGTCATTGCCGATTGCCAAAATCGAACAGTCATCAGCGTAGGTGGTGTCGCGAGTCCTGACATATGTAGATTAAACAGGGTGGGAGATAAGACTCCTCCTAGTTTAGATTTCTCATTTCTAAACTCTGTTTGGAACTGTAGCTAAGGTAATTGCCGATCCACTTGATTATTACCGACGGAAGAGATGTAACGCAGATGTCAGACAGGAGAAACGAGTGGCTGACAGTGTCAAATGCTCTCGACAAATCTAAAGCCACTGTTGTTGTTGTAGCAATGGTCAGAAGTTCATTGTGTGAGTGTGTTACATGCTGTTATTGTTCGTCATCTTCCTCGGTGTAAACGAATACAGCATGTAACACATAGACACACATCCTTCTTGCATTGAAGGGGTTTGGCAGCTCTTGGCCGTTGTAAAAACGGGTCGCTCCGGTGCGTAGAACCGGCTGCCGCAGGAACGAGTCTAAAACCACTAGAATAGTTCGTTGACATGGACGTGCTTGATTGATACCATTGTGTATTCTTGATGTGATGGCATTCAAAGCCGTAGTCGTGCTGTACATTCTTTTAAAGCCATGTTGATGATCGGCTAATTGAGTGTAGGTCGCACTTATAAGGTGGAGTAGTGCTTCAAGAGTCTTGGCTACAGGAGACAAAAGTGTAATGGGACGGTATGATTCTCCTTGCGTTGGTTTCTTCCCTGGTTTTAGAATAGGGATCACCCTTCCCTTCTTCCAAACGGAAGGATGATAGACGATGCGATGGAGAGCTTGATCGTGGTCGTTAAATAATCAATTGCTGGCGTGTCAAGGTGTGTAAGCATGACCATCCAGATAGCATCTGGTCCAAGGGTTTTGGAACTCTGTTTTTTTTAACAGCTGTGGCAACTTCTTCGGATGAAAATTGAAGTGCCTGGACAACTGAACGGTTACGAATGCTCCTGGTGATGAGTTGGTAACTCAGCAAAAGCCGCATTGGTGAAAGTTTGAAGTCATTCCAGTCGGGTTTGTTGTGATTGATGAACGTGCGGTGATCAGCAAACTGAATGTTGGATGATTTATTCAGTTTTATGAGGATTGGCAGATGATCCGAGGACAGTGTCAGGACTGGTTCCCATTGTGCATCGTTAATAAGTCCGACGCTGGCAATCGAGATATCGGGCGAGCGGGAACAGGTTAAAGCAATACGAGTAGGCGTGTCGTCATTGAGTGGACAGAAGTCTGAAGCATCAAGTTGTTCAGCTATAGTAACCCCTCTGGCATCGTTGTCGAGGTTAGAGTGCCACAATTCGTGATGTGCATTGAAATCACGAAGTAGGAAACGATATTGGCCAGTAAGCTAAGCAGTGGGTTGATATTAACATTGTATCCCGAGGGACAACGGCATACAGCTGGTATTTACAATATATATTGTAGATTTCAATATCAGTATTGCCTGACTGAATGGTTATGGCCTGTATCTGCATGATGTTGCGGCGATTGTGACGTCAATTTCTCGATACGGTACTGAGTGGTGTATTGAAAAAGCAATTCCACCACCAGCATTGGCCACTCTATCCTTCCTGATGATGTTGTAGTTGCCATAGGAGTTGAGGGATGATTTGGTGTTGAGTTTCATCTCCCGAATGTATACTAGTTGATGGTAGTAAGCTATTGTCTGTGTTGATGTTGATGATTGCTGTCCTCTGTTTCTGCATAGACTCGCAGTAAAGGAGGAATTCCGTTGCTTGTGGTGATTCAGCCCAAAGCAGTTTCTCAGATGGTACCATTCGTCGAGCATGTACATTTTACTGTGGTTGCATTAGGGTGCGGTGGTTTATTGCAGACGCAGCAGATCCAACAGGTCCTAGGACCTGGGTTGAGCTCAATTCCAGCGTGTTGGATGAGAATTGAGAGCAGTTACGCCAACATGTGTTGCTCCCAATTCCCAGGAAAAACGATGGGTGGTCAGAGTGTGTGACACACACATATCTTTCTTCTTGCGTCGAAGGGGGTTGTGGCACGGTCGCGCCGGTACGTAGAACCGGCTGCTGCAGGAAAAGTGTGATTCCCGGTCGATGGTTATTGCCTTTTGGTTGTTCTTTCTTGATTTCAGTGGACCCCAAATGTCTTCATGTAATGGCTAAGGCCACCAACAGGTAAAAATCCAGCCCACATCTCCTTACACTCAGCAATATGAAGCATTTGCGACGCTTAGCTCATTGTCGAGCATTCAGCGGCGCCGGACCTTCACGTCCACTTTGACAACTACCTATGTCCCTATAGGCTTCTTTGAGTACTCAACACCTACAATTGCGTTTTTTGCTATACCAGTCGCAGTGTTTTTGCAAAGCTAAGTTATTCGAATAATTACTGTGTTTTTGACAATCATAAGTTGTTTATTAATCAAAATTAATTTTACAAAGCTGTCTTTATCTGGCGAAGGAGCTGAATGCAATGTCAATCGTTTTGTACCCAAGATTGATTTTCCTTTGGAAGAGGTTTGTAAGGATAGTTCCCAAGTGGCCGCAACAAAAGAAATAATATCATCAAATTCGTTCCTGTTGTTGTAGTCTATACCGCTATAATTGTAGCATATCCGCCAATTTAAAATATTAGTATATTAATCTTATTTATATAATAATATAATAATATGTCATTATTTAGCGGCTGAGTAGAACTAATCCGCAACTAAAGAACTTATTCCATTTCAGTTGCAAAAGATGGAATACGGATTCCAGAAATTTTCCTTATCCATAAGACTAGCTATTTCGTATATGTATATGATTTCCCATTGAGTGCATAATCTCATTGCTATCATTAACTGCAATGTGCCAAATGATATTCCCTA
This sequence comes from Chloromyia formosa, assembly GCA_964017055.1. Lineage (NCBI taxonomy): Eukaryota > Metazoa > Arthropoda > Insecta > Diptera > Stratiomyidae > Chloromyia > Chloromyia formosa. The sequence goes on from OZ024814.1 coordinate 129,317,420, forward strand.
ATCACGCTATTATCTGTTTCAGATCCAGTCCATGTTAGACAAACTCGTCGTTATCAAGCTCAATGGTGGTTTGGGAACATCGATGGGATGCCACGGACCGAAAAGTGTGATTCCCGTCCGATCGGATTTGACATTCTTAGATTTAACCGTGCAACAAATTGAGGTAACATTACAACCTTCTACTTTTGTGAGAACTTGAGTAATTCCTTGGATTTCCACGTAGCACTTGAATAAAACCTACAACGCCAATGTGCCATTGATTTTGATGAATTCATTCAACACCGACGAGGATACCGAAAAAATCATCAGAAAGTATCAGGGATTCCGTGTTCAAATTCACACATTCAATCAGAGTTGCTTCCCACGCATTAGTCGTGAATCGTTCCTTCCAGTCGCCAAAGATTTCGATGTAGAAAAAGATATTGAAGCGTAATTATCCCTGCATAGACGGAGCTGGATGAATTTCTAAATCAACTGCTATTTTCAGATGGTACCCACCCGGTCACGGTGATTTCTATGAATCTTTTCAAAATTCAGGTTTACTGAAAAAGTTTTTGGATGAAGGAAGAGAGTATTGCTTCTTGTCAAATATTGACAATTTGGGCGCTACCGTTGATTTAAATATTTTGAATAAGCTTGTTGGTGAAGGACGGCCAGCTCAGCCTATTGAATTTGTTATGGAAGTTACGGATAAAACTCGAGCTGACGTCAAGGTGAGCGATAAATGTTGCTATGATGTGAACGATAAGCTATAATGACAGAAAACTTAATGCTTTTAGGGTGGTACTCTTATTCAATATGAGCACAAACTCCGGCTTCTGGAAATTGCGCAGGTACCGAAAGAGCACGTTGATGACTTCAAGTCGGTGAAAACCTTCAAATTCTTCAACACAAACAACCTTTGGGCAAAACTTGATGGTAAGTGTGAGAACTTTGTATTAACGGTAGGAGAAAATATTTGTAGGAATAAAATATTTTCTGGTACATAGTACCAGTAGAAAAAGTAATAACCAAAAACTTCACTCTCACTTACTTTAGTGGCACTGTTTACTTTGTTGAACTACCCCTGGGTGTATGGTATGCAGGGGAGAGTACGATATACTCCTATTTCACCGGGCGATGCATCGTGGTTCGCGTCTTGGCTAACAGTGGCTTTAGCGTTTAGAGCAAGCGTTCTGTGCGGTTTACTGAAGATAGAAACCCCCTAAACCGCGGAGCCTACGCAAGGGGAATGCGAAATCATCTGAATTTAAAACCCGCCATTGATAAAAGGCGCAAACCACTATGCGTAGCCAGATCAACTAAAAATGTTCCGAAAAAATAGACCTTTTGACTCCAAGAAAAGTTTTTCCGGCTATACTATAAAATTGAATTCACATATATACTTATTAAAATCTCTTCCATTACAGCAATCGATCGTGTACTCAACGAGAAACGCTTGAACATGGAAATCATCATAAACAATAAAACACTAGAGAATGGGTTGCGTGTTATTCAACTCGAAACTGCCGTGGGTTCAGCGATGAAATTCTTCGATGGAAGCTTAGGTATCAATGTGCCACGATCTCGATTCTTACCGGTGAAGAAAACATCTGATTTGCTGCTAGTTATGTCGAATTTATACAGTTTGAAGAGTGGAAGTCTAGTAATGTCGCCACAACGAATGTTCCCCACTACGCCGCTAGTCAAATTGGGCGAAAATCATTTCTCAAAAGTCAAAGAGTTTCTGGGACGATTCGCCAATATTCCGGATCTAATTGAACTCGATCACTTGACCGTATCGGGTGATGTCACGTTCGGGCGAGGAGTTTCGTTGCGGGTAAGTTGGTTTGAATGCACTGGTCTTTTGAATATCCGAAGAGAAACTTTCACTTTTTTCCCCCGTTTTATTATTTTAGGGCACTGTGATCATCATAGCTAATCATGGCGATCGTATTGATATTCCAACCGGTGCAATATTGGAAAATAAGATCGTGTCCGGCAACATGCGTATATTGGATCATTAGGATGGATTGTGCGCAAAATTTAAATGTTCATATGCGCAAATTTCTTAGTGAAATTTTAAAGATCCCAACAATTCCAAATGGAATTCTTACAATATAAAAAAAATTGTTGTAGTTTGGTAGTTTGTTGCATTCATATACATATTGTTGAGAAATTTTTCATTAATCGCACTGTGAATCAAAATCATTAAATTCATTATGTTAATACAATGCTAATGCATATATCATGGGGATGTTTAGTTCCTTGATTGGATAAAGCAATCCGAAATTGCGGGGCAATAAAAGTTTTGACTGATCTTTTATAAAAAAAACAACCTGTTTTGATTTGTTCATGTGTAGACTAAAAATAAATGGCTTAGCTGACGTTTCATTGGCAGAAACCAGTATCGGACGATGCACCCCCTGCTCCCATTTTGTCGACTACCTGCAAGAAGTCGGGAAATGTTGTGGCTTCTTATTAAGTCCCGCACCACAGAGGGAAGAAAACACAAACATCCAGACTCTTGGATTCCCTACTGATGTAAAAATTCTAATAGAGGACACCAACTCTGAAGTCAGGAACGGGGAGACCCACGGGGGACAACACGGAGCATTATCTGCAAACCAACGATAATGCCCAACGCCTTTTTGATCTCGCAACCAGCAGAAATTTTGCTATCAGCTCGACAACTTTTCCACACCTACGCATCCATAGGAAAACTTAAGCTTGCCCCGATGGTCGTGCCTTCGACCAGATAGACCGTGTCCTCATTCAACTGTGATGGATCATCACTGTCTCATATCGAAAGCAGCCCGATCCGAAAATTTTATATTCATAGACGGCAATCACCCGCAATTGAGGAGGAGTATGTATCCACGCTTAAAAGGGAACTCCACCCACTCCTTCGGAGCACAACAACAAGACCAAGGGCCGGTCAAAGGCTAAGGCAAAGCAGGCGGTCGTCTGGGGGGTTGACTCTGAAAGAGTGCCAAGACGAAAGCCAAATTTGAGAGTGTATTTTGTCAATTTAGAGCTGAATTTAATATAATTCCATATAGTTATAAAATTTCACGATTAATCCAATCGAATGTGATTCTCACCGTTAAAATTCACGAGCGCCAACGATTTATTTCCAATCTTGAGCCTTATTCTCCAGTGAGAGTAGATATTCTCACTGGACGAAAATATAGTACCAAGCAAAACCGCCCGAACGACAGTGGCGTCACTTTCACAACCGCCCTTGTACAAGTGTCATGCCATTCTCCCTCCCCCAAATATTTTGAAAAAAATTGAGGGGGGTTAGGAGGGCGCCAACATTTCCTTGCCTGCGCCTTAAGTTAGACTTTGACCGGCCCTGACAAGACTGGTGCATGGGATTTAACCAAGAGGAAAATATTAGGCGTTTTTTTGTACTGCGGTGCAGGTTAATTGGGGTCTATCCGGGTTAACTTACACATATTACACAAACAACATACCCTAGTTGTTCGTGTAATGTGTGTAAGTTAACCTGGATAGCCCCCAATTAACCTGCACCGCAGTACAAAAAAACACGCCTATAGATGGTTCGAAGACGATGAGGAAGATCAACGTGGCGAATAAACAGTTTGAGTAAACAGAAAAAAAAGAAAATGAATTACCAATTACTGCGGAAAAACGCTAAAGCTATCATAAAGCGGTAGAGCGGGAGAAAGAAAGCTGAATCCCCTAAAAAAGACAAGCATACACGATTTTAAATAATATAAGTGTGTATAAAGCAAAGACCACCATATGCAATGATGAAAATGATGCTACCGTATGTGGCCCACTTGAGGTCGACAAAAGAGCTACTAATTCCCGAGAAAAAATATATTCCAATATAATATAGCAGCCGTGCTTCAGTAGGAACCAATACTCGCAAAAGTCGAGGCGGCAATTGAGGCGCAAAAAATAACAAAGGGTCAAGTAGCGACGGTCTACCAGCGAAACCCGTTCCTGCGTCATTCGGTTCTACGCACCGGAGCGACCCGCTGCATTAGCAACGGCCAAGAACTGCGAAACTTCTTCAACGCCTGTTGCTACCACAACAACAACAACCAGCAGAACCTATTAAAAGTGGCGGATATTGTACCAAAAACGCCATGTACACGTCGATTCGAAACTTGCAAAACAAAAATGTTTTCGAAGTATTATATTCAATCCATGAAAAGACAAATCATAGAGAGAAGAATAAGGTCACACGCCGAAGATATAATCGGGGAATATCAGGGAGAATTTCGACCTGGACAATCCAACAACTGACAAGCAGGCTATCCAATTCACTGTAAATTAAGTGCTAGAAAAACATTTCAAGTTCAAAAGGGAGTTCCACCAAATATTGTGAACCTTGAACACGGATACAACAACGTCGACCGAAGCACTCTGAGCTAATCCAGCTGACCAGAATGACAGTGTTTGACTGCGTAGGTCGGAATCAACAACCACTTGATCGAAGCTTTTAACATGCAAGCCGGATTAAAGTGGTCGACGGGGTGATCCCTACGTTATTTAATCGGTTACTTGAATACGAAAGTGTCCTGTGGACCTGGAGATAACGGAAATCCTCCTGATGTCAGCTACCCAAAAATGTAGATGGAAATGCTGATGACATTAACACCATGTCAACATCAACCAAGGGGCGAGCGATACGCTGTAAGCTCTCAATCAGACAGCAAAAGAAGTTGGTCTACAAATCAAATAATCCAATGCGAAGATGCTGACACAAAAACCCGAACAAGTAGATCGATTATGCCGGAGATAAATCTTTGGTTGGACTAGCAAAAGGGAGACAATTTCATTTACCTTGGATCCAACGTTGCAGAGAATGGCGATGAGACTCGTGAAATGAAACGACCAATCCAACTGACAAACCTGAGCTTCTATGCAGTACTCAACCTACTAAATAACAGCTTCAGATCATGTCTAGGAAGGCGCTCCCACTGCTGACGGTTCTATGCACAGGAGCTTCTCGTTCATCAGTAACGGCCAACGGCTGCCAAATTACTTCAGGTTAACAACGAGTGTATGTATCTTTCAAAAAGCTTGGCCGGGCTTGGCAAACCGCAGCGTTTAAAGAGACCCTATCATACCTTGTACTGAGCATACTCCGGCTAGGGCCATCCCTAGTCAGAAGCTCAACGTCGAGTCTCTCTAATTGCCTTGACTCCTCCAGGGGCATGAGTGCGTCAACATCTCTAGCATTTTTTTATGCCTTGTTGACGTTTCAATAGCATATATACTTTTCGGAAGTGCAGTTGCTAGCATGCACCTCCTATTCGCGCTGTCCTTATACTGATAAGCTCGGAGCACTGTGAGAGTTCTATTAGTACTCAGAGGCAGTTTTTGATCGCGCCGAGATTTGATTTCCGAGCTCTAGATTAGTATCGTAGAGCGGTGAACGAACGATCACGGCCACCGAGCGCGACCAACGTCGAGTGGAACCGTATATTATTCGTGCTAGGTACTCTCTTCGCTTGGACCAGGCCTAACCAGAGCCTCAGCGTCAACTGGAGCCCTAGAAGAGCTGGTACCAAGTGCAGGATGCTAGTAGCCTAGTATAGCTAATAAGTTTGAGTGCATTAACCGACGTCATTGTCCTTCTGAAATATGGTACAGGATATGAAATCTTGTCTGAATCAACCATGACGTCCTATCTTTTCGGTTTTGCGACCATTTAGAAATGCAATTGGACATTGCAGCAAGTCCCAACCATAACACTGACACTCCCGGACTTCAAACAAGAATAAAAGTTACATTAGCGTTATGAACATTGCAAGTGTCGCAAACACTGCTTAAAATTGGATGGTTACTAAATGTTGTGACTAGTACATTTAGTTAAGTTAGTCTACTATATATCTGAGCTGCCCTGATACCGTGGTAATTTGCTTTTAGCAAAAGAACTTGAACAGGTCGACCAATTTCCGTATAGTGCCAAATTTTGAACATTCCTTTCTTTCTGAAACTAGCATGTACTCAGCTGCGTTTTTTTAAAAAGTTGATTTTTGTAATTACATACATATTCACATAACAGCCGCTCCCTCGTATACATTTATTATAATTAACTGTCTTAATAAAATCTCCGCTTATCGGAGTGAACTCCGAATTTCTGGGTTTAGAGGGCACTCAAACGCTATACGTAATTTCTATTGAAATGTAAAATTGTAAATACCATTGCATACTTGTGCTGTTGGAAGTACTGAATTGGACGTATTTATCGATAAATTAAAAGTCTCCGTTTGTAGAAAGAAATTTTCAGATATACATTTTATTTATAAAAGGAAGTATTTACAACTCTCATTACATAGTCATAAACATTACTTTAGATAAATAGTTTTAATACTTCTAAATCAACTAGCATTTGTTATTATTAAAATATTGTACAATATTTATTCATGTACTTTTGATTCCTTTTCTTTATCGTGTACGTTAGTCTAACGAAACATTAAACTTTACAAAACAAAACAAAAAACGAAAAAAATAGTCAAGATTGAAATGCAAGATTTTCAATTACTTAATGTGTATGTAAATAGGCTATAACTACACGTTCCTTAGAAATTCGCACTATGGTCCTACAAAGTATCACTACTAATTAGCACTGTTGCCGAAACCTGGAAAGTCGCTCGCTTCCGACTCTTCGTCCCGTTCCACGCCTATACAATGGATGCCATTCCGGAGCATTGGCGTGCCCTTTCCTTTCCCCAACACTCGTGCGACAATAATCAATTGTATTATTTCCTGGCTATTTTTCGAATTCATAATATGCAGCTTTTCTCTGAGCAATTTCTCTTTGAAGGCGAAAAATTCAATTTTCATTGCGAAGAAGTTCTGCTCGTCCATTTTCGTGCCAGCAAATTCGGTGATTTTACAGTGCAGACTGGGCGTTGTCGAGACATCAGGTACAAGCAGTGGCGATTCGGAAAATTCACCGAACAATTCGGTGGGTAGTTGCAAGTCAACGGCGTATCTGTGGTTGATCTGCAGAAATCCTAGATTGACAATAATGCCATTGTCGGTCGGCTGAAATGTAACTGTTTTTTCCGAATCAAAATCATCCTTGAGCGTGGCAGTGTCGAAATGAACGTGATGATCTAAAATGAGATAAAGAGAAAAGAGAAGAATTAATTAAGATTATTTTCAGATTTTTCAATGTTAAGTTAGAGTCAATGATGTTTAATTCGACAAGTTCTAACATCTACCTCACATCAGCAAATGTTTGAACAAAAACTTAAAGCTCTGGTGTTTGCGCGAAAATATTAACCGCAAATACGAGGGCAAGGTGACAAATTTTCGGCCTGACAATGAAAGACTGTGATTTTCAGTTCAAAAATGATTTTATTTTTCTACACATTTGGTCCAGCGTTTCTGCAACATCAGTATTCCTTCCCGGAAGTGAGAGTCTGGAAGGCTGTGAAAATATTCATCTACGGCCCTCTCAACTTCATTGGATGCAAAGCGCTTATCAGAAACAAATTTGTTCAAGTTTGGGAACAGATGGAAGTCGGAGGGTGCCAAATCAGGAGAATAGGGGGGATGGCCGAGCAAATCGTACCCCAAATTCCGCAGTTTTCCCATCGCCAACGCACACTTGATGTAAATTGATGTACAGGTGCGTTGTCCTGGTGAAAGATGATTTTTTTCTTCTTCAAGCCAGGCCTCTTCTCTTTTGTCAAGAAGTTTGGAGTAATATTCGCCTGTTATTGTTCTAATTTTTTCAATTAACAGGATCCATTACGTATCCCAAAACACGCTGGCCATGACCTTTCCGGCAGATGCGATCGACTTCGCTTCCTTTACCGCTGAACCACTGGCTTCCACCTACTGCTTCGACTGCTGTTTCGTTTCTGGCATGCAGTGGTGGACCCAAATCTCATCCATAGTGACAGATCCCTGCACAAAATTAGTCGGATCCCGATTGAATCGGTGCAAAGATTGCTGCGAAAATCGTTTGGGGATTTGCTTTTGATTGGTATTCAGCAAATGCGACACCCATCTTGCGCAGAGCTTCCGCATCTCTAATTCTTTGTGCAAGATGTTTCGCACCCTTTCTTCCGATATCCCCACAGCCTCAACAATATCACTCACTTTCATCCGCCTATCTTCCAACACGATGCACTTTTTCAATGGTTTCCGGTGTGGTTGCGGCTTTTGGCCGTCCTTCACGTGGGTCGTCTTTGAGGGACGTGCGACCACGTTTAAACTCAGGTGCCAATTTTTTATCGGTTGACATTGAAGGAGTCTTCGTTTTGAATAGATTAACTAACCCCTAAGGATTCATCCGAAGTTAAAAAAAGTTTACGGGGACTCTGATTTTATGACCGCACGATATTCAAGTTTCCCCATTGCAAAAATTCGTGTAAACAAACTACTTGAGAGAACAAGTTGAAACTTGTCATACGAACTAATGACACGTGCACCCAGGCAGGAAATATAAAAATTTTTATTGATTGTAACGATATTTCTGTGTCAGGCCGAGAACTTTTCACGTTACCCTCGTACCTCTATTCTGGTCCAATGTTTTCGCGCAAAACCAGAGCCTTAAGTTTTTGTTCAAACATTTGTTCAAGGTTGGACCATAAAGTAACAACTACTAGAGATGGAATTTCATACGATTTAAGCAAAAGCGCTGTGCCAATTGAGACGTAAATAATCAAATGAAAGTCGCCTTTAGAGGGATAGAGAGGAAAACACTGTAAAAAGCTCTTCAAATGACAACTGCCTAGTACGTTTCATCGTATGAGTAACATACGAGTACATGTTATTTGGCATTACCCCTTCGTGTACTTAATCCCACACATATGCAACTACTAGGCAGGCACTCTTAATTCATATGGAGTCCCACTTCTTGTTAGCCATCTCTATTCTTTGGTAGGACTGTAAGACTTTTAGAAAGTCTGATTTAGGTCCAGAGCCGTACTAAAGATGCTAATTAGTTCACAAACTTTGTTTTAAACCTTTTGATCCAGGCTGGAAAAATCAATTGGGGAAACACAAGGCTCTAAAATTTTCAGATTTCTGATCAATCAATCCCAGAATATCTTTAAAGATGTCACAATCGATGCCACCGATCTATCTATCAATATCAATTCCAACCAAAAAGAAAACTTTAAACTAAAATGTCGGAAACCTCCTTCCAAGAGTTTTATGAGCTATGACTTTGCTCTCTTAGAAAACATCTATCATTTCATCAACTGCTAACTTTTTTACCATGTCATGTCACGATTAATTAAAGGTCCATGTACTCATGTTACTCATCCTACACAGAAAAATAAAAAGTTCATGTTTGCAGACATTCATGCGAAAAAAAACTTCGTAACAAGTTTCCCCATTTGGAAACAGGATGGAGTATAGATAATAAATACATAATGGGAAATTGGAATGATTTGGCCGATATTTTTATACATAGTTGACCTCCCAATAACCATCCAATCGAATGGAATATACTGAAGTCAATCGAATGGAAGGGCGAATTTGTGATTATCGCGTTCTATTGTGTATCAGTGGTGACAATGACAACATAGTTCCTCTAAGGTTCGATACATTAGGCAGATGTTAGTCGTATTTCTTGCTAACAGAATAGAATAACTTGCCCACATTGCACTAAGAAGGGGAACCTCTTCTGTAAGCTACTTTTCAGGTTTAAATATTCAGAGTACGCTGCGCTGCAGATAATGCAGTTTACTTATGCTATTTGAATGTTGATTGCCTTGACTCCTCCAGGGGCACGGACGCATCAACATCTCTTGTATTATTATCCCTTGTTGACGTTTTGATAGCATACGAGTATTTTCGGATGGTGCAGTTGCTAGCATTGTATGGTTAAATTACTTCCCGAAAAGTAATAATTATTTAAAATTTAATTACTGTTATAAATCGAATTTAATAAATACTAATTAATAACTTTGCGTTTTTTGTGGAAGGTAATAAAATATTTTGGATTTATTTACTCCGAAATTATGATTTAATAAATAATTACTTTGCATTTTTATGAAAAGTAATTAAATAGTATTGAATAGTAATTATTACTTCTCAGTTCCAATTACTTTTCCTGAAAAAATAATTACTACTTTTGAATTACAATTACTTTTTCTGAAAAAGTAATTATTGCTTATAAATTATAATTACTTTCTCTCAAAAAAGCAATTATTACTTTTGAATGCAATTAATCTTATTGAAAAAAGTAATAAATAATTTTTAATTATTTTTTAGAAAGAATTTAATTGGTAATAAATAGTTGTAATTAAATAATTTTAATACTCTGCTTGCTAGCATAGCTTGCACCTCCTATCCGAGCCATCTTTTACCGACCAGCTTGGAGCGTATTTGGGCACAATGTTAATAAATAGAACTTCATTCCCAGTGAATAAAATGTTGATTTTGTGTACAGTAGAACCCCTCTTAACCGGCCTCGGATTAACCAGTCTATCCCATGGAACAAATTTTTCTCTTTTTCAACGTATAATAGCTGATCATTGATTGATTGACTATGGCTTTTCTTGAAAAGTTTTTGGAAAATAAAACGCGGGTGACGCGACGTTTAGGTTTGTAATGGCTGCATTAAGGCAACAGGTAGCGTTACGTAGCGTGTCGAAGTGCTCCGTAGCACTACAACCTATCCGCCTTATGATTGCAATCGCCCAATTGATTCGCTCTTGAGCAAGTACTACCTCTTCGTAGTAAAAATTTTTCACGCTCTCTGGGCATGGGGCATGATATGTAGCTGTTCAATCACGAAACAAGTCTTGTGATCGGTAGCGGATCGACAAATGTGTAGTGGAGGGGATATTTTGATGCGTAAATACCTGCTGCTACCAGCTGCCTAGGTGCCTGATTGCAGCCAATGTGTTAGTATTGTAGCTTGCAGACTGGGGGAGAGAGTTGATCGCGAGTTTAATTCCTCTCTTGTTTCCGAGTCTATTTTTCTATGAATCAATTAAAAACGGGCTCCTGTGTTTCTTTTCTTCTTCGCCTGTTGTTTTTTCGGAGCCTTTCTGAACGAATTTCGCTTGAGAAAATTTCTTGAAAATTAGGAAAAGAAGGGGGGGAATTACCTCATTTGCTTGTTTTTTTAATAAAACCTTTTGAAATATGTGCAATGATAAAATATGTACAATGATGAAATATGTAGGAGATTTGAGTTGAAGTTTAAATCCTAGCTAAACCCAAGACACACACTGAACTAAAGAAACATTTTTCCATTTTCCCCTAAGTTCTCTTTTCGCTGTTCTGATCTGTTCTGTATCGTTTCTTTGCTGGTATTCAGTTCTGATATATTCTGTACACAAAGAAATGTGGCTATCGTGTGCGAATAACACAGAATAGATGAAAACCACATTGGATATTATCTGAATTGTTAAGCATACTCGTACATATTTGCAAAGTATGGTAGATTATGTTTCACCACAACAAATGTGTTTTCATGTCAGTGTCAATGATTTTTTGCTGATATTGAAGGGAGTTTCCGTACGGGAGGAAAGTGGATTTCATTGAACTGGTGAGTATGTCGGGTAAAACGCTTATGGATTCTACAAATGTATGGCCTATTTTGTTGGGGAAATTTGCAGTTCGTATTGTACAATATATAAATCTTCCTCCGGCACATGTAAAAGTAAAGTATGCGATTTCTTTTCATTCGGGATAATTACATCCCGTGTTGTAGCACAATGAGCGCAATCGTATGGTGTGCCATGATTAACATGGCAGCCCTTTAACCCAAGGTAATGTAACCTACAAAAAAAAACTGCAAAATTGACTAACTGACTTTCAAACTGGGTCGCATTACAAGGAGCATTTTGGTAAAAAATATTTGCAACAATACGCACGTTGACGACTTGACCCCCGCTCTGTAACTCTGTTACTAAACTACTACGGATACTAATGTTATATTACTGTGTGAAACTTATAAATTTCCAAATCAAATATGTACATAAGTTTCCAGATCAAGTAAATGAATGCTTATATGCAACAAATATACTTCCTATTAAAGCAAGACTTGGAAATTATTTAATTCGTTTTGTCAATTCATGGAAGTAAATTATTTACGTAGAAAATATACTTTTATTACCAATGATGTACATTCATAATAAGCAATTTCAGACTGCTTGACTAGCCAAATAAAACATTTCTCTATTTTTTGTTCTTATAACTATATATGCACATTCTTTCCTTAATAAACTGCAAGCAATAGTATCGTACGAATATTTTACGCATGCATAGAACATTGCATGCATCTGATCCGTGTTTATAGCTTAGAAAATCCCTAAACACAAATCCATATTACATTTTTCTACCAATGTGTCTGTTAACATTTTACTCGCACTCATTAAAGGAAAATGTGTCTAGATGCTGCTAAAAACATGTTGATTCCAAAAACATACGAATCCAGGATTTCGGTCATGCAATGGACTATGATTTTTTTTATGTGCAAATTTATATGAAGCAAGTCAAACACTTCATCGCTTGCTTTTGGCTACGTTGCCGTACCGTTCTTCTTGATGGAATGAATACGAGAGATGTTTGTAGGTGGACGAATTTGTTTTGATAGCAGTTTGGATGCGAAATCAAGCGTTGTGTTTTTATACCCTTCACGGATATGATAGGGTATATTAACATTGTCATGAAGTTTGCAACGCACAGAAGGAAACATCTCCGACCATTATAAACTATAGGTATATACTCGTATATTCTTAGTCAGTATGATGAGACTAAGCTTTGTCCGTCTGTCTGTCTGTTTCTATGCAAACTAGTCCCTCAGTTTTAAAGCTATCGAGCTGAAATTTTGTACAAAGCCTTCTTTCTATTGCACGCTGTAAATATGTCGAAGCCAACGGAATAGGACCACTACGTCGTATAGCTGCCATAGGAACGACCGGTTCAAAAATTCGTCTTTGTGAGAAAAACTTTTTTATTTCTGAAGATAACCTTTTCAAATTTCACACTAATCAATAGTATCTTTAGTCAAATCACATTCCCGAATTTGGTTGAAATTGGACTCCTCTATCGTATACCTGTCATAGGAACGACCGTTGCAAAAGCAAGTTTTTACTAGAAAAACTTTTTATTTCTGAAGATATCTTTACCAAATTTCATATTGTTCAAACATATTCAGTGCCAATTCATGTTCCTAAATTTGGTTGAAATCGGCCCACTATTTTATATACCTCTCATAGGAATAGTGAAATCGGAACAAGTTTTACTACTAATTTCAAAGTGGCAAATGCACCATAAGTTCGTGAAGGGTATCATACCTCCGGCAAGCTAGCCGAAGGCTAACTTGTTTTATGTACGTAATAGGTTTTTGGTGTAACAAAAAGAATGCATGAAATTTATGAAGTCGGTTATTTTTTCCGCAGTTAGTCTGCTAAGTTTCTCTTCGTATTAGGTCGGATTTACTTTCTTAATAAAAAACAATGATTTCAATTACTTTTTTTGCCAACAAAAGGTAACTTATTGAATTGAAATATTTTATAGATCCAACGACGTCGAGACCTGGCTGCCTGGATCATCGTCCTCCAGTTTTCTCGGTCAAATGACCGCGTCCCCTAATTTTGGAAGCCCAGCAGTTGTTCGGCTGCCTCATCTACTGAGTGTTTCCAATGAGCTCTCAGTTCTCCTCGCAGCCTTGCTCCGTGGTTCATGCGTTCATTCGTTGCATATGTCCTCCCCATTGTAGACGTTGTAGTTTGACGATTCTCGAAACTTCTAGCTCATCATACAGTTCGAACAGCTCATGGTTGTAATGTACCGGATGCGCCATCAATTTCGGTCGCAAACTACTCCGAAAATTCGCCGAAGGACTTTACGTTTAAATGTGTTTTTCATGTTTTTGGAGGATTGAATAAGAGTCCAGGTTTCGTAGCCATAGCATAGCACAGGTTGTATAATGGTTTTGTATATGCGGAGCTTAGTATTTCTCTGCACAAACTTCGATTTCATTATTGGGAGGACCGAGAAGAAAGTCTTATTTGATAGCTGTGTCCGTCGCTTGATTTCATCAGTTTCATTGGCGTCCCCAGGTATATGAAGTCGTCTAGGAATTTGATGCTGAAGTCCCTGACGTTAATATTCGGTTGTTCTGGCGTCCTTGCTCTTGATTGCATCATTACTTTTGTTTTGTCCTGGTTAATGCATAGTCCAACTTCTTTTGCAGCCGTGTCAAGATTATTTAGTAGTTCTTCTACGTCGGGCAGGTTTCGGGAAATGATGTTGATGTCGTCAGCGTCCACTGTCAATTGCGTCGACTTGAAGAGCAGTGTGCCGCTGTCTCTCTCTCTCAATCGCCCTAATCCCTTGTGGGGCATAGTGCGTCAACTGTTCCATGTGGCCCAGATGACGTTTCGTCGGCATAAACTGGCTTCGGAGAATGCAGTTGCCAGCATGGACCTCCTGCACATCCATGGCCACGAACACATCGTCGTGGACGGAATTCGAACCCGAAACGCCGGTAGTCAAACATGAGACTGATGCCCCACACACTGCGCTACCGGCCACCCCAGTGTGCCGCTGTGGTCCGCATTCATTACCCGGATGGCGTGTTCAAGTGCCAGGTTGAAAAGCGTCGGAGCCAGTCCATCGCCTTGCTTCAGTTCAGTCCAGTTCCACCAGATTTTAGCAGTCCAGGTGGAATCTCGTATGCACCCGGCGCTTTATTTGGTTTGAGTGACTGCAAGGCGAGATTGTGCAAATTCGATGGGTATATTTCCCGGTGTTTTCATAAAATATAAAAACGCTTCGCATTGTGCGAATGTATGTATTGCGCCACGCAGTCCATTTATATTTATCTCAACTACAATACTTGACTATCGGGAATTCCCACTGCACGTCACTGCTTATAACATATTTTTTTTTATTTGATTCGAAAATCTATTTATTTCATTTGGAATTTTTTTATAAATTCATTATTCATGAATTTTTGTTGATTTAATACAGAAATTTATTTATTTGTCTCAGAAATTTATTCATTTCATTTGGAAATTTATTTATTTGTCTCGAACATTTATTTATTTCTTTCGGAAATTTATTGTACTTGAACTGAAAATACTATACATAAATGGAAGCGACGATCTTAAGAAGTTATATATGAGATTTCCTACAGAAAAACAAATAGACTGGGTAACCACAAAAAAAACATCTTTCATATTCCGAACGAAGCTGTTGATTTGAATAATAATGGAATGATTTCGGAAGTGCTCTTATTTGTTTTCAAAGATGTGATGGACATTTTTTTTCCTTAATAAGTTTTGCAAACACTAACTAGTGACTATCATGGAAGTACATGTTCGCATCTACATTTACTATTTTATGTAGGATGAGCATTTCAATGTAAACTTTGCCCATCATATTAAAAATGAATATTTCTCATGGACAATGCAAAGAAAATACGTTCATATTGAAATATATGCTCTACGTATGTAAACTCACGTAATACTTGAATTACATACATAACGTCCATAAACCACAGCTATTTCGTTCAGACTTACGACTTTGTTGCGACTTCTACTTGCAATTGGTGATTCCAAGAAAGATACTATTTATTGTACTTATATACGAATATACATAGTTACCCGGACTACAAAAATCAATGGAATTATTTTGATTAAACTCTATTGCAGCTCGAAATGATCCAATCAATAAGTAGCGTGTATTCGTAAATTTAAGCCAGAGTCCAAACCGTATATACCCTAGACTTATACAGACGTAGTGGTGATACCAAAAGTACCAATTGACAACGACCATATGCATTAAAAGTGAGTTTCCTATATGGCCCAGTTGGCACGCATTCAGGAGAATCTTGACCATTCTCAAAATCAAATAACTAACCCACTCTACAAATATTTGTTGAATTTTTCAAGTCGCTAGCTTCATCCTGTCGAAAGTTATTGCTTATTTGAAGTGTGACTTGTAGGGGAGGTAGAGGTTTCTTTTTCCGAAGCTTGCGAGTTTTTAATAACAACCAACCAGATCTCAGTGTGTCTGTGAGGCTACCCTTCTTTGGAAGTTTGCAGACTGTAATAATTGGAGAGGCATTTGTGTGCTTCCTGCCGTTGCCAAGATAATAGCTAAAATCGTCCTGGAAAGACTAAAGGCCCACTTAGAAAGCACAATTGATGAAGAGCAGGCTGGCTTTCGATCCGGATTCTCCTGTGTCGATCACATTAACACCTTGCGAATCATCATCGAGCAATGCGCTGAATACGATTCTCCGCTTCACTTGCTTTTCATCGATTTCGAAAAGGCTTTCGATAGTGTGAACCGGGATTCTATATGGGCGGCCTTGCGCAGGAGAGGCATCCCTGAGAAGCTTGTGGCTATTATTAAGGCAACCTATGACGGCGCGAAATGTCGCGTTCTGCATAAAGGTAAGGTGTCGGGGGACTTTGAGATTCGCAGTGGAGTTCGGCAGGGGTGCATCCTCTCACCGATCCTATTCCTCATAGTGATCGGCGACGTGTTGCATGCAGCCCTATCCGGACTCGACAGAGGAATTCAATGGACTTTGACATCTTATCTACAACATCTTGACTACGCTGACGACATATGCCTACTCTCCCACAAAATCATGGATCTGTCCGCAATGGCGTTAGATCTCGAGAGGGAGGCAAGTAAGGTTGGGCTAAAGATTAATACCAACAAGACCAAGGTTCTTAGCCCGCCGTTGCGAAAAAGAAATCCGACACCTATTGCCATCAATATTAATGGGCAGCCTGTGGAGAAGGTGGACAACTTCGTCTACCTGGGTAGCATCGTTGCCGAAAATGGTGGTACGGAGCAGGACATCGCTCGTCGTATCAACCAGGCTAAACGAGCATACGGCATGCTGTCCAAAATCTGGCAGGGCAGTTATCTCAGCATTAAGACCAAGCTGGGCCTGTTTCGCTCCCTGGTACTATCAGTGCTTTTGTATGGGAGCAGTACATGGAAAGTTTCCGTAGGAGTTACCAGAAAGCTGCAAGTTTTCGTCAACTCATGTCTTCGTCGAATTTTAAAAATTTTCTGGCCCGAAACAATATCAAATGAAGAGCTAAGTCGGCGTACGGGTCAGATGCCAATCGACGAATTGATACGCAGGCGAAAATGGCAGTGGATAGGTCACACATTGCGGAAGAGTGATAACTGCATTGCTTTGCATGCCATGAAATGGAACCCCATTTCCAACCAAGGCCGACCAAGAGGGGGTCCTCGAATCACATGGCGTCGATCTGTGGCAAAGGAGTGTCAGGTATTGGGTAAGTCTTTTGGGGAGTTGCGCCCCATTGCCCAGAACAGAGTACGATGGCGCGCAGGAGTAGTTGACGCGCTATGCCCCGCTAGGGGTTAAGGCAAAGTAGTAACCAGATCTCAGTACAAACATTTTACCAAAATTTTAAGTCACTAGATTCATTTCATCGAAAGCTATGGCTTATTTGAAGTTGGTTTCATTTGTAGGGGAGGTAGGGGTTCCTTGGGTCGGATCTTGCCCATCACTGCCACCAACAAATAAGATCATGCTACAAACATTTAAACTAAATTTGAAGTCTCTAGCTTCTTTCTATCGAAAGCTATCATGCGAACGAATAGACAGACAGACAGACGGACAGACAGACATGGCTAAATGGAATCAGGAGATGATCATGATCATTTATATATACACATTGCTATACCTCCTTTAGGGTGTTACATAATTTTATCTTGACAAAAACAATATACCCTATACTACTATATAAGTAGACTACTTTTTGTATCGTCGAATTTTTGACTAGCAGTATAATAGCAGTAATTTTCTTTATAAAAAGTTTGACAGATCCCGCAGATTGGATAACGCGGCCTAAGGTATAACAACCCTTAGTCTGATCTTATTTCGGCGGAAACCGATATTGTCCATGCATGGCTTATTTCGTTAATTTTCCAATGGACATTTTCGATTCAAGACATAAGTATCTATATGGATTATTTCGGATGACCCTTTCCGCCATGACTAATTTCAGTGCCCCTTATTTTATCATAGACAAAATCAAAATTCAAAGTAAAATTTGATATTTTTTGTTCAAGCGCTACTGTCTGAAGTCGATAATATTGAATTTTATTTTTGGTCCACTTCCAATGAATTTTAAAAAAATAAAAAATATATCCTCCAATTCTAGCGAACGGCAACAATAAATTTGCTAATCATTTTTCTTTGCAGATTCCAAATATAATTTTGAAAACTATTTATATCTTCACGTGGACAGAAAGTTTCGTGTGAAGTATTGTCCAAGAAACACATTACCCGATATTTCACCGAATGCGTAGTAATAGCTGTGCAAATACCTGTATATTGTTAACGTACTTATAAAATACGATTTATTATTATTGAAAGTTATATCTTTCATTCATTTAACTCCAAGAATGCCCTGACTCAAATATTAGAAGAAAATCACTTGAAAGAAGTCACTCCTATTCTACGTGATAAATGAAGAATAAAATTCTATTACGTAGTTCCATCCTAAACGGTCACAGTTCTAATTGATGTTGAATCTTCCGAAAAAATTCAACAAACTTTTTTTTATCCAATCACATGCTAATTGATGATGTTAGTCAGGTCGCCCATTCACACCCTAATGTGAGAAATTGTGGATTGTTGAAAATTTGTACAATAGGAATGGTGAGAACTGTAATCAGTAAGGCGGCTAGTACACTATAAAAGTTCTTTGAAAAATATATTTTATGAACGATATTTTAAAAGAACTTTCATAAAACATTAACATCAACCGCCTAAGGCTGAAAACACACCGCATAAGACAAAACGTTTGTTTCTGTCTCAAGAAACAATCGACCATTGCTTCTTATCAGGCAGCACACACCAAAAGAAACGAAACAAAACAAACGTCTTTACATATCTCGATGCGTTTTATGACTGGTTGTCGATAAAGCATGTCTTTGGATATTATCAACACACACCGAATGAAACAAACATGCTTCAGACAAACGTCGTTGTCGATAATTGCATACAGTGCAATAGGCGCAACACACACCGCATGAAGCGAAACAAAAAGACAAGAAAAGACAGAAAGACATGTTTCGTTGCCACTAGACGGCCAGTTGGCTTTCAGAAACAAAAATTCGTTTCCGCTTAATAGCTGGTCATTTGATGTAAAATGTCGCAAATTATGGACGTCGACGCCGAAAAGTTGTTTTTAATTGAGGCAAAAAGCCCAATTTATAATTATAGAGAAAAGGAGCATGCAAATAAAATTGCAATTGATAAGCTATGGGTAGGAATAGCAACCGAAATGAATTGTGAAGGTAAGTTTATTGTATAGTATTTCATTTTATTAAACATTGGTACTACTAAAGCAAGTTGCAAATTCAATTTTGTCTCAACACACACCAAACGAAACAAGACAAAAAGACGTTTTGTTTTGTCTCACTGTGTTTCGCTTGGTGTGTGCTGCAATGAAACACGTTTTTTTGTCTTAAAAGACAAAAACGTTTTGTCTGATGCGGTGTGTTTTCACACTTAGGGGGAAGATGCGGAAGCTTGTAAGAAAAGTACTTGATACAAACAACGTTCATGTCGCAAATCTTTGCTTAGGCGGCTATTACAATATATAGGTAAAAGTTCTTTTACTCGTATCTTTTATAAAATATATTTGTAAAAGAACGTTTATAGTGTAATGGCCGCCTAACTGAGTTCTAATTCTTTTTAAACATGAAGAATGCAAGTATATTTACATTATTTTCCACTGGCTTTTTCAATATTAACTTGAAAAAACCGGAAAGATTTAATGCGAATATTCATGCATTCAGATTCCTTTCTCAGTGAAGTATTAGAAGCACAAACTAAAACCTACCATTCGCGGATAGCATGTTCTAATCAATAAAGTATTTATCCTGAAGTCAAGAATGCGCATTATGTTCTGTTGATCAAAGCGCAATCGTGTTAAATTAAACAATTCGATCAGTGGTGTAGATAAGGGGGTATTAAGGGGATCAATCTCTTTGGAATGAGTTCTTATATTATAAATAATAGTTGAGCTTAGCCATTGAAAATGCGTATTTTGCTTCGAAATGTCTGTACTGAAAGTCAACGCATGAAGCATGCAAGCATGAAAGTACCTCTCAAATTTATCTTTATCTTCATATAACCAACAAAGATCTTTCAGAACAAAAACCTGTTATTGTTATAAAAAAACATTTCGCTTGACTTTGACTTTAAAAAAGGTAGATTTTAAAACTAGAAATTGACCAGTCTTTGTGTTGTTAACACCAAAACTTAGAAATAAATTGGCTTCTACTAAGTACCTCTTTTTAACTAAAATCTAAAAGCTTAGTAGTCCGGATGGCACAACGGTTAGCACGTTCGCCTTCAACGCACTGGGCCCCGGTTCGATTCCGGGGATTTACGTGTCGGACTATGAGCCCACTCAGCTGTTAAATGAGTACCCATTATGGGGTAAATAACTCGGTTGAGCGTGTTGCTGATCACATACCTCTGCACAAAAACCGTCACGATCTAGAAAATGAGATGATGCTAACTCATCTCGAGGCCGTGGTCCAAATTGGACCGTTGCGCCAGTTATTTATTTTAAAAGCTTAACTAAAGGTAATGTCATCAGTAACAAAACACAAAAACCAAAATCTCGTTAGACCTTACCATAAGGCATACGCTACTTGAAGGATATCTTATCTACATCAGTGAACATTTACAGTAGAAAATGGTCGATAAAACCAGCAAACAGTGGACTTGATCTCAAGTCAATACAACTGAAATGGGCAATCAAAATAGGCGCATGGTTCTGTTTGTCACAAGACACAAAAATCGAAGCCTTTTTGGACCTTAACGTTACCATCTTCTTCTCTTGCCTTGACCCCTCCAGGGGCATGGTCGCGTCAACATCTCTTGCATTTCTATGCCTAGTTGTCGTTTCAATAGCATATCTACTTTTCGGAAGTGCAGTTGCTAGCATGTACCTCCTGTCTTTATACTGACAAGCTCGGAGCACTGTGAGAGTTCTACTAGTACTCACAGGCAGTTTTTGATTACGCCGAGATTTGATCTCCGAGCTCTAGATTAGTATCGTAGAGCGGTGACCGAACGGAACGATCACGGCCACCGAGCGCGACAGTTACCTCAACGGTTTTTCATCCAAGGTCAATAAAAATTCGCAGTGGAAAATAGTTGAAAATTTTACGAAAAGGTTTGAATATGTTCGACGTGGGGTCAGTGTGATTTTATGTGGTCAATGAAATGTAAATGCAGAATGGTTGATCCATTTTGGATTTACCATTTATAGCAGCACATACTATTGAAGATCTGATGCGTGAAGGGTATTATACCTTGTTACTTTTATTTTACAAATTTAAAACACCCGCGTACGAGTAGGTCTCGCCTCACCTCAAATGGGGGTTTTATGTTTGGAGATTTCGTATCCAACCCTATACTCGCAGTGGCAATGTTAGTTTATGCAATTAATTGGATTATATTACTTATCTATTTATATATATCTATATAATTGACCATTCAAATCTTGAGTCTGTTATTCGAATCAATTATACACAATGGTTTCAACGCGTGTCTCAACACCGGCCTTTATGAAGAGACTACTTAATACCTATATGTAGCTCAGCTTAAGGATATAAATGCCAAAGTGGGCGCATTCGGGAGTCACGGTTGCTAGCTAGCTTTAAGTGCTGCCTCGTGATTTGTATTCCGAATGGTGGGCTAAACCACTGCTAAATTTAGCGCAAATAGCTAGGCGCTAACACTTTTAGGCAGCACAAAATTTGTTCGCTGTCTTGGCTTAGCGGAGATTTGACAGTTCGAACGAACTGCTTGCATTCACAAATCATACCGCTACCCGCTACCCCATTTTTGTTGTTGTAATTCAGTGAAAAATTGGGACAAAGACAAGAGCGGTCAAGTTGCGCTACCGATTTGTGAATGCAGGCATGTCAATTTACAACAGGTGAGCCAGCATACCATTTGGGCGTCACAAGAAACATTGGTTTGTGCTGCTTAGGAATTCGCTATTTCTATGCAGCGCATTACGCTGTTTTCCGTGACACCCGAATGCGCCCAATGTTTTACAACGCCTGTACTAAAATGGCCAATTAGTATAAATTACACGCCAAGGTTCTTAAAGTTATTTAACAGTTGTACATAGTTCTCTGCTGGCGGAATTAGTTCTTCCTAACAATTCCAATGTCTCCATTAATTAAAAAGAAACCCTCTCATCTACACCTCCATTAGAAGAATGAAGAATGAACAAATACCTAGTAAATATATTATGAACTGACCTTGAAGTACAATAGGTTCATTGAAACTAAAAACGACTGTTTTGACCTTATCGAAACAAATAGCCCACAATCAGAAAATTTTATTCGCAGAATGAATATTAGATGAACTGCAAGAAAAACTAATTGAAATTATGAAGGGCTCTTTACTTGCCCTTCTTCTTCTTTATCCCCCGACATCATTATTATGTACAATATTTCGTATTTTTCCATATGATTAAGTTTTCTAGTCATACTCAGTGAAGATATGACGAACTCTTATTGACCTTTGACTTTCGCATGGACTTGACGAATATTGGATTTGATTTTCCGCTGTAAGATTAAAGTGTCACCTGGAACAATACTTCAGACTGACAGAGCTATTAGCTAGCATTGTTCCGAAGGCGGATGTCGGAAGTGTGGTGATGAGACAACCAGAAGAGATTAATGGTATATAATAGTATATATATGTATAGTAATAGTGGGCCCCGGAGAAATCAAAATGAATGATGAGAGTAAAATGACGGAAAGGTGGACTGAATTGAATGAATGTAGTTTGACCGATTGGATTAACAACTGAGTCGAACATTGTATGCAGAACATTCTCAAAATTCTGATCATTCGCATCGTCGCTGGATGATTAGCCCCCAGCATCCGTCACTTTTTCTTAATCAACCAGAAGAGCCCGAGTCGAACCAAATTGGGGAGACAGTGAATCAGAAGATACAATGCCGTATCACGCGTTATTCAGAAACTCATACATTGCCGCTCAACTGAATAGGTTCAACATTTTTCGCATATATTTTATCTTCTATCTCAGAAACTATTAAGTGTATAAATATAGATTTTTGTCTCAAACTGCCACCGAGCGGCGCTAGTGATATAACATATTGAAGTATAAATACTGCTACCTTGGTCAGGGTCTCCCCTTCTCTGGAATCTGGCGGTTAACAGACTGCTTTTGGATCTGGAGAATATCGGGTGTAAAGTCATTGCTTATGCAGATGATATTGCCATCGCCGTCACGGGCAGGTTTCCTGATACCCTCAGCGGTGTGCTACATAATGCCCTGTCCACTCTATCAGAGTGGGCTAATCGGTGCGGCCTTAGGGTTAACTCGGATAAAACGGAACTTGTGCTTTTCACTAGAAGGCACTCGATCCCTTCTATTGAACCTCCTACCCTGGAAGACACTCAACTGATTCTCGATCCCTTCTATTGAACCTCCTACCCTGGAAGGTACTCAACTGGTTTTCACTGATAAGGCTAAATTTCTTGGTCTTATCTTTGACAGGAAGCTAAGGTGGAAGCTTAATATTCAAGAACGAGTGAGAAAGACTACCATTGCACTCTACTCATGTAGGAAGGCAATAGGTAAAAACTGGGGCTTACAGCCGAAAGTGGTATATTGGATATACATAGCCGATTGTACGGTATTAGTGTGTGGTGGACTTCACTCAGAGTGGCAGCCTACTGTGGTTTGTTGGGGAAGGTACAAAGGCTGGCTGCGTTGACCACGACGGGGGCTTTCAGAACTACTCCGTCTGCCGGACTGGACATGATCCTAGGCTTGCTCCCACTGGATATTCTTGGCGAACAACTGGCAGCAAACACGGCTTTGCGCCTTCGCGAAGCGGGCCAGTGGCGTGCGCTGAGTGCGGGCCACTCTACTATACTGAACAATCTGGATCTCCCCAGGGAGACGGACTACATTTCTCCAAAATATCATTTTGGCAGAAACGTTTTCAGCCTGATTCCGTCGAGGAACCACACTAGAACCGACGAGGGGGTCGGGGTGGGCATTTACTCGGAAGGACTGGGGATTAACCTCTCACTCCGTCTTCCCGACTATTGCAGTGTCTTACAGGCGGAGGTTTCGGCGATCTCGGAAGTCCTGTCTTGGCTGGGCAGTCATGTCATTACTGTGAAGGACATCACTATTTACACAGATAGTCAGGCAGCGATTCGCTCACTCGAATCTGTCCTCACGACATCTTAAACCATTGATAACTGCCGCTCAGCACTCGCAGAGATGGGCGGCTTCTTCAATATCACTCTTTGTTGGATCCCGAGCCATAGTGGTTTTGTGGGTAACTGCAAGGCGGATGAACTGGCTCGGGAGGGTACAACTGGGATGATTGACGAAAGACGCAGAGACATTAAAACGCCACTTAGCATGTGCAAATTGTCGATTAAGACAGCTGCTGTGAACAGGGCTAATACAAGATGGCTCAGCAGCAACACCTGCCAAATAACGAGGATGATTTGGCCGATATTTGATTCCAGTCGTTCTGCCACACTGCTGTCGCTGAACAGAAAGCACATTGGCAGGGTAGTAGCGGTTATCACGGGGCACTGCCCAATCGGGGAGCTCGCCAGGAGGCTCCGGATTCCTCGTCACGACTTCTGTAGGAGTTGTGGAGATGTAGATGAGAAGGAGAGTGTTCTCCACCTTCTTTGTCACTGTCCGGCCTTGGCCGGCAGGAGAAGAAAATTTTTAGGCTCTTGGGTCTTCTATGATCTGGATGACCTTAGGAATATGACAGCCACAAGGCTCAACAGTTACATTGCTAGCACAGGCTGGTTTGATATGTAGGTTCGTGTGAAGGCGATTTTTTGGTGGTACCACAACGGACCCAATACTGGTCTAAGTGTGCTCTGATACATCACGGCAGCCCCTGCACCTAACCTAACCTTGGTTTATGCAGTCATTTCGGGTTTGCACTTCATGGTGATCGGTGAAAAAAAAAGAACATGGAAGCGAGTCAAAAACGGCTACTTTTCCTTTACGAATTTAATCTAGAGCACAATGCGACGGAAGCAACGACGAATATCAACAGGGCATTTGAATCTGATACGGTTAACGAACGAACGACTCAGCGGTGGTTCGAAAACTTTCGATCCGGAGATATGAACCTTCGAAATGAGCCACGTGGAAACCCGGGACCATCGATCGATAACGACGAGCTGCGTAACCATAAGGGATCTTGCGGAGAAATTGGGCGTGCACCATTTGACAGTTTGCCGCCACTTGCGACAACTTGGAAAAGTGGAAAAGCTTGAAGTGGGTTCCGCATGCTCTTACTGAGCAAAACATGGCGTGTCGAATGGAGATTTCTAGTTCTCTTCTCTCCCGCAATCGAAAATCAGGGAAGAAATCGGTGTTAACGCAAGTCTTTCAACCGTGAAACGGATAATACGTAGTGCTAATCACTTAAATAGGCTAAAAGTAAAAAAAAAATACCACTTAATGATAACCGCAAAGCTGCTCGTGTTCTGTTTACAACCATATTTTCGATGAAAAAAAGTTCAACCTGGGTACTCAATTGCCCTAACCCCTTGTGGGGCATAGCGCGCCAACTGCATGGATACAATTATGTATTACTTTTACAATGTGCGAAAGGCTGAAAGTCATTTAAGTCGTCATCATACCTGTGCAGGTGGTGTAATGGTGTGAGGAGCCATATCGTACTATGGGACGTGCCAACTGCGGTTTCTGACGACGAAAATGAACGCGAATAGTTACAAAGCTATGTTAGAAGAAGCTTTTCACACTTTTCAAATATTTTTGGACCACTTCCATGGACATACCAGCACGACAACGCTCCAATTCATACTGTCAGGATAGTAAAATAGTGGATCAAGGATAAAAATGTCAAATTGCTTAAGCGGGCCCCCATACTCCCCTGACCTAAATATATTGTAATTGAAAATGTATGGGGACTATTGTCCCGAAGATACCCTTCGATGAGGGGAGGGGGTTAATTTGATAATGCGGAAACTCTTAATTCCTGCCATTAAAAGTGCCTGGTCTACAATTTCCCTTCTATATATTGAAAACAACGGTAACTCTGTCAAATCGGATATATGAAGTTATTCTGAACAAAGGAGGGAGTACGCATTACTAAATTAGATTACAAATGTATCAATATTTATTTAAAAAAAAAAAAAAGACTGTGAATTTGCACTTCATATATAAATTTATTTAATACGAGTATATTATAGGTGAACCTATTCACTTGAGCCAAAAAATTGGCACTTTTTGTTATGTTTTTTTTTTTTGAAAATAAATAAATATATATACTATATAATAATGTATAATTGAAATCACAAACTCGGATGTTTTATTAACAACTGATCCCGCTATACATAAAAATTGATTTCACTGAAATCCCCGTTGGTTAAAAAAATAAAGCCATTTGACTTTTGCATCAACGCTGAATCTATTCAGTTGAGCAGCAGTGTATAATGACGAAATCGATCGTACCTATGTTTAGAGGTGATTGACGAGAGCTGCAGCGCTTTTCCTTTCTAGTGATCCTAGTGAGGAAGCTGACTGACACGATGGATTCGAGAATTGCAGCCATTTAGTTTCATTGAATGTGGTGGTCTAGATGAACTTATGAATGTGCATGCGGGTAATGTACATATGTATGTTGCCTCCCCGAGGATCGGTTATGATGAGATCATTCGAGACTTTTTTTTTGTAGGGTCCCGAACATATTCAGGAAGAATACGCAAATCATCCGCCATTTTTTTATAACTTTAAAAACTATACAGTACTCTTTTATATTTCCCATACAACAAATTGCCTGAAAGTCACTTGATTTCATTAAATTCTACTTAGCTTTCATTTTCTGTTGTTCAAAATATGTATTACAATTCCAATCAATGTTCATTTATCAATTGGAAAAGTCAAGATAAATTGACGAGAAAAGAAAATATAACCTTCGTCGTATATATTTCAATTTATTTTAGTTTTCCACTTTTAGCTACTAAGTCAAGTTATCGGACAATCACCATCGACTCAAACGTAATATTGATAAATAACGTACTGTTTACGACTAGTACATACAAATGTATATGGGAACGTATTACGTATCGTATTACGTGTATAGTACTCTACTATATAAGTGGAGAATCTTACCGAACTCTATAAATGTTTTGTGTACTATTAGTACAGAAAACGTTTAAAGAGTTCAGTAAGAGTCTCCGCATATCGTTCATTTAGTTCTATATCAAAAATTCGAGGGGTCCAATGGGCATCCGCTTATTACCAACTCAATTGTTGGTTCCACAGAAAAATCATTAAAATCGACAAAAGTATCGAACTTCGATTTCTGTCAATTCCTCTCAAATATTTAGTTTCTTCCTGGCCTGTTGTGAAGGTGGTATTGTCTATGGGTTTATATTAACGCTCGCATACACTCAATTAAATGGTTGATGCGTTATTATCACCATGAAGGAAACTACTAGCGTTACTGCCAAAGCTATAGGGCTGTTCTTTAATAGCTCGATAGAACTCAGTTTGGGTTTTAAATGTGACAAGAGATTCAAATGTTTTTCTATTTTACGGCATAAATGGTAGAAATCTTTAGGGTAACTATCGACTGTTTAGTTGTGTGAAAGATCCGTAAAAAACCGAGTCTTCAAAAACCGACTCATTGAAAACCGGCCAGGTACTCATTTAAAACCGACCATGTAAGAAAATCGAGTTAAAAACCTACTTATTAAGAACCGACTCATGATTAAAAAAAAACCAGTACTATACGAGTTTAGGTACTACAGTACAGGACGAAATTATTAAAGAGAAGTTTTCGGCTTTTGATTTGAGTGTTCTGAAAGATTAAATGAATTGAAATAATTATGATCTTAGAGGTGTATTCTAATTTAACATTAAGCGCGTTTTATTTTTCAAGATCCATACAGAGCAGAGCAGGTCAAGACCACACAATTACACTAACAATTTGATCTGAGCTGCTCTGGATAAAACCTCAGTGCAAGAATGCTGCTCCGTTAGTCTGAACTGAACAGTTTACAGTATCGGAAGCAAATAAAAATCATTTCCTGTCAATCAAATGTTCGTTCTGTGTAATTATTTGCAACAGTAAACATTCAAAATAATTTTGCTACATAAAAGAAATTTGTCCGATTGTATGTGTACTAAGGATTTAAGTTTTCTGTTGAAATTTGAGTTGACATTTGAACTCTAAGCCAAGACACTCCCCAGCAAAGACATGCCCGTTTTTGTGTTCGCTACCCTAATTTGCTCTCGAACGTTTTTTTTTACGCATAAACTGGTCTGCTCTGTATGAAAAAAAAACCCAGCTAGTATTTTGCTTATTTGAAGAAGATCAGATCATATCGTTCAATCTTGCTGGAAGAAACTAGTACGGGGTTTTTCGGGTCGCTGATTGCAAATTCTAAGTCAAAAGTGAAAAAAAAACAAAATGGGGGATCCAGAATGGCCATTTTTCTTTTTAAAACAGGGGGTTACTATCTGTATTCAAGGTTCTTGTAATGTGCAAGTGCGAATTATTTTCCAGTGAAAATCGGAATTGCTGACTTGGTTTCATTCTGCACACCAACTTAGAATTGTTGTTGCTACTCGAAACAATGCCACTTGAGGTTCGAGCCCCTGACGGGACAAATATTTTATATTCTCAAATTCCTCTATTCTTGGAGAAATTAAATGATATTTTACCTGCATTTTATGTTGACATTTAAGTATATTTTTGTAGCCACAAACTTTTTGCTCACTATATAAAAAAAATGTAACGGATTTAGGATGCCCTACTTTTTTTCAAAATCTACTAAACCCTCGAAGTTAGACGGATATCGCAGTGCACGCGTCAGTGAAGCGATGAAAATGGAGCACGATGTTCTACTGTCAGATATCAAAATCCTAGGGTTCTCATCTGCTATAGACATCAACATTCCTCCGGTTCCTAGAAACTGGTCCTCGCTCTTTCGCTCAGCCATTTCTTGCCCGCTACGCTCCGAATCCCGTGTGAATTTGAATCCATCAAAAGGCGAAAATATGATTAGTATGTAAATAATTAATAGCTGACATTTTTCTCCACTACAAGGGATGACAGAAAAATTGTAAAAACCAATGCCCTTTTAAAATATTCGACTAGAATAAGGTCACAATCATCAACGAAAATGAAGACAGTTCTAACATTCGACTGTATGCCGAATGACGTGATATAATTCAGCTCATGCTTTGATATCCTCTGCCATTTTCAGCAAAATAAAGCATTCCGTTCGAATGAATCCTGAATATGAAAAATGTATGAGTATCCTGTCCTGTCTTCTCCATTGTTGCTACATTTTCCAAACCTCTGAACATACGACATTCACATACATTGTTCGAAATACTATTTGTACATATCTAAATAGCAAAGTCAAGTACTGACTTCTAACTTTGCTTGATCGATATTAGATAAATAGACTAGAGAAAATTTATGAAAAATTTTCTTCAG
The DNA here is from genome assembly GCA_964017055.1 of Chloromyia formosa. Classification (NCBI taxonomy): domain Eukaryota; kingdom Metazoa; phylum Arthropoda; class Insecta; order Diptera; family Stratiomyidae; genus Chloromyia; species Chloromyia formosa. Next base: position 129,346,909 of record OZ024814.1, read on the forward strand.
TTATCATTACACAAGTTCGTACGACAGTCGTGCATCCTGAATAATATCCGACCAAATGTTTGTTTCTACAAATATCGAGTAGAAGTAGGACGATAGAAATACAGACTAGCACTTTATAGGTAGGTATTGAACAAGTTTCATACAATGCATTAAACTTGAAAACTATTCAAGCATCTTCTCAAATCAAAGTCCGTTTGGGGTATGATGAAAATTTCAATTTGCATTGAAAATATTTTCCTTAACAAGTTTTGTGCATTTTTAAATGGAGAAATTCGCTGAACTGGATTACATACATGTATAGAAAAAGATTAAAATCTATGTTGAATTGTCCCTTATTTTTATCGAAATTTCTTTTTTCTTTTTCGTTTCAATTAAACCCAATTTTGGATCGCCTTGCTTATTATAAGCAGGGATATTTTTAGCTTCCGGGGCCCGGGGTGAAAAAATCATTTTTCACTCTGATTTTTTGTCATTTATCGCTCGCGTCACTCTAAGACTCTCAAATTTGCAAAAAAAAAAAAATTAATTTTTTTTTATTTCTTTTTTATTTTTAATCTTAATTTTTAAATTTTTAATCCTTATTTTTTTGTTCTAATGATTTATACTGAATGTTTGGTGTGTTTAAAACTGATCAAAACGCTGTTGCCCGCAGAGCGAGCGTTCATGTTTGTGCGATACTGAGGGTTGTGATCCCTTACGCGCGGAGCGAGCGTAGTGAGCGGAGCCCACGCAAAGGAATTCGCGAATATTTCATTTTTCCATGCCTCCAATATATCAAACATTCAGTATGAATTATGAAAAAAAAAAATTTAAAATAAAATAAAAATAAAACTTAAAAAAAAAAAATTAAAAAAAAAGTAAAAAAAAATTATTATTTTTTTTTTGCAAATTCTTGACTTTTACAATGACGCGAGTGAAAAGTGACAAAAATCCGAGCGAAAAGTGATTACCCCAGCCGGGGCCCGGGAAACTAAAAGGTTGCCCAAAACATCTGTTATGTATCGTTGCTTTACTGTTATTCTATTCTGTTCTGGTTACAAAGAAACACAGCTACTATAACTTCAACTAAATTAATTAATTGAGACAAAATATATATATATGTATGTATGTAATAAAACAGTCAGTTGGACAATTTCGATATCAAATATTAGTCGTTCCTGGTTTATTCTATCTTATTTAATCAAGTGGCCCCTCAAACGAATTTTATACATCTATTGATTTATATTCATAAATACTTTTATACCTATATAGTGCCTATGAAAAATAAAAGAGACTTACTTTTTTTCGGATGAAATGAAAATGTATCTGTTTAAAGAACATTAAAATATTTATAACAACTTTATCGTTAAATTTACGATATTTTCCATAGGTCGTGAATTTTTTTAATGCTAATTGTAGTTTTCAAATTGCTTGTTTATTTTCATAAAAGTATTACTATAGAAAATACGGAAAAAAGAAGTCAATTAATAGACTCTAGCCTATTTTTATAATATCTTGTTGTTATAGATTCTGCAAACAAAACCAGTTTTAAATAAGATATCAGAAAAGTACGTACTCTCTTCGTGGAAACAAGTGCTTCTGACCAGCCATCATTCGTAGTCATGATGTTGCATGTTGCAGAATGCGACTAAATAGACAGAATGTGTATGCCAGCAACATGTATCATGCAAAACCTGTAATATGTATACTAACAAAATGTCAACTACACCTACTACGGGTAGCGGTCAGTCGTTTTGTAATGGAATGAATCAGAGATTGATTGAAATGGACGCGCCTATTATAAATGTAATGTAAAAAGCAATATCGAGAAAATAGCTGATTATAGAGCACTGCCGGCCGAGTACATAAGTGCCTGTAATATTGTTGGAATCGCATTTACAATTACAATACGCAATCGGATGTACGAATAGTAAGCCAATACTCAACTTCAGATATCGTATTTCGTCTTTTTACAATTATTTCCAACGATCACAATTTGATACACGATACAGCATTAGTCTATAAACGGACTTGATTAGTGATTACCAGGCGAATCCTTTTCTTGTTAGTTTACTATATCAGTTACAAATCCTTTTGGAATGACTGTGTCGGACTACAATCAACCCCACTCTTAATTTAGTCCTTTAATTTTATGTAGGAGTACCCATTAAATTAGAAAAGCACATCCAATGAATTGTAATTAATCGGATGTTTGAGGCTTTCGTATATTCCTGACTTTCCTTTTCCAGGAAAACTTATCTACATACATACTTGCCCTCGTTTAGGTATTTTATCAAATCTAGAGTAACATAAATTTTACGAACAATCTTAATGGACTACACAGCCACACTCTAGTTAGTTATGTTATATATGTACTCGGTATTTTTCCCTAAATTCGTTGGATACATTAAAGCTGTGGAGTCATCTATCATAATTTTTCGGCCAGTGTAATTAGAACAAGCTTGCTTTGTGGAACTTGTGGCCAACACACATATTACTCTGACACAAATCATTTAACAGTCGAACAAATTGGGTCAATGGGTTGACAGGGAGGGTTCGAGCATTAATCAAACAAATTCTTACTCATTATATAAGGGACTAAGTGAATTATATACATTTTGAGTAAAATATGAGTTAGCAGAGGAGAAAATCGAATTCTAATTAGATTGTGACTATTTGTGTTACATGTTCTTGTGATTCAAATTAATCCATTTTGCAGTGTTTTTGTTTATATTCTTTTATAATTGGCCACGTTTATATCATGGAACTAAAAGAAGAATTAACTACGACGTATTCGGTAGCCGTGTAGTCTCGGTCACCGCTCTACGATGCTTCATCTAGGGAGACGGAGGTTCAATCCTCGACGCATTAATAAAAAAAATGCCTGTGAGTACTAATAGAACTCCCACAGCGCTCCGATAGGAGGTACAAGCTAGCAACTGCACCATATATTGGAAAATATATGCTATCGAAATATCAACAAGACATACAAGACACTTGTATTACACAAGAGATGTTGACGCGCCTATGCCCCTGCAGGGGTCAAGGCAATTCACAACAACATTGGAGTTAGTGGCAATTCGTGGTGTACTCGTATTTATACCGACCGATACTGAATATGGCAAATTTTAGATGTTAGTTTGTCACTTCGGTTTGAAGAGTATTTATAAATATCAGGAGCCAGTAGCTTCTTGATAAAAGCGCTTTTATACCGCCGACTCTAATAAAATAAACGTCAACAATGGAAATGTCAACATCCATCTAGTCCCAATTTGTCAGTCCAGTACAGCATCGCAACTGGAGCTTTAAGTTAATTTCAATCTAAAATAATTAATCCCATACGTTTACATCGTGGTGAGTTAGCTGGAATTAGTTAATACTGGAACATAGTCCCGCGATCTAAACGTAGTTGTTGTAACGCATTTTGTTGATGGATTCATACGCTAGTCAATAATCTTGTTAGTAATTGTGTAAGAATGTTGTCACCACTAATTCAGAATGAAGGCCTTTACATTTTAGCCAAGAGGATTACAGTTTTTTTTAAACAAAAGAATGTTAAAAGACATTTTCCAGTCAGACCCAAACCGAAGAAATGCGAGCTTATTCCTGAAATAGAAGTTGCTACACGCTCATCGGGTTCTTACTATTTGACTTAACCTCTTGTAATGGTGCTTATGTTATCTTATTTATTTACAAGACTCGAACGTTGTGTATTGTACACTGTTGTAAGACCGGCACCTACATAGGGGCACGTCATGACAACCCCTGACACCAGATTCCTCCTCCGTAGTTCTCTATATGCATATGATAAAAAGATCATCTCATAACGCATAAGGAAAACTTGAGAGAAGCCTGAACCACACCTACTGTTTACAAAGCTCGCATACAATTGAAACTACGGAGCCAAAATGGTTAATGGGATGGAACGGCTTACCAAAGCCACCAAATACTTGGGAATGAAGTTGAACCAAAAGGAAGGATATAAAGGACCCAAAGGACATAGCACACAAAGGAGGAAAAGGAGTCAAAGCAAATTCAAGGCACATTTGTTCTAGGTTGCGGAACCCACAGATTTGTTTCTTTGAATTAAAAATATACCAATACAAAAACCGAAAAGCCGAAGGTATGATACTCCTTCATTTCGTAACAAACAAGCCTTCAGAGGTTTTCGACTCGGTCAATGTGATCAAGTAAGTCAGAGAAATATAAACGTATATTTCACATTTACTAAGCCGTTCACAACACCCTATTCTCCTTCCATATGAATACAAAATTCTTACGAGTACATACACTCCCAGCCACTTGAATAGGGAAAGCCGCTTCAAGAATTGTTTTATCCAAAATCTCCAGTACCTAAGGTCAGCGAGCAAAACTTAGTATCCGTTTTGAAAGGCTACTTTGTTGCTCATATTTTTTTGAGGAAAATTTGGGAGCTTTGATTAATAACAGTTATATTTCGTTAACATTGTCTTGACGCACTAGTAAAATTGAAAATGAATAAAATGAATAGGAACACTAGTAAAATTCTGCTTTTACACCAAAAAAAGGACACTTATGAATGGATTTTTTATATCCTTAAAAATGAGTAGTTCCTCCTGTATTGGAAACTGCATGAAAAAAATTATTCGACTTAGATACGTCTAAGGATCTACCGCAATTTAGTGAAAAACGACACGGATGACCTAAATTAGCTGTTTTTTTTGTCCTGTTAATAATGATTACGTTAAGAAAAAAAAATTTCATACTATAAGTGTCTTTTTGTTGTTGTAAAAGCAGAATTTTGCTAGTGTCCCTATTCAAGTGGCTCAATTTTGAACGAACGAAATATAACTGTTATTAATCAAAGACCCCCCATTTTTTTTCCGGAAAGTACGAGAAAGAAAGCAACCTTTCATAACGGGTACTAAGTTTTGCTATCTGACCTTAGGTACTGGAGATTTTGAATAAAACAATTCTTGAAGCGGCTGTCCCTATTCAAGTGACCGGGAGTGTATATTGATAAAAGCTGAACTTATCTAAAGTACACAATACGCCTAGTCTATTTACCGCCCACAAAGCCAAACATTTTCAATATTATTAACAAATGCTAATTTATAAAATGCAAGCCAATAAATCAACAATTATTATAATCCATTTTAATCCGATAATTCGTATTTCAAATAAATTATTCGGATCTTTGACGTCAATATTTGTATGGCGAAACACCAGATGTCACTGAATATTCACTCCCACATGCATTAATCCCCTAATTGATTGAAACTATTGAACTAGGAACTGATATCCTTTGAAGAAAACACACATATCCCGAAAAGTTGACAAGATAATATGTGCTGATAGCTAGAAAAGTATAAAGGTGGTCATGTTATATGCTGTCAAAGGATATGCCAATAATCCCTGAATGTGTATAGTAAAATAGCGACACACTACACCTATAAATTGTACACGATAAGAAGCAGCACGTCATGCCAACATGTTAACCAATAAGTGCTGTATATACAAGTTTTCCTTACCGCTGAATTATTTTTATACCCTTCACGGAAGTGATAGGGTATATTAACTTTGTCATGAAGTTTGACCCGCACAGAAGGAAACATATCCGACCATGTAAACTATATAGTCAGTATGATGAGACGAGTCAATTAAGCTTTGTCCGTCTGTCCGTATGGTTCTCTGCAAACTAGTCCCTCAGGATTAAAGCTATCGAGCTGAAATTTTGTAAAAAGCCTTCTTTCTATTGCACGCTGTATGTCGGAACCAACCAGTGGAATCGACCACTACATCATATATCTGCCATACGAACGACCGGTCCAAAAATTCGTCTTTGTGAGATTTTTATTCTTTAATTCTAAAGATATCTTTTTCAGATTTCACACTAATCTATAGTATCTATAATCAAATCATATTCCCGAGTTTGGTTGAAATTGGACTACTCTATCATATAGCTGTCATAGGAACGACCGTTCCAAAAGCAAGTTTTTGTTAAAAAAAACTTTTTTATTTCTGAAGATATCTTTACCAAATTTCATAATATTCAATGATACTGCCAAACCACGTTCCTAAATTTGGTTGAAATGGGCCCACTATTTCATATACCACTCATAGGAACAGTGAAATCGGAATAAGCTTTACTACTAATTTCAAAGTGGCAAATGCACCATAAGTCACAACGACGCTTAGCGTGAAGAGTATCATACCTTCGGCAAACTAGCCGAAGGCTAGTTTGTTTTTTTTTGCAGATTGCCTTCAAGTCGATTTATTGATTGGTGTACCGCTGTTTGCTAGGAGTAAGAGTAATTAAGCCAGCAAGAAGCCAGCAAGTGCTGCAGCGCTAATACGAAAAGAGCGGACAAACTGATTAGCCGCCACGCAACATTATTATTAACAACTGATTAGTAAATTGAAATGTAAATGGATTCTTACGAACATGTATAACGGCTAGTTCAGCTAGACTGCAAGTTAGCCACATTTAATATAGGGTTTTCAATTAGAAGTGTTCGAACATGGAAAGTATATACTCGTAGCTGACATGTTGCTGAAGCTACAGCTGTCAAATTTGGAGGTTATAGAAATTAGTGTTCGGCAAACCATTGTGGAAAGTTACAGGTTGTGCAACGCGTGCAAATCATTAAACTGCAGTTGTCCCCGATTTTGTACTGGAAATCATCTTCAGCAACAAGCCGCATTTTTGGATGAATGGATATGTCAACAAGCAAAAAACGTCGCATTTGAAGAAATAACAACTCGCATGAGTTACATCAGTTGCAAATGTATCCAGAAAAAGTCCCTGTTTGGTGTGAATTTTGTTTCGGCGGGGTCATTGGTTTGTACTTCTTCCAAAAAGAAGCTAGCGCCGTAACTATCACCGGCGAGAGGTACAGGTCAATAATAACCATTTTATGTTCCCTTAATTGGAAGATATGGACTTCAACGACATCGCATCCAACAATGAATCTTCTGCACGACAAATGCAACGGGAGAGCATTTTGCGTTTCGATGTCAACTGGCCACCAAGATCGTGTGATTTAAAACGCCATTTAGACTTTTTCTTGTGGGGCTACGTTAAATCTCACGTCTATGGCCCGTTTTCTCAATGTCCAGTTAAAATTTAAACTCGAGATAAAATTTGTTGTTGTTATTCCCTGTAAAATTTGTCAGATGGGTACGTTCAATGTCTGTTTAACTGGAGTTTAAATTTTAATCAGACATTGAGAAAACGGGCCTATGTGAATGAGCCACAAGCGATAGATGCCTTAAAAGTCAACATAATCAATGCCATCAATAATATCGAGCCCGACTTATGCGGTCCAGTTACCGAAAATTGGACCTCTCGAATACGCATCGCCCAGCGAAGATGCAGGGGCCATTTGGCCGATATTATATTTCATCCATAATGTAATGGAATACTCTTGAAACAAAAAATGTATTTTATACACAACTTGTTTTATTTGAATTTAAACTTCGAGCGCCCTTAAGGTCAAAATACAGTGCTAACTTCACGTTTTAGCTGAAATCTTGCGTCGGGGAACGCCGCTTGCAATTGCTAATTAAAGCGGTAGCGAAGAGTACTGGCGTACACTATGTATTCTCAAAATCCCCGATCGTCCATAAAACAAATGTAAACGAAATCTGTCATCGGTTGAACTACGGCAAGGTTGAGTTTGATAAAACTTTGCGTCGGCGTAGAAGCGTGCGCGTATATAAGCTCCATCCAATACATTTTGTACTCTAAATTTTATGGGCGCGACCGCAAAAATCATAAAGTTATCACTGTATTTTAAGCTTAAATGGAAAACCCTATACATATACGAGTATCTTGCGTTTTTCAGTGAATTGTTTATTTAATCGTTAATGTTCGCGAAAATTGCTGCCACGATAAGTGTTTTCTAAACACGTGCCAATAAATTCAGCGTGGTTCAAGTTTATATTATTTAATTACGAAAAAAACACTGTAGAAATTTGTAATGTTGACAATATGAGCGCATTGCCCTCATTAAACCTTATCCACTAATTATTCAGAGCTAATAATATTTCTGACTATGATTCCTATTTACTACTTTGCCCTAGTGGGTCATACTCAATTGCCTTAACCCCTTATGGGGTTAGCGCGTCAACTGTTCCACCTGGCCCAGTTGACGTTTCGTTGGCATAAACTGGTTTCGGAGAATGCAGTTCCCAGCATGCACCTCCTGCACATCCATGGTCACGAACATCGCCGTCGTTGATTTTGCAAAGGTTAAATTACTCTGGTCACTCAAATTGTTATAACACTGGTTGCTTTAATTAGGGTAGTTTCGATTTTAATATATTGTTTGAGTTGGTACGTTGTTTAAAAATTCGAGTTTTCTATTGCCCCTTAGGCGAAATTCACACACACGACACCGTGCTGCACGACTGCTTGAAGCGCAATAGCCAAGCATAGTCGATCGTATCGCATGCTGAGCGATAAGTGTGAATCCGCCCATTTGATACTGTGTATCTCGACTGAAATTTCAAGCAGTCGTGCAGCGCGGTGTCGTGTGTGTGAATTTCGCCTTAACCCTCATCTGCTCCTTGCGTAGAAATCTACGCAAATTCAATATTCTTCTGATTATATTTCCCAGAGCTTCGAATGAAAATTCCTGAAATTTTTCGACTTTGTACCTATCGTTATTCTAAACAAATACATGCGTTTCCTCGAGCAAAAAATGTTTGTTTTTTCAAAATAACCAAAAACTTACGTTGTCGTCCCTCTGCGTAGCTTTCTACGCATATGTAAGCCTACGGTATTTCGGCTCATTTTGCATCGGAATGAAAATGTGATTGATCTTACTCCTGGAATAACGAGATTTGCGAAATCCCGTGTTAGTAACATCGCTGAAGCATTCATGCTCTATTTTCCACCTCCGGCTGAAAACAGGATTCTCACATTTTCCAATGCCTACGCAACATCAGTGTTGGGTCAAAATTGTACGCAAATTACATCAAATATGCTGCGTGCATATATCGGAGTGCTGATTTTGGCCGGAGTTTACAGGTGATATTGTGTTGTTTTTATTATCCAAGTACGCATTATTCTATCTATAAAATTTTAGATCAAAAAATGAATCCATTGTCGATTTATTTGACGATGAATATGGTCGCCCTATTTTCCGAGCTATAATGTCGAAAAAACAATTCAAATTTATAAATCGTTTCATCCGCTTCGATGATGTAATGAGCAGACGACAAGAAAAATTTGACGATAAGTTCGCACCGATTCGGGATTTATTTGAAAAGTGGTCACGCCTTTTGCCTGACTATTTCAACCCCCATGAATGCGTAACCATCGACGAACAACTCCTTGGTTTCCGGGGCAGATGTAAATTTAGGCAGTACATGCCTTCAAAACCAGAAAAATATGGTTTGAAATTTTGGATTTTAGTATGTTCCGAAACCTGCTACGTTTAGAAAATTCAGCCGTATTTGGGAAAAGCAATTGGTGCAAACGGTCCGGAAAAACATCAAGGTGCTCGTGTTGTGCTAGACTTAGTAGATGGCTTGAAAGGCCATAACGTTACAATGGACAATTTTTTTCCATCCTATGATCTTGGCCAACAGTTGCTAAAGAAAGGAATCACAATGGTTGGAACAATGCGAAAAAATAAACGTAGTATTCCACCAAAGCTCCTTCAGTGCAAGAAACTTCCCTTGTTTCAATCAACGTTTGCTTTCACGGACAACACAACACTGGTCTCCTATATCGGTAGAAAAAACAAGTGCACTGTTTTGCAAAGCACAATGCATCACTCGACTGACGTCGGATCCGGAACAAAGAAGTTGCCTGAAATTATTGAATTTTATAATAAAAAGGTATGATACAAATTCTATTCTATTTTTCAAATAAATCACAATATGCGCTTGTAGGTGGTGTCGATAGTTGACAAAATGCTGTCTTGCTATAGCTGCAAAAGGAAAACAAATAGATGGCCTATGACAGTATTTTCGAATATGATTGATATTTCAGCTCTGAATGCATTCATTATCCATAAAGAGCTGAATCCAAACTGGCAAACTACCCAAGTGACAACTAGGCGAAGGAATTTTCTTCGTGAACTTGGTCTAGCTCTGTCACAGCAATATATGTTGGAAAGAAGAATTTTGCCACGTTCAACGTCAGCATTGTCAATGATTTCATCTGTAAGTCGCAAATCACGTAACAATTCCCCAAACATGCAGCCGTCCTCGCAATTCAACTGTGAGCCCACAGGTTCCCGAGAAGGATCATTAATTACAAAGACATTAGAAATACCACCAAAACGATCAAAGAGTGTCCCTCCGCAGATAAAAGGCCGATCTAGGTGCTATAGTTGTTGTGAAGAGAAGTCAGAAAGGAAAAACCATATGCATGAAACCATTTGTTGCTTTTGTCAAAAGGGAGTTTGCAAGGCCAAACACAATCGAAACGTTTGTATAAAATGCATTGAAGACAAACTAATTTAATAAATTAAATCCATTTAATAAAATACATATTTGATCTCGTCATTTCTATGAAAATTCCATATGCGTAGAATTCTACGCAAAGGGACGACAACGTAAGTTTTTTCGAGGGTCAGATGAGGGTTAAAGTGCAACATATCCGCAAAAATATCTACGATATGTTTACTAGTTAATTTTATATCAAATACGAGCGATAATGTTTCACACTGCACGTGATGCGATGAATGAGATGCTGTGGGATGGTGAGTGAATGCGATTATCCCTTGTTCACGCATTCAATTACAAAGTGTCACTCGTACAAAATATAAGCCCTTCGCTTGGATCGGCATCGCACCACAGGCAGAAGTCAAAACATGCGCCATGACCACTGAAATCAGACGAAAGATCACTTTCAAAGCCATGCTCAGTCCTCGCGATGATCATGAAATGGCCCATGGATGGCAATTATCTTCTCGAATTTCAGACCCGAAGAGTACGGGAGGTAGCCCATCGAATAGTCAGACTTTTCGTCATAAACAGTGTATGAGGAAGAGGAAGGTACTAGAAGACAAGACGATTCCCGTGGAGCCCAGGATGGACCAAGAGCCGAATCATTAATCAAGAAACGGTTTATATGCTCAGTATTAGTGTAGCCCTGAGAAGCCGCTAAAATACATCACCTACTACGCGGGTATTTAAATATACATAAACATAATATTAAAACAAACTTTATTTAAATGCTAAATTCATTCAGTTATTATTTGATTGAATGTCCGTCGATGGTGACGGATGAGAAATATGTAAATGGTGTCGATCGTCCACGCGTCACCGCGGTTACGTCGCGTCGTCGGCTCGAATGAGAAGTCAGATGCTCGTCCCGGAGGTAGATGGAAATGAAATGAATGGCCTACTTGCCACGAATGTAGGCGAATAATACCACAGAATCATGTTTTTTTTTGGCCCGAATTATTGATATTTTTATTACGGGGTTATTATGTATCTCAGCCGCATACAAACAGATTCGTATATGGGTCCAAAATGTTTCCATTTTTGGGTACAACTGTTACATCTCATTATCCAACTAACAATAGATTTTCACATTTCTTTTACACAAAGCCTATATAAACCTTTTACGCTGAAGTCATTATTCTTAAAAATCTAAGGCCCGTTTTCTAAATCATATACAACACCCAAAATACGACAGAATATGGTTATTTTCTCCCCTTGTTTTTGAACTACACTGTCGTATTTTGGGTGTTATATATAATTTAGGTTAAGGCTTTTGATAAATAACTCCCTATTAGCTAACAGGCAGTCCTGTTAACCTGTCTGTTAGCTAACAGAGGCCTAAATAATTCGGAAATTCTCGGAAACGCCTACGTTTACTGCTAACAGCCTACCAAACCTCCCTGTACTGAAACTTATTAGAATTGTATTTTTTTCCCCAATTTAAATGGCCCTAAATGAATCTGTCTCTCGTGGCTTAAACGATTATGATGTGGAATTAAAGTTTCGTGCTTTGCATTTGTGAAGTACATTCACCACCCGGCAATGATGCCATCAGTGGCAGGTTCTTGACATGGTGGAATGATTGTAGGTTCTAGCTTTATCCACTTTATAGCCGGTAAGCGTTTAGGAGATAAGAGAAGCAAAGAATCACACATGTGTAGCATATCTGGCACAAACACGAGAGCACTGATGTTTAAAGAGAGGACTTTAACGCTTTTCTGTATGATTTATTTATTTGTATGACAAGGAAGTACGTGATTAGACGTTGAAACTGAAAAAAAAATACAAGAAAAAAGAAGAGATCGTTTTTGTCGCCTCACTGAATTCTTTATTTATATCCACGCATGTAATTAGACGCTTAGATTAGATTAGGAATGGCATTGTCGTGGTTATATAAAAGATTTACTAGAGAGATCTGAAGATGAGTCCAGTGGATGATTCTTTGAATAATGATGAACTAACAATAGGCGCGTTCTTTTGCGAGTCTTAAGAAATAACACACACTACAAGAACAACATTAACCTATTTGGCTTAGCATTTTACCCCGGTGAGTTATCAAGGCTAAATCCTGCCCTCGATTGCACATAAAGCTTTACTTTCGCTCCGTTCGATTTAGGCTACATCTAGTTGCCGGGGACGTTCGTTCGGTCCACTTTGTTTCGCCTCATTGGATTTTAATTGGATTCCACATTTTCCTGATTGGGAAAATGGTTTTCATTGAAATATTAGGAAACTATTCGGAATCAATTAGTTTCTTTTATCATAACTGATGATTGATGATCTTGATGTATTTGAATACAGTTTATTTTTAATATTTTTATACCCTAGACTTTTAGTATAGGGTATATTGTTTTTGTCACGACGGAAATATGTAACACCTTAAAGGAGGCTCCGGAGGTATAGCAATGTATATATATAAATGATCAGGGTCACGTCCTGATTCGATTAAGCCATGTCTGTCTGTCTGTCTGTCTGTATGTCCGTTCGCACGATAACTTTCGATAGAATGAAGCTAGAGCCTTGAAATTTTGGTCAAATGTTGGTAGTGTAATCTAGTTGGATGGTATTGAAAATGGGCATGATCAAGCCAAGAGAACGCCTACCTCCCCTACATATGTAAAATACTTAAATGTATCTGTAACTCCCGACTAAATAAATATGAAAAGTTCTAGCTTTGGTAGATTACTCGTGAGGGTAATCTTATAAACTCCTGGGAAAATAAAATCGATCAGTTGAAAACTAACGGTAATTTTCTTACAAAGAGCCCCGTACTACCCTACTTTTCGGGTTTTTTGTCTATAACTCTTGAACCAATTGACGTAGACGCCTGATTTTTGGCATGTAACCCTGGGGTAAGAAGATGCTTGAGTTCAAGTAAGTTGGGCATAATCGGATCAAAGGAACGCCTACCTCCCCTACAAATTAAAATAATTTCAATATTCCTTTAATTACGATAACTTTCGATAGAATGACACTAGCGAGTTGAAAATTTGACAAAATGTTGTTAGTAGGATCTACTTGGTTGGTATTGAAAATGGGTAAGATCCGACTCAAGCAACCCCTACCTCCCCTACAAATGAAACTTCAAATAAGCGATAACTTTTGATAGAATGATACTACCGAGTTAAAAGTTTGGTGGAATGTTGCTAGTAAGACCTACGTAGTTGGTGTTGAATATGGGCAAGATCCAACCCAAGGAACCCCCACCTCCCCTACATATGAAACATCAAATAAGCGATAACTTTTGATGGAATGAAGCCAGTGACTCGAAATTTTGGTCAAATGTTCGAAGTGAGATTGAGTTAGTTGGCATTAAAGCTGGGTAACATCCGACCAACGAAACCCCTACTTCCCCTACAAACGAGACTTTAAATAAGCGATAACTTTCGATAGAGTGAAGTTAGAGACTTGAAATTTTGTTTAAATGGTTGTAGGGTGATCTAATTGGTTGGTGGCAATGATGAGCAAGATCCGACCTAAGGAACCCTTACCTCCTCTACAAGTGAAACTTCAAATAAGCAATACCTTCCGATAGAATGAAGCTATCGACTTGAAAAATTCGACAAATATTGTAGAATGGGTTAGTTAGTTAATTGATTTTGAGAATGGTCAAGATCCTAATGAATGAGTGCCAACCTCTCCTATGAACTGGCCATATAGGAGACCCATTCTTAATGCATATGGTCGTTGCCAATCGGTACTTTTGGTATCTCCACTAGGTCTGTACAAGTCTAGGGTATATACGCTTCGGACTCCGGGCCGAAGCTTCGCTTCGGCCTGGTTTTTATTTAGACAGTCACCTAGTATCGAAAATATATCTGAGACAAAATCCATTTTATGTCAAATGCATGTTTCTACCGGCACCATGAAATAAGCCATTTGGGAATAAGCCATTGATGGACAATTCGCATTCTATGTTCAATTTCGTTTAAAGTGACACCGACGCGAAAAAAATCGCAGCGACAAAATCCGCGGCGCATTCGCGACGGAAATTCGTGGCGATTTCTAGATGTTCACACCGGGGCGATAAAAAATCGCAGCGGAAAAAAACATATTCAGTGTTCGTTGTGTATTTGTTGTATAAGAAGAAGCTGTTTTGCTTGTAGCAGTGGCTGAGGATGTAGCAAAGGTAAATGTAATTCCTTTAATAGTGGATGACGGAACATTTTTAAACACAGTCAGATAAAGTTCTGACTTCTTAGGGAAAGAAGATTATGGGTGCATGGTATAAGTTTCGTTACTTATTGCTTTTCTCGGAAAAAGCCGGAACTTGAAACAAAAATAACAATTGGTACTTACGAGTTACGAGTACTACATTTTGCTCCAAGCTCGTCGGCAATATCTTTCCAGATTTTATCTTTTTTCGTATTTTTTTATGTTTTTTTCATGATCTCGATCAGTTTTTCGATATCGCTAGCCATATCGAATAAACAACTACTTGTGAAGTAAACAAAACGGTATCTACGGGAATGAAATCGCACTCAGCGCTTTTTTGTCGTCGCGACAAAAATCGTTGCACAAATTGGCGAAATTTCGCGTTGGTGTGGGCATCTTCGTAAGATGCTGTAGTCAGATTTTTGTCGCAGCGAGAATTTACGTCGCGAATCCGCCGGCCGACTTTTGTCGCGTCGGTGTGAGGATCGCTTAAAAACGAAAGAGGTACGTACATAGCTATTTTCGCTTTCTTTCGCATACCTTATTTCGGTTTGAAATTGTGTACAGACTAACGAAAAAAATGCTGGATACAGATATGCTAGGACGAAACAGGGTTACGCTCGCTCCGGGCTTAAAAGATAACAACCCTCAGTATCGCACAAACATGAACGCTCGCTTCGCTCGCTCTGGGTACAACAGTTTCTTGTGTGGACTCAGCTCGCTCCGCGATTAAGGGATCACAACACTCAGTACCGCATAAAAATGAACGCTCGCTCTGGA
The DNA here is from genome assembly GCA_964017055.1 of Chloromyia formosa. NCBI lineage: Eukaryota > Metazoa > Arthropoda > Insecta > Diptera > Stratiomyidae > Chloromyia > Chloromyia formosa. The sequence goes on from OZ024814.1 coordinate 129,362,266, forward strand.
CACTGCATGGCTATTTTCGTTTTTATCGCAAGCCTTATTTCGATTTGAAACCGATATTGTGCATGCATGGCTTATTTCGTTTATTTTCCGATGGACACTTTCGGTTCAAAACGTAAGTATCTATACAGATTATTTCGGATGGTCACTTTCGCCATGGCTTATTTCGATGCCCCGTTTCCACCCTATATGGGTCAGCTAGATCGTTGTTTTTGTTTTGCGCCAATGAGTTTGCCTAAACTACACTTGACCTGGATAAATGCAAAAGAACGCGCGTAATGATATATTGACGCAATGAACATTTTCGAAGATAATGCTCGAAACGTGCCTTAGACATGGAAATAAACACAAATTTCAATCTCGATTTGAAACATAACCTATACATTTTCCTTTCTTTCAATGACAATGTTTCTCTGTTTGCGGTATTAGCCCATGATTCTGTGATGGGCTACTATCCCAATGATGACATGAATCTGCTATGTATGTACTATACTCATACTCAAACATTTAATAGACACAGGCAATGGAAATGGTGTTGTAAATGTATGTATATGTTTGCATTATGCTTATGATAATTATTATTATCATTAAGGCAGCACTAAAGGACATACAATACTATCGTCGTTATGGATCCACTTAATAGTATCCTTAGTTCCATAGTTTGTACAATAGGTAGAATGTGGACAATTTTCATAGAGTGGAGCTGTACATTTTCTTGCTATTATTATCCTTTTAAATTGCTCGTCCGTCCTTTCAACTTTCTGGCATTCCCTTTACTATGAAAGAAAATTGCTTTACGGAATAAAGTCAACGACAACCACTTGTAAGTCGACAATTGTTTGTAACTGAGAGGACACTTGAGCAGCCTCAAACTGCTAATCATAAAACTAAGTTATATTTTGAAATCGCACGTAATATGATTATTACCTAATGGAAAGGCACCTTGCTAAACTAGGTCATCTTGAGATGTTAGATTCGATACTTTTTCGTTTTCGACTTTGCAAAAAAAAACAACTCTTACAATGAGTGAATTGGAACAAGGACAAACTTACACATACGTCCCATCCCACCACAATCACCAATTTCGTCCACTGACGAGAGGGATCAACTCAGGCATGATACCTCTTGCCTTTATTCGTCACACCACGTATATTCCCAGATAAGAGGAGAAGCATGCCAAGACCATGCTGGGGCGATAGGTAGTTTAGTGCGAAGAGGCGTCAGTCTCACGTCTGACTACGGTTGTTGACCCGTCCAAGGCGTTCGTCTGTTCTGGATGTTTTTGGTGTCTTACCCCTGTGGCGCGTGGCGTGATAATAAACCACAACATCTCTCGACTTGTCGCTGGTTGGCGGCTAAATGGGAGCAGGAGGTGCATGATGGCAACGTTGATCGTACGAAACTTGTTTATGCCAACGAAACGTCAGCTAAGCCACATGGAATAGTTGACGCGCTATGCACTAATAGGGGTTAAGGCAAATGAGTATACCAAAAGCAAGATCTATCTATATAAGATGGGATCAATAGCTTCTCCTCGACCCCTAAACTTTTTTATTCCTTTTTTTTTAATTTTTTTTCCTTCGTCGGGAAAAAAAGGTGAAAAAACAAAACTAAAAAAAAAGTTTGAACTTACAATTAGTAGTAAAACTTGTTTCGATTTTACTGTTCCTATGAGAGGTATATGAAGTAGTGTGCCGATTTCAACCACTTGCCACAGCCTCCGTGGTGGAATCAGGTTTCTATGGTTCTTTTCGAACCAGTAGTTGGGTGAGGTGTTACCTATTGACGCTGAAATATCCTCATCGTTCAAGATTGTTGAGTGACCGATACTCAAAGTTGTCCACTATAGGTTTCTAGAGTTCGAATGGCTGAGTTTACCGCCATTTGCTTCCCAACAATAACGGAAACAGGTTGAGTACCATGTCCATGGCTGCAAATGAAATTATCAGGGTTAGATAAGGCATGAAAAATCACGTCCTTCACATGATGCCAAGACAAGCACTTTCTGCAGTACCATAACTGCTCCATAACAGAACTCGCATCGTGACTTTTGGCCTACCGGGTGTAATATTTATACATATTTTTCGGTTTAATTTCCCAAAATAGGCGGCAACGTCATCATCAACAACAGTCGGGGGAGTGACAGAACAATGTCCTAATAGAATCGCCACTATCTATAAGTCACACAACGTATATTTATCAAGAGTGTGTTAAAAATAAGCGGAAATATTTATCAGAGCAACAATTGATATACATAAGTAATAAATGTGGTGGGAATACCTCATAAAATCAAAACTCAATAAGCTGCCCCGAAAACTTTGTATGAAAATTCGTTTCCTATTTGATTTATGTTTAGAAGTTATCTCGTCTTATCTACCATTGTGAACAATGACATAATTGACGTTTTTTTTAATTTACTAAATTTACCAGATTATTTATAGAAAAAATACACTTACGTGTGTCACTTAGCCTGTCACTTAAAATTTCATCACCGTACATGCTAAAAATATCTAGCAATAATCTTTTTTTCAAATGGGTCACATGCTTACGCTGAAATGATATTACACTTAAAAGTGCCCATTGGACTCTCTACAGCAATAATAGCCTTATTGAATTAGTAATAGCGAGAGGAGAATAGTATCTAAATTAGCAGGTGGGATAAGCTTTTTCCAGCTAGCAATGTTGCATTCAGAAAGTACTCGCTTGGAGCTGGCAGTGTCAAACAGTAGTTTCACGTGGTAGTTGGCTCTATTTGCACAAATCTTTATATTGTTTGTTATTATTTTTATATTGTTGTCTTACTCACACGTTAGGTTAGGTAGCAGGGTTGTTGCAACAGCACACTTAGACCTTAAAACATAGGTCCATTGTGATACCTCAGGAAGACTAAATAGCACCATTCCCTAGTATAAGAACCAACCGGAATTACTCGCCGAAACGAAGGAGTTGTCCCACCTCTGCAAGTTGCCCAAGATGGCTGTAAAAACATCATCCTCCTATTCTCCACAACTCCTACAGAAATTATTGAAAGGAAACCGGAGCATCCTAACATGCTCACCGATAAGGCAGCGTCCGGTAACGGAGCCGACCACCAACCTCACACATTGCTTTCTTGCTTTCGCAAAATGTCAGTCTTCAGTGCAACTGCATGTCAACTTTTTCCATGGAAATGGTTTTATTATGTTCAAGGGTACAAGACTGGAGACTCAAACAATATCCATAGAAAAACTCACATCCATTTAGCATTGCTATCCGCGTCCTCGCTACCCTCTCGCCCTATGAGGACTTCCCTCGTTTGCAAGCGAGACGCATAAATTCATGGTATAAGCGTGATAAAGATACGCAACATTTTTATCGAGTACATCGTGAATACTTAATAGCCGTAATAGTTGTAGGCCCAGTGGGTGCCTTTCGGGCGATGAAGCAGAGTATCCCTGGTACAAAGGCGCGGCGCAATCGGGCAAAAGGGTACAAAACTCAAAAAGCCAAATGTCCTGTCAGGAGTTAAATTTGATTGTTTTTGATTTTTTAATAAATTACGATCCGATTTGCATTTTCCACATTTTTTTTCGCAGCATGTTTATTAAACTATCTGAAGCAGCGTCAAGAAACCTGGAACAAAAGCCTGGGATTGGACGGATCGACAACGACGACAACGCAAACGACTTAAAGATTATTCTTTCCGATCCTGGAATGTACGCTCCCTGAACAAACCGGGGGCCGAGAAGGCCCTCCTTCAACAGGTCGAAAAGTACAAATTGAGCAATACTGCAGTCCAGGAAACAAATTGGGTTGGCAGCGAGATCATTGACATGTGCAGTCCAGGAAACAAATTGGCTTGGCAGCAAGATCATTTACAAGAAATCGCCCACAATTTTAACAAGTGGCAAACCATCGGGCCGCAAGCAGTATGGAGTAGCATTTATAGTGAACAATCACCTCAAACCGCATATTACTGACTTCAAACCCATAAATGAACGGCTGTGTGCGATTCGCATTAAGACTCGATTCTTCAATCTCTGGCTTATGCCATTTTTCTTTTTCTTTAAGGATTCTTTTATTAATTTTCACAATCGCTCCTATTAATAATTTGAAATCTCTCCTCCTTGTATTTGAGTTTACCTATAATCCGTCATAATGAACTCGTTCAAAGACGCCCTCATATCATAAATCATCAGTCTTCCAGGAATTTCATCACCGTATCCTTCAATGTCACACAAATCTACATGCTGTTAGCTACAATCAAATCTACTTTGGCTCGTAAGTAGGAGGCATTATGCTCCCTGTATAGGAGCATAAGGTCTTCCGCATGGAGTCCTTTTGAATAAAATCTACGTACATGAAAAGAACGTTATTTGAAATGGCCATTCATGTGAATATCTACATACGTTGAATGTCATGTTAATATTCACCAAAGGCTTAAGGCAAGCCTGAGGAAGTAATTATGATAAAGCGGATTATACACGGTGTGGTATTCAAAATACATCATATTAAACAGGATGCGTGCTAGTTTTCGACAAAAATTAAAAATTAGAAGTTAAAAGAAAGTCAATCTTGTATGCTTTAATGATTGAAAACGAATGCAAGGACATCTGGAGTGGAAACGTTTTGATCATAATATAAAGAGTGGCGTTAAATAGTTAAGAGAATGTGAGCTTCGTTTTTCATACTAGTCATGTGAATGATGGTGGATTGTGGCTAATATTGTTGATTACGGGGATTCTTAAAATGTATTTTATTATACGGTATAGTTTCCAGGATTATTTTTAACATACATTATTTATTATGTATTCTCAGAAACTAAACATGTACAGTATAATCGGAATTGAAACCTTTAGGAAAAGATCTTTTCGTCTAAGTTGGTATAATACTTAATAAAAGGGTGACCCCGTGTTGTGTGGCATATGTGGCCTAATTGGTTCGATATAAGGATGCCAAATAAATAAAAAAAAAATCGTGTTGATAAAAACAATTGCAAGTGTGTCCACCAAAAAAAAAAACAGCTAAACAGCATAGCTCGCAACACTCACCAAACAAGGTAAGAAAGAAAACGCAGTGGCTGCAGCAGACCTTGGGCTTCATTATGGAGAATTTATCGCTCTTTAATTTCATCCTATGAATTCGATCCGAGGCACTGTTTAGAAGTTAGGTTATAAGGAAAATATAAATGAAACCGGAAAGCAAACGGCTTCGCCCGCAACCCGAGAGTTTTGTAGTGGCCCATGCCAATAGGAGATGAACTGTCCTTCTCTTGGAGATGCTTAACCATTCATGTTAAGACGACATTGCAAATTGCAAACCTTGCATAAAAAAATGTTAAAAATAAATTGTTTGCATAATTATAGAAAGTAGAGTCAGCGATCAGCCTTTCACAGAAATGGTTAATTCCAATTCGCTCTACGAAAAACAGTAAACAATATTCAAGTATGTAGTGCTCGTAGTACTAATTTGTAGAACATGAGGCCGGCTATGTGCATTTTTTGTATGGATGATATGAAAATGTCCAACTTTAAATGAATGTATTGTTGTACGGATACTATTATTAAATATTAAGTTATCGTTACAAAACTTGATAATGTTATTGCCTATAGTGTTGGTTATTGTTTGCCATCAATATTTTTGAACTTGGATGTACAATATTTGCGGGATACAGGGGTGTGCTAACTGTAACTATAGAAATATAATATTATCAACCTATTTTGAGAAGATATCGAAATTCCATTATTTTCGGTTTTGTATGCTAGTCGGAAGCCACCTTCCTGCAAGTTTTCATATTTCTAAGTGTAAGTGGGACAAATTACGATCTCATATTTGCCCCTCTCCCCCTTTTCCCCTTTCTTAAAATTTAAGGAAAATGTCAAAAATGGAATGTACTCGGTGGTACCTTTCTTATGATACCCCACTTGCCTATACCAGACGAAAAAACATGTTGACCTTCATTTCCCATCCATAGGGGCCTCCCCTTAAAGTTAGCCTATTACAACGTATCGCTATCTCCGGCGAATTATAATAATTTTACACATTCCCACAAAATTTCATGTATGTAGCTCTTTAGCCGTTCGTGAGATATTCTATAGACAGACGGACAGACATTTGACCGATTTCATAAAGGTTTTGTTTTCACTATTGTACAAAACCCTAAAAAGGGCTCAAATTTCTCGGATTTTCGCCTCCCAAAAGTTAAGCTCACCTTCTGCGACCATGCAAACTCAGTTTACATGCGTATTTAGGATCTATAGACGGTATGTATTAACATTAATTCCAGATATTTCCCTAATATTTCTCATTACAATCTTATTTTTACTGGCCTATAGACCATTTCTTCCAAATTAATAATATCATGTTGATACACATGTAAGACTCACTTTGACTCACTTAATTTGTATTTCTTAACACAAACTTGGTATCTTTCTTCTTTGCAACATGATATTTCGATAAAAATATCACTAATACAAGCACAATCAAAAGTTGGGTAGATGACAGACCGTAATTGTTGTCAATTAATAAACCCTGATTGTTTGACATCAACAGCAATCATGTCTAATTAGCACATATAAAATATAGTGGAAATGCGAGCGATGATTTTTTCCAATGTTCTGTTTCTTCTAATAGGTAACTAGGTTTAAAACTGTGGTTTGGGTAAGCCGATGGTTACGCATATAACTATTTTTAAGAGTTGGTATAAAATTACCACTTACTGGCACTACACGGTTGGAAGTTTCACAGTTTTGGAGTAAAATTTTTTATAAATTATAAGTTTCTTTTATTCAAATTTTCTTATTACAATATTTTCACTAAATATCACCAAATTAAGTTTATTTACAAATTAAAAGGACAGATTTAAAACCTGGTAATGAATCAAAGAGGATTTTCAGTACAATTTTAAATCAAATTTATAAAAAAAAATCACAAACTTAATACAATACCCAAAAGAGTCGTAAAATTAATAAAGACAAAAATACATAATATAAATAAAATAAATATTGTCAAAATTACTCCACAGATGCATAAAAAATAAAATATTGTTTAGGTGACATGCGCTTTTGTATAAAATTTATAGATGTAATGGATAAACACTTGGGAGTTACAATACCAGTGTTCAATCAATAAACGAAATGTGTAAGCGTTAATGCAAATTTCGCAATTATCTTACGACGAAGAAAAACTCCCTTCATGTGTAAAATATAGAGACAGTTTTTATAGAAAAGGACCAACATCAAGTCCTACTCTCTTTTCCATGATACTGATAGATACAAAATATAGTCCGGATAAAGCAACGGTTAGTACGTTCGCCTTTCACGCACCGGGCCCCGGTTCGATTCTATTAATTGTGGTATAGTCTTCGATAAAAAAGGGAACTTACGTGTCGGACTATGAGCCCACTCAGTCCCAGTACCCATTTGGGGTAAATAACTCTGTTGAGCGTGTTGCTGATCAACCCTCTACACAAAACACACCGTCATAGTATACTTTCGACGGTGTCTGTTTATTGCATGAAAATACACATTAAGGCTTGTTTTCTCAATGTCTGGTTAAACTGCCAGTTAGCTATCCGGGTCACTAAATTTAACCTTAGCGCATGCAACGCTCAAAATATGATAATGCAGTTCACTGCGGCGATAATGAAGTGGAAAGTCAGCTGATTTTCTTTGCGGAATTCTGCCACCTGATCAATTCTATTCTACGTCAGTGCCACCTCTTAGCATTATTTTGCGGCTGAGCTGGTTTCAGATCCGTTTCCTTCGAATGAATATCCAGAACTCTGTTCCTTGTGACCAGTTTAATTGTCTCATTTGAATAGGCAAACGTAAACAGTTATAGCTGTCAACATTTCAGCAGCCCGTATCAGCTGTTTGGAATTATTGTCCGTGCAGTGATCCATATCTGGTAACCTTATCGTTGACAGATTGTAAGAGCTGAGAGGTTAGGTTATGTTAAGTCCGGAACGAAATAAAGAGTCATTGTATGAAGTTAAAAGTAGTGTTTACTTCATTTGGCGACGAGGATTTGTGATATAATACATTAGCGATCACTACAACACCTCCCTGCGTCCGACCCCACAAAGAGGATTGGCTTTATCTCATCGTCTCTCGATTTCCGAAAAGTTTTTTTTTTCTCACATTATGGCCGACCAAGCAGTTCTGGATCTTCTCGCCGCTATGCAGAAGCAGATGGCAGACGACAGGATGATGTTTTTAGAGGCATTGGCCAACGTCAGTAACCGGACCAACAATAGAGAGCAACCACGCCCGGAGGTCACCCCCAGCTCTCAGTCATCTGACTTTAGTGATGTGGCGGGCCAAATCACTAGTTTTGTGCATGCCCCGGAAGATGGTCAAACAGTGGAAACGTGGATTCTCCGAGTCCAGGGCGTTTTTGCCTCCGAAAAAGGTATGCATCTGGCAGAAGGTGATAAAGCAGCACTCATCCGGAGTAAATTGGTCGATGACATGTACCGTCAGCTGTCGAACGCGATTCGACCACGGAAGCTCGAACATCTCACCCTGGATGAAACTTTCAAGCTCCTGAAGGAGCACTTCGGAAGGAAAGAATCGATATTCATGCAAAGGACGAAAACGTGGCGCATTAAGAGGAAGGACGACGAGGACTTCGATGCTTTGGCTTCACGTGTAAATCGAGCAGTCGACGACTTCGACCTAAGGTCGTTCTCCTGTGAGGACTTAACATAACCTAACCTCTCAGCTCTTACAATCTGTCAACGATAGGGTTACCAGATATGGATCACTGCAGTCCGATAAATTCTTAACCGGAAGATGAGTGCCGTTTAGCGTTTATCTACAGGATAAGATTTAATTAGACATTCAGAAAACGGCCCTAAATGTATTAATTTCATTCTTTTAGGTGTAGAAATATCAAATACGTAGAATGGATTGTTTTTATACGCATAAAGTATAATATTAATCGACGTTTTAGATAATGGCTTTCTATAAAATCTATGCGTAATTCTGCATGGACCTATATGTATTTATTTTTTATCAAAATAACTCCGAAATTATCAACCGAGTAGGTTATTGTTAGCGTTAGCTGCATTAACGGGTCTAGATCAAATGCTTCGTTTACACGTGAACACTAAGCCAAGCACCGAATATTGAAAAATTGCATAGAAAAGCACCAACAACAAGAGGATACCTTTTCTGCTCTTACATACACACTCAATTGCCCTAACCCCTTGTGGACGTAGCGCGTCAACTGTTCCATGTGGCCCAGTTGACGTTTCGTTGGCATAAACTAGTTTCGGAGAATGCAGTTGCCAGCATGCACCTCCTGCCCCCCTACTTAACCAACATCCATGGCCGCGAACGTCGTCGTGGACGGGATTCGAAGCCGAAACGCTGGAAGTCAGAAATGAGACTAATGCCTCTATGCACTGAGCTACCAGTCGCCCCAACCTGAGTCGGTTCCACAAGAGATGGGAACGACTCAAATGCTCACAAATGCTCATGAATACATTTTGGCCATGTAAGAGCAGAAAAGGTATCTTCTTGTTATTGGTGCAATGCAATTTTTCAATATTCGGTGCTTGGCTCAGCGTCCACGTGTAAAAGAAGCATAATAAGGTAGCATTGAATTAAATATGAACATGTCATTAACATACTCGTACAAGGAATTCAAAAGAACAACACAAAAATTAATGCCAAACGTGTTCATTGCATGCCAAATTATTTGCAAAAAAAAAACATATTTTGTATAAAAGCATGCGAATACAAATAGAACAGTCAAATTCACAAATCTGAAATTGGAAACATGTAAAAAAAAAAATTTGCCATGTCATTAAGATGTGCATATTTTGGCAGCAAATATTCAAAGAATGTAGCCCATTTTCCTTGGCCTAGGCACAAAGGAGAACGCCATAGGAGGTTAAGTACACACCACTCATTTCACCAGTACGTGATTCAAATACACAGTACATATGTACGAGTATACGATACGCGAGCATGATATCAATTTTAAATGTTAATGAAACGTAAGTGTACGCATGCTAAACCAAAATAACAATTTTCTATTATACAGGATACAAAAATACACTTTGTAAGTATAATAAATACGAGTATTTAACTGAAAATTCACATGCCAATTCAGGAATAAAATCAATCAACATTTCAACACTCAACACATAATTTCATATTCATCTTACCAGCGGCCAAGGAATCACACGCTGAAATAGTTCAAAAATAGAAAGTAGAGAAATTAAAATTCAGCGTTGAAAATGATTGACGAAATATGTAGGTTAGGTTAAAGGGCTGCTGTGCCTAACACAGCACACATGGACCGCAGCAGGGTCCGTTGTGTTACCACCGGGGATTCAACACCCGACCATCCTAATCACTAAACCAGCCAGAACTGTAAATGAAACGATGGAGCTTGCCAATATCAACATTAGCCAAGTCGTCCAATTCAGTGAAGAAGTAGGCTCCCAGAAAAGTCCTTCTCCTTATTGACAAAGCAGGGCAGGTACATAGAAAATAAAAGACGCACTCCTCCTCCTCCTCGTCACCGCAGCTCCTACAGAAATCATTGTAGGGAAAGCGAAGCCTCCTGGCGTGTTCACCAATCACACAATGCCCAGTGATGACTCCCACCGCCGCTCTAATATGCTGCCTTCCGAGCGACAGCAATTTAGCTGATCGGATAGAATCCAATCTGGGCCACAGCGACTTTGTTGAAAGACATGTGCTTCCATTTAACCATATAGAGTTGGTCTTGATAATTGCTTCGGTTTTAATAGCTAGTTTGCAGGCAGCGATAGGCATGTAGATATTACGACGAATTTCACCAGCTAAGTAGGTTGTACCCTGCCTGGCAAGTTCGTCTGCTTTGCAATTACCAGCGAAACCACTGTGGCCCGGAATCCAGCATAAGAAAATGTTAAAAAACTCACTCATCTCCGTAAGCAGAGAGCGACATTCCGCGATAGTCCTTGACGTGATCAAACCCCGTTCGAGAGATTTAATTACAGCTTGGCTATCTGTAAAAATTGTTACATCTCTAACTGATATTACATGACGCCCCAACCAGTACAGGGCTTCTGTAATCGCCGTAATCTCTGCCTGAAGAACACTACAGTAATTGGGGAGATTGAAAGAGAGGCATAGGTTCAGCCCATCACAAAAAATTCCAGCGCCTACTCCCTCGTCCGTTTTAGATCCATCTGTGTATATTTCTAGTGACTTATGTAGTGGCAGCACGTTCCCTTCCCATTGACTGCGTGATGGTATCAGACTGACAAAGTTCTTATCGAGGGCATATTTTGGAGCCGTATAGTCAGTCGTTGCCGGAATAATTGGGTTATTGAGAACAGCAGCGTGTCCAGAGTTTGAAGCAAGCCAATAACCACTGTCACGTAGTCGAATGGCCGTACACGTGGCCACCTGTTCTCCAAACGTGTCAAGAGGGAGTAGGTTGAGCAGCATGTTCAGGGCCGCAGAAGGAGTAGTCCTAAGAGCCCCAGTAATAGCGATGCTGGCTAATCTTTGCACTTTTCCCAGTAACCTACGATTAGCCTCTATACTCAAAGCAGTCCACCAAACCACAACCCCAAACGTAAGTATGGGGCGCAAAACAGCTACATAGAGCCAGTGCAATATTTTAGGTTGAAGGCCCCAGCTTTTACCTATAGCCCTCTTACAAGAGTAGAGTGCAATAGTAGCCTTGTCCACCCTCTCCTGTATATTCGGCCTCCACGATAATTTTTTGTCTAGAATGAGTCCTAGAAATTTTGCCTTATCCGCAACAACCAGGCTCGTCCCCTTTAACACAGGAGGCTCAAAACGAGGTATAATATGCTTCCTTGTAAAGAGGACAAGCTCAGTTTTGTTCGGATTAATATTTAAACCACAGTTGTCAGCCCAAGTGGTTAGAAGTGAGAGGGCATTCTGCAGTACCTCGCTAAGAACACACGGAAATTTTCCCGATATTGCGATGGCAATGTCATCCGCATACGACGAAATATGTATATCAAATATTTTTTTTCTAGGCATGGTCATGATGACATGATACATGAAAATTTATACAATAGTTTGATTGAATTGTAAACAGGAGTAAGGGGGATTTATTTCAATGGACCGATTGAAAATGTTACATTTCTCATAGAAATTGATAAAGAGCAGATTTCAGTGAAAGAATTAATTTTTTTTATTAGACGTAGGAGAACAATAATTGCTGCTGCGTTTTATTCAACAGTCCAGATCATTGCACGCATTACACTAACACCATTGTTCTCGATAACTCTCCATGAGCAGCTGGTGCAGGATTTTTGTTCTGAAGGCGAATTCGTAAGGTTGCAATATTTGAATTCGGCACCATGAAATAAGCCATTTGGATATAAGCCATTGGTGGATAATTTCTGCTTAATTCGAAAGTGGCCAAGCGTGGCTACTTTCGATTCGCATTCAATGTTCAATTTCGTTTAAAAACGAAGGTGAGTATGGCTATTTTCGCTTTCCTTCCCATACCTTATTTCGGTTTGAAAGTGTGCATAGACAAAAAAAAATGCTGGATGCACGATGCAGATATGCTGGAACGAAACGGATGCAGGTACATATAGAAGGAGTGAAACGGACGACCTAGAGCTATATACGGGTGGTCGCAGCCCCTAGGGGCGGTGCTTCCCCAGTTCGTTCCAAATCGAAATTGTCCATGCACACTTTGTGCGATACTGCGGGTTGTGAATCAATTGTCCCTTGTGTGGGCTTCGCTCACTACGCTCGCTCCGCGCTTAAGGGATCACAACCTATCGCACAGACATGAACGCTCGTTCTGGATACAACAGTCCCTTGTGTTGGCTCCGCTCGCTTCGCGCTTAAGAGATCACAACCCTCAGTATCGCACAAACACAAAAGGCTCGCTTCGCTCGCTCTGTGTACAACAGTCCCTTATGTGGGCTCCGCTCGCTTCGCACTTAAGAGATCACAACCCTCAATATCGCACAAGAATGAACGCTCGCTTCGTTCGCTCTGGACACTGCATGGCTATTTTCGTTTTTATCGCATGCCTTATTTCGGTTTGAAACCGATATTATCCACGTATGCTTACTTCGTTTTTCGATTTTCCGATGGATACTTTCGATTCGCCATGGCTTATTTCGGTGCCCCTTCGAATTCGCAGCGGGCAGTCCAGTTCTCTTATACAGTTTGGGAGCCACATGGAAATCATTTCCTGACAATAAAATGTTGTTTTTGAGTAATTATTTGCAATAGTAAATATAAATTTGTCACATTTCTCTTCAAATTTGAGTTAACGTTTGAATGCTTATTAAACCAAGACACACTCCATTTTACACTTTGCTACTCTAATATTTATTATGTTCTACATCGTTTTTTCAAACCAGTTGTTTTGCTCTGATCTGCACTTTTGAATAAAACACAGCAAATATGGAATAGCTAGATGGTACTTCAATCTGGATACAATTGTTTCTAATTTACTATTTTTATACCCTTCACCTTCACTGACCGCTACCAGACTTGGTTTATTCAAAATATTCAGTGTTTCTATGTTATGAAAGGAGGCCTTAATTGCTTACACCCATCGGGAAAAATGGGAGAACTTTGGTAAAGAACAGTTATGTTTCATTAACTTTAAGTTGATACACCGATAAATTCTACTTTTGAAATTGGGCCAGTTGAATCGGTACACTAGTAAAATTCTTCTTTTACACAATAACATCAAAAACAACACAAATAGTATGTTTTTTTTAATAATGAGTACGTCCTCCTTGATTCAAAATTTCATTCGACATGGAATTGTCTAAGATTTTACGTCATTCAGCGAAACAGATTTCGACTGGCTCAATAAGGCGATTTTCGTCCTCGAACTGTCTGCCACCTTCGTCCACTTTTCGAGTAAGTCATTCCGAAACATTTTTAATAATATGTAAGCCTGCCACGCGCGGGGATCATGTCAAAACATCCATATTTTGATCTTGGATCTACTTTTTACACTCTTCACGAATGTGATAGGGTATATTAACTTTATCATGAAGTTTGCAACGCACAGAAGGAAGCATTTCCGACCAAATAACCTTCATGGCCAGTATGACGAGATGAGTTGAGAAGCTCTGTTCGTTTGTCTGTCCAGTTCTATGCAAACTAATCTCTAATTTTTAAAGCTATCGGGCTGAAATTTAGTATAAAGCCTTCTTTCTTTCTTTATATGTACTATATATGTATGTCGGAACCAACGGAATCGGACCCTTACGCCATATAGCTGCCATAAAACCGACCGATCCAAAAATCTGTTTTTGTTAGAAAAACTTTTTTGTTTCTAAATATACCTTTACCAAATCTCATATTATCCAATCCTATTACCAAACAACTTTTACGAATTGGGTAGAAAACGAACCTTTTAATTTCTAAATGTATCTTTACCGATTTTAAATCAAATCAAACATATCTGTCGCCAAACCATATACCCCAATTTGGTTGAAATCGGCTCACTATTTCATACACCTCCCATAGGACCAGTGGAATCGGAACATGCTTTAATGCTAATTTCAAAGCGGAAAATTGTCGAAGATTATACAGAACGGATCAAAATTATCGCACACGGCCTTTTTTAAATATGAGAAGTTGGCGTTGTAGTAAATATGGAAGGTATGATACCCTTCACGTAAAGCACACTTTCGGCAAGCTAACTAGTTTATCAGTGGAGCTGTATAAAAATTAACGAAATTCTCCTGCTACTCGTATATCCGTCTAAGGGCCGTTTTCTCAATGTCTGGTTAAACTGCCAGTTAGCTATCTGGGACACTAAACTAAACGAATGTAATGCTCAAAATATGATAATGCAGTAGCAAAATCAGCTGATTTTCTTGGCGGAATTTTGCCGCCTTTTCTATTCTACATCTGTACCGTTTCTCAGCATTAATTTGCGGTTGAGTTGGTTTCCAATACTCTTGCATCGAATGAATTTCCAGAATTGTGTTCTTTATGGCAAGTTTAATTGCCTCATTTGAATGTGCAAACGTAAACAGTGCTAGCTGGAAAAATCTCAGCAGTCGGTATCAGCTGTTTCGAATTATTGTGCGATAAATTTTGAACCGGAGGATGGGTGGCATTTAGCGTTTATCTATAGGACAAACTTTAACCAGACATTGAGAAAACGGCCCTAAGTGTACCGAAAATAACCTGCAATAGTGGAATACACCCGACTGATAAAAAGTGGAAACAGCTTAAAATTCGCATGTTATAACATGACCCCCGCGCTCAGCGAATTCATTGTCGCTGCCATTCGCATGCATCTACTTGCTTAGCATAGTCCTGCAAGTGCATTTTAAAATGTTTTGAATGGGTAAGGTATTGTACTTGAGTTGTGTTTTAAATTTTATCTTATAATAAAATAAATAAATGAAATAAACAGCTTGAGAAATCAATTACATATTTTGGAAATGTTCTATTCACCAATACGTATGTATACTGCATTATTTTTGCCTTTTTTCTAAATGCAAATACAAATCATTTCGATTTACGATAATGTTACGATAATATTAATTTTACTCCGACGTTCCATGCCTTACTTTAAATTCTTTCAACTTCCACCAAAAATTTCATCTGTTATATCTCGGATCTTGCTTGTACAATTTGCTCTCTAAAAACTGAACTAAAGAAAGTTTCTTTTTTTTTTGAGGTGTTTTCAATCATCATTATCCACGCAAATTTCGATTTAATAAATAGAAAGCTTTTTGTGCTTCACCTTTCTTCACTTCACACTGTTTTCAGGTGAAATTGATTTTCCGGATGTATTGTAGTATATTCGCAGTCTGGAAAAGTTCTTTATTCGCAGACTCGAAATTTACGCAATAAAGATTAGGAGTCAGTACAAGTACAAGGGTATATTTACTTTTTAATAGTCCAGTAATGCTGCTCATACTTCCATCCTTTAAAGAAGTAAGTTTCGGAGCGTCTGCAGAGTTCATAAACTTTAATTTTTATTGAATGAGTATAATTAAAAACTTTGAGATATGAAGTATTGTAATATATTACTACGTTTACGACTCGAAATCGCATAAAATGGGATTTCGGCGAAATCTCCTTGAAATCCACTGGATTTCGCCTACATTTTACTGCCAAACGAAATTTTCATAGTTAGCAAGGACACCATGAAATCATTTAGAAAAGGCAAATGTGATACGGCAACGCTCCAGGTGCCAATATAAAAGTGCGAAATTCCCAATGCCAATACAATTAATTTGACAGTTGACAATTAAAAATGTAAAATAAATCAAATAATGGCTAAGCCGTCGGAATCGTTTTAAAACTTAATCTGACATTAGAAACGATCTAGTTCGAGCAATGTTTAAATTTCGACTCCTCCGAAAAGATGACTGTGCTCCACATCTCCTGATTTCAAGTGACGTATTCCTCAGTCATTGCGAATGTTTTTGCCTAACTCTTAACAGAGCCGCAACAGGGGACTGTTCCCAAAAATTGTGCCATACATATTTAAAAACTACTTTTTTTTTTAATCACTTTTTCAGCGATCCTAGCCTGGACTACAATGACATCCACCATTTTAGGCTGGCACCCTTTATTTTCATACTCTTTTATATTACGTAAGAATCGGAAGAGAAAAGGCGGTCGGCTAATGTTGCATACTTAACATTAATTAGCAACTGGTTCACGTGACTAGACAATAAGAATATGTACAATGTACATACATACGTATGTGCTATGTTCTTTTAGAAACAGTAGGTGCGTTTTTTTAACAGCTATGAAGAGCAGGTGAACACCACACAATTACACTAACGATTTTATCTGACCTGCTCTGGGTAGAACGTAAGAGCAAAGCTGTTCCATTAGCATTTTTACATTTTGAAATACAGGCGGCGCAGGTGTCGAAGTTTTCGGGCAGTTTACAGTTTGGAAAGCACTAAAATTTCATTTCCTGTCAATAAAATGTTCGTTTTGTTTAATTAATATATATGGAATAGTAAACATACAAAATTATTCCGCTGCCTAAAGGAAATTTGTCCGATTGTATCTGTACTAAGAATTTAAGTTTCCTTTTGAAATTTGAGTTGACGCTTCAATGCTAAAATAAACCAAGACACACTCCCAGTAAAGACATGCCTCGTTTTCGTTACTCTCATCTGCTCTATAGCGTTTTTTTTTTTTGCCGTTTATCCTGCTCTACTCTGCTCTGTGCAAAAAAAACGCAGCTAATTTGTGACAGTATATTCGTGAACCTTTAAAAGACGACAATAAAAGCATATGATTCGTAAAAGATAAACGGTTTTTTACTACTTCTGGCATATAATGTTTAAATAAAAAAAAAAAATCGATGTATCATCAAATAAAATATAAGCTCAAGTACATATGTAGATAATGAAATGATTTGAAAATTCCATTCCGTTCCAATTCCACAAATTATTTTAGCTTAATACAGTCATGGTACTTGCCTTGACCACTGCAGGGGCATGGACGCGTCAATGTCTCCGGAATTTCTATGCCTTGTTGACGTTTCAATAGCATACTACTTTTCTGACGTGCAATTGCTAACATGCACCTTTTATTCGCGACGCGCCGTCTTTACTCTGACAAGCTCGGAGCGAAGTGGGAGTTCTATTAGTACCCACAGGCAGTTTTTGTTCGCACCCAGGATCGAACCTCTGTTTTTTAGTCGTAGTGCGGTGACCGAACGAACACAGCCACCAAACGCCTTCAACTAAATACAGTGGGCTTACACTCTAAATATATTTAATTTCTCGATAAATTAAAATTCCCTTTAAGAATTCTGGTAAATTGAAGAAACTGCAAAAAATTCTACGCATTCAGGTACACTCGTTAAATAGAAGCGGCTACCCGCCTACGAACGTTTTATAAATTGAAGGGAGTGGAGCCTACCTCTCTATAAATAGTTTTAGAAATTTGATTTCTATCTAAATATGTATTATAAATACGTACAACATGTACGAATTCAGTTTGTGTTGCATCAGTTCCAGGTTTATCGTTTTTAGTTAAAACATGAATCAAAGAACGCATATGTGCTTATCAATTGACGAAAAGAAAAAACTTATTGACTCTGTGGAAAGGGGGGCTTTTAAAAAAGAAACAGCGAAACAATCATTTGATTATTTGCGCACCTAGCCATTTCTTTAAAGATAACTCTCGGTATTTAAAACTCGCAATAGTTTGAAAAAGTTCGGCGTCCCTTGGATTTCAAATGATTGAGAGACTGTATTAACAATATATTGTTTTATATATTATATGTAATTGTTGTAGTAGAAACAGTAGTTTTGCTTTATGAATCGCGAAATATCAAAAATGGTACTAGTTTTAAAATGGTACACAATACGAGTATGTACGTATAGCTAAAATCTATGTAAGGGTTATCTATAGATAACCTACACCAAATATAAAAGTATGATAAAGATTTCGTTTATTTTTTCAACGGAGACACTTTCCAATTCAATAAATCTGGGCCTATTTAACCAAATATATAGCTCCGATTTTTATACCCTAGACCTTAAAGGCGGCTGCGTTGGTATGCTAAATTATATAGCATTTCCCAAACTATCTAGACTTTTTCCCAAATGAATTAGGCTTTTTCTCAAATGCATTAGACCCCTTTCCGAATGCATTAGTGTCACCACACACTGTCGAACTCGAACACGAACCTGGTACAAGTGAACCGGTTTTGTTCAGATTTATGTGAAGTGTGTGTGTGTGTGTCAGAGAACATTTGCACCAGGTTCGAGTTCGACAGTGTGTGGTGACACTAAGACTTCTTCCCAAATACATTAGACTTGTTCCCAAATGTTGCCGAACTTTTCCCAAATGCTTTCGAACTTTTTTCAAATCCTTTAGATTTTTTCTTATTAGCTGGATTCAATGGAACCATGGGTCAGGTTCAAGAATAGAAAGTTACGCAAAGAAGTTTGCATTTTTTTCGCTCTCTCTGTCCGTGACAATGCAGTTCCAACTTTTCATATGCGCGCGTTGCATTTTGTATGAAATTGTGTTTGTTTTTAACGGAAAATTTAAAATTATAATTTCATTTCGATTTTGATGTAATTTCAAGGCCTGGAGCTTCAGAACAAGGGGAAGGTCGATATGTACATGAGATTTTGAAAAACATCCCCCATTTCCAACCCTTAAAAACAATCCACAGTTTTTCTTACAGTTTTGATTTTGATTAAATTTTGAAGATTGTACTTTCGGGACAGAAAGTACCGCCTACATGAGACATGGAAAAATCACTTCATCCCTCTGTTACCCATAAGAGAAAATTTCGCCTAAATTTGAATAAACATCAGTTTAGCCTGTAGATTTTCTTTAAGGGTAAAGGGATGGAGTTTTTTTCCATTTCCAATCTCATGTAGAGAGTGACTTCCCCTTCTCCTCAAGGTCCAATGTTACAAGGCAGTGGCATTAAAGTCTAACGTCAGAATTTCATCTAAATCGAAGATATTAGTCAAACTGCAGCTAAAAGAGCAAATTTATTTTAATGGGGTAAAAAGGAAGGGGGTGCGGGTGGTATTCCTAATCTTGTGTATCCACTGAACTTGCCGTTGTCCTGGTTCTGAAGGTCCAATCTTTAAAGCAAGATCGAAGTAAAACACTGTAGGTAAAACTCAGGTTTTTAAGGAGGGTGGGAAGAAGGATGGGGTTATTAATTGCCTTGGCCCCTCCAGGGGCATGGGCAACATCCCTAGCATTTCTATGCCTTGTTGACGTTTCGATAGCATATCTACTTTTCGGAAGTGCATGCTAGCATAATAAGCATGGCATTCATATATGGATTGGTCCTACAGATGGCAACCTTTTAGTTTCCGGGGCCCCGGCTGGGGGAATCACTTTTCACTCGGATTTTTGTCACTTTTCACTCGCGTCACTCTAAAAGTCGAGAATTTGCAAAAAAAAAAAATTTTTTTTAATTTTTATTTTTAATTTTTGTTTAAGTTTTAATTTTTTTTTTATTTTTAATTTTTTTTTTCATAATTTATACTGAGTGTTTGGAATATTGGAGGCATGGAAAATTGAAATATTCGCAAATCCCCTTGCGTGGGCTCCGCTCGCTACGCTCGCTCCGCGCTTAAGGGATCGCAACCCTCAATATCGCACAAACATGAACGCTCGCTTCGCTCGCTCTGCGTGCAACAGCGTTTTGATCAGTTTTAAACACACCAAACACTCAGTATAAATCATTAGAACAAGAAATTAAGGAAAAAAAATTAAAAAATTAAGATTAAAAATAAAAAAAAAAATTAAAAAAAATATAAAAATTAAAAAAAAAAAATATTTTTTTTTTTTTGCAAATTTGAGAGTGTTAGGGTGACGCGAGTGATAAGTGACAAAAAATCCGAGTGAAAAACGATTTATTCACCCCGGGCCCCGGAAACTAAAAATACCCCGAAAATCGTGAGGTGTCACTAGCTCGAATAATTTATTAAAAGCTCTTTAGTCCATCCTTAAGTAATTTATGAAATCAGGTGGGTCGCTCGCATGGCTTAATACATCGCAGCTAATTTAAATGGGTTTATTGTCCCCTTTTTTAGCCATTCCCTTGTCCACACATGTTTCCTCTTTTTTTTTATCAGATAAAATGATTATTCCACCGACGAGAGCAACTTTCAACTTTTTTAGATAGCGTGGAGCCATTGCTCAGAACACTACACACCTCAGCAGTTCAGAACAGAATGGGCCGATACTGAGGGTTCGACTCGTGTGTGCACACATTCGGATTGGTTCGAAGTCCGGGTGCGGTCCGAAGTTGGGTCCGGGTTCGTGTAATGAATGGCTTGCTTAAGCATTTGAGAAAAGTTCGAAAGCATTTGGGGAAAAGGTCGAAACCATTTGGGAAAAAGTGTAATGCATTTGGGAGAAAGTCTAATGCATTTGGGAAAAAGTCTAATGCATTTGAGACAAAGACTAAATAGTTTGGGAAATGCCATACGAGTATATCGCACACGTATTTCCAGAGTGACACAATTAAGCAAATTCACGTTTAGAGACAATGGCCTCTTCTTCCTCGATTGGAAGCTAATTTAACACACTTGTGGTATTTGATGCAGGACTGTTTAACTAGTCCATGAAAAGTAATAACTCGAAAATGAAGATTTTTGAGTTGTGTCACTCACTCTTGAAATACGTATGTATTTGATAATTAGGTTCACCCCTTGCATCAACTTAGCGATGTCTACCTGTTTGTCTGTTCATCCGATCGTCTGTCTGTTTGCACAATAACTCTTGGCAGAATGAATCTAGCGACTATCATCATCATCATCATCGTGGCGCAACAGCCCGACGTCGAGCCTTGGCCGCCTGGATCGTTGTTCTCCAATTATCTCGGTCACGTGACCGCGTCCTCCAATTTTGGAAGCCCAGTAGCTGCGCGGCGTCCACACCTACTGAGCTCTCTCAACGAGATCTCGGACTCGCTCTGCATTCAGCGACTATAATAGTTCGTTATTATTCAAAATTTACACGATCTGACGAAAGGAACCCCTATACCTAGACCTACCCTATAAATACAAATGATACTTCAAATATACGATAACTTTCGATCGATTGAAGTAGTGACTTGAAATTCTAATCATATATGTATATGCTCGGCCTGGTTCTTACTTTCGTTTTAGCCTCATACCCAATTGCCCTAACCCCTTGTAGGACATAACTAGTTTCGGAGAATGCAGTTGCCAACATGTCTCCTGCTCCCCCATTTCGCCGCCTACCTGCGACAAGTGGGCAGATGCTGTGGCCTATTATTACGCCCCGCACCACAGGGGGATGACAACCGAAACGCCGGTAGTCAGACATGGGAATGATACCTCTACGCACTGAGCTAACGGTCGCCCGGTAGACTCATAAAGTTATAAGAATGGTCCCCCGAGAGTTACATCTGCAAGACTTTCCAAATAGTTTTTCTTAGTTAATTCTTAAACATTTATATACAATCAATTTACAAATGGCTACGCTAACTTTCTAATCTGGAAAAGTATCTACTATATTTGTGTTGGATGTTGCTCATTGTCTTTTTTTCATACACCTTTCTAACCAACTCTGAATTTCAGTATACGTATAGTAAGTTTAATACATATAGTCCAAGTCACACAGGTCGACATTGTGCTTCTATCCGCATCTTTATGTTTATTTTACTTTTGCCATGTACATGCACTTCATATAATGTATACTGATGTAATTCAAGATAATTTTTATGCGAATGACTGTTTTTTTATTTTTATGAGTCTATCATCATCTGCTAACTAATGTCACGCTTTAAGTTTTACAGAAATTAGATTGCGGACGAGGCAAGAACCAGGTTTTAAGGTCATTTGTCATGCAATTTTGCTATGTTATTATTGCTGTAATGAGCGATATACTATACCATATTATATATTAATAGAAATTCGTATGTTTTTTCTTTTCACTGAAATGGAAGATGGTAAATTTAGAGCTAAGTATGTGAGTCGCCTAGCCGTTCTGCTTTCCTTTGTGATGTGATGACAGAATTAAAAACCACTAAAGACCTTAACAGTGTCCCATAATGATAACAGATAAAAATCGTATTTCATAACGCTTAGCTCCTTAGCGGATAAAATGGAAATTTAATATTTATCACTGATTAGAAAGGATACCACCATAACAACATAAGAAAAGTTTCAAAATTAAAAATGTATATAAATAGTACATCATCTGAAACTCCCGATCAGTCTTCCTCTAGTGCCCAGTCCAATAAAACAAAGGATAAGACCTTTTGATTACGAAATGTTATAAATAAAATATTTCGAAACTGGTCAACACAGCCTTTCAAAAGAATTCTTCTCTTTAATTAAAGAAAATTCCAAAGAAGTTCTCACTTGAAAAAGACTATTCATCACTAGTTCTTCTGTCCCCACAAAGTTGAAAAATCTTCGTTTT
This sequence comes from Chloromyia formosa, assembly GCA_964017055.1. NCBI lineage: Eukaryota > Metazoa > Arthropoda > Insecta > Diptera > Stratiomyidae > Chloromyia > Chloromyia formosa. Next base: position 129,385,137 of record OZ024814.1, read on the forward strand.
CGTAGCGACCATTCATTTTTCGGGAGGCCGGTAGCTCATTCAGTCAAGTTATAATTTCCAATTAAACCGTGTTAAAACGAAAAAAGTACGAGTACACAGTTTTACAACTTTATACGAGTTAGGGGCAATGTTTTTCCATTGTATTCTCGAAATCCTTTTAATTGTGGATAGACATATATTGTAGGTCCTACCACACAAAAAAAAGATATTTCAATTAAATTCCTACTTAAACATTTGATGCTAATCAAATTTGACAAAATAATTCGAAATCATCAAAGGGTTATGAAATGGTGCAGCAAACAATTTAACAATAGCTTCATTAAAAAATATGGAGCAGGTCAGACCAACTTGACAAAAGACAGAAAGGATGATAAAATCCTAAGAGGATAAAATGTGAATTTAATTAATTATTGATTTAAAAAAGGTGCGAACATTGGCGAAATTTTAAAAATTAATTTGTACTACCGTGTGGATTAAGGTTAGCAATGTGCAAAAAAAAACTGCAGTGAATTTCTGACGCCAATTTTTTTTTTTTTTTTTTTTGTTATTTTTGATTAAGCGACTGCGAGATTAAATATGTATACGGAACATATCCGAGACACATATCTGCGATATGCTTGCCAGTAAACTTGATATAAAAAATCAAATTAAGCTGCACAAATTTCTTTTCTACATAATAAATTCGATATTTAGCAACAAGCGACATCTGTTGACATATCTATCCGGTGTAAGTTTATTACCCCGTCGAGTTCACCAGGTCAATCCAGGTTACGGTATTGTTGCAATTGCGTGTTGTTAACATGAATTAACCTGGACCAGAGTGTAAAAGAACGCACCTTACGGTACGTTTAATAAATGATACGCACGAGTTCCGGCTCCATTGACGCCTATTTAATAACTACTATATATGTAGCTGATTACAAGTTAATTGTTACATAAGTGGTTCTCTAATACGTTGGATTTCGCACGATAGGCGAGAATCGTCGGTCGGACATTTAAGGCTTGTGTAGAATAGCAAGTGTTCATATCTATTGTATATAATATGAAAAAGGCATGTATTGGTTCGTCTCTACCGATAACCCAACAATCTGCCGCGCCGGAATAACTAATGCTATGCACCCTGAGGTGTATGTTAACGAAACGAGTAATATTTTCTTCGAGAATATCCTAAAGATAGTTTATTCACAATGGAAACATTTTCTTATCAATATGAAAAGTCGGATATAAATGATGGGGTACACAATCGATACACATATCGATATTTCTGATGAATGTTATATGTGTATTGAGCCAACGTTGTTTGAGGGGTTTCGAGAAGTGACAAATAAAATGTCGAAACATTCCTACTTGACCGGGAGAAGCATAGTGGTTCGCGTCTTTGACCATAGTTTGTTTTAATTTGAAAGAATTTATCACTCCCCTTGCGTGGGCTTAAGGGGTTGCAGCCCTCAGTATACCACCCTAGAACGGCTGCTCTATTTCCCACAGCGGTAAACCGACTATTAGCCAACGCGCGAAATAGGATTATACCAAAATCACTGAGGAAGGAAAATTTTTAATAGACATTAAAGCTAAAATTTCTAGGAAAGCGACACCCTCTAAGAGCATAGCGCTGATTGGTGGCACTACGTTTTCTGTGCAAATCAGACGTCAAATAGCGATGTTGTCATTTTCCCCCGTAGGGTTTATTGTGTCTTTGAGTTGATCGTCTAATGCGGTTTCAGTCGCAAATATAAATAAGCACTATGCGGCTGTCTTTTTTTTTTACTTAACGCCCCAGTCTTGCGATACCCATCCTTTTTCCTCACCAAAGGACTCAAAATACGATAACCAACTTGGCTCTCTCTTCATCGCTAAAAAAAATCCTTTTATACTGATGCACACCTGCACCAGGACCAAAATAGCAACGTGGATCCATCCTTCTCATATTTTATGATGCAAGCTACTACTACCACCACTATAGATTAACCCATAAAAATTCAGCCGTGGCGAACTACCGAAAGCATCTACAAAATCACAACACGATTGCACGACACCCAACTAGTGATGGGCATAATGGCTCTTTCTATTGTGCCAGCACATACGCTCTAACTATTTCCACTGAGTCGCTCAAAAACAGTCGAACAAATCCAAAGACTCGGGGAACATATTCAATAAAAGTCGTATCTATGTTAAATGTAATGTATATTACACAAACTTAATAAAACACTAGATAAAAGTTTATATGGAAATAAGCGTTAAAAGAAACTTATAACTAAAGATTGTAATTCAAAAACAGCCAAAAACAGTTTCTCAATCATCAACAACATTAACATCTGCATCTGCAGCTGCTGGGCTGGCATTTCTGAACTAGACTGTTGCTTTGTCAGAATTTTTCAAATGGTTATCATTTTCATATAGCCTGTGAATATGCAAGACACGGAGCACTGTGAAAAAGACTCAAATCATTGACTCTGTGTGCTGTTTGCATTAAAAAGCTCATTGTTCACATTGTGAATTACTCATTTGATGCACAGAGGAAATTGTCTGGTTGTTGGTATGAACTGAAAAGTTCGTTATACAGCATCATAGCATCGTGGGGCGATCGGTCAGTGTGTTGAGGCATCAGTCTCATGTTTGACTACCGGCGTTTCGGGTCCACGACGACGTTCGTGGCCATGGATGTCCAGGAGGTGCATGCTGGCAACTGCATTCTCCGAAACCAGTTTATGCCAACGAAACGCCAACTGGGCCACATGGAACAGTTGACGCGCTATGCCCCACAGGGGGTTAGGGCAATTGAGTATCATAGCAATGCATGGGGTTTGGGAATGGGGAGGCATGGCAGTGACTATGAGTATTATGCCAGAATTTCATTGCCGGCAGAATCAAAGCAGCGGCAACAGCAGCATCATCTGTGTCTTGGGTAAGTGTGCTTTCTTACACCAAGCTCGCACCTAAGAGATTTTCGTAAGAAAAAGTTTAAGTTTTGTACGAAGATTTTCTAGGTGCGAGCTTACTCTATAAAGAGAGCCTACATTATGAGGCGTTTTTTGAACACCACATACGATCTAAGATGTTATTAGGCGTGTTTTTTTGTACTGCGGTGCAGGTTAATTGGGGGCTATCCGGGTTAACTTACACACATTACACAAACAACTAGGGTATGTTGTTTGTGTAATGTGTGTAAGTTAACCCGGATAGCCCCGAATTAACCTGCACCGCAGTACAAAAAAACACGCCTAGTGTCTTCTTTGACAGCGCGGTAGCCGGTTTCCAGGCATACTTGACCACATGTCTCCATGCCATACTCTTCCGCCTGGAAGACAGTGGCTAACTTGCCCATGGGTATGAAGACTAGATGATTGGAGCCCTCAATACCTGCCCCGGTACCTTTATTGGTTTTCAAGCCATCCGTGAACCATGGTGTGCTTTCTGTTCACCTGACAGATATAAGTATCTCGTGAATTGAGGCGATAAGGCCAATGCACTAAAGCATTGTTGGAGGCATTTTGCGTCCTTTGTTAATTGTCTTGACTCTTCCAGGAGCATGGGCGCGTCAACATCTCTTACATTGGTATGCCTCATTGACGTTTCGACAGCATAAAAATTTCGGATGGTGCAATTGGTAGCATGCACCTCTAATCCGAGCCGTAACACTGTGTCCAACCAGGAGTGAGTAGTTTTAAATTAAATTTTATATAGTTTGACACAGCGAAGTAATTTTGTATCTAAGGGTACCTTTATGTTAGAGCTTCGACAAACTATAACAGCAGCGCTGAATGAAACTTAGCTGTTTGTATTGGAACAACGCATTTGCTCTCTTTTTTTTCCGACCTATGATTAGAACTGCTCTCAGCGAAGCTCTTAACGTTTATCACAGCTCCAATATAAACAGCTATATCAGCACGCTTCACTATCAGCGCCGCTCTTATCGTTTGTCGAAGCTCCAACATATATTACGTTAATCTAAAGCGTTTAATATGACAACAATGAAAATTGCGATAACTATGTAGCAGTTGAAAATAGAGCGATTATTCTGGTAGAAATTTTTAAACAATTATAAAGTATACGCCCATATATTTTGAAGCAGGACACCCTTAGTTAAGGATTACTTAACCAAAAGGACCAAAGTAGATGGAAAAAATAGTACTATGTACATAGTTTCAAAATTATCAGAAATGTGTAGAGGATGGTCTCCTGAACAACGTATAATAAAGCCCCATCGATTTTAGGTACCGCCGAGAGCAGAGGGAGTTTAAAGGTACCCCTTTCTAATTTTCGGCTTACATGTTGAAAGCAGTGCGTTGCACACGAAAGTCATGCAAAAAAAACAAGAGAACTGAATTCCCTACAAAACAATATAAACATGTTTGTTTCACTATTACCGCCACCAAAAAGGAAATAATCGTAAAAAAAAAAACATCCTTCTACCCCACGTCAAATCGCCAGAGTCATTGGGTATAAACATAACTCATTCATGGACTACCAACCTGATTTAAGATGTTACTTTTTCCTTGGGAAGAAAATAGTATACTCTACGCTACACCATTTAAGGTGCAGCGTACTTAAAAGGCGAAGGATGGTGTAAAATTAAGCTTCAGCCAGCCGCCAGCTCTGTGAATAATTCATGAATTACATAGCACTGTTTTACTGAGAATAAAATCTATTGGACGGAACAGGCAGGGCTGTATTGCTAGTGATGATGCGTACTAGAGCGTCCTGGGAAAAATAAAATTTATCACTCCACTGTTCTCGTGGACTCTATTTTAGGACCTAATCCAATCTATATAGAATTTTGCCACGTTAATAATAATAAATTATGCAATCTCGAAAGAGCTACAAGACTTTTGAACGTGTGACAAGGAAGCAATTCTAATTCACACTTAGTTACCATTCAAATAACAATAAAATCGCTTGAAATGTTGATAGCCAAATTTCGTCATAGCTTCAAAATGCAAGCACACTCTTGTTCTCTCCGCTTTGCCCTCGCACCCGCAAAAGTTAGATTTAATAGCCACAAAACGTACGAGTATGTACATACATATTTCATAACACCACAGTGCTGGAGTTGCCGATGCCGTTGATGTCAATTTAACCAAATCCGATTCAACTGTGTTATTGATATTGACAAAACCTTTCCTGGTAATCTACCATTGATCCACTTCCTTCGGACGAAAAATCAGATATCAGTTCATCGTTACAAAAAATACTCAAGTAAATACGTAGGTCCAAGATAGCAGTTCTCCGGAATTACGAATATGTATATAAGAAAACAACGAAAATAGCTGCGGTGAAAGCTGCTGTGCCATTTATCGAAACATGATGACCAAGTAATAGGCAGAGACAGTCCCAATCTCCCAATTGGCACTGCAAACAAAGTCGTTGCGTCATATTTTTGGGTGTTTATTTGAGAAAGGGGGAGTGTATCAAGTCGTAGGGAATATCAAATCTGACGAAATTCCGGCGAAATCGAGGAAACCACAGATTTATAAAATATGTTTTAGAGACTTGGTGTGATGTTTGCCTTATCGCAATGAAATGAACCGCGAGATATAGACAACCGACAACCTTCCCTCCAATGCTTTATTCCTCGAATTTTTGTTCATACATATTTCCGGCTTCTGCACGAATCTCAGTTTCGTTAGAGCAATAAATCAATGCCCCTAATTCCGTCGCATTGCATCATTCCAACTGGAAGAGGATAACAGAATTGTGCAGAAGCAGAAATGATAAAACAGTTTCCAGCGACAGTGAAAAAAAATTAACGTCCGTATCCATAGTAAGCTTCAATGCATACGATGCAGAACTAATAGAAAACTTTTGTTTGTTGTGTTATGGGTGGTGGATTTTTGCATACCAATTATTCCTGGCCGCGTTTTAAGAAACCTGGTGCAGCGTTCCGGTTGAACATGTTCCCTTAGGCTGAAAACACACCGCATAAGACAAAACGTTTATTTTTGTCTCAACAACCGACCATTGCTTCTTATCAGGCAGCACACACCAAAAGAAATGAAACAAAACAAACGTTTTTGTTTCGATGCGTTTTATGACTGGTTGTCGATAATGCATGTCCTTGGATATTATCAACACACACCGAATGAAACAAACTTGTTTCAGACAAACGTCGGTGTCGATAATTGCATACATTGCAATAGGCGCAAGCCACACCGCATGAAACAAATCAAAAAGACAAGACAAAACAGAAAGACATGTTTCGTTGCCACTAGGCGGCCAGTTGTCTTTCGGAAACGAAAATTTGTTTCCGCTTAATACCTGGTCATTTGATGTGAAATTTTGCAGATTATGGACGTCGTCGTTGCAAATTCAATGTTGTCTTATCTCAACACACACCAAACGAAACAAGACACTGGCCACGTTTAGACCGTGGAACTAAAAGGCGATTTAACTAAATCATTTTAGTGTTAGTACTTGTTGGTGGAGTGTTTATACCGACCATACGGAGAGGTACTTCTTCTTCTTCTTTCTCCGTTGACAGCACAGATAAATTTTACAGATATAAATTTCACGACAGAAAAAGACTTTTCCTGCCCGTGATCACGCACTGCTTTCCTGAAATTGCAAACAAAGCAAACGCCGAACAAAAAAAAACGACAACAAAGGAAACGTCAACCACCGAGTCAACATTAGAGATGACAGCGACATAGTCCCAATTTTTTTATTCCAGTTCCGCATCGCAAGTAGAGATAAGCCAAGTCCAAAACTAACTAAAGCGATACGTTTATATCGTCGAGAGCTAGATCGATTTAGTTAGATCTCGAAGATAGTCCCACGGTCTAAACGTAGTGACTGTGTTTCGCTTGGTGTGTGCTGCAATGAAAAACGATTTCTTGTCTTATATTACGTTTACACTATCCCCAGATTACTTCATCTGCTGCTTAATCTGGGTGTGGTGAGTTTAAAATTGTATGTATTTGACAGTTCCAGATTATCTCAGCTGGCGCAGATGAAGTAATCTGGGGATAGTGTAATATTACGTTTACACTATACCCAGATTACTTCATCTGCAGCGTAATCTGGGTGTGGTGAGTTCAAAATTGTATGTATTTGACAGTCGCAGATTATCTCAGCTGGCGCAGATGAAGTAATCTGCGGATAGTGTAAACGTAATATAAACGTAATATAAAATTACGTTTACACTATCCCCAGATTACTTCATCTGCAGCGTAATCTGGGTGTGGTGAGCTCAAAAATGTATGTATTTGACAGTCGCAGATTATCTCAGCTGGCGCAGATGAAGTAATCTGGGGATAGTGTAAACGTAATATAATGAGACAAACACGTTTTGTCTGATGCGGTGTGTTTTCGCACTTAAATGTCATTTTTGAGATTAGAATATTTTGCCGGTCAATTTATCGAATCATGATCCCCAGCGATTTTGAAAGGGTTCACTGATGATACTCGCGTCATCACCGTTCCGGTTGAACGAAAGCTGAACCCGAACACGCACTGCATGGATTAACAAAGATTTGTGAAAAGTTATTATTGTAATTTTTTAATTGGAAGATATAAACCGCTTGTAATAGAAAACTTGTTACACGAGCCAGAATAGGAGCACGTTCTCAAACATGTTTTCGGATCGATTGTATGTACTAAGAACGCGTCTCTTGTGTCTAATGGGGGAGTCCTGTAGGTGGAATTGAGTACATCATGTAAAAATTGATGAATCTAGCACAAGAGCAATGTAAATTTACTAAAAAAAAATAAGGGATGTGAGTGGTGAGGATTTTTTTTTCGTAGGATATGCTGTAAACTGTTGCACATGATACAAGAAGAAATGCGATTTTAACCAAGTGATGATGTTCCAACTGCATTCTTTTTTTAGAGCTGTTCCAAGGACACTGAGCGCGTAAGTGGTGTCACGGCGAAGGCGCCTATTGCCTCGTTTCCACGTGAACGTTGCGCCAAACACGAACATTGTAAAAATTGAATTGAAAAGCACCAACAACAAAAATATACCCTTCTATTCTTACATAGCCAACATGAATTCACGAGCATTTGAGTCGTTACCACAATGAGCAATGTTCACGTGGAAACGAAGCATAGTCAGCCACGGTCAGATTGACCTGCACAACCGAGTTTAGCGGTTCATCCACAACCTTCGCATTGGTTAGATGGTGGTGGCTGCATTCGTGAACTTACCACAAGCATTTCCCGAATTGCTCGAGGCATGTTGATGATGACTGTTTGGTCCTTTAACGCTCGACATCCTGAAATATTCCAGCTAGTTTATGGGTGCTGCAGCTAATCCAAAGACGACAATATTTCCCCGAAATTCACTTCACTTCACAATTTTAGCAAAAATCGCACAGCTAAATGAATGCTTTCCTTAACTCTTCTTGAAATTGGCACTAATTTATCACGAATAGTGCAAGCGTATCGTTTCACTTAATTCACTAGTAAACCGCCTTCTATTGTGCCCGGCTATTTCGCAAGAACAACGAGACTCGCGAAGACCCCGACAACTACACGACAAAAATGCAATGAACGACTGACTGGCCAAGTGATGGAATTCATTTGCCTCCGAGCTGACTGACTGATGACAGGCTGCGCGTTTTATTTGGTCAAAGAAAAAAGTGTTCCCATTTTCAGTGAATTTCACAGATAAGATTTACTTTTGTAAAGGTTACTGCATTTGACAAAGCTAGAATGTGTAATGCATCTGCATTGATCCAAATACATGCTTCCATTACAGAGTTTTACGATAATTATCTTCAAAAATATAATTTGAAAAATCAAATATTATTTGAAAAGAATGGAATTTACCGCCAAGAGGAAAGCAGCATAAATATTCTTTTCCCAACCCTAGTACCAAGTACTTTCGGAAATGGTTTGATAACACGGTTTAACGTCAAATAGCCCAATTATTGTCAATTGTCAATAAACGGACGTGGATTCGGGTGCTCTGCGTTTTTCAGTTTCATAGAGTACATCATATTCTTGGAAAACGGGTCTCATATAAGATATTCTAAGGTATGTAACTCAAAAATGTGTGTCCTTACCGAAAACCGTAAAACTTCAGCTAGATAGTTGATTCTAACCGAACATAACCACAGTTTTTCCCCACAGTAGCCGGTTCTACGCACCGGGGCGGTCATTTGAATATATAACTGAGGGGCGGTCCATCCTCGTTCAGCAGCCACGGCCAAGGGCTGCCAAACTCCTTCAACGCCAATAGGCGTTACTCAATTGCTCTAACCCCTTGTGGGGCATAGCGCGTCAACTGTTCCATGTGGCCCAGTTGGCGTTTCGGTGGCCTGAACTAGTTTTAGAGAATGCAGTTGCCACCTCCAGGCGTTGCTACAACAACAATTGCGTCCCGAAATTCTCCGTCAAATTGGAGTGTTTAGATTAACCCTAGAAGAACATTGACCCGGTTAAAAGACATCTGCATCGGGTGCTTCATGGGACCTGATGACAAATATTCTTCTTACAGAGTGTCCCGAAATTGCCAGACAACGAATTTGCTTTTAAAAACTGAATCTGTGTTTTATTGTGATTTTCATCATTTTGGCTAGTTGTTCTTAGGTAGGCTCGTCAACATCTTTTGCATTTCTATGCATTGTTGACGTTTCGATAGCATAGCTACTTTTCGGACGTGCAGTTTCTAGCATGCACCTCCTATCCGCGCCGTTTTTACTGACAAGCTCGGAGCGCAGTGGGGTTCTATTACTATAGTACCCACAAGCCGTTTTTTTTTGTTCGCGCCGAGGATCGAACCTCCTTGGGTAGTAACAGATCTCTAAATACAGAAAAAAAAACCTAAACGCCCAAAAGTCGGGAAAAAAGTAACCAAACACGCCAACCAACAAAAACTAAGCAGGAAATATCTAGCCCAATTCGATTGTAAGCAGCCGTTGAACATTTATAACTGATTTTAAGTGCTTTCGGAACACTATGCATATAAACGACAAAAGTCCACAATTCTTCTTGCTGAAAAGAATAAGGAAGCCAAGACGGCCGTTTTTTTATGTAAGTGTCGGGAAGGTGAAAAGTAAAAAATATTTTTGAAAATTGATTTCTAACAACGATGGCGAAAGTGTGATAGCAACACAAACAATGCATGGTTGCATTGTTTCTGTTCTGTCGCCAAAACAACCATTTTTCGTCGTCGATTATGTTGTTATTTTTGTCGCTATAGCGACAGGGAGAGAATTATGTCGCAATTGTACGGAATTCTGTTCCTGGTTCTGCGGCCCTATCATGTAATTCTATTCGAAACGAATTGCTTTCGTAAGGATGTAACTCGAGAACGAGCTTCTCAATTTCAATATTCATCGAGTATTCGGCACGAAATTTTTCATTCATAGCGAATACTCAATGATTTTTTTAAATTGGAAAATTCGTTTTGGAGTTACATGGTACCATTTTCATCTATTCCGTTTCGTTGGCTGACATGGCCGCTTGAATTACGACAACGAGATTGTGGAGAGCTGTTTCAGTTGATTTGCCGGATTAATAGGCAAACTGTCCGGGGTGAAGTGGGTTATTCACAAGGAGCGATGTCCTGATGTGAGCGTCGAGGATTTTCTCCTCTCCATGTTCTTTAGCATGAACGAAGTCAGGCTGATAGGTCGATAGGATTTAGGATAATCCATAGGTCTGCTGCCCAATTTTGAAATGAAGACCACCCTCACTGATCTCCAGGCATTGGGAATGTGATCCAGCGCGAAGCTGCTTCTAAAGATGTTAATCGGGTGTGGAATAAGTTTCTCGTGTCCTTTTTGTAAAAGGGCTGGAAAAATTCCATCAGTGCTGGGTAATTTGTAGAGGTCAAATGTCCCAATCGCCCATTTCAATTTGTCGTGAGTGAATTTTCGCCTAGCTGCTACCCAATCAGAACGATTTGCTTTATAGGACATGTCTTGGCAGCCCGGGTCATATTCATCACCTGCGATAATACTGCCTAGGGACCATACCCAAGGAGCTTCCCCGTACTCTCGGAGTCTTGCGTTGTGCTACCGTCCGGTTTTTTCAGTGTGCTGACTAAGTTAGGGCTTTTCTTTGCCAATACCCAGTGTAGTGTAGCAGCATTACTGGTGTTGTTGATATTCTCGCAGAAAGCCATCCAGCTGCGACGTTTGGCATCCCTAACCTTACTGTATTTTGTAAGAGTGGAGCGGTATAGACACCACTCTCCAGTGCGCCTGGCCCTGTTGAACAGCTTTCTAGTCCTTTTTCTCAGGCGGTAGAATTCTTTGTTCCACCACGAAACCCTCTGTTGTCCTTAATAGGCTTTAAAGAACAATTTTCTTCGTATGCTTCCAAAATGGCTCTGGTGATGTTCGTGGTGAGTCTGTCAAGATTCAGCCGCTTAGAAGCTATGTTCTCTATGAGAGAGCGCAGCGACTCGGAGTAACCAAAATTCTACTGTGAAATACTATGGAACTCTTTTTTCGATCAAGAAATTGTCGCAATTTGTAGGACTTTGTACAAGTGATATCAGTAAATTATGAATAGAACAAGTGCAAATGGATTTACCAATTCATGAAAACGCATGGGTGAAATACTAAACGCCCCTTTGTATCCTATGCCATTCAGTTACCAGTTATATTGAAGCATTTATGTACATAAGTGCTCTAAGCCACGACGGAACCGACGCGGTACCGACCAACGCATCTCTTGTGCATATGATGTAATGCTGGTAGCGGTTCTGTGTGACGGTATCTTGTATACTTGCAACAATTGAATAGTGTTACAACGCCTGATTATCATACGTGTTTTGATAATTTCCCTCATAATTTGCCGTAGTTAATAACTACAGCTTTCTTCTTTACTTTCTTTTTTAATATTTAGAATTTAAATGTACTTTTACACACGTTACTGTTTATGTACGTTTTCATTGTGAAGTTTGAATAAATTGCTTTAAGAAAGGTACTATCCTACGTTTTTTGTGCGAAATCTCATATAAAAACTGCCAAAAATTCAGTTTGCACGAAACTTTTCTCGTTAATTTCGTGCGAAGAAGCACAAAAATCCCGTACACAGTCAAAAGTATCCACAACGTTGTGGGCAATTTCCATGCGAAAACAATTATTTTGCATTTTATTTCCTGTGGAAATCGGTCATTACAGTGGTATTATATTGTATTATTGGGAGTGAGGAACTCATACACTATAGGCCGTTTTTTTTTTAACAGATATGGAGATCAGAGCAGGTTAACACCACACAATTACACTAACTATTTTTTCTGAGCTGCTCTGGATAGAAGGTTAGTGCAAGAATGCTACTGCGTTAAGTAGTCTGCGTTTTGAAATGCAGGCGACGCAGGTGTCGAAGTTTTCGGGCAGTTTATAGTTTGGAAAGCATATAAAATTTATTTCCTGTCAATTAAATGTTCGTTTTGTGTAATTATATGGAAAGTAAACATACAAAATGATTCTGCTGCCTAAAGGAAATTTGACCGATTGTATCTGTACTAAGGATTTAAGTTTCCTCTTGAAGTTTGAGTTGACGTTTGAATGCTAAACTAAACCAAGACATCATCATCATCGTGGCGCGACAGCCCGACGTCGGGCCTTGGCCGCCTGGATCATTGTCCTCCAATTATCTCGGTCACGTGACCGCGTCCTCCAATTTTGGGAGCCCAGCAGCTGCGCGGCGTCCACACCTACTGAGCTCTCCCATCGAGATCTCGGTCGTCCTCGCAGTCTCGCTCCGTCGACTCGTTCTGCATTCATTACTCTCTTAGGCATGCGATCATCGTCCATTCTTTGTACATGCCCTGCCCATTGAAGTCGTTGTAGTTTGACGATTTTCGAGACTTGCAGCTCATCGTACATTTCATACAACTCATGGTTGTACCGGATGCGCCATCCATCTCGATCGCAAACAGCCCCGAAAATTCGCCGTAGAACCTTACGTTCGAAAGTGTCTAGCATGTTTTCGGAGGCTTGAGTTAGGGTCCATGCTTCGCAGCCATAGCATAGCACTGGTCGTATAATGGTTTTGTACACGCGGAGCTTCGTGTTTCTGTGCACATGTTTTGATTTCATTATGGGGAGAATCGAGAAAAAAGTCTTATTAGCTAACTGTATCCGTCGCTTGATTTCGTCAGTTTCGTTGGCGTCCCTTGACAGGTTGCAACCGAGGTAGATGAAGTTGTTCACGAACTCGATGTTGAGGTCCCCCACGTTGATGCTCGGTTGTGCGGGTGTCCTTGTCACCGATTGCATCATTATTTTAGTTTTACCCTCGTTAATACGTAATCCAACTTCCTTTGCAGCGGTATCGAGCGTATGCAGAAGTTCTTCTGCGTCAGCCAATCTTCGGGACATGATGTTGATGTCGTCGGCGTACGCTGCTAATTGTGTCGACTTGATGAGCAGCATCTTGCTGTTGTCCATATTCATGGCCCGAATAACGTATTCCAGTGCTAGGTTGAAGAGCGTCGGTGCCAGTCCATCGCCCTGTTTCAAACCAGTGCGTGTTTCAAATAGATCAGTAAGTCTATTCTGGATCCTGACTTGTGAGACGGAGTTGGTCATCGTCATCTTTGTCAGTCGCACTAATTTTGCTGGTATACCAAATTGCAGCATGATGTTGTACAGTACTCCACGATCGATACTGTCGTATGCCTGCTTGAAGTCGACAAAGATTTGGTATACGTTTACGTTGTATTCCCAGCACCTCTGGAGTATCAGTTTGACTGAGAAGAGCTGATCGGTTGTGGAGCGACCAGGTCTGAAACCGCTTTGATATTCGCCAATGACTCGTTCTGCGTACGGTTTTATTCTATTTTCCAGAATTTTCGTCAAAATTTTATAGGACGTACAAACTAGTGAGATGCCCCTGTAATTCTCACACCGCAATTTATCTCCCTTTTTATGGATTGGACAGATGATGCTTCTGCGCCAATCGTCTGGGATCTCCTCGTTCTCCCATACTCGCAGGAGTAATTGATGTATGGCATCAACTAGACTCGTTCCACCGAATCTTAGCAGTTCAGCTGGGATCTCGTCAGCGCCCGGCGCTTTATTTCGTTTTAGTGACCGCAACGCGAGATCAACTTCCTCTACTGTCGGGGGTTGAATGGGTGGGCCTAGATCAACAATATCATCGAGAGCTTCCTGTGTGGGGATGTTAGATGGTCGGTTTAGAAGCTCTTCAAAATAAGAGGCCCATCGTTTGTTAATACCATCGGTGTCGCTGATGATGTTTCCATCCTTGTCCCTACAAAGGCTAGTCCTGGGTTGGTAGCCGTTCTTAATTGTATTTACTAGTTTGTACGCTTGTCTGGTGTTCCTATTAGCTAAGTTTTCGTTTATGTTCAGCAACTGCTCGTCAAAGTATTTACGTTTCTTACGTCTAATTATTCTATTCGATATTCGCCGTAGCTCGTCATATTTTTCTCTTCTGGCTCTGGTTCCTCGTTGAATCCATTGTCTGTAGGCCTCGTTTTTCGCGTCAAGTGAATTTTTGCATTCTTCGTCGAACCAGTCATTTCGCGCTCGCCGGGCTTTATATCCCACGACCTTCTCTGCGACATCCTTGATGGTACCCTTGAGTTCTTCCCAGAACCCATGGACGCCTGTGTTGCTGATGTTGTGTAGCATAGGTGACAGTTTTTCCTCAAGGGCGGTAGTATACGCCACCGCTGTAGCATCACTCAAGAGCTTATCAACCGCAAAGATTTTGGGAGGGCTGATTCTTGACTGGTGCACTGAGGAGATTCTACATCTGTAGGTGTCCAAGACACACTCCCAGCAAAAACATGCCCCATTTTTGTCTTCGCTACTCTAATCTGCTCTATAGCTTTGTTTAGCGCTTATTCTGCTCTTCTCTGCTCTGTACAAAAAAACGGCTTATATTTGCAGTGTGAGTGCTCGTCCAGTAAAATTAAGACTTAGCACTTCGTTGGTGTATCGCTGAGCTGTCAAAATCCCATTAGCGATCACAACTAAAACGCTTTTGCCATTTAAGGAAATTTGGCTTCACACAATAATGGATCCACCAAAATAAAGGTTATGTGGATGTGAGAAGGGCACAAGGTTGGAAACGTTCGTTTCTTCTTCAGACTCTAGCTCGACCATAATTTCCTCAGGCAAAATCTTGAGCTTCACACTCTAATTTCAGTGATTGCTAGCAACCGATGTCGGGCGGTTTTGTGCTTTCTTGTTAATCGCGGTACTTTTACCGAATTTCTAGAAAGCTCAAAGGATTACGCACGATTTGTTTAGAAATAACTGTTCCTGTGGCGTGTCTAAGGTTGTTTAATATAGAAGGTGCCGTGTTTCGACGATTTCTAAGGGCGTTTAAGCGTATAAATCGGTCCTCTCTGTAAGATGTTCTTGGTCGGCCCTGTTCTCGTCTTTTTGTGAATTATCCTATCTACTGGAAGCTTTATCAAACTCTTTGGATGACAGAATATCTCACTCCAAGGCAACGGCTCACTTTCCTTTTCCATGGCCTTTAGTAATATCAGCCATACACACATCAAATTCGTTGATGTTTTCTAGCACCTTGTGGAGGATCCATCACTACCTAAACAATAGCAAACTTAAAAGAAAACTACACAACGGACTGGTAAAGACTAATATCGGAAATAACGACAAAAAAGGAGTGACTTTTTAGTTATATGCAGCCAAATTTACCGTTATGTCGGAAACTAACGTTTTAAAATGTGTATTACGTTTCAATCTTTCTGCACCAATTATCAACAGCTACAATCTCGGCTTCTTTATTCGTAATAACCGGAAGAATTCGGCGTTTTTTAAGTGGCCTTTTAATTGTTTTGCTGTATGTATTTCAATTGAAACGATGAACTTTGTCAGTCAACGTCTCACCTGTAGGTTAATCGGGCTCTTATATTAGCAAAATTTTGTACGATTTTTTCTCAAAATCTGAAAACTGCTGCAAACCTCTCACACGGCTACAAATTTTTGAACTAAAAAAAATTGCGCTACTATCGCCCATGTATTCTCAGGGTGGTGGTTGTGTCGTATTCTACAATTGTGGAACTCTTCATCGGTGGTACTATTTGAGAATAAGGACTTCCACAAAATCAGTTGGACCTCTGTTAATTGGCACAGAACAGAAAATCAGATCGAGCACTTGCCATTAGCAAAAGATTCAAAAGTTGCCTTCTGCACATGAGAATTAAGAGGGGCGCCGATATTGGGATATGAAGAGAACATTATCTTATGGTTGCTAATGTTCGATTTTGTGTAGCAGACGTCCTGGCGCCGAAAATTTGACACCGCCCCACTCAAAAATCCAGCTGTCGTACAGCAATTGAACTAGCACCTTGCACTGAAAGCAGCTGAGATAAGTAACCCAGGTGGTGATGTGAAAAAACACTGGGATGTCATATAGTCTACCTGACTACTACTTAGTCTATTAATTTACTTTAAATTTTGCAACAGAAGGTTTTAATCTAAAATCTATTTTTTTTTTATAATTTCAGAATGGGGAAAATAAAAAAGATTAAAGCCGTGACAACCCCATCGTTTGTTCAAAAGCATTCATCACAAACTGATGATGAAAATACAATTCCTGAACTAGTGAGGGCTCCGGCCGCTTCTTCTAAAGTCCACATCAAAAAGCCACTTACAAAAGAAACTCCAGAAAAGCTGACTTTCGAAAAAACATCAACAGTCCGAAAGACAATAAGCAAAAAGGAGAAACGAAAACAAAAGCAAAAAAGTTTCCAATCCAAAATCAACATTATGAAAGAGCAACTGAAGCATGCACCCAAGAAAAATCAAAATACGTTTTCAAAGAAGCCATCAAACCAAAAAGCACTAGCCACCAGCGATCTAAGGACGTTGAAAGATGCCTTGCCGTCACTTGACGATATGTTTAAGTTTAAATCGGCAAATATGAAAACGGGCGTGGCCGAGTACGATATACCGAAGACCAAAAGTCAATTGAAAAAGGAGAGCCAGCGCACAAAGAAACAAGCGATGATCGACCGAATGAAGCGATTGACCGATTTACTAAAGGATCCCGACTACAAGAAGAATGCTCGCGAAACGATAGCCAACCATATCAAATTTTCTAGAGACTTAAGTGATAGCTGAATAGATTTAGTACTATGTATGTAAATTTAATATCAAATGTTGTCAGGATGAGATGATTTGAATTCTGGTTTGACGTTGATTGAAATTATGCAATGCAAGTATAATTTAATTGGAACGGAAGCATTTGTCTTTTGCCTTTGTGATTCACGGATTATGATAGAGTTTGCATTGTTTCCAATTCATTTCCGTGTGGACGCCACAGTATGCGGCTCCCGATTCAATGTGAATCGCCTGGAAATGACCTATTGCATGCTAATGAATTATGAAATGTGTATAATGGGTACAAAAGAAACATCCAAGCTTAAATGTTAGGTTGTTTTACAGTTAATTTTCAAACTCCGAGGCAGAATATAAGCATTACACTTAGAGCTTTACACAACAAATCAGCAACAGTTATCTGATACATTTGTTATTGGTTTCTATGTACTCGGTTTCTGATACGAAGAAAAGTGACGGTGGGCCTGGGCACATGTATGTGAAAAAATGCGTGTTTCATTGCCCGTCGATTTCAGCCTAATTGCCACTGGATATTGTGCATTTATGACGCTATCTAGCGTGTTTTCAGCAACCCCGAGAAATGAGAAAGCATGTGCATCGCGCTTTCCTACACAAGTCATTCGGAGGATTATCCATTGTGAATCTGTCCAAATACTCTATGTATTCTCCATGCTCTATGAGGAAATGGGTCGTCGCACCGTGTTTTTTGGCCGATCCATACCTCTATTTCTGTGATAAGGGTATGAGTCCAGTTTCTCTTAGTCGATTCATACCGACTCTGTCACTTTGCCATTGAGACACCTCTCTCTTGGGACTCTCTTTCTCTCCGCTATCATTAATAATGAGTCTTTCGGACCATTGTTCAAGTCGAAAAAAAGTTCAAAACGACATAAGTTTGAAATTATTCAACTAAAGTTAACGAAGAAACTTGGCGGACCATTTCATTGGTATTTATAGTGAATATCATGAAGCATGAGGTGAGATGCAATCGTCTCTAGTCAGTGTATTGTGTATGGAGAGAAATGATGTTGTGAATGTGTGAAATGGGGGAGTTTGTGAGGGGAATAGTTGTGGGTGGTAATGACCGTATAGGTTGTTAAATAGATTTGGATTCAGGGATAAAGTGTAAATACAGCATAATTGTAATGCTGATGACCGCTGATGCTGGATGCGGAGGGCTGTTTAGGACTTTAAATTTGGAGGATGACGACATTTATTGACACATAGGAAAACTGGTGGAATATCTATTTTATTGTCTTCAGTTTTTTAATGAATCTAATTCAGCATTATCGATTGACATCATTTTCGAGTCACGGTGGACACAGCAGGCAGATCGATCGATCTTTCATCGTGGGAGACTACCGTAAGTATTTTTTAGTTACTAGTCATTTCATTTTCGATTTTTCTTACATATTGCATTAGTTTCCTTTCCGAGCTGTTCTCCGCATTACAGCCCGATCTGCTTCATACCATATACTTGCTTTTTAATTTTCACGAACGGCAACTCGGTCATAATATCTCATTGAGGATCGTTGACATTAGCAAACGTTATATTCTGATGGTCACTTATGTGTTCTGTAAGAATATGCTGTCTTATCGGTGTCATTAAGCTCACATTGGGATAGGAGAGATAAGCGGTTAGTGATATTAATTCTTCGCTCCGTATTCCGTTACATAAAACTCAATTGGCGAGAAATTTCGGCTGATGCGTTTGCTGCATCGGGGGTCGCGGCCGGTCAAGAGAGTGGCCGGCTTCACTTGGATCTGCCGCCCGAGTAACATCTCCAGGATCACCTCGGCACGATTGCGGCGACATGATTGCACCTACCATCCGTCATCTTAGCCGGTAACGAATTAGTAGTTGGGCCTCACCCGTCGTAGTCTGAAAAAGGATTGCCGCAATTACAATTGTCGCGAGCAGGACTTTGATACGTCGTCCGAAAAATATCAGCGGGATCATTTTTCTTATTCGTCACACAAAAGCGTACCCCGCGAGCCATGTTTTTTTTACACGTGCTCGTCGTTTCGTTACAACACCGTTGCGGAGACCAATAGTTGTGTGGTGATTCTTCCATTGTTTTGTGGAACCCTTTGTTGAAATTTGTGCCTAACGCCAGCGTTTGTGTTGCCATCCCACTTAATCATTGGCGCCTATGAGCGCAAATACAATATATCGATTATACATCTAGTGCTGAACGCAGTGCTGAAAGATCGTGTGGTGATGGTTAACGTGAATCTACTAAAATTATTAAAGGCAATCACAGAATCTCATAGTACCGGTATCACTTATCAATCTCGAAATACAACCCGAACACTACAACCGCTATATCATTGGAAAAGGTAGCCATATATTTTGATTTTTCTTTTCACGGAGTGTGACTTCGTCTACAGTGTTCCCATCATAAATCAATTTTTTCATGTTTTTTTTTCTTTTCTTTTTTTAATTTAGAGTTGCTTTGTTTCTGTTGCCGGTAATGATTTGGAATTATCAACTGCTCCCGTTCTGAGAAAGCCATCGACGGGGTGAGTCTACTCGTTTAAAAATATTGTTTTGATTCTTATATATATTTTATATATATTATTTGATTCTTCATTAGAACAAATTAAGTTATTTATTTAATTGTATTCTTGAATTCTTTAGGCAACCTTAGGCTAGTTTTTTTTTCTAATGCGATTTCTTGTTTCAGTATCAAAAATCGAAAAACCTGGATTTATTTGTATTAAATCCCGGTCTTGCCTTTCTGGAAGTCCCTAGAAACACTCCTTTCGGGTGATGACATGAGGTGAAAGCCTTATATCTGCGTACCGCTGGTTGGGTTGGTTGAGAGGCCGAAATCCGTGATATCTGGACCCGGAGCGTGTCGAGCTACATGAACCGGGCGACGGCCACTGCCTTTAAGTAGTTATCTTTCTTTGATTTTTTTAGGTCGTGGGATCTCTGATACTCCTGTGCGCTGTTTTTCCCTAGGCACGAGATTATCTTCTAGAATGATAATGGTTAGGGGCAGCGACATGGTAAAAAACCCCGCCCACATCTTCCGTCACAGCTTTAGCAAGCTCGTTCCGCCGCCTATCGAGCTGTTAGACGGCGCCGCCGGAACCTCTTGGTTACTTTTATTCCGTCCCCATGGACACTTAGGTTTCCCCAACACCTGTCCATTACACGCTCTATGTTTGCAGAATTAGTATTATAATATTCATATCTGTTATACTTCTAACTCATAATCTTAAACAGACTCGGTGTCATTTTTTTAATTACAATAGTTGGTGGAAAATTGAGAATAATGTCCGGCAAAATACAATATTTTAGTTAAACCTTACTGAAAAACTGAGACATGTATTTAGAAATCTAGAAAACTGGATCCTGCATCCTTTCAATGATCAAACCAGAACATATCAGCAAAATCATCATATGTTGGCATTTTAGTTACGCAAAAAAAAAAATATTTTTGGCAAAGTCAATAAAAGTGATTATGGTGGTGGTATGTGTATATATTTATTTAAAAATTAAAAATGGATTACCATAAACTTTACAAATAGACTGTCAACTTAATATAAAAAAAATGGCAAAATTATTAACGTTTGTAATAATTATGTTCAAACACACACTTAATTTCAACTAACACTAATTATTAAAACTTAATTTGTTAAAAGGAACATTAACAATCTGAAAAGAAATAAATGTAAAATACATTTTTAATGAATATTCTGGATGCATTTTCATTGAAAATATAATTGTCTTACCTAAAATTAATTGCTTTGGCTGCTAGCAAGCGGTTGCATTCGGAGCTATCGGGTAGCGGTAGTATATTGAATTCACTTTCGTTATTCTAAAAGAGAAAGGTAAGTTTAATCACATTTTTAACACGCTTGTCAACATTCTCCATCGGACTTCAATAACTTATAAAATGTGATATTCTGTTTAGTCAGACTAAGAACACATTATCAAATCAAAATTCGAATCTAACAATTATTTTGAGGAAAAAAGCATCTGTTTACTAGTGATGTGTAGCACATGAACGAGTCGTTCATCTCATAGGCTGACGACTGCTCAATTCTGGCAACAGGGAACAACATCGCGGAAATGTGCGAACACATCAATGGTTATCTTGAAGAACTTAACTCGTTCTTCGTAAATAAGAACCTAACCGTCTCGGCGTCTAAATTCTCGGTGACACTATTTACCACCTGGGCAAAGAAAGTCAGGATGCAACTTGGGATCTCGATTGAGAATCATCCAATTCCTACTATAAACCATCCTAAAAATTTTGGTGTCATTCTGGACAGCATGGACACATCATCACCCCATGCTCCACCGGGTGCGACAGGATGCATAGTAGGAATAAGATCCTCAAACCCTTGGCCGGTAGCACCTGGGACAGGACAAAGAAACTCTACTGGTCACGTGTAAAGCAGTGGAAAGATCAGTGGCCAACTATGCGACTACTGTGTGGTCACAGAATCTCTGTGACACACAGTGGATAAAAATGCAAGCGTGAGAAAATGCCGATCTCCGTACTGTCACCGGCTGTCTCCTGATGTCACCCCAGGACCATCTACATCAGGAAACCAAGATGATGCCTTTAAGGGACCACAACAAGCTTCTTTCCCAACAAAATCTGGTGGGCTGTTACCGGAGGAAGCACCCAAACTTCAACCTTATGGACAATTTGCCGCCAACGCATGTTAGGGACTTCAGGGACTTAGAAAGAAACGTTCAGAGATATAAGAGGGGAGCTTTTGATAGCGACGCACACAGATCAGCCATCGCAGCGATACATCAATCTGGTAGACTGTTACCGGAGGAAGCACCCAAACTTCAACCTCATGGACAAGCCGCCGAAAAGACATGTTAGGCGTGACTTGACGGACTTAAAAAGAGATGTCCAGAGGTATAAAAGTGTAGCTTTTGATAGCGACGCACACAGATCAGCCATCGCAGCGATACATCAAGAGAAGGTATTTCTATCGATCGCGGGTTTAGGTACGAATCCAGTTCTGTCGTCCACAGCAACAATATCTCCGGAAGAGGAAAGGCTTCCGAGAGCAACGAGAACGATACCCGCCCAACTTCGGTCAGGCTGGTGTTTACGACTGAATTCCTATTAACAGGCGCATTCACCTGTAACAAACCAACACACCGAAATTCAGACCATTGCTACAACATGACTGCAAGCAAATCAAAAATCATTTACTTATGTCGCACCGCACACCCAAGGTTCTCTAAATACATAAAATAAATCAGAGAAACAAGCATCATTCTAAAACACAAATTATCGTCTTCATCCTAAGCTCAACTTTAGATGACAACATGAAATCGAATTCACAATCGTATGTTATGGCTCACTGATACGATTCTGAATTCGTACCAGTGAGCCATATCGTCCATATCGCTCAGTTTCGATACGGAATGCAAAATGAGACTGTTTGAGTATGTATTCCACGACAATCTGGTATACAGTGTGTAACTGTGTACAACTAGCGACGGCATCGCACGATCGCTAGGAGGCATCGCACGATCGCATGGAAAGACCGATTGTGTGTTGCTGTGCAATATAGTGCATTGACGCGATGGTGATTGAGCACCGCGTTTGCGATTTGTGGCTGTGCGATGCAGGATTTTTGTGGGTACATGAGGCGAATATTGGCCATCCCAGAATGACAACTCTGTTTTCATGCAGCACGCGAAATTTCTCGCGCATTAAATTTAATAAGCGAAGAAATTAAATGCACAAGCGGGAGTAGACCTGGGTAGATAGATACACTTTCTTTGAAAGAACAGAAGATCAGGGGTAGATCTGTACTGCAGGTCTGGTTAGATTACATTTGCATTCATTTAAAAGGTGAAGAAATTATTGTTGGATTCTTTTCTGTAGGTCTGCCGGTCTGGGAATTATTGATAGATTTTCTTGTAGGAAATTTAGGTTCAATCTTGCTGCAAGAAGCTAGGAGGGTTTTAGGTTGCTGATTGCAAATTTTTAGTCAAAATTGCAAAAAAAAACATGAATTTGAATTGATAGTTAAAGTTATAATTCAATTGGGAACATTCCTGTTTCGGAAAAATTAGGGTAATTTTCTCTATTTGATTAGAGAGAACTTTCACAAAACCCAAAAAAATTTCCGCTTTAGGACCTACAAATTCCCCCTCTTGGGTTCTAGGTTGATACTACCTACAGCGGAAATGGACTACCTATAGCGGAAATGCCGCAATGAAGGAGTTTTAAGAATTCTCTCTAAATGCAATAGGGAGAATTCTCCTAATATTCGCGAAATAGGAATGTTCCTTCAATTGTAATGCAGATATTAACCAATTTGTTTTAAGTTGTTGCCCATTGCACAGTTACCGTGCCCCGTACATTTTGAATACTCTCTCGAATATTGAAATGACTCCTTTTGAACGAGTCAGTGAAAAGAGTCAGAGCTTATTTATGTTCCGGTACAGTAAAAAAAAGTCATTGTGAGTCGTTGTGCCCATCACTGCTGTCTCCTTTAGTAAGATATTGTCGACGAACGTGATTTTAATGGCGAATTTGTTCTGGAGTAGAGACTTTCGAAATATAAATCCAGAGCTTGGCTATTTATGTCAGTCAATTCCTAACTCAGTCGATGGAGAAAAATGTGAAGAAAAAGATTGACAATGTAGGATTAGTTGACACACTATGACTCACCCATAAGGGACTAAAACAAAATAGCACTGAAAATACATAAAATTATTATCTTACCTCATCCGTGAAAATATGTTTATAAATTTGAGTATTCAACTTGATTTCCGAAAATGGTCCTCTCAGTGCGAAGAAATGAATATGAAGCGGTGTACTTGTTTTGGTTTTTAGTTTGAGCTGAAATGATTAAATCGAAGGATTTTGATATTTAAAGCATTATGGAGTTATGATTAATAATTGATTACCTGATATGAAATTTGCCTTTCGCTTGACTGATGCGGATCACGTTGACTTTTATTCACTCGACCTTCTACAACAAATTGATTACTGAACGCCGAAAAGCGTGATGTCTCGTAGAAAAGTCGAGGAACATAATCATCCGATCGATATGGTTTCATTTGAAGATCTGAAAAATTAAAGTGAAAAAAAAAACTGTAGTTCAAGAGGATGTGGGAAAATATGTTTTGCGCATCGGGCAATTAAGTAGTCCGGATGGCGCACCGGTTGGCACGTTCGCCTTCTATTCACTGGGCCCCGGTTCGATTCCTACTGAATGCGGTAGTCTTCGATAAAAAAGGGAATTTACGTGTCGGACTATGAACCCACTCAGCTATTAAATAAGTATCCATTTGGGGTAAATAACTCGGTTGAGCGTGTTGCTGATCACACACCTCCACACAAAACAAACCGTCACGATCTAGTAAATGAGATGATGGTAACTCATCTCGAGGCGTTGGTCCGAAATTGGACTGTTGCGCCAGTTATTTATTTATGTTTCTTATAAGACATAATTAAATTGATATTTACGGCAGAAAGAAAGAGACAATGTACACATGAACTAAGCTTGTAGAGAATATCGTCAAGCATAGCATTAACAGATTAAGTGAGAAAGCAGTAGCAGTGGTGACAACCGCAGATAAATTCTCTGCGGTCGGAAAATGCATGCAATGCAATTCTCTCGCTTAAATGCTCAATATACGCATTCCTCATCGTCTTACAACTCTAATATAAACTTACCATTGAAAATAATTTTTTCATAGCTAAGTAAATCGATCAAAGTTCCAAATAGCTTTCGCTCTTCCTCTCGCCTAGTCTCCTCGGACTCTAGAACGGCCATTAAATCGTAACCCGATTTCTTTGGATGCAAGCAACTCTTCTCATGCTCCGATGCTATTAGAATAAACAAAACATTTCGGTTTATATTCAGCAGTACTTTTATGATGGATTTTTTTAAAACTTTGAATACAATGTAAAATTACCGGTACACACCTTCATGAACGGGTCCCTTCCATTGACAACCAATTCGACTATACTGACAATTAACCGGACGCTCTTCGCACTCTTCTTGTTCATGAGTATCAATTGATTTACTTCGAAACTCCTGGCCACAGTACTAGAGTAAAAATAAAAATATGAAATTTTCAAATTAGACATCCTTTCTGTCTGTGTTTTTATAGAACTCGTTTACCTGACATTCACTAGGAAGTTCTGAAACAGCTTTTTCTACCGCAAGATTTCTGGTGGCTGCAGTCTTAGAAATTTCAACTCGACAATTGGGACACGTAGCTGGCTGGTATCGTAGTCTGTGAAAGTTCAATATTATTGTATTAATCTGAAACCATAAGATTGGAAAAACTATTGTAATGTTACCTTCCATCGGCCAGTAAATGTGTGAAGCAAGCATCGCACATTAGATGACCCATTTGACACTGGAAATAACGAGAAATTATTATTAAAATTTCAGTTGAAATTCAGAGGTAATATGATAACAAAACAATTCCAAAATACTTGTACAGTGCCAACTGGGTGCGTTGGTTGAGGCACCCTGTGGTCTGCGACGCCTTTCCTAGTTTGCCACAGAACGCGACTAAATTGCTAGGATGTGTATACTAGGAAAATACATCATTCGAAACCGGTTATATGCTAAAGAAACGTCAACTAAACCCCTTTGGAGTAGTTGACGTTGACGCACTATGCCCCACAGAAAAATAACGGATAAAAGCGTAAAGTAACTGGACGATTTTAAATAGTTTTGCCATTGGCCACGTTTATAACGTGGAACTAAAAGTCGATTTAACTAAATTGTTTTAGTGCTAGTACTTGTTCGTGGTGTGTCTATACTGATCGTACGGAGAGGTACTAAATATGAAAGATGTCAGTTGTTGGTTCGTGTTTTCGGTTTGGGAAATGCCAAGAGACAGTAGCCTCCCAATAAAAACGCGTTTATACCGCTATAATCAAAGGATGTAACGAATACAGAGTTTCAGGAAAGGATGAGGTATTTACATAGCATATAAAATACAATTTTCACCAACAAGACCATTAGCGAAGACAGTAACACCATCTAGTCCCAATTTTTCAGTCCAGTTCTGCATCGCAAGTGGAGCTAAAATTGGTACCAGTTTTGGTACTGGTACAGCTAATGCGACATGTTTATACCATCGTGAGTTAGCTCGAATTAGCTAATACTCGAAGATAGTTCCGCGGCATAAACAAGGATCAATCAAGAGTTCAAATCCCACCCAATCGATATGAAATCATTAAACGAAGGAGTGGATACCTAATTTTCAAAAAGCGCCCGTCTGGAGTTCTAAAACATTTTGTCCTTGCTTCCGGATTCCACAATGGAACAATTCCCCTTTCAGATCATGATTTAGGATGAATTGTCAATGGTTTATGAAGGTTTGCCAAAAATAATTTCCACTCCATTTATCGCCTTTATTTGCCTCTTATTGGTTTTGTTTCTACATTTTATTACTTGTTATTGTTGTAGTAGCAACGCTTACTGGCGTTGAAGATGTTTGGCAGCTCTTGGCCGTTGCAGAAGAAAAGAGTCGCTCCGCTGCGTAGAACCGTGCCGTGGGAGCGATATTTTATTACTTCATTCTGTTCGATTTTGAAAGCATCAAGACGCCGCGTTCTTTAATTCCGAAGTCGGAGTAGTTTACCGCTGCGCTCTTATCGTGGATGAAGTCTGCTCAACGCTTCTTCGGTCTACCTTGTGCTCTTCCACGTCTAATGCCGACCTTTCATTTATTTTATTTTCTTTCTACTCTATGTTTCTACATTCACACTACGCGTCCAGCCCACTTCTGTTTTCGTAGCTTCACGAATTTGGAGACATCTAGTTCATCGTATATTCGTCCTGCTCGTTCTGCACTTTCGTCGCCAATTGTCCTCATCTCCCGGTAGTCCCTTTTCAGAGGTGAAAGTTATTTATACATATATAGATATAGAAACACATACGATATAAATTATCGTCAAGACTTTTCATATCCATTAAAGTACGTAATGTCATGGAAATTGTCTTTTAATGAAGATGTAACTTCACCTTCGCCATTAAAGAGTAATTTATTCCTATTGTAACAATAACGCAAAGGTTTTCCGTAGTCATCTGTTTTCAGGTAACCTTACCAGAAGACTTTTAGACTCCGCGCACACAGTAGACTAAAGCATTTAGATATCGCTGTGTGTGCAGTCCCATAAACCACCGTGTGTTCTATTTTTCTGATTAAACTATTTAGTTTTTCTGCGAACTTAAAAGTTTGCCTTCATGTAATTCGATTCGAATCGAATTGCTTTCGAAATGATAAAAGTGGTACCCCGTATTTCGAAAACGTATTTACCAATTTCAAAAATCATCGAGTATTCTCCTCGAATTAAAAATTGATCGAGTTACATGATATCATTTCTATCCTTTCGAAAGCAATCCGATTCAAATAGAGTTACTTGATAGAGCCCCAGGATTTTGACTATATTGCAGTCATGGAAATGAAGTGTCCAGGAGTATGGTAATTTCCACGTTCGCTCTGTCGGCTACGACACAGTTACTGATTTACATATCTCAGTGTTGCTCGTCGAAGTGAGCAGTCTTTTATCGAAACGAGTTCTACGTACGCGAAGCGTACTGTCTGTCTTTTTGTGCACGCATGCAAAAGGACCGAAAATATCATATTCTGCAGCAGCTAAAGTTATTAAAAAGTCAAAGAAGTTCGTTGAGAAGTGGGTGAAAAGGTACAAAGAGACAAAACATGTTGATGATCTTCCTGAACCCGGGAAAACAAGAGCGACGTCCAGCAAACACGACAAAGTGATAGTGCAGATGTTCAGGAGTCATCCCACTCTGCACCTGCGCGAAGCCAAGGTCAAACTCGCCAGTAAGGGAATTCATATCAGCCCCAACACGATAAGGCGCCGTTTACTTGAAGCCAAGCTGCTATACCATTCTACGAGCACGAAACCTCTTCTCAGCGCAACACACATGGAAAACGCCTGAACTGGGTGAAGGAAAAAAAATCGCGATTGGTCGAAAACTATTTTCTCGGATGAAGCAACTTTTTGCGCGTGGGTTCCAGTGAAGCGGGCCTGGTTGGGAGGCAGTACCGATTTCGTTCAGCGCACTGTCAAACATCCGGTAAAAGTAAATGTTTGGGGTCGCTTCTCAGAGCGGGGATTTAGTTGCTTGCGGCTTTTCACGCAGAATTAGAATGCAGTGAAAATGCTTGAAATTTACAAACGAAGCCTTATGAAGTCAGCCGAGAAAATGTTTGGACCTGATGACAGAAATTGGGTCCTTCAAGAAGACAACGAGCCGAAACATCGAAGCCGCCTCTTCCGCGCCTGGAAGGAGGAAAATGGCAACAACACCTTGGACTGGCTCTCCCAATCTTATTACACAAACCCCATCGAAAATGTCTGGGCCATTATGAAGAACAAACTTGCTTGTTCACAATTTGAAGCAGCTTTCGCCTAAGATTGGAAAGATTTGGCGTTCTCTTCCAATAAGCTACGCTAAAAACCTCGTCGAAAGCATGCCTCAAAGGTGCCAGGTCATTCTCAATGCTGAAGGTGACTATTACTACTATTGCGCCGAAGCTTTTTACTTGTATTACACTGTAAAATAAAATGGAATTAATATTTTGATAACTATCGAAATACTCGCGCTTCCTTTCTTATGGAACAGACTGTAATCCATTATTTCCAATTTCCAAAGCCATCACGAAATTCTTTTCAAACAGTTAACATATCTTCTTATCGGCCCAACAGGTATCATATGTATGTACGTATATATGTATATCCAAACAAAAGGTTCTCATGTGTTTCACCCTCTCTTATTACCTGCCGATCGTCAACCAAGCCGATATAAACAATCCCAACAAAAAAACAAGATATGATACCCATCACAGTTATTTCATAACAAGTCAGCCCGATCGCTTCTATGGTAGTGGTAGCTAATGTAGTAGCCCCGATTCCATTAATTCCGACATATAAACAGGGTGCAGTGGATAGAAGAATTTGTGCAAAGTTTCACCTCGATAGCTTAAAAATTGAGAAAGTAGTTTGTGCCAAAATGAACTGACATACGTATATGATTAAATCGACTCATCTCATCATGCCGACTAAGATTATTTGGTAATTATGCAGATTAATTCCTTCGCCTACAATTTCCTTGAAATTTAAGTATATTGTACCGTTCAGTATGCTGAATAAGAATATAATATTCGTGTTGGGTGCGGAAAGCATGTCTTCACATAGGTTTCGAGCTTGAAAAAATTAATGCCGGCTACAGACAGTGGCCCAGCTCCAGCCATTCAGTGCCATCGCCACACAATGGCGATGGGCGGATGGCGTTCCGTGGCCAATGCCGCGTAACCGTCATTTCTGTCAACAGCGAAGGGCCATGGGATGGCCACAAATGGCTTCGAGACCCATTTTCCTCCACGCAATGGCCTATCGCGTACGCAACTTTGAACAGCTGATTTAAGTTGACAAGCTACTCCACAATTATCGCAATACTATACTATCACCGACCTTCTGTCGGCTTTCAATTTCAATGGCTCGCTATGCGCAATTTCCTGATGGCCCATCGAAGACCATTGTGTGAACGGACAATATTCGAATTGACATTTGGTGTGTGATGGCGGCCATCAAAGTCAACATCGCGATGGGCAGTCTGTAGCAGGCATAAAACGATGTATCGCAAATATGTTGCACCCGTTCATGTTTGTGCGATATTGAGGGTTGTGATCCCTTAAGTGCGGAGCTCGCACAAGAGATTATTGATTCACAGTAGTCTCTTGTGTGGGCTCTGCTCGCTCCACGCTTAAGAGATCACAACCCTTAGCATCGCACAAACATTAAAACTCGCTTCGCTTCGCTTGCTCTGGGTAAAACATATTTACGATGCAAATATTATAGCAAATTCTTTACGCGATGATGTCGTTTTTATTGAACAAAATAGTCTAATACAATTGTATTAAATCCTTGACCAACATCATCAGGAGAACCACATGCTAAAATTTCAGGAGAATCGGAGGTGCAGTAGTTAATCCGCAAAATTATCGATTATTTATACAATCTATACATTCAGAGATTCTTCCTTCTATACGTTGCAAATTTCATAACAAAGTCAATATGTGTATAACATTCCTGTGAAGGGTGTAAACTGTAAAAAAAACTCACTTGATACATTGCCATCCGGGGCAGGTCCAGGCAAACGGCACAACACAGAATTCCACCGAGACGAGATTCCAATTTTTCCTGTTGCACGGGTGCCGTTAGGGATGAAGACGGTCCGGCGACGGGATCCGTAGATTCCCTGTTCACTTTCCTTCGTTTCGTTTCGGGATCTTCGTGCTCTGAACCGGACCGTACTGCTGGCGGCCGCACGGATGCACCTACACCTACCATAGACGGAGGTGGCGGTTCAATGAGAGCTGATGCCGGACCAGCAACATCCTCAGACGCCGTAGATGCGTGCTCTCCACTATTTCGCGAATTAATTACATTGATTGAGGACAGTATCAGCTGATATACAGGATTTACATCGCGACTAGGCGGTGTTGGGTTCGGTGGCTGGTGGGACGCAGCACTGCTGGCCGGGGTCGATTCAATTACGTTGTCGGCCATTTTCTGACACAAAATTCACAAACGACACCTTCTGAATTCGTTCACTAAAATTTACAGAAATCTGTGATTAATCTGAAATACGACAAGCGTATTTATTCAGTTTATCAGATCACACACAGCTTACGTGAATTTCGACGAAACGCACTTGACAGACTTGGGGAGAAAATGCACAACACCCCAGACAGTTTTCAACCATAAAGTGCACTCACAAAAGATTGACTCAACGTCAGTTCGTAATTCTTCAAAGTGCCATGTCTACGACCAAAAACTTTCTAATCTAGTGCAGGGAAAGTGTCGACATCGAGAACTCGACTGAAATCTGACAACTAATCACAACACACACCTCTGTGAAAATATGGAAAAATCGGACACCCCTCCCCTTCGTATATGCTGTATAATGCGCTGAGAATGCGCAAGCACAACAAAATGGAAAACTACGAAGATGCCAGCGTGTGTGCAGAGGAAGGAGTGGGATGTAAACAAAAGCTGTCAACAAATCACCGACGTGACGTTGCACGACGAATGTTATCGCTATGTTATTTTATATACACTGTTTAAACACTGTGTTCAATACAAATAGTGTAAAAGAGCAGATACCTAACAGAATAATTGAGAGTTTGTATTTCAGTCTATGAAATGAGATTTCAGTCAAAAAATACGCTTAGTGTTCGCGCTCGAGATAATTCATTCCCGGAGTTTTTATATTTTTTAAGTGGTGTTCAGGGAACATTATACCAAAGGTCCTTAAAAACAAAAGTTTCTTGTTGTTAAAGGACATTATACCAAAAGTCTTTAAAAACAAAAAAAAAAAGCTTAAAAACACAAGGAAAAGTTTTTTTTTATATTCGGTTATTGATACCTGTTACAGACAATGACCCATCGCTGTCAGCTGTTATCGTGAATCTGGGATAGGCTGCCAGCATTTGGCTCATAATGGCTTGCAAAGCCATTTTTTAAACGCCATCGCCACTAACTGCTATATGTGTAGATAAGATACCTACACGATGACAATGGCTGCCAATTTCCAATCATGGCCCATTGTCTGTAGCAGCAATTAGACAATTCCTAAATTTACACCAATTTTATGATTTCTAAAGACCGACTAACGCACTCGTCCAGTCCGAACTGCAAGTACCGGTGATTAGAGAATGAGTGCTCTGCCGACCCGCTCCAATCACGCAGCAAGTTCCAGCACCTCCTGTCTGCCCTTAGTGACAAAGGTAGGTTCACATCCTATAATACAAACGATGAGTTTGTAATTGACGATTTGGTGGGCATCCGAAAATGTCCGGGGCCGTGCCATCTTGCGAAGAAAAAGGCCCCTCTGCGAGCTAAGCAGCGGCCTATGCTTGCTGTAGCTCTATTCGGGAGACTTGGGCAGGGTATTCGTGGCTCGTTACCCCTCTCTTTTACGTATTAATAAAAATTCATAGACCTGGGGAAGATAACACAAACAGGGGAGGCAAAAATGGGAAATAAAAAAAATTAGGCGATAAAGCTAGGTACTAAGATCAGTTTTTCATGCGAAATCTCATACAAAATCTGTCAGAAGTTACGTTCACACAAAAACTTTGCACACTCTCAGTACTAACATATTTCATTCGAAGAATAAAGTCTCCACATCATTATGAGCAATTTTCACACGAAAACAATTACTTTGCACTTTATTTCGCTTGAAAACCGGTCTTTTGAGCAGAATTGAAAATCATGTGTCGTGTAGAGCGCCGCGTAATGTGCTGTGTGCAAGTCTATACGGTCATTTTTTCGTGAGAGAGATAAGTGCAACAACTCCGCACGAACAGGTTAGTACCAGCCTTAAGGATGGAATGGTTAGCGGACGGTTCACTTGCCCTTACGCTCGCATCGAAGTCCAGTTGTAACGGCACCCTCGGCCTTCGGTCTCGTACCACTGACAAATCATTACTCATCAGGTGCTGCCATCGATCTGCCGGTGGAAGCAGCACTATCAGACCAGAATATGGTTCACTACAGGTGGTTCATTACAAGTTCCGCGCCAACCAAAGAACTCGAGAAGCGCGTCCCCCCATTCGTGTCGGATCTTCCTCACATCTCGTGCCTTCGTCGTACGGCAGGTACACCGAAATAATCCAATACCGCCTATTCCTGATCTCCAGACTTACTACCACAGAGTCTTTGTCACTAAAAATACTCACTAAGAACGCATCTAACGTTGTCTTAACAAGGATGCAAGATAGCATAAAGTATATTATACAACGGACGGAGT
This sequence comes from Chloromyia formosa, assembly GCA_964017055.1. NCBI lineage: Eukaryota > Metazoa > Arthropoda > Insecta > Diptera > Stratiomyidae > Chloromyia > Chloromyia formosa. The sequence continues at coordinate 129,417,971 of OZ024814.1, forward strand.
GCATAGGCTCTTCGCTAAATGGCTTACGGTCCAAGGGTCTTGTACTGGGACAATATCCCCCCCTCATGCGCCAGACGGTGGAGGAGAGCAGCTGACGCTGTTTTCGAGTGGTGAAAGTTTATTTAAATAAATCGGATCATCATTGGATAAATGACCTCGACATCGCCACAGTAACATTGCTATCCTCATCGATGTCAAATTCGAGCGAGTCATCAGCGAATGGGACTTTTGAAGTGTCTTCCAGATACGGAAAGTCAGAACCGACGGGTAGACAGTCCTCGTCAGTATTCTGCTCAGTGGATGGCTTATATTCACTCCCCTGGCTCATGTTATTTGCGGATGGAGTAGCCTGTGCCTTTTCCGTTCTTTCTTCCTCGTTTGTGATAAACACCGCCTCATATCCTTCTACGGGCTCCTCCATTTTAACTCTTCACCAGCCATGAACAGGAATGTGCGCAAATGATGTACAAAAGACCAGAGTTCTCCTGCTTTTTTAATGGCATACATATGTGAATAGATCCACGAATAGATCGGCGAACTTCATTATGTACTTTGACGCGACCCTGGTACCAGCCACCATCTTTGGAGACTGCAGCTGGTTGTGGATTTTACTCCATCGAGCATCTAAAAGTTAGCGTGAGACTGTCCTCAAAAGCCCTCTAGCCCTTCAAACAAGAGGCTACCGTCCGCATCTTTTCAACCGACCGCCGACATCTGCATCCAGCCTTACAGTATATCTGAATAACGCTTGTAGCAGAGGTCCGATGCCATTTGGACTCTTCATGCGATCCGCCCAACGATCGTTGCATTTTGTAACAGCTGGTTTGTCGATAAGCTGTATATAATTGATTGCCCAGGAAAGGGACGCCTTCTGCTTTTCGGTCCTCTGCTCCACTGGAATATTCTTAACGTGTTCCCGAAGCCGAAGCGGGACAAATACTTTTTACCGTCAAATTCCTTCTATTTTAATTTCTCCAAGCTTAGTGGATTCGTACGGATAGAAGCACTCATCAGGTCTTGCATCTTTGCAGCTATCCGTGTGCAAGACGACAACGAAAGTGTGATAATTCTGTTAGTATAAGCCGTGAAGGCGTGCTTATTACTTGAAAACTCGACAGTGGAGGTCTAGATGGGGTGAAGCACCTTATTATACCACTGGAGGGGGTGGAGAGAGGGTGACAAGTGGAGTTTGTTCCCTGGCAATTTTACTATGTGTATTCAATTTTCTTGCAGTGTGCAAGTGCGAATTATATTATAAAGCCGGTATTGCATGCGAGGAGCTCACAAAGGGGCCTCCATTCGAGGCTTCCTACCGCCTTTGGCTGAAACCTGGGGCCCCTATCATGTAATTCGATTCGAATGGAATTGCTCCCGAGTAAGTATGAAACCATGTATCTCGAGAACTAATTTCCCAATTTTAAAAATCATCGAGTATTCGTTTCGAATAAAAAATTTCCACAATTATTGAAATGTTGAAATTAGTTTTCGAGTTACATGATATCGTTATCATCCTTTCGATAGCAATTCGATTCGAATCGAATTACATGATAGAGGCCCTGGTAAAACTCCAGCGTTCCCATGCCCTTCCGAGTTGAAGTGACCATAACTCGAGTAGATGGCTGACCTCATCTGTAGGTGCAATTTCCAATTAAAATAGATCAATACACTATTCATTCCAATCGTTATCGTATTATAAGGGTGCGTTCACACGTCGCAAGTATTTGTCCAAATTTTTGAAGAAACAATTGCCGAAAGAGATTAATCTGGCAAAGCAGTTTTGTCGCTTGTTCACATGGCCTTAAATAGAAAGATAACGTTATCGGTTCACGTCTGCAACAAATATTTTTGCGAATCTTTGCCTTTCTTTGTGAAATATTTGCAATTTTTTGTCAAATATTTGCCACGTGTGAACGCACCTTAAGCTTTAGCCCGAGACGCAAACAAACACGCCGTCGGTGGGCAACCTCCATTGCACGATGAAAGCTGCTAGCATGAACGCCGAATACCGGCGACAACCCAGGGAAAGGTTGTGGCTTACTTCTACGCCCCACACTACAGGGGAAGCCAACACATCCATGGCTATGGCGCGATTCAAAAACCTCGAAGCCGGCGAGACATCAGACTAATGCCTCAACAATGACAATGGATTAAAATCAGTTCAGACAAGATACTAGATTTACATTACGAAAATTTATCTGAAACATCCTCAACCCACAAATACGATTCACACCGGCACCATGAAATAAGCCATTTGGAAATAAGGCATTAATGGATAATTTCGGTTGAAACTGAAAGTAGCCATGCATAGATTCTTTCGGTTTCACATTCAATGCTTAATTTCGTTTAAAACGAAGGTAAGTAAGTACATGGCTATTTTCGCTTTCCTTCGCATACCTTATTTCGGTTTGAAATTGTGAATAGCCAGAAAAAAAATGCTGGATGCAGATATGCTAGAACGAAACGGCTGCAGGTACATGTACAAAGAGTGAAACGGGCGACCTAGGACTACATGCGGGAGTTCGCAACGCCCTAGGAGCGGAGCTAGCCCTGCTCGTTCCAAATCGAAATTATCCATGCACACTTGTGCGATATTGCGGGTTGTGAATTAACAGTCGCTTGTGTGGGCTCCGCTCGCTCCGCGCTTAAGGGATCAAAACCCTCAGTATCGCACAAACATGAACGCTCCCTTCGCTCGCTCTGGGTACAACAGTCCCTTGTATGGGCTCCGCGCTTAAGGGATCATAACCCTCAGTATCGCACATACATGGACGCTCGCTTCACTCGCTCTGGGTACAACAGTCCAAGGTGTGGGCTCCGCACTTGAGGGATCACAACCCTCAGTATCGCACAAACTTCGCTCGCTTTGGATACTGCATGGCTATTTTCGTTTACACCGCATGCCTTATTTCGATTTGAAACCATGTCCATGCATATCTTATTTCGTTTATTTTCCGATGAATACTTTCGTTTCCAAACGAAAGCATCCATATATATTATTTCGTATGCCTTGTTTCGCTATGGCTTGTTTCGGTGCCCCTTCACACCATGTTCAAGTAATAAAAACAACGAAAATTTTAAGACAACGGACAAACAATTCATTTTAATTAGATCATAATTATTTTTTCTTCCTTTTTTTTTTAGAGAGAAAAGAAACAAATGTGAAGTTGAGGTAATAAAAAAATCACACATTATAATAGCTAATCATTCTTAAAAGTGTACATATTTCTTTTTTATTATGCTTACGATCGAAGTTTTTTTCGTTATTAATGCTTAACATTAAAATATAAATACTTGAAAGATGTGTGTCTTGTATTTTACTATTTTAGTGATTCTGGATCATTTTTGCACAAAATAAAAGGAAACGTAACTAATTATTATTTGTCTACGCAAGTACTGTTCAATGAAAACAAATTAATGTTGCATTAATTGTGTGAGTCTTGCGTGTTTGATTTGTTCTATAATTTTTTTCGACTATTGTTTTATAATGATTTTATTGAATATTACAGTTATGGTCGATATACCATAGCATAAATATTAATTAAAGTATTCTAACACACGAATTATTTGTCTGTTCGAAAAAATACGTCCAATTTATGTACTTCTTGAAAATGCTGGCACCACTTTAAATGTTATTAGAAAAAAGCCACTATACCAAAAAAATAAATCTTTTCGATTCTAAAAAAGCTTCTCAAATAATTAGACTGCTGATGTCAGATACGCTAGGGGCAAGTATACCAACGAAAACTGTTATTTTAGAAATTGCACGCATTTTTTGAACAGACCAATATAATTCCAGTTATGAGGAAAGAAATCCCAGTTTTGTTTTATTCAGGGCATAAGTGCAAAATCATCAATCAATTATTGTATATATAACCAATGCATCAACTTATTACTAAAAGATTAATTTGAACGTGACGGATCACGTCTAACAAATAGCCGTGTTGTTTGCATAAAATTATGTGATTAATGTATTTGTCGTACATCTTATATGGAAGTAAAAAGCATTTTTGTTTTTATTTAAAATGTAATCAATGATCACCTTTCTAACCAATCTGAGAGGAACAAACGATATCTACGTTTCTATTATTCGAAACTTACGAACAAGACTTTAAGAAAAAAAAAGAACAAGTATTTATCATCAAATTAGTTAATTTTGGGTGACATGTTTTTTTTTAAGTCAACGAGTACAAAACAAAATTCTTTGTAAATATGTTTAAAAAATATGTTTTTTATAAATCTATTAATAATAAATGTAAATATAATGCTTTCAATTTGTTTTTTCTTCATTTTAAATTAAATAAAATCTTAAAAATTTATATTTATCGATTTTAAATTTGTCAGATTTCTAAACGAATTATTTTGCTAGAAGAAACATTAATAACCTGCGAAATATAAGAAGGGAAATGCGTCATTAGCATTGTTGGTCCGATAGAATTGCTGTTTTAATGATTACCTAAAATTAATAGCTTTCGCTGCCAGCAGTCGATTACATTCGGAGCTATCTGGAAGTGGTAGTGTGTTGTATTCGCTTTCATTACTCTGTAGATGGAAGAAACGAATTAATTTAGTTTTGAGCATCATGAAGATCGTACTAATAAAATTCTGCGAAATGAACTTTTTAGAAAATACAGGAACTTCACGCGCACTCACCCCGGTTTTGAGTTTTACGAGACTCAATGGGAAGGTGTCGCCTAATCACTATCAAAAAATTGAAAATAATGCCATACATATAAACGATGGAACACTGATGCATTATTATTTCCTCCGTCTGCTTAACAGGAGATATATCTTCTGTAGTCTTTGATAACCGCCTTTTTAGCCCGTCCCATATAAAAATATGATATAGTCGGATGTATGCTGTACGTTTGTTTGTGTATGCGTATGTCCGGGCACTTCCCGTGTTCTAATCTTAACCAAATTTGGAATGTAGGTTCCTTGTGTCACCCCGAGAACAAATTGGGGATCGCAATTTTGATAATCGACTGGACTAACGATATATTTTGTTGTGTTCAAAATACGAGTTACTTATTTGCCCTAGCCCCTAGTGGGACATAGCGCGTCAACTATTCTGTGGCTTAGCTGACTTTTGGTTGGTATAAGTGGTGGCTGAAGCACAGCTTGCCAGAGCCCAATTAGCGCGAATGCGCCGTTTTATAACCACAAACCTCGGCAAAATCGTTTATAAGAAGATGGTTGGACTAACAGGGGATGCAAGGATGCCTAGATCCAACCGGAGGAGTTCAGGAAGTATAGCAGCTCCCCGATACATCACCCAGGTTAACAAGAAAGGCCTCACCCAATGCTCGATGTCTGGCGCTAGCAAGGGCCTGGCATTCGCAGAGGAAGTGAGTGAGGGTTTCATTCTCACCCTCATTTCCGCAACTGCGGCAGTGCGGATTATAAGGGATGCCAAGCCTTTGGGGCGACCGGTAGCGCAGTGTGTTGAGGCATCAGTCTCATGTTTAACTACCGGCGTTTCGGGTTCGAATCCCGTCCACGACGACGTACGTGGCCATGGATGTGCAGGAGGTGCATGCTGGCAACTGCATTCTCCGAAACCAGTTTATGCCAACGAAATGCCAACTGGGCCACATGGAACAGTTGACGCGCTATGCCCCACAAGGGGTTAGGGCAATTAAGTAGTAAGCCTTATTGCATGTTCTCCGATAGCCCGATGTCCTGTAATGATCGCCGTGAGCCTGGCGACATCTCTACGGGGTTGGGTTTGATGCGGCGCAGGTGGACAGATTCCGCCATTTGGAATCCGTAACACTGAGATAGTAAGATGAGATCTTGCTCTTAACAGTCCTCAGCGAAATACAATACAAACAGATTACGCATGAGAGCTTTCTAGGACGGCCCCCCTCCTAGCCAGCTCATCGGCTTTTTGGTTTCCCTCAATGTCTCTATGACCAGGCACCCAGAGCAGGGTGATATTGAGCCGTCTGCCAAGGCGAGTTAACTCTTCCCCACAGCGCTCGACCAGTTTGGAGAAAGTACTTCCCGAGTTCAGTGCCTTAATAGCGGCCTGGCTGTCTGAGCAAATGGCGATGTTCTGGTTATCTGGTATATCTCTGAGAGTGAGACACGCCTGACGTTTAGTTGGCATAAAATAGTTTCGGACGATGCACGTTGCCAGCAAAAACTTTCTGTGCCCATTAACCCACCTACCTGCGATAAGTCGGGAGATGTTGTGGCTTATTATTACGCCCCGCACTACAGGGGGTTATTTTCCGCTCCTCCAGACATTTCCCGACGGTCCGATTTCAACCAAATTTGGAACGTAGCTTCCTTGTGTTATTATAAGAGTCACACAAAAGGACTCTATTATTATGAAATTAAACAGAAACCAAACCTGGTATATCTCTACTGGAGTACTGTTGAAGGCGTTTTGGGTCCTTTGGTCAGGACCGATGAAATTTCGAGTCCTTCAGTGAGGGGAAAAGGACATTCTTAGCAATGAAGTGAAATCTAGGCAAGGGGAGTATTATATGACTCGGGGTGTTGATGCGAATGCACTAGACCACTGTATTCCTGTAGTCCTTGTGTCAGAAAATAAGGACATTTTTGCAATCGCCTGGTAGATATGGGTATCTTCTGAATAGGGGCTACAAGGACAACATTTTTCAAAGCTAGACAATTTGAAAGCAAATTGATTAAAATTAAAATGTACTTGCATGAGACGGGCCCATATCATGCAATACTACTACTTAATTGCCCTAACCCCTTCTGGGGCATAGCGCGTCAACTGTTCCATGTGGCCCAGTTGACGGTTCGTCAGCATAAACTGGTTTTGGAGAATGCAGTTGCCAGCATGCACCCCCTGCACATCCATGGCCACGAACATTGTCGTGGTCGGGATTTGAACCCGAAACGCGGGTAGTCAAACATGGGACTGATGTCTCAACACACTGCGCTACCGGTCCTGCGGCAGCCGGTTCTCCGTACCGGAACGACCCGTTTTTCAACGGCCAAGAGCTGCCAAACCCCCTCGATGCAAGAAGAACTGCAGTATTTAGAGCATCGCTACCACAACAACAGTAAGGAAGTTACTATAAACGACCCCGATTCCATCAGGTGCCTTGAGTAATAACTAACCATGAAGCGAAAAGAAGTGTATGTCTCCGTTAAGCATTCAACCGAACCGAAAATTTACAGAGATCTATTACACCAGTTGGGGACAAAACCCTATTAAGAACCTTTGTATGATACAATTGATTTTTTAAAGGGCGTGAAAGCATCAGAACTAAAGTGGACATAAAGGAAGAAGGATGGCACAGTTGTCAGCTGGAAATGTAATGAAACCTTTTTTTTGTCGGTAAAGTACTTTAAACACCGGATTTCAATTCATTTCCAAAGCTGAGGCAAATATTTCAGCTTTGTCTTCGGTGTCACATTAAGGCCGCTTTAAGAGGGCGCGAATTGAGCAGCGGCCACCGCTGCGCTGCGTATAAAGGTATAGAGCCGGGGTTTACATGTTCACACTCTACTATATTCAAATGCAATCTCGCCGCTCCAAAAATCGCGGGGAGTCACACGTTTTATACACCCATTATATACAAACCGCGACGGTTCCCGCCGAGGTTTACAATTACGCAGTTTTAAATGGAAGGTCACAGCTCAACATACCGCGGCGGCAGCCGCCACGGTTTGATTTATGACTATCCAATCTGGAAATAAAACAAGCTAGCCTTCGTTGTGACTTATGGTGCATTTGCCACTTTGAAATTAGTAGCAAAACTTGTTCCGATTTCACTGGAATTTTGGGTTCATCTAAAGAGAGATCAATAAATTGCACTTGTTTTGTTTAAAAAGCGAGCGAAAACGATTTTCGGGGAAAATTTCATGGAATATGTACAGAAAATCCAATTAAAATGCTGTTCCTCAGCAGCTGCCGCCGCGATTTGTTGAGCGGCGTGCTTCCATTTAAATCCAAGAATTTGTAAACGGTGGCTGCCACTTTTTACGCTTATGCACAGAGGTGCGCCGCCACCCAAACCGCTTGTTAAACCGCGCGTTCTAAACGCGGCCTAATTCTAGGCATTATTTTCATACAAGTATACATGCAGAATTTGCCACCTTATACTATGAACTTTCACGCAGGAAACGTACCTCGTCGGAAAATGTGTGTTTGTAAATTTGCGTGTTGACTTTCATCTCTGAGAATGGTCCTCGCAGAGCAAAGAAGTGAATATGCAGGGGTGTTGTGGTTTTACTTTTCAGAATAAGCTAAAATTAAAAAAAAAATTGTTAATACGTCAACTTCTTATGACACTGGGACACATGAGACTTTTTTCTCTGAATCCTCTACTTACCTGGTAAGTGATTTGCCTCTCGTTGCATTGATGTGGATCACGTTGGCTTTTATTAATTCTTCCCTTCACAACGAATTGATGATTGAATGCCGAAAAACGTGATGTCTCGTAGAACAATTTGTGAACATATTCATCGGTTCGATATGGTTTCATTTGTAAATCTTATAGTGACAGACAATAAGAATAAAAATTATTTGGTTGCATTTTTAAGGTTAAGGTCGAAATGTACACAATACCATTAAATATGATTTTTTCGTAACTCAACAAATCAATCAAAGTCGAAAACAATTTCCGTTCCTCCTCGTATTTAGCGTCATTGGCCTGTAGAGCGGTCATAACTTCATACCCGGATTTCTTTGGGTGCAAACAAGTTTTTTCATGCTCGGGAGCTGAAAAGGAAAGAAGTACACAATTAAGTATATTTACGGTTATAAAATGTACGCTATACGAAAGAACGAAAAACTATGACTGCACTAAATTGGTCAGCTGTCGGCTAGTACTCGCTGGACAAAGTTTCATGTGTATACCTACTTCACAAAAGGGTTAATATTATTTTATTCAATTTCGGGACTTTTTTCCTGATTTGAAATAATCGTGAGAGATGGGTTAACTACTTGGCCTCCGAAATGACTGATAGTTATTATCAGATAACGAGAAAAAAAGTGAAAAAACTCCGCAAAGACAGATTTATGGTGAAAATTAGGAAAATAGCGTGTTAACCTGTCTTGTATACTTAATACACTACAAAGTTTTCAAATTTAGAGAAAGCTTGGCAAAAAAAAAATAGCCAAGTTGAGATGCGCTCTGTTTTGGTTTGTTGGGTACCATTCTCGGTTTATACGAGTTTCCTTTTGAGATTAATACCGAAGCGATATGTATGGGGGACTACATTCGCAGGATATTTGCTTTTGGTTATCATTTGGAAATATCATATTACGCTCACGGCTTGCAATAGTGACACAACTCAGAAAAGTCATGGTAGACTAACTAGACAGTCTCTATATCTCTTTAGTTCCTGTTAACCCCTTGTGGGGCATAGGACATTAACCACGCCTACTTTCCACCTCGTCCTGTTCATCGCCATAGCTTTCAGCTCACTCCACGACTTGCCTATTAAGGCACCTTCTCTCTTAACCGATTTTCTCTAGGTTAGGTTGCTAGGTCGTCCAACACGGCGACTTGCGTTGGTTCCCTGCGGGTTCCAATCGAGGGCCTGCTGAGCCTGTTGTTCGGCTCTTTTCGGAGAGTGTGGCCTATCCATTGCCACTTTCGCCTTTTAATGGAAGTGTCTATCCTATCCTGACCAGTAATAGTAAGGAGGTCGTCGTTAGAAATGACCTCCGGCCACCGTATGTGTAGGATGCGCCGTACACTGGTCACAAAAGTTTGCAATGTTGTTGTTATCTTATTGGTCGCCTTCCAAGTTTAACAGCCATATAAAAGTACTGATTTTACGTTGGTTGCGAAGATCCGGAGTTTGGTGCGTCTGGAGATGTTGTTGTTTTGCCAGAAAGGAGTGAAACTGAAAAAAGCTGCTCGAGCCTTGTTGATGCGAGACTGTACATCAGCATCCGCTCCACAATCTGCTGTAACTACGCTTCCGATATAGCAGAAATTGTCAACTTTCTCGACTGCCTACCCCGAAACAAATTCCGCTTTGCCTTCCTGGTTCCAAGCTTAAGTACTTAGTCTTGACAGCATTGATTTTAATCCCCGCATTACGGCTTTCGCAATGCAGAGCATCAGTCAATTGAGCTACTTGATCCGATTTATTTGATAGAAGCCAAATATCGTCAGCATAGTCTAGGTGTTGAAGGTATTTGACCCACTTCCATCTTATACCTTTGTTCTGGTGTTCATGAAGCGTGCCGGTTAGTACATCACTAATGGCAATTAAAAACAGTATAGGTGACAAAATGCAGCCTTGTCTCACTCCACCTGCATAAAAAGACGAAAATGGACAGGACAGGATAAGTCACACACTTCGAAAAGGGCCGAAAAACATCGCTAAAGCGCTCGATTGGAACCCACAGGGAACCGATGCAAGTCGCCGCGTTCTCTCAATTGCCCTAACCCCTTGTGGGGCATAGCGCGTCAACTGTTCCATGTGGCCCAGTTGCCGTTTTTTCGGCATAAACTGGTTTCGGAGAATGCAGTTGCCAGCATGCGCCTTCTGCACATCCATGGTCACAAACGTCGTCGTGCACGGGGTTCGAACCAGAAACACCGGTAGTCAAACTTGAGACTGATGCCTCAACATACTGGGCTACCGGTCGCCCGATGCAAGTCGTCGCGTTGGACGACCTAGAAACACCTGGAGATCAGTTGAGGTCGAGGGTAAATCAATAGGCAAATCGTAGAGCCAGTTGAAGGCGATGGCGGCGAACAGGACGAAGTGGAAAGTCGGCGTGGTTAATGTCCTATGCCCCACAAGGGGTTAAAAGGAACCAGAGAGATAGATAGAGAGCTCATTGTGACGCGACAGCCCGACGTGGGGCCTTGGCCGCCTGAGAGAGAGAGAGAGAGCTAAATCAATTTAAAGTTATCCAAAAAAGATTAATTTGCCCCAGACAAAATGACGATAAACGCATGCACCTATTGTCCCAAAATTTGGGGAAAATAAAGACCCAATTGGTTTTTGAAAAATTAAACTTTATGATCCTAATGAATACATGATACGTTTGCACATCCTAAAAAGTGGATTTCAGCTTTAGGCAATACGAACGTACCTTGTATCATAACTTCACACTGTAGAACGTAGGTTCGTACTACCTGAAGCGAAAATTCATTTGAGCGTGAGAACAAGGGCTGAGACTACAAAAGTTTCGATTTCTTACGAAAGGCGAACGATTTGATTTCCGAGTTATTACCCCGAATTAGGGAACATTTCACATTGTCGAAATGCCCCAACATCTCGGAGCCCATACCGTAACAAAACTATAGAAATCATGTTTAATTAAACTACACACATTATACAAAGTCTTACCTTCATGAACAGGTCCCTTCCACTGGCATCCGATACGATAGTATTTGCAATTGGTTGGACGTTCCTCGCACTCCTGCGCTTCATGACGCTCCAATGATTTACTCGGAAACTCGCGATTGCAGAACTACATGAATCAAACATTGGAAAAAAAATAATCAAATTGTTCAAGCTTATTAAGAAAATACAAGATATACTTGACATTCGCTGGGTAGCTCCGATGCAGCTTTCTCCACGGCCAAATTTCGCGATGCATTGCTCTTGGATATTTCGACACGGCAATTCGGGCATGTTGCAATTTGATCTCTAAGTCTTAAGTAAATTTATTTTTGATTTTTTCATATTTAAAAAAATAAAGAAATAAAGAAAAGATATTTGTCTATATAAAACGCAATTTCAAAAAGAAACTTCTACAAAAATCTACAATAGAATGTTCATGTTTAGCAGTGGTGGAAACATTACATTAATCTATGAAATGGGGAGCTCTTTTTTTTTAATAATTGTTCAACATACCGTGCATCGGCTAACAAATGAGTAAAACACGCGGCGCACATAAGGTGTCCCATTTGACACTGGAAAAAGGAGAAAACAATTTAGAATATTGCATGGATTTTTCATTTTACTTACCAAACAAAAAGGTAAAATAAAAATAATTAAATATGAGAATATTATTTAAATATTAGTAGAAATTTAATCTATAAAAAATTTAAAGACGTTTTTTAATGTAAGTATGAATACTAAAATTGTTTTACATAATAAAAAATTACACAATACGTAAAAATATAATGTTACGTATTTCCGTTGAAGCGAGGTATATTATCTGCATTTTTTTTCTTCCTATGTAAGAAAGGAGAATGTTCCACCCCAGAGCCAAACAATCAAACCATTTTAATTTATTTTGCAAAACCCTTTTGACTGTTCCAATATTTGAGCGAAGACAATAACCGATGAAAATGAAAATGGTCAACACCAACAACACTTAAATATGTACTTTCCTTTCCTGTTGTAAAAGAAAAATGGATGATTCGGGAGAATGTAGGTTGGAAGGGAACATGGTATCAGGTTAAGGAATGTATGGCTTTGATGCCATTTTTATCTTCAGCTGTTTGCAATAAGAGAAACAAAAAATTAGAAATCACCGGGATATATACTTTTATTGAAACCCCAATTGTTTTTTTTCATCAGTTACATTGTGTAGTATTTTTTTCGGATTTTTTCTTTTTTTTTCATATTTTCAACTAAAAACTACATGTATTGATTGTACAGATTTTCTTTGGTTATAATAATATTCTACATAACATGTGAAAATATAAGTAGCATATATTGTAAGAAATATTATTGTTTAGACAGTCAAATACAAATTGCTAAATATGACGAACAAGATGATTTCAAAGTGTTTTGAGTTTTACTTTTAAAGTAATTTCGTACATATACATATTGAACTATTAACGTTTCTATTCTTTATATAAAGGTCAGTTAAGTATTAAAATATTTGAAAATAGATACTTAGTAATACGCTTTATTATATGAAACCTTAGCAGCTACGAACATAAGTTTGTTTTTTATTAGTATTTCATGAGGAGTCGTGAATTATCAATTTTATTCGGTAGACGTTACGAGTATGACCGAATACCAGATTAATAAAAGTAAGACGACATACGTTTAATTTACATTCGGTCTCGATAGTCATATTATTATGAACAAAATTATACATTAGACAAATTAGAAGGTTATGCAGCGTAAACAAACACGTGAAAAAAATTATAAAACCACATATCATCGCGTGAATTTTTCCATTTTTTTTTATTATTAGCTGTTATCTACAAACATTGGTTACCAAACACGCGGCAAATGATGTTCGAATGTCCCACAAAATCCATTATGGACATAAAAAATCAAATTATTTATTACTTTACTATTATTTACGTATGATGAAATAAAATTGAATGCAGTCGAAGTTCTCCGCGCGCAAAATATTTCACGATTTAAATATTCAGCCGATACTCATAATAAATATGACGAGTCTAATATCGGAAGTTGTACTATAGTACCGACTATAAACTTTGTTTGGTTGACCTAACATTATCGGAAAATCCCGATTAACAAAAAGGAACTTCGGCGCGACAGTGGTATTATTGGAAAGAAAATAAAAAAAATTATATATGTGTATTTTTCGTTGCAAATAATTAGCAGTACTTCAAAAACTGCATTGCATATCCTAAATGACATAGCTAGAAAAAAGAATAAAATAGGCCAACCGAGTTCTAGTTCCTAATCTATTCCTATAATTGACATCATACATTTTTTCAATTTCTATGATTGGCCGGCAAATTATAAGTTTCATCTAAGATTCTAAAAAGAAACACATTAATTTCCCTGAGCTGTTCAATTGAATCACTGTATAATCTAGCAAAAAGTCAGTGGCATCCTGCTCCACAAAGCTCTTCCCAAATTTAAGCAAGATATCTCAGAAACTGACTTGTCCAACTGGCATATAACTTAACTAACACTGTTCTGAGCTGTTCTATGTAATTTTTGAAAAAAAAAAAAAATCTGTTAAAACCTAATTCCATAATATCCGCCATACATTATCCGATCCGTCGCCCGATCGATCGGCCGATGGATCGCCACAAAATGTCAGTTGATCAAAAATTATATGGAACTGTCAAAAAAATTGTCAACGATAAGCGCATACACAGGCCGATATCGACATCGGGCGACGGATCGGCCGATCGATCGGTGTGTGTATGGCACGTTTAACAATTGAACCACGTAGATTGAGTTTGTGTTCTACACTATAATAACCGATGACCTAGCTAGCTACCTCCTTCTTCTCAAATCCTTATCGTTCAGTCGTCGTTTCCCGCATAGCCTGTTTTTTTTCCATACCGAACTCTACTGCTTATCTAATCAACAGATCTATAGCTTCATTCTTCCTTAGCATTCTCTCCGCTCAATGTCAATGAGTTCTATTCTTACGGAACGCGACGACGACAGACGTCTTGTTTATCCAATTCAAATATTGAAGTAAAGTTACACACACACAATTACCTTATCACCTTTTTTTCACATAATTTTCAAAACGATAATTTTAGTACTTCCTCTCATCCTCTTTTCCCCACTCGAAACCTTGCGCCAACATCTAGTTCTCAAAGAAATAAGCAAAATCAAAGCTTTCATGTTTTTTTTTGTGTACGAGTGCGTACTGTGTTTCTTATGCTACAATGAATGATTATAAAAACTTGGCAAAATATCAAAATGAGAAAGATGATACCAATGTCGCAAATAGATCCTTGTCAACAATGTCGAATTTCCTCCCGGGTTAATCGATACAGAATTTTGAAATTTCAATTATGCCACCATCATTATGTAACATAATAATATTACTCGTATGTATTGTGTACCAACGTATTTTTGGTATTTTGTTTTATTTCGATTATTTCCACTTTTTTTCCACTCAGCTGTTGAGTGCCAATGGAAATTTTAAATAAATTTCTAGGTAAGTGGACGCGAGAGATTTTTTTTAAACAAAAATAGGTCAAGTTGAAAGCGTGCAGTAAATAATAATTTTGCATGTTGAGCACAATCTCGCTGACGTGCACGAGTGCAAATTTCTTTGAAATTTAAAATATGATTTGTGAAGCATTCTATAGAAAAGTGGAGTAGTAACTAAGTGTCACCACAGACTGTCGAGCTCGAACACGACCCTGGTACAAATGTCATCTTACACATACACACACACTTCACATAGATGTGAAGAAACCCGGTCCGGTACCAGGTTCGAGTTCGACAGTCTGTGGTGACACTAATGTGCAAAGGATGATACGACTTTCTTCCGTACGCAAACTCTTTATAATTTTTGAGATGTGTAATGAATCGATCAATTATTGAGCGAATAACAGATAGAGATATTATTGTATCCCGTCCACGACGACGTTTGTGGCCATGGATGTGCAGGAGGTACATGCTGGCAACTGCATTCTCCGAAATCAGTTTATGCCAACGGAACGTCAACTGGGCCACATGGAACAGTTGACGCGTTATGCCTCACAAGGGGTTAGGGTAATTGAGTAGTAGCAGTAGTAGTATTGAGATACATATTAGAAGAGGTACAAGTATACTCAACAATGTTGTTGTTGTTGTAGTAGCGATGCTTCGAATACTGCAGTTCTTCTTGCATCGAGGAGGTTTGGCAGCTCTTAGCCGTCGAAAGACGGGTCGTTCCGGTACGAAGAACCGGCTGCCGCAGCAACGTATACTCAACGATCGTTCCGTGTAGTTGCTTTCCTTTAAAATTATCTAACTGTTAGAAAATGAGCAAGTATAGCATAACACTTAACACTTGTTGTTTAACAGATTATCTACTTAGTAGCCTCCGAAAGTTGCAACTTCCATATAAAGCCGTGATTTCGCATACACCAGAACCAGGAACAGAATTCAGTACATCTGGGACATAATTATGTCCCTGTCGCTATAGCGACAAAAATAACAACAGAATTGACGACGGAAAGTGGTTGTTTTGGCGATAGCACAGAAACAATACATCGCCAAGCATCCACTTTTCTGTGGTCGGTTCTGTTATTATTTTTGTCGACAGGAACAGAATTAGGTATGTCGCAAATGTATTGAACTCTCTTCCTGTCCCTGTTCCTGGTGTATGCGAAATCGCCGCTTTAGCGGTTGTAGTTCAGACGGTGCAACGGTCGCCTTCTATGCGCTGGACCCCGGTTCGATCTCTACTGAATGAAGTAGTCTTCGATAAAATAAAAGTGTGTTTACGTGTCGGACTATGAGCCCACTCAGATGTTAAATGAGTAACAATTTTGGGGTAAATAACTCGATTGAGCGTGTTGCTGATGACACATCTTGCACAAAACACATATCTAGTAAATGAGATGATGCTAACTCATCTCGAGGCCTTAGTTCAAAAATTGGACTGTTATTTATTTGTTATTAGGTGTTTATCAAATTAGATGTTAACCAAATTAACTGTCAATCAAAATTACATTTCGTTAAATTACGTTTTCTTAGATTAGCTATTAGCTGTTGACTAAATTAACTGTTAACTAAAAGAATATTTCGCCAAATTAACAGGTATAGCATCACACTCAACACTATGAACTGTTGAAGGTTCTGTCCTTAGCGGTTATGCTTGTTATTTTTTAACTGCTAACCAATGATAACATTAGCCTGTTTAACTCTTAACCGAAATTAGCACTTTCGCTCACCAGAATAAATTCACTACCGGCTTATCTATAGCCGAAGTACTAGTGAATGTCGCGATATTTTACGTTTAAGCTTCAAGATACTGTTCCATTCGAAAGAAGCGGCTGAATTCCAAGGTATTTCGCGGTGCGAAGTTCTAACTTTAAATTATTTGAATACGTTTTCATTCTTCAAAATACTGCAGCTAAATTATTAGCTCCAATTTTATTGTATTGTAATAATAAGAAAACATAATGGGGATATATTTTTTTTTTATTTTCGGCTTTAATGCTTGGTTTTGGCTTTTGTTCAAATTAGTAAAGTTGGGAAGACTACGGAAAAAAAACTGTATTCATAAGGAAGTTCCTCTACGTTATTCTCTTAAGGTTATGCCGACCTCCCAAACGTTATTTGCTTGTATTAACGGGCTAAGGACTCCGAAATTCACGGACAATTTTGGGTGGGATTATAAAAGATTTTCCCCAATTGTTTTTTATTATTGTTAATCCAAGTTGGAGTTGAATATCAGTATCGAGCAAAACAAATATCAGAAGACGCTTTACTGATCAATTAAAAAACAACAGATGTGAATAGCAGGAAAGCTAATCCCGAGAATCGAATTGCCGGTCGTTGCATTACAACATTCGCAACACCGCGTCCTTCATAAGCCCAATGGATATGACAGTGTCTAAATGCCTATTGATGAGCGATGGGAGGTTGTAGGCTACATTCAATTTTCGCTAAATTAGTTCCGATATTTTCTTCAGTTCTATCAGTTTTGGCGAAGTGTGCACATCGTACAAAGTAACTGTGGCCTGTGCGGTACCGGTGGTCATGGTGAAATTTGATCGAAAACTGATAAAACTGAACGATAAACTGTGTAAACTGCGCAACATCGCTGCAAACCTGGGTCCGAATGCACAGATCTCAGATCTGCGTAAAAATCTGCCAAAACTGCGCAATTCACACGGATTATCGTTCAGACATGATGTCACACGTGATAAACTGAGCGATAAACTGAAGATGTGTAGTCCCTCTATCAACTAAATTAATCTGACAACATCTTTAACATCGCCAAAAATGCAATGAAGTGTCTGGGTTTCATGAATCGCTGTAAAAGATACTTTACACCATCTGATTTGGCGCAAATTTATAAGGCCCACATAAGACCGCGACTTGAATACAACTCCCACATATGGGCAGGCGCAGGTCGAACTGCACTATCTTAGACAAAGTTCAACGGAAAGTCTTCAAGCTTATTGGCGATGAATCCATAACTTCTCATATAGAGCCGCTTGAACACCGGCGAAATGTCGGTTGTTTATCACTTTCTTATCGCTACTACAACCGCCGTTGTTCTGCCGAAATATCCAGTCTTATTCCTGAGCTTGCTCTTCCTTCGCGTAATACCCGGCTAGCCTGCCGTGCCCATCCTCATTTTCTTAAACTCAGTAGTAGCCGTACCGTTAAATTCTATGATTCATTTGTATCCAGAACAACACTAATGTGGAAAAACCTACCATCTTTTGTTTTCCCTGCAGTTATGATCTGCAAAAATTTAAACGAAACGTACACCGGTACCTCATTCAAACTCATCCCAGCCCCACTACCCCAATTTCCTTCCCGTCAAGGCTGTGCTCTCGCATCAAAGGGTATCCCCTAAGCCTTAGCATAAACATAAAAAAAAATGAGAGATGATTGGTCCCCAGCCCAGGCCACACTTGCCTAGTTGCATGAAATGTAGATCCACTACTCCATCTGTCGCTAGCGCTGATATGTTAATTCAGAAATAAATACCGGATGTACCCATCTTCCATCTTTCCTACGGGATGCTGAGCAGAAGGCATTTGAGAAATGTGATGGGGCTTATCACTGGACACTGCTTAATCGGGGAGCATACCAGAAGACTTCGACTCGCGCACAATAATTACTGTAGGAGTTGCGGGGACGAGGAGAAGAAGCAAATCTGTCATTACATTCTGTACACTTGCCCTGCTTTGGCGGAACGTAGAAGGGACATCCTGGAGTCCTACTTTTTTGTCGACCTGGACGACCTAAAAAAGGTTAGTGTCGGTCGACTTTATCGTTTCATTGCCAGCTCTGGTTGGTTTAACGAATGATATAGAGGCTCAGGTATGCTGAAATTAGTGGGTATCACAACGGAACCAGTGGTGGTCTATGTGCGCCTTGCTCTTCAAGGCAGTCCATTTAACCTAACCTATCATGGGAAATAATACATACATCATACGAGTTTTAGCGAGATGATGTATCGATCGTCATGCCCATACGCTGGCGTATTGACACATCATTCTTAGTGTCACCATACACTGTCGATCTCGAACACGAACCTAGTATACAAGTGGACCGGTTTTCTTCACACCTATGTGAAGTGTATGTGTGTGTCAGAGGACATTTGTACCAGGTTCGTGCTCGAGTTCGACAGTGTATGGTGACACTTACATTTGTTGTTCTGTTCGCCATCGTGATCTCGCGGTGACAATTCAGTTTGTGGTGATGACCAGACATTAGGCGTGTTTTTTGGTTTTTACAGTCCAGATCAAGAGCAGAACAACAATCGCACGCGTTACACTTACAACGTGCTCTGTATAGAACAATTTTGTTAGTGTAAGACCCTAACCAGATTGAACGCAGAATGCAGCAGCAGCGGCAGAAGCAACAACAACAACAACAACATGTAGATCTGTCATCGCCGCTGTGTCACCGCGACAGATCTACCTGTTGTTGTTGTCGCTTCTGCCGCTGCTGCTGCATTCTGCGTTCAATCTGGTTAGGGCCTAACGCGTGCAATTTTAGTTCGGCTCTGATCTGAACTGTTGAAAAAAATGCACCTATTGAGACATTGTGAAAATGCTACTGGAGATAAAAAATAATAATTCGACACGAATGAAGAATGATGATCGACATGGTATTAATTTTTCGATTGCTAGACCTTTTAAAATAGATTACTTTCACGCACTAAATACACAATGAACATTTCCCTTCCATTTTTTTCGTTTAAATACAATAAAAATTTCAAGACTCAAAACTGCTATGAACGTGAAAGTAAACCAATATTATTGGACTTATCTAAAAATACAAATTGCGTTTTGCTTATTTTCTCCTAAACGTTGGCGACCTGGTTCCTCTCTACGATTATTCGAAAGTTTCTAAAGTACAATTTGCAAAAAAAAAACCTACCAAACAACTTAATAGTAATCGATAAATGCACATACGAGTATTACTTGCGTGTTCCGAGAGTACTATGACCTTTTCCGTATGAAATGAAAGTAAAAATCTACACAATCGCATTCTCTCCTCTCTAACCATCCGAAAAATAATTTGCAACTATGATAACTACAGAGGTAGTTATCATAGTTGCAAATTCGGTTCGAAATCTTTACCAGGAACCCAAGCGGGAAGCTTGATTACTCTCTGTGAGAGCCTATGAATGGATAGGCAACCTCGCATTTGACCTCATTCTATCTAAACCTAATTATCACATTATTTATTGCCCTGAGGGCCTGCTACTATACTACATGTATAATCCTCTCTATTGTGTGCCATTTCTAACAACAAAAATCGACATTTGCATTGTGTGCGTTCAGAAGGAACTGAGCAGCTTCCGCTCAGCGAACATGTTCAGAACGAGCGGGTTCAGAAGTGACCGAGCAACTTCTGCTCGGGTGAGCATGATCAAATTTCACCGAGCAAGAAATATTTCTGCTCACTGATCAGTGCTCAGGTTCTTCTTCTTCTTTTTCAACCTCACGCTCATGTTGCGAGTTTCGAGTTTTGACAGTTATCAAATTGGTTGTTGTGTTTTCGCCGTTTTCGGCTTCTAGTTCTTTGGTTTTCGGGTGCTTTTGAATTTGTTTCTTCGTTGTTCGTAATTTTTGTAATGGACAGCGTGGGATTCATGTATTTTCCACTTTTCGGCACTTGACGTCTAAAATTGTCATCGTCAGCTTTCAGCTGGTCGATTTGTCAGCTGGTGAAGTAGCGTTCAGCAGGTGCAGACTCCAAACCGAGCAGCTCCGGAGCTGCTCGCGAGCAGTTGCAGAGCTGCTCGCGAGCGGTTTCTGCTCTTTTGCCACCTTCTGAACGCACTCATTGTTATGCTTTGGTGACGACGTGTCAACCTGAATAATGAACTGTTTCCAATTCAGTTTTCAGCCGCTCTCAAATTTCGTGTTTTGCACGGACTGGATCAAATGAGACCGTTCGACGTGATTTTGAATGAATTTGCCTATTTGTGGAATAGACACGCAGTCTTCCGATTCTGGTGGATTCGGATGAGTTTTTATTTTTTTCAGATCCGACTATGACCACTCGACTTATCGGAGATTCTGTAGATACGAGCTGAACCATTTCCATTGCTTAAAGATTAGATGCGACGACTCATAGAGCCGAGGCAAATTCCACACAGACGATAACGGCGCGGCTTAAATCGGGCCCGTGGCTCCGCTCAGCATTAATTCGGTGACTAAATTTTCATGGTTTCAGTGGAAGTGCCTGTCTTTGCCTCATATGGTAACGAAACGACGTAGTCCACTTTACATTCATGTTGCACTATCGCCCACTATCACATGGTGCCAATGTTGTGAAAATGTTGCTGCCATATGATAAGAGACAACAGTGCCCAAGACCATCCATGTGCCACATTTCGATCTGTTAGCCTGTCATGTCTTGAGAAAGTCTTTAAGAAGACGCGACAATGTGCACCGAGACGGTCTCGATGATAAGGGACACCCGTTTGATGACAGACTTTTGACGAGCTAGGAAATCGCCTCTCGTCGGCAACAGCAAAGTCTGCTATCCGCGGCCAAAACAAACATGAAGCCAAACAAGAATCTGAGCCCGTTTTTGAGCAGGTCAGTGTTCGTCGTCAGCTTTTGTACAGCTGCTTCGGCGAACGAGCTGTGTCAAAAACAGCTGTGGACGTTGTTGCCATTCTCCCAAGTCCCAACAACACGAGCTATAGTACCCGGGGGTGGTTGAAATGTAGTCAGGCAATGGACCTGATCATGAAACATACGCGGCATATAGGAGAGAGGGTGCAGGTAAGAGAGCTCCGGCCGCACCCTCTTCCGCATGTGTTCTACCGAGCACCAATAGAGGCGCATTGATTTTTCTATTGTTGTAAACGACGCAAATGCTGGCGTTGCGCATAACATGCACTTCACAGAGAAGACATGAATTTACGACGCAATTCCCTTCGTAATGAAGTCAATGGTCCCGGACCCGTCGTCAAATGAACACTTCTCACTCGTGTGCCATGAACACGAACCAGAAATGCTCAACCATACCAAGGACGCCTTTGTTTACGTAATAAACCCGACGAGAAATGAGACTCGGTGGACTGCAGCTCGCACAATTACCGAGGAAATTCCTCTGGCAGCGGGGATAGCATCGACGACAGCCTGATGACTGAGTACGGGGCCTTCAGGTGTCCAGTGGAATCCTAGCGAGCTACAGGCCGCCTCTGTCTCATAATTGTTCCAGAAGACATTGCGAACTCACCTGATACATGGCCGTTTTGGGCAAATCCAAACAAACAGCACAACACAGAATACCACCCAACCGATATTCGAGCTTATCTTGTTGAGAGGGCGCGGCGCTCGACGATGGAGCGCCTGCGGGGCCTGGACGGCCGCCCGGTGCCGGGTCTAATTTCTTGCGCTTCGTCTCGGGCTCGTCGTCGGCAGAAGGAGGCCTGGTCGTGGCCCCCACCGAGGATCCTACGGCGCTCGGATCCGAAGAAGCGCCACCACCACTGCTGCTGCTACCCGATGGTCCTTCGGAGGACGAACGCGAAGATGGCGGTAGAGGATTCGCATCCGCGACAGCTGATATTAGCGGGTACACGGGATTTGTGCTGAGAGTAGGCGCGGGCGCGGGCACCTGCTGAACCGATGAACTTGGGGCCGACTCGATTACGTTATCCGCCATCTTATTGCATTCAGTTTTTCTCGCGACCGAGACAATGAACGCGATACGAACACCCGACCAAACGGAGTTGCGAAATTTCTAACAAAAGGGTCGCAGTTACTACGACTCACCGTGGCACACGCCCTAAACGCTTGGAAAAGAAACCGAAAAATCCGAAAAAAATTCCCTGCTGACACTCAAGAAACCGAAAATAGATGCAAAATTCACACCAAAGTAGAATGTTGCGCGACACGCGACACAAACAAGATGGCTGGTAAAAAAACCAAAATAAATCACAAGTCTTTCCTTTAAAATGTATTTTCAAACTTTCTGTTACACAGTTTCACTGAGAACAATACTTTATTCTCCATACAACTTCGGAAGTCAAAACGCGACCTCTCCGTCGAAACTACACCACACGAATGCCAGTCGCTCTAGAACAGTAAATGTGCAGAGCACAAGCAGTCGCACAACAGATACGAAGCTAACATAAAATCGCGAGCGGGGGAAGGCAGCGAACGATGACACACGAACTCGTGCGACAAGCGACACAAGGAAATCAACAATACCCGAATGGATGCCACTTGATCGGGTGTCGTCGTGTCGTGTTGGTCGCCGACTCCCGCCCGCGACCCTTAAATTTTTGTTTTCGCCTTATTACACATCAGGTCGATTTCTTTGTCTTTTTTGTGGATGGGTTCGTTGCGCCTGCGCCCGATCTGGGGCCCTGCTGATGTAAGTTATATAAGACCACGAAGTCAGCGCTCGGCTGGCTCGGGTTTGCATTCGGAATAAGCAAACAAAAATGCACGCGAGTACACAAACAAATAGTGGAAGAAAAAAAAAATGCAGTTACGCGCACATGTGTGAGTAACGAGTTTGGGACGCGAAAGAGCAGTTTGAGATTTAAACTCTCTGTTTACATCTCGTCGTTTTGTTTTGATGCCACGGTAACAGGTGTACGGAATAAAAAGTGGCGCAATCCAGAAATGCTGTATTGCGAAATTAAATTACAATCATCTGTGATTACCCCAAAACTTTTATAATCTAATATTACGTTTACACTATTGCCAGATTACTTCATTTGTTGTTTAATCTGGGTGTGGTGAGTTAAAATTGTATGTACATACATATTTACTTTTCCTTAGCCCCTAGTGGGGCATAGCGCGTCAACCATCAGTTTTTTATACCCTAGACTTATAGTATAGGGTATATTATTTTTGTCACCACGAAAATATGTAACACCTTAGTATCACCATACACTGTCGAACTCGAGCACGAACCTAGTACAAGTGGACCGGTTTTCTTCACATCTATGTGAAGTGTATGCGTGTGTCAGGCGGCTATTACACTGTGTGCGTTCAGAAGGAACTGAGCAACTTCCGCTCAGCGAACATGTTCAGAACGAGCGGGTCCAGAAGTGACTGAGCAACTTCTGCTCGGGTGATCATGATCAAATTTCACCGAGCAAGAAATATTTCTGCTCACTGATCAGTGCTCAGGTTCTTCTTCTTCTTTTTCGACCTCACGCTCATGTTGCGAGTTTCCGAGTTTTGACAGTTATCGAATTGGTTGTTGTGTTTTCGCCGTTTTCGGCTTCTAGTTCTTTGGTTTTCGGGTGCTTTTGAATTTGTTTTCTCGTTGTTCGTGATTTTTGTAATGGAAAGCGTGGGATTCATGTATTTTCCACTTTTCGGCACTTGACGTCTAAAATTGTCATCGTCAGCTTTCAGCTGGTCGATTTGTCAGCTGGTGAAGTAGCGTTCAGAAGGTGCAGACTCCAAACCGAACAGCTCCGGAGCTGCACGCGAGCAGTTGCGGAGCCGCTCGCGAGCGGTTTATGCTCTTTTGCCACCTTCTGAACGCACTCACTATAAAAGTTCTTTTATATTACGTTTACACTATCCCCAGATTACTTCATCTGCAGCGTAATCTGGGTGTGTTGAGTTTAAAATTGTATGTATATGACAGTTGCAGATGAAGTCAGCCGGTGCAGATGAAGTAATCTGAGGATAGTGTAAACGTAATATAACAAACGTCTTTGACGAACGATATTTTAAAAGAACTTTTATGAATGATATTAGCCGCCTAAAGGGGAAGGGGTGCAAGCTTGTAAGAAAAGTACTTGAAACAAGCAACGTTCATGTCGCAGATCTTTTGATAGACGGCTATTACGCTAGAACAGTTGTTTGAAAATGTCTTTTATAAAAGATATTTGTAAAATAACTTTTATAGTGTAATAGCCGCCTCAGAGGACATTTGTACCAGGTTTGAGATCGAGTTCGACAGTGTATAGTGACACTTAAAGGCGGCTCCGGAGGTACAGCAATGTTTATACATATAAATGATCAGGGTCACCTCCTGATTCGATCCATGTCTGTCTGTCTTTCTGTTCGTTTGCACGATAACTTTCGATAGAATGAAGCTAGAGACTTGAACTTTTGGTCGAATGTTTGTAGTAGGATCTAGTTAGTTGGTATTGAAAATGGGCGGGATCCGGCCTAAGGAACCCCTACCTTCCCTACAAATGAAAATTAAAATAAGCGATAACTTTTTGATAAAATGAAGCCAGTGACTTGAAATTTTGGTCAAATGCTTGAAGTATTAAAATGGGCCAAATTCGACCCAAGGAGCCCCTACCTTCCCTACAAATGAAACTTAAAATAAGCGATAACTTTCGATAAAATTAAGCTAGTGACCTGAAATTTTGGTCAAATGTACTGGGATCTAGTTGGTTGTTATTAAAAATGCACAAGATCCGACCAAGAAACCTCTACCTCCCTTACAAGTGAGATAAATAAAGATAAACTATCTAACTTTCGATAGAATGAAGCTAGCGACTTGAAAAACTCGTCAAATAGTTGTAGAATGACAGTGGTTTTTGCCGCTCGTTGCCCCTGTCCTTTACGTATTAACAAATGGCCTCATAAATGAAACACAATGGGAGCCGGTCTTAACACTATTATCAGACCATCTACCAATCGTGATAAGGCTTGACAAACCATAAAACATCATATCTTCCGAACACCGCGCGTTTGTCAACCACAACAAGGCTGATTGGAACGGTTTTACCTCCTATACCAACGCCAAATTCCTCGCACTGCCAACGCCAACCGACGTTCGCACAGCCGAATCAAACATAAGGAAAGTCCTGAACAAAGCGTCTGCGAAGTTCATTCCTGCAGGACGGATTCCGAAAATTCGGCCCAACTTTCCAACCACTGCCGCTAGTTTGGCAGACGAAAGAGACAGCATTAGGAGCGTAAGTCCGGACGACCCCAGAATTTACGAGATGAACTAAAGACAGGTAGCAAAATGGTCAAAATGGAGCATCCATCTACTCAATTGCCCTAACCCCTTGTGGGGCATAGCATGCCTTGGATGCCGCATCCATAATGATCTCAACCAGGCTCGTCCTTGTGACAGAACAAATATTGGTGGCGCTTGACCTGTCGAAGGCCTTCGACACTGTCAGCCATTCAGCGCTTCTGTCTGACATCAACCATCCATTGCTTCCGACGCAAGTAGTGAAATGGATTGCCAATTATCTCGCTGGCAGGCAATCCTATACAGAATTCAGGAACAGCAAATCAAAGCTTAGAAAGATTAAATAAGGCGTACCTCAAGGAGGAGTTCTATCTCCTACCTTGTTTAATCTATACCTATCAGGACTCCCAACACCTCCTGAAGGGATCGACATTATCTTCTACGCTGACGACTGCTCTATTCTAGCAACAGGGAACGACATAGCGGTTATGTGCAGAAACATCAACGGTTATCTTGAACGACTAAACTCGTTCTTCATAAACAAGAACCTTACCGTCTCAGCGCCCAAATCCTCGGCAACCCTATTCACCACCTGGACGAAGGAGGTCAAGATGCAGCTTGAAATCTGGATCGAGAATCATCCTATTCCGACCATAAACCATCCTAAAATCCTAGGAGTCACGCTGGATTGCATGGCCACATCATCACCCCATGTCTCAACAGTGTGCGATAGGATGCGTAGTAGGAATAAGATCCTCAAAGTCCTAGCCGGTAGTACCTGGGGCAAGGACAAGGAAACTCTACTGGTCACGTATAAAGCAGTCGGAAGGTAAGTGGCCAACTATGCGGCTCCTGTGTGGTCGCAGAATCTCTGTGACACACAATGGAAGAAGATTCAAACGTGCCAAAACGCCGCTCTCCGTACTGTTACTGGCTGTCTCCTGATGTCAGCCCAGGAACATTTACATCAGGAAACCAGGATGATGCCTTTAAGGGACCACCAACTTCGGTCAGGCTGGTGTTCACGACTGAACTCCTACCTATCTCGCATAGACCAGGACGTCTCAAACATCTGTCCTCCTTGTAACGGAACCCCTCACGACGTAAACCATATCTTTCACTGCCCAGCTGCACCCAACCACCCGACTCCCAGATCGCTGTGGGAGAACCCAATAGAGGCAGCTAACTTTCTATCCCTCAACACCGGGGATGAAGACGAAACCGTGGGCATGTAACAAACACATCGAATTCTGACTATTGCTACACAACAACAGCAACTAATTCTAAAAATTTAAAGAGAGTTGGACGTGCCGCGACTAATAGCTTTTAGCACAGGCAAATCATTGATGGGTTAATGGAAATTGCCGGTAATGACGAATTCTATTTTTTTTAAAGTCGGTCTGTTGGACTTACCGATCGAGAAACTCATTGTTAACGCTTTGTCCGGGTTACCATCTGAACCTTCATTTTCGATATGGGAGTATGATCTCTCCGTCCTCTTTATTTCGGGAATGACTGAGTAAACAGAACCGAAACATTCTTTTAGGGCGGGAAAGTTCAATTGGAGTAGTGTTTGGCCGCCATGGATGGAGAAAATCCGAAAACATCGAAAGGGGATTCCTATGAAGAATAGATTTTCGTAGCGATTTGCGATACCACTGGTGAAAAAAAGATACAACAGTGAGCAGTTGGAAATATATGGCGAAGCAGTGGTCTCTCAGCACGAAATCTGGGGTGGGCTGGGTACGTACAGCAAATGAACGAACATCGAGTAACCAAAAAAGTGTTCAGGGTTGAGAAAAAGCAACTGTCCGGCTTCCGCAAGTGGAGGACACGATGCCGATATCGGAAAATCTGGAGGTGACGGCTACCAAAAGGCAAACCCCGTAGAGGAGGGCTGCAGGGCAGGCTGCTAAGACGAAGCAGAGCCAATACCAGTGTCCATCGAGAGCATTTAA
The DNA here is from genome assembly GCA_964017055.1 of Chloromyia formosa. NCBI lineage: Eukaryota > Metazoa > Arthropoda > Insecta > Diptera > Stratiomyidae > Chloromyia > Chloromyia formosa. The sequence continues at coordinate 129,445,627 of OZ024814.1, forward strand.
AATACTTGCAATAAAACCAAACAACTCGTGACTAATTTGTTACTTTATTCAGCAAAATAAACGTTCCAGTGCTTTGGGCGTAAACCTACAGTCACCCATAAAGTCAAATTAGAGCATGATTTTACAAGAAAAAGAAATATTGGTCGCGATTCTGCAGGCCGAATCAGGATCTGACTTTTTCATATTCTCCTCCATATGCTTTTCCCTCCGGTAAAATATGTGCTGTGGATCAATTTTTAGATTTGAAAATATTCCCCTCCGGATCTGAAAAGTATTCTGATCCTAAAATTGACAGTTGACAATACATATTTTACTGGAGGGGAAACCATATGGAGAGAAATCGAAAAAGTCAGATTCTAATTCGGCTGTCAGAATCGCCACCATTACTTCACAGAAATGGGACAATTAAAACTGTCGAATGCAACGATCCTACATGCATATTCGTCCTTTACTTAGTCCTAAATTATGTTTCCACTCAAAAATATTTCATTCATGATTATACTGCACACAACTGTCGAGGAGTGAATGGATCTTCTTCAATGGGCCGCGACTCAGCACTCACGGCGAGTTGGAAATGTCCATGTTGTCTGATTTCTCTACGCTCGGTGACTTTTTGCGGTCCTGATTCGCTGACAAATGATCTCCACCGCCCCCTCCTCCCCCGCCACCACTCTGGCCTAACTTCTCCTCTGCATCATAGTCCCGCACGATGGGCTCCTCGGGGATCTTCTTTATTTTTGAACGGGACTCAGCCGAACGTGATCGGCGCTTACTCGAGCTGGAGCTCGACGACTTCACGTCCTTGCAACGGCTGGTTCGATGTCGTGACGATGAACGACGTTTACTTCGAGAACGTGAACGTCGCAATTTCTCCTCCTTGCGATGAGATCGTTTACGATCACGCGAACGTGAACGTTTGCTACGGGAACGTGAACGTCGCGAACGGCTAGTTCGCGAAACGCTACGTTCACGACGACGAGAGCGTGAACGACGACGACGTTCCCGGGATCGTGACTTTTTCGAATGCGAACGTGATCGACGTCGACTGCGCGATCGTTTCGATCGCGACCGGGAACGTTTGGAACGCGATGGAGAACGTTTAGATCGGGAGCGTGATCGCCGTTTGGACTTGCTGCGGGAACGCTTGCGCGTTCGCGAATGTGATCGACGCCGTGATCTAGAACTTCTCCGCGAGCGGGACCGTGAGGAACGTCGTCGTTCACGCGATCGAGACCGTGAACGTGATCGTCGGCGATTATCCTTCGCTAGCATGCCAATGACGGGATCGATGGCAGCAGAAATCATGCTTTGAGCCTCCTTCACGATGGACATGGCCTCCTCGATTTCCCGTTGGGCCGCCTCGTTGCTCTTGGCCTCCGGCTTGATTATTGCGTCCGTTGCGTGGTAGATGTTGAGCAGTGAGCCTTTAAATTCGCTGCCTTGCATCTTAAGGGCATCGATGATGTTTCTTTGCTCGCAGAACTCGATCAATGCATAGGTCTTGTTATCCTTCTCTGCCCAGCGGGCGTACTTCACTTCGCCAGCACGCGACGAGAAGTGGTGCATCAAATCGTCCAGTCGCCAGTCGCTGCGAATATCGCAGACGATGATAGTGCGTCGAATCTCCTCCACACGTCGTGAGTCGTAGTGGAATGGAAGCGGCGGATAGGGCGGAAGGTGGTTTTCATCCAGTTTGGGATCATGAGTTCGAATAACCTAAAAGTGTTTGAAAACGTTGTTAGTCATTTTGATTACAGCTTTGCCCGAAGCCGCTAAAGCCAGGGACTTCAATAAATGAGGCGCCAAATTTTATCGGCGAGCCATTCACGCTCAATTTAAAATATGAGTCTAAACGTAAAAAGATAAGGGGATTCAAACTCACGTCGTATTTGGCGTTAAGTTGTAAACTTCTTTCATTTTACTGTGGGGATAACACAAATAGCACGACGAATGCGTCTACGACATGGAACGTGAATCCCCCTAATAGAAATGGCGATGTATACACAATTCTAGTCCTGGATTATTCGGTGCAAAAGTCCGATTTTAAAGTTAAATATCTTCAAAACCATTGAGTTCGCAGAAAGACTTCCGATTCGTTCATTTCAGACCAAAGTTGATTCAAAGCCATCACTAAAATCTGACGCCTCAGATACTAAGTTGTCCCTCGGCGCGTATCCTAAACTTTGAGGTTAAGCTCAGCCGGCGTCAACAACGCCTTTTCTCTAAAAGTCAAACAAATCGAAAACCCGTTTGCTTACCTGCTGGGGTGGCACGCCATCAATCCTGTTCACTACCTCCGGTGGCAATTTGCAATCACTCTTCTGCAGACCGGGTACAATGGTGCCGTTTTTGGACATCTCCAAGGCGCGATACTCATCGGGGATGCTCTGCACGGGGATCACAATCAGCGCGCGATCAATAAAAACCGTGTTGGTCAAATGTTGGGCCACCGGCACGCAACTGCTCTCGAAATACTTCACATAGCATATACGCGATTGCACCGGGCAGGACACATCGCGCACTGTGGGATAAAGCCGAATCTCGTCAATCTTGCCAATGTTGCCGAAAAGATTTTGCATTTGATCCTTGGTCGCCTGTGGAGCAATATTCGTGATTTGCACCACTTTACTGGAGCCTCCACCCGCCATGGTGTCACGAAAAGGTCACTTTAGCACAGTATGAGCAGATGTTTGGGCTTTTAAAGGAAATTTAGCTACAGTCCGTACGAAAAACGTTTGGCATACGCCATGACACTCTGCTTGAACGAAGAATAAGCAGCATTCGTTCAAAGAATGGGGACATTCAATGTCAGTACACTGTTAGAATGATATTCGTTGAGATAAAACACCGCCATCTTTAGAGAACAAAATAGGAAGGTACACTCGACGCCATTTTGTTGACGACGAATGGAGAGTGGTAGGTATGTACACATGACAGTTCCCAGCTGTCAACATTAATGCTGTCTGCTGTAGCCAATCTCCATTCGATATCAACAAAAGGGCCGCGCGAGCGTACTCTCCTTTTTAGAGCCTTACCATCTTTACTAACAGGCCGCAGTGTCAGTTAATTGTCAAAGCACCAACGACATGACAAGCAGTCAAACATATGTGAACGCGTGCAGTCGCCCGATGAAATTTCGTGATTTTCGTGCGTTAAAGTGAGCTTATATCCCCAGATTACTTCATCTGCGCCAGCTGAGATAATCTGCGACTGTCAAATACATACAATTTTGAACTCACCACACCCAGATTACGCTGCAGATGAAGTAATCTGGGGATAGTGTAAACGTAATATTAGTGTCGAAATTTCAAGTGCAAATCAAAGTAGTGGCTATCACTTAGAACATAGAGCCATGGAATGAGCTTGTATTGTATGTTTCTGGCTCCAACATTTGGCGAATAAGTCGACAGTCAGCCTACTCGGTTGTTGTTTGATATTGACATATGTTGACTGTTCTGTCGCATTGTGCATGAATAAAAGTCAGTTCTTGTCAGATTATCGACAGTCAGCCTACTCAGTCGGCGTTCCGGTATTGACATAATGTTGACCGCGCTGTCGAATTGTGCATAAACAAACGTCAATTCTTGTCAATATTTAAATTTCATAATTTCTAAACAGTCTACTGAGTTAGCTGACTGTCGACCACATGTCGACTTAGTACCCAGATTTTGGAGCCACTGTTTCTATGGAGACATAAAGGACAAGCTCATTCCATGGCTATATATTCAAAGGGCTATCAGTGCCGTGTGGAATTGAAAAAAACGTGAAGTGCCGGGAAATATCGAGCAAAATGGTATGTTGAAAAGTGCGAGGTTAGGAAAGTGCGACACAGAAAATTTCGCATTTTTCGTTAATTTTCCGGCAATGTGGCTAATGGTAATGGTGCAGCACTACCCTCTGACGAATCCTCGGACCGGTGAGTTCAGCGGAAACTCCCGGAAGTGCCCTAAAAATTGAATGCAAAGTGGTTGTCAAATGACAACATTACAGGTAATTTCCAGCCTTTTCATCGGATTTCATAGGGTAAGAATACGTTTCACTGCAGCTGCCAGGAGTAGATGCCTGGCGGTGAAACTTTCGTCCGGTTCGAGAAAATCGTGGTCAAAATCCGTATTTCCGGGCGCTCTACTTTAATAAAATAACAGCACAAAAAAAAAACGTGTACTTACCCTATGAAATCCGATGAAAAGGCTGGAAATTACCTGTAATGTTGTCATTTGACAACCACTTTGCATTCAATTTTTAGGGCACTTCCGGGAGTTTCCGCTGAACTCACCGGTCCGAGGATTCGTCAGAGGGTAGTGCCGCACCATTACCATTAGCCACATTGCCGGAAAATTAACGAAAAATGGGGAATTTCACGTTTCGCACTTTCATTACCACACTCATGCCTCGCGCACTTTCGAGCAGTTCATTTTGGTCGGTAGATCACGGCACCTTGCGTTTTTTGGGGCGACTTCCATATCTGAGACGCCAAATTTGAATGATGGGTTTCAATCGAATTTGGTCTGAAATGGACGAATCTGAAGTCCTTTTCCGCGAATTGATAACCGTTTAGGAGATATTTACCTTCAAAGTTAGAACTTTCGCATGAGAAAATCCGGTGCTAGAATTGTATATAGAATAAATTTCCGCTTTAGATACTTAAGAACCTCCTATGATACATCATCATTTAATTTTTCATATTTCAGGCCACTTGTATTTTATATTTAGCTTGAATAAGCCGCCGATAAAATTAAGGCGCCTCAGATATGGAAGTCTTGCCATTTTTTCACTTTCACATGTCACTGACAAGCATTACTTTCAATTGCACTTAAAATCGCGACACTAAATCACTTTTACGCACGAAAATCGCGAAATTTCTAGATGTCCACCGCACGCGTTCTTCACTTTGCTTACATATGGTTCACTGCTTGTCATGACGTCATTGCTTTGAGACTCCGGCCTGTCAGTAAAGATGGCGGTGGTTTTTCGCACACAAACATTGGGTGCATTTGGGCGTCACAGAAAAAAGCGCAATGCGCTGCATAGAAATAGCGAATTCCTAAGCAGCACATAACAATTTTTTTGTGACACCCGAATGGTATGCTGGCTCACATGTCAAATGACAAGTCCAGTTTCGCTGCTGTACATGCAATTCTCCCTCTCGTAATTATGTGTTGCTCTTTTCTGCATTGTAAAAACTATGAATACGCCTTGTTGATTTGTGAATGCAGGCAATTCGGTCGAACTGTCAAATCTCCGCTAAGCCAAGACAGCGAACAAATTTTGTGCTGCCGAAAAGTGTTAGCGCCCAGCTATTTGCGCTAAGTTTAGCAGTGGTTTAGCGAAACATTCGGAATACAAATCACGAGGCAGCACTTAAAGCTAGCTAGCAACCGAGACTCCCGAAAGCACCCATTGCTATCTTAATACACAGACCTCCGCTCAGCTGATCGAGACTTCTATTTTAAAGTCAATTTTACGTCATTTCCGGCTTGCCACTGCCTTGGCAAAGAGAAAATGACTTCAAATTGACGTCAAAATAGAAGTTTTGATCAGCTGAGCGGAGGCCTGTATAGTTCACCTCATAATTATACTGTGCGCGAATTACGTCACCGCCATCTTTATCCTCAGGCCGGAGTGTCAAAGTAATGACGTCATGACAAGCAGTGAACCATATGTAAACAAAGTGAACAACGCGTGCAGTCGACCTCTTGAAATCTAGTGATTTTCGTGCGTAAAAGTGATTTTAGTGTCGCGATTTTAAGTGCAATTGAAAGTAATGCTTGTCACTGATATTTGGAAGTGAAAAAAACGCAAGGTGCCGCGAACTTCCGAACAAAATGAACTGCTCGAAAGTGCGCGAGACATGAGTGTGGTTATGAAAGTGCGACACGAAAAATTTCGCTTTTTTCGTTAATTTCTCGGTAATTTGGCTAGTGTGAATGGTGCAGCACTACTCTGGGACGAATCCTTGGGCCGGTGAGTTCAGCGGAAACTCCCGGAAGTGCCCCAAAAAGTGAATTCAAAGTGGTTGTCAAATGACAATATTACAGGTGATTTCCGGCCTTTTCATCGGAATTCATAGGGTAATTATACGTTTTTTGTCGTGCAAAAATTTTAGTGAATTGATGCGCCCCAAAATACGGGTTTTAAACGCGTTGTTGACGAGCCAGACGAAAGTTTCACTGCAGCTGACAGGACTAGATGCCTAGCAGTGAAACTTTCGTCCGGTTCGTCAACATCGTGGTCAAAATCCACACTTTGGGGCGCATCAATCCACTTAAATTCTACCACAACAAAAAACGCATACTTACCCTATGAATTCCGATGAAAAGGCCGGAAATCACCTGTAATGTTGCCATTTGACAACCACTTTAAATTCACTTTTTGGCGCACTTCCGGGAGTTTCCGCTAAACTCACCGGCCCGAGGATTCGTCCCAGAGTAGTGCTGTACCATTCACACTTCCCGAATTGCCGGAAAATAAACGAAAAATGCGAAATTTCCCGTGTCGCACTTTTGTAATGAATGACTTTTCTGATGGTCTATTCGGATTGTTGATTGTCAAATATTTTTCTAACATATTTGCCAACTAACAATTCGAATTCTCCATCAGGAATTTTGCAAGAACGACAACTCTGTCATTCTATCACACTGTGGGTCGTTGACACTTGCAAACGCTATATTCTGATGGACTCTTATGTGTCCTGTAAGAATATGCTGTTTGATCTGGTGTCATCGACCTCGCACTGGGATAGAACAGACAAGCGGGTAGCGACATTCGTTCTCGCTCCGACATCCAAGTCGAGTTTTATGCAAATGGAGAATTCCGTTGTATAAAACTCGATTGGCGAGAAATTTCAGCCGATGTTGTGCTGAATCGGGGGTCTCGACCTTTCGAGAGGGAGACCGATTGAGGAGTTCACTTTGAACCGCCGCCCGGACAACATCGGCGTGACTATAGAGAGGTGGACTTTCATCCGCCGTCCGAACAGCATCGGTGCGATTGCCGCGACGGAATTGCGAATTTTCTCGATTCTATCTGTCATCCCGGGCATCCAAGTTGAGGTGCATATCGTTTTTGAACCGGGCATTGTTGCGACATCGCAAGAATTGAGATTTTTGTTCGCTTTTGGCCGACGCGTCGTTTTTTTTTATTCGCACGGCTGAAAAATGATTAAACTTGTTTAAATTGGATCGCGGCGTTGTCTTCCGTCGAGTGAGCGTGGAGTGTTAAGTCTCCGTGGCTGTTTGGGTCAGTTATCCAATATTGCTATCGCGTTCGCAGTATTCTGAAAGTGAGCAGAAGGAAGAATTGAAAAAAAAGGCGCAATTTACAAAAAAAAAAGAACGGCGTGGAGCAGCAGGAGTAGTCAGATTTGACAGCGACGGTCCAGTACGAGGGCACCGGATTACCGCCCGATCCATCACTTCGGAGCTTGTTCAAAGCTAAGCCCTTGTGTAGGTGCAAGAGTGAACGTGAACGCCATATAGTGCCGTGGTCAAACAGCAACAACAACCATGCCGGTCCATAGCAATATGCTCAATACTATGCTACAGTTTTGAAGCTAATAGCGACAAGTGCCATCCGACGGGGTTGCCGCCCTTGGAACATCCTTTTTTTTTGTTTTGTTTATTTAGTCAATTTTTAGTTAGTTTCATTTTTTTTATTTGATTAATTCACTTTAAGTAGTAGTAGTAGTTATTTACTGGTGGTAATAGAAAAAACCTTAAGTTACAGTGCTCCCATCTGCAAGTGGCCACTTCGGATATCGGGTGAGTAATTACATATGTTTGTTTCTTTATTTTTATAAATTTTTATTCGAATTGTATATTTTTGTTTCACACCTCGCGAATAATTTATGCCACAATTGGTTTCTTTTTTGACATATTTTTTTTGTTTGTATTCTTGAATTAATCTTGAGGTTAGAATAAAAGAATGGCCTTATAACGTTTTCTTGAAAAATCTGGGCTTTTCCTTTAAAGGAATCACCTCTTCCCCGTTTCAGGTCGTCGCTGGTTCAATGAGGTGAAAGCCTCGTTATTGCTTTGCTTTGGGAGGTACCATAAATTGGGCCAAGGTACCTCATTGGTAGGGTGGGTTTTGAGGCCAGGGTCCGCTCCATCAGGACCCGGAGCAGTGTCGAGGTACATGAGCCGGTCGACGGCCATTGCCTTTACTTAGTATCTTTCTTTTTGTAGTATACTTTTAACAATTTCAAACACACGGGATGATTCCGTTAGATTTCGTTTTTATTGTCTTTAAACGTTCTACCACCACCATGTTCGATTCTTGAATGACAGATTCTTCTTCTTGTTCTTCTTCTTTTGTTTAAAGTTAGTTTACAATCGTCAAAATGGAGGTTCCTAAAGCTACGTTTACATGTTATATTTGTGTTAGGCTAGGTTTACACTAAAATTTATACTATAGCTCGGCCGTCCTGACAATATGATTGCCCTCAATCAAGAGTATAATGAGAATTGATTTACAAAAATTTAAATATTCGGTTAGTGTGGCCATGAGCAACTTATGACGCACCCCACCCCCTACTGCTCTATCCATTTCCTTATCCGACAGGCTTCGACGACACCATCATATGGTAGCTGCGTTATTTGACAATTCTCAATGTCGCGAATGACATACCGGTCATTTGGTAACACTTTGTGGATAACGTAGGGTCCGCGATACTTTGCGTTGAACTTCTTATTCGTTCCCGCTGTGGTGTCTATATGTCTAATGACAACAAAATCACCCGGAGAGAACACTGGAGGCGGTCGACTTTTAGCTGCGAAATACTTAGTGTTGCTTTCTTGAGATTTCTGGATTTCTTTCGCGGCTTCGGTTCTTTTTATTTCTAGATTTTGAGTGACATCATCACTGTACCTCTCCTGTAGGAATTCGGTCATATAGTCAACAATGCCTCCGCGTTGGTCTGTCCCAAACAGCAGTTGACTGGCGGTCTTTTTCGTTGACCGGTTTATAGAATTATTTAAAGCAAACTCTACTTCTTCCAACATCTTCGACCAATCGGCGTGGTCTATGGGCTCCGAAATTTTACTTAACACGGCGGTTATGATGCGGTTTATACGTTCAACCTGTCCGTTAGCCTGTGGTGATGCCACCGCCACCTTTACATGATCAATATTCCGTTTCAACAAGTATTCTCCAAACCTTGATGATGTGAAACTAGTTCCCCTGTCGCTGATGATTCGTCGCGGTCGGCTATACATCGCGAAATATTTGTCCAAGCAAATTTCCACCTCTTTTGTACCGGTGGATTTGACGGCAAATAACTTTGTAAATTTAGTAAATCCGTCGACTACCAATAGAATATGCTTCCGAGCCCCTCGGACAGACGGCAACGGTCCAAAATGATCTATGTGTATCGTATCAAACGGAATGGGTTTCTTCGGTATACTGAACAGATTTCTTTCGGTTACTCGGGCCGGTGGTGAACACATAATACATCTAATACAGTTCCTTATAAACTTTTGAATCTTTGGCTTCATGTGTTCAAACCAATAATGTTTCTTCACTTGATCGTAAGTTTTATCAACTCCTAGATGGCAGATTTTCTCATGGACCATTCGAATTACATTCTCCTCCATTTCATGCGGGACGAACAACTGCGGCCGACCCATCTTATCCCGTCGAAACACCAGTCCATTTTTCAGTTCGTATCCTTCAACGTTCTCCTCCTCTAGTCTAGAGCGCAATGCTGAAATCTTCGCATCCCTGTTTTGAGTGGCTTGTATCATAAAATCTACCTCTTTCGGATTTGCTACCGTGGCCATCTTACAAAGTACTTTCTTTGATATGTCTGCGGTGTCGTCGGTTTCGTCTTCCTCCATGCTGTCAGTATCTGATTCAGTCGTTTCATCCAACTCGCACACGGCAACCATACGTTTCATTATGTCAGATTGATAGTCTACCGGTTCGGTACCATGCGGCTTAAAACATCGGCTCAATGCATCTACATGCCCCATTAAAACTCCACTGCGGTGTTGTATTGCAAACGTAAAATGTTGTAATTCCAGTGCCCATCTGGCTATTTTGGGACATATGTTCTTTTTGTCAAATGTAAGCGACAATGCACTGCAGTCCGTCACTACTTTAAATGTTATCCCGTGTAAATAGTTTCGAAACTTTCTTACTGCGTATACGATAGCTAACGTCTCCAACTCATAGCTGTGCATGCGGGATTCTTCCGGTGAAGAGGCCTTCGAATAATAATAAACTGGGTGGAACTTCCCATCTTCCTGTCTTTGTATTAACATAGCGCCATATCCGGTGCTGCATGCGTCGGTGTGCAGCTCAGTTTCTCTGAACCGATTGAAAATGGCTAATACGGGCGGAGACATATACCTTTCTTTTAGTTCTTTAAATGCTTGTCTACACTTATCATTTATTTCGAATTTTACATCTTCTCTTAACAAACGTTGCAGCGGGTGAGCAATCTTAGCGTAATTAGGTACAAATCGGCGGAAAAATGAAAATAGCCCCAAACACGAGCGTATTTGTTTAATCGTAGTGGGCATCGGATAATTTTTTATCGCGCTGATATGGGCATCGCTGGGTCTAATTCCCTCTTTGCTCGCGGAATATCCCAAAAACTCAATGGTCTCGTACGCAAATCTACATTTTTTAAAATTTAACTTTAATCCACATTCCGCTAAACGGCGCATAACTTCGGTAAGTACTTCGATGTGTGACTCCAAATCGTCGGTAGCTACGGTAATATCGTCCATGTATGCAATAATTTTTCCTTCATCTATCAAGTCCCTCAACTGACAATGAATGTAACGAAAAAAAACAGCAGGTCCTATTTTCGTGCCAAACGGCATTCGATTATATTCGTATTGGCCATATGGTGTAACAAACGATGTATATTTCTTGGAGTCTTCAGCTACTTTAACATGAAAAAACCCATTCTCCAGATCTAACGTCGTGAAAAATCGTTTTCCCCCCAAATAATCAAGGCAATCTTCGATCAGGGGCATCGGGTAGTTATCGCGAATCATGAGTTTATTCAAACTACGATAATCAACACACTTCCGATATCTTCCGTTCTTTTTCTTTACCATCACAATCGGGGACGTATAAGGGGATTCACTTGTTCGAATGATTCCCTTTTGTAGTAAATCACCAATAATTCCTTTCAAAGCCTCGCGCTCCTCATAAGACAATTTTCTTGGGTAGTGATGAAACGGCACATCGTTCTCCAATCGGATCTTCATTTCAAAATCACATTCCTTCGGGATAGCGTCTTTATTTAGGTATTCAACAGAAATCGCTTGTTTAATTCTTCTAATGCATTCTTTCCCTAACCGCGGATTCACATCCATACAATCCTCCTTCTCATGCTCAATCGCCATAATACTCTCACATTCCGTTTGCATCAAATCAACCGACTCCACGTCCCCTTCGGGTTGTATACCGACGAGTAATATTTTATCAGCGGACATTCCTACATTACCCACATTGAATTCTTCTAATTTCTCTTCTGGTTTCAACAGAGCAGAAGGGTATAAGGCGACATTCGATAAGACAACTCTTTCTGAAATGTTGAGATGAAGTGAACAAAAACTCAACTCGTCATTTTTATTATCCACTGTCCCATTCAATTTATTAAACGTATTTTTGTGAAATTTTTCAATACTACTCATTCTTAAATTTATTCCGAATTTCGACAAAGCTGTTCTTCCAAGGAGTATTGGTGTCGGTATCATTTCGTCGGGCACAATAAGTAAAACGATTTTCTGACATCGGTTTCGAATGGTAATGTGACACTCCACTTTACCGAATGTTTTGATTGGTATTTTTCCAAGGCCACAAAACGGGGTTTCTATCAGTTCGTTTCGAACTTTACCGGGGACAGCGGATCGTCGAATTAGATTAGCGGGACTGCCGGTATCGAGAAGAGACAAACGAGTTTTATCCTTATTACACCCCACCTCAACATCAATAAAGGCAACACTTACCAAAGTTAAAGCGCTAAGCGACTTAATTTCATCATCGTCTTCAACGTCATTCTCGTCTTGTTTCCTTCTAACATCGGTGGCTGCGGCTATCGTCGAACTTGCTTTCAACTTCTGATAATACTTAGGTCCTGTACACGAACGTCGGTCGTGTCCCGGTTTCCAACAATGGTAACAGACGTCTCGAGGCCTTTCTTCATAAGGGCACAGCGGCTTTCGGTGTCCCATTCGTGAGCAGTTGAAACAGCGGTCTCCTTCGGGCGGAGTGGTTACAACAGCGTTCTTGTCGGCAGTATAATCTGTCCTCTTCGGTTTTACTGCGGCATACGGCCGTGACTCCGGCCCTCGCATTGCTTGCCGTTGCTCGAGCATATTTACTGCGTCCTTCAGCTCACGCATGGTTCGTGCAGTCGCAAATAAGGCGTAATCACTCGTCGTATAGCTCATACCCTCTTGAATAAATGCCACCAGCTCTAGTTCTTCTACATCACTCCGGTACGCTATGGACTCCATCTCCATTATATAGCGCCTGACACTTTCATTTGGCTTCTTCTTCCGGTTTCGCAGCGTTTGGTAGATCTCCTGACGGCTCACCGTCCGTCCAAACTCTTTCATCAGGCTCGCCTTTAACTCCTCGTACGTCAACGCGCCTCGTGCCAGCAGAATTCGAGCGGAACCGGTTATGGAATTCCGTAGTGCCAGAAATTTCAGCAATTCGTCGGCATTTGTTTGATTGAAGATTTGCTCTAAGTGCCGAAAAAAATCGTGGACACTATACGTCCGGTCCTCCCCATCAAACTTTATTATGGCATGCTCAATGTCCTGGAAATGGACCTTTCTCATCGGCGGTTCATTCGGTATAGCATGTGCAGCGGTTGCGGCAGGCGCTCGAGCTTCTTCCAAAACTTCCCCTCGTTCCATCCTGTTTATTTCCTGTCGCAATATTAAAATCTCCCGTCGGCGGCGCAAATTGGCGAGCTCCTTTTCTAACTCCTCTGTCTCCTTATCGGCTTCTGACATTAGCTCATGAGTCGGTGTAGCGCCCCATTGTTCCCTTGGCGGCAGCTGCTTACATATCGGCGGATGATCACAGGTCGGTGGTGGTGACGGGTTGTTTCGCTGCGGCGGCGGAGGGTTGTTGATTGTCGGCAACTGTTTGTCTTCGTTTCCCACATTATCTTCGGTATTAACCTCTTCTGCAGTATCTTCGTCGTCATCTCGATTGGCGCTTTCATTTTGATCGGTCAGCACTGCTTCTACTCTGGATCGGTTTTCAGCAAATATTCGGCGGAGCTCTGCTACGGTCGGGCGTCCAACTATTTCCAGATCAGCGGCTACTAACGCATTCACCAACTGATCACGATTCATGCGGTTCTCCATTTTCTGTCGAATTCTCGTTGTTCCGATTCAAAATATCACTTTTTTTATTTGCTGGTCCTTCAATCCCACTTCTGAAGTTGTAGTATACTTTTAACAATTTCAAACACACGGGATGATTCCGTTAGATTTCGTTTTTATTGTCTTTAAACGTTCTACCACCACCATGTTCGATTCTTGAATGACAGATTCTTCTTCTTGTTCTTCTTCTTTTGTTTAAAGTTAGTTTACAATCGTCAAAATGGAGGTTCCTAAAGCTACGTTTACATGTTATATTTGTGTTAGGCTAGGTTTACACTAAAATTTATACTATATTTTCTTTTTCTATTTTTTTTTTAGGTCGTGGGACCTTTGGTACCAGGGTGTGTGCTGTTGTCCTTAGGCACGAGATATTTTGGAATAGTAATGGTAGGGGCAGCGAGAGGGCAAAAACCCCGCCCACATCTCCCGTCACTGAGCTACAGCAAGCTCGTGCCGCCGCCTATCCCGCTGAGGAGTCTTCGCCAGATGGCGTTGCCGGACCTTCACGGTCAGTTCGGCAAACCTTCACTCCGTCCCCATGGACACTTAGGTATCCGCAACACCTGTCCATTACATTCTTGGCGCCCAACGTGGGGCCCACTTTCGGTCAAATCAAGGACTAAAAAGGACCTCAACATAAGCGCTTTTTAGTCCTTACACCAAGTGGTAACTCCAGATGCACATTAAGACTGACTGTTGTAAGGCATCTGCCTTAGCCATTTTTACTTAACGTACCTAATTTTTCAGTCAGTTGTGCATCCTCTGTAGCATTTCCGTCTTATCCTTGTAGAGTAGAGTACCTCTTGTAGTAGATTCAGTAGACAGGGCGATCCTTTCCTTGTGTTTGTCTTTGTGGTTTACCTTCCACGTACTTAAGGCCTTCCATCAATCTCATGAATTACTGACTCTGGCAGTTTCTGCAGAAGTCTATCTGAGATTATTGGAAGTGTCCTTAGTACCTTAATGTGGCCAAGGATCGTCCTTTTCATTTTTTTTTCTTCAATCTTGCAGGTTTTTCATCCCTGAAACGAAAAGATGGTATCAGGGGAACATAATTGGAAACATGGCATTATGCATCATGCTTACTCAGCGCTATCGCCATCCAATTGTGTTCCACTGCATCAGCTGTTCGTCTCTTGGATGAGAACCTGTAATTCACTTTGTATTAGTTTCATTTTTTTCTATTAGTTTATTTCACTTTCTCTAACATGCATAGTCGCCGGCTAGCTCATGTACCCAAATTCATCATTTGTACAAACACCATTATTTTTTTTGTACACGCTCCACATTCAATACGTCTGACCTGAAGAGGGGAACGGGGATTCCTTAAAGGAAAACGCCCGTATCATTTTTGCTCAATACATTTTTGTTGTTTCTTTATAAGCCAAATAGCATAGGACTAGAGTGTCGCTATTGGCATCTGCAACAATTTATTGTATTAATTGTTTCTCGTTCTATCATACATACATATTTTTTTTTCTCTTGCATTCTCACTTTGCATACAATATAGCTCGTAAATTTTGGATATCCTTATCAGGCACCCAGCATCTCGTACCAGCACTTCATTATATACATCACACATAATTCTCTTGCATTGCATATTCGGTTGTCAATTCTATTGCATTTCTCATTTCATTCGAACTAATTTTTATTGGAGCGGCAATAGAATTGGCTTACTGACCGGTTTTCTTATTTCGTGCATAGTAGTAGGCATAAGCACGGGTAGTTGTTGTTGTTGCTGGTGCAATTGCATTGTACATACAAATTCAATTGCACTCGTCACCCCGGTTCGCTCGACTTGTTGACTAATTGTTGCTGTTGTTGTATTGCACTTGCATTCGATCTTCCGTGTATGGCTAAGCATTGCATTTGAGAAATACATGTTGATTTTTTTCATGCTTGTTTAGCATTGGCAAAATATTAGGATCATTTGCAATATTATTTTTGTTGTTGCATATACAAATAATTTGGAGTCTACAGACGATTCACAGACAAAACAATATAATATTTTTTTTTGTTGTTGTTATTTATACATTGAGTATTTGCTTTGCATTGTCGTGACGTATTTTTTTTTTGCTACCTGGCTACGATCATTATTAATAATAATTGGGTCAAAAATAGAACTGCGTATAGTTTTAGCCACAATAATTATCAGGTCTACGCCTCCACAATAAATCACTTGACCCTTTGTGCCCACAAACTAGTTGGTATCATTATCGAGTTTTATTGGGGTCCTAATAATTGAGCGTTGACCTTTGTTTTTTTTTTTTTTAAATTATTAGCTTTTATATATACACGCATTCATTTTTAATACTTCCGTCTGCTGTTTCAAATTCCGCGATTCTTTGCGTTTTACTGTGAATAAAACGATATTTTTTAGAGTTGCTGGTTTTTACAACGCGTTCCTAGGTTTCATTCATCATTTCGTTTTGTAGGGAGCAAAATGTCCGGTTCCATGTTGATCATGAGGATCCGGCTTGCTGCTCCATATGTAACGAACATCTTTCCTACCGTGATGCATCTGTGACTCCGTGTGGTCATATCTTTCACACAAAATGTGTATTAAGATGGTTAGCATTGCAAAATGTTTGTCATCTTTGCTTGAAATCATGTCATCCGCACCAAATTGAGTCACTAAATGAGCATCAAACTCGCGTTGATCACCCGTATGGAGCAGCGAGCCGAATTCGAGGTGATCAGCATGGAACCCGACGTTATAATTCCTTCGTGCGTGAGCATGAGACCTCTGCTCCTGCTTCCAGTTGGATGTCAACCGGAGCGGAGTGCGGTTCGCGTCCTAGTCAGTCGTGGGTTCGAGGCTCAGTCCCACCAGCCCAGCAACCCCCTCTGTCATCAGATTGGCGGGTTCATACAACACATAGAGACCAATTCGGCTCTCTATCTGATAACTCCTTCCCTCACGGTGCATATGTGAACCCGTCTGGCAGAAATTTTGGAGGTGAAATACCCTCCACACCATCTGCTATCGGTTTTTCGGGTCCTTCTCAGTCTGAAATTCAGAGAGAATATCGGACTCAATCTAATTACGACATCATAGATCCTTTTCGAGCAGCCAAAATCATCACTGGCTGGAACATTCAGTTCAGTGGTGATAACCCCAGTCAGACGATTGGTAAATTTATTTACCAAATCCAGACGCTGGTTACGCAAACTCTCGAAGGAAACTTCAACACCCTCCTTAAGCAGCTTCATCTGCTATTTATTGGCAAGGCGGCCAACTGGTTCTGGCGTTATCATAGAAGCGCCGGACGATTCGATTGGCCAATGTTTTGCGACGCCTTACGGGATCAGTTCCGGAATAGAGTATCTGATTACGATATTTTGGAACAGATCCGCAGTCGGAAACAGGGACCAACCGAATCGTTCGACAGTTTTTACGACGATCTGATGGAACTAGTTGATCGTCTTGAACGACCAATAGTAGAGACTGATCTCCTAGAAATAGTGAGACATAATCTCTGTATGAGTCTTCGGCGACGACTTTTACATTTTCCGATCGAAGGCATAAGTCAACTCAGGACTTATGTATATCGAGAGGAAAATTTAGAGGCGGAGCTGAAGATTCAGCCAGCTCTGGACTCGTCTATGACCGAAGAGCCGCCAATTGAGTTCGAGGATCTCTCTGAGCTTGTGAATGTTAAAGACTCGGAAGATTCGACTGATTTGACAGTATGCTGGAACTGTCGTGAGACTGGGCATCGATACGATGATTGCCTGGCGAGGCGAACCGTATTCTGTTACGGTTGTGGGGCACCCAACATCAACAAGCCCCATTGTCCAACATGTCGGACAGCAACACCACCACCTGTTGTCTCCGCTTCACCCAACACTGACACTTCGATCTCTCTCTCGACAGATCGAAATCTTCGACAATCATGCGCATCGGCAGAAATTTTATCGCCGGATGCAATACCCGCAACTACCTCTTCTTTACCATCTACTTCCGCTGCCAAGGAAGTTACAGACCGGCCAAAACATTACAGTTTTAAACCCTTGCATGTCAGGTTGCAACAATATCAGACAGCACGCCGTCGTATTTTCGGTGCGGATGAAATCCAAACTCGTCCGCCCAAGCGATCAACTGTCCGGTTGCGGCAGTTCTGGAAGACGGTCCTCCAGAATCGCCGGCGTTACTGTTCTGCTGTTTTTGCAAACCACCCTAAGAACGACATGCGACCTTATGCTGACGTCACACTTTTTGACGAAAAAGTGTGTGGCTTAGTAGACACCGGAGCCAGCGTCAGTTGTATAGCCTCGGATTTGGCAAAGAAATTTTTGAGGGAAAATAAATACCCCTGGGTGAAATTTAACCTCTGCATTTCAACAGCAGATGGCTCTCCCCATTCGGCTGTCGGTAAAGTCTCTGCAGACATAACCTTCCGCGGTCGAACCCTCAAATTGACCTTGCTAATAATACCAACATTAAGCCAAAATCTGTACCTCGGTATAGATTTCGTGCGTCTATTTGGACTTGCATCGGATTTATTTGCATCTCCACTATGTTCAGCGAATCTCTCTCTCAATCAAATTTCCATCAGCGACAATCAACATCCACTTAGTCCCGTTCAAGAGGCGAAGCTCAATGCAGCCATAGCTATGTTTCCGTCCTTTTCTTCGGAGGGCTTAGGACGTACGGATCTCGTAAAACACGTCATCGATGTCGGCGGCAATAAGCCGATTAAGCAGAGACACTTTTCAGTCTCTCCCGCCATCGAAAAGCTCCTCTACGCTGAAATCGACAGAATGCTAGCTCTGGGTGTGATTGAAGAGTCTCAGAGCCCTTGGTCTTCACCAGTGACACTGGTAGTGAAGCCTGGTAAGGTTAGGATGTGTCTGGATGCTCGAAAGGTAAACAGCGTCACTGTCAAGGACGCCTATCCTTTGCCCCTGATCGATGGTATCCTAAGTCGGCTCCCGAAAGCCAAATACATCACGGGGCTCGACTTAAAAGACGCCTTTTGGCAAATACCACTCGATGAGGGGTCAAAGGAGCTAACAGCCTTCACGGTTCCTGGTAGGCCATTGTATCAATTCGTAACCATGCCGTTCGGATTGTGCAATGCGCCTCAAACCATGCAACGGCTGATGGATCGAGTCATTCCAGCACATCTTCGCCACAAGGTCTTCATCTACCTAGATGATCTTTTGCTCGTAACGGAGACTTTCGAAGACCAAGACCCAGGAGGAGAGCTCTTGGAAACTTTGGATTCCGGATGAGCTGACTTACACTGTCATTGCTCGCGCACACGAACACCCTTTGTGCGCACACGGAGGTTTTGGCAAAACGCTCAAGCGTTTAAAGGCGTTTTATTATTGGCCAAAAATGACGAGACAAGTCAAAGACTTCGTCGCCTCCTGCATGACATGTAAGGAAACCAAAGCTCCAAACCAGGTTCTAAGACCTCCGATGGGGAAACTCATTCTTCCTGATCGCATTTTCCAGCGTCTATACATAGACTTTCTTGGGCCTTATCCGCGATCTAAATCAGGCAATGTAGGACTAATCGTTGTTCTCGACCACCTCTCGAAATTCTCGTTCGCCGAGCCCATACGTAAAATGACGGCGAACGCTCTAGTTGAATACTTAGAGAGGAGAATCTTTCATGTGTTTGGCGTCCCGGAATCCATTACTACGGACAATGGTGTTCAGTTCAAGTCCGTAGCCTTCAAGAACTTAATGGATTCCTATGGAGTGAAGCATAACTTCACAGCTCTTTATTCGCCACAAAGTAACGCCTCAGAGCGCGTGAATCGGTCACTGGTGGCTGCGATTCGAGCGTATGTCACCCCTGATCAACGAGATTGGGATGTCAAGTTGTCGTCCATTAATAGTGCTCTTAGATCAGCTTTTCATTCTTCAGTAGGATTCTCGCCCTACTTCGTCGTTTTCGGGCAAAACATGATTTCTCATGGTTCTTCATATGCCCTGTTACGCAGTCTAAATTTGCTCGAAGAGCCCAGAGCTGACGTAACCAACGACGAAAAGCTTGAATTACTACGCAAGCAGGTTCAAAAGAATCTTGAGCGAATGTATGAGACTAATACTGCGACGTACAACTTGAGATCTCGTCCCGTAGAATTTATGCCCGGAGAAATAGTGTTACGGAAAAACTTCGGCCAGAGTAAAGCCGCGGCGCATTATAACGCGAAACTCGACCGCACATCACTACAGGCCAAGGTCGTCAGAAAGGTAGGGTCTTCCTGTTATGAATTGGCAGACATGACAGGCAAAAGCCTTGGTATATTCCATGCCAGGCATATAAAGAGGTAGTCTTCAGTCTCGTTTGCTCGATAAGATCTTGCAAACGAGGCTGTGTTGTAATGAATGACTTTTCTGATGGTCTATTCGGATTGTTGATTGTCAAATATTTTTCTAACATATTTGCCAACTAACAATTCGAATTCTCCATCAGGAATTTTGCAAGAACGACAACTCTGTCATTCTATCACACTGTGGGTCGTTGACACTTGCAAACGCTATATTCTGATGGACTCTTATGTGTCCTGTAAGAATATGCTGTTTGATCTGGTGTCATCGACCTCGCACTGGGATAGAACAGACAAGCGGGTAGCGACATTCGTTCTCGCTCCGACATCCAAGTCGAGTTTTATGCAAATGGAGAATTCCGTTGTATAAAACTCGATTGGCGAGAAATTTCAGCCGATGTTGTGCTGAATCGGGGGTCTCGACCTTTCGAGAGGGAGACCGATTGAGGAGTTCACTTTGAACCGCCGCCCGGACAACATCGGCGTGACTATAGAGAGGTGGACTTTCATCCGCCGTCCGAACAGCATCGGTGCGATTGCCGCGACGGAATTGCGAATTTTCTCGATTCTATCTGTCATCCCGGGCATCCAAGTTGAGGTGCATATCGTTTTTGAACCGGGCATTGTTGCGACATCGCAAGAATTGAGATTTTTGTTCGCTTTTGGCCGACGCGTCGTTTTTTTTTATTCGCACGGCTGAAAAATGATTAAACTTGTTTAAATTGGATCGCGGCGTTGTCTTCCGTCGAGTGAGCGTGGAGTGTTAAGTCTCCGTGGCTGTTTGGGTCAGTTATCCAATATTGCTATCGCGTTCGCAGTATTCTGAAAGTGAGCAGAAGGAAGAATTGAAAAAAAAGGCGCAATTTACAAAAAAAAAAGAACGGCGTGGAGCAGCAGGAGTAGTCAGATTTGACAGCGACGGTCCAGTACGAGGGCACCGGATTACCGCCCGATCCATCACTTCGGAGCTTGTTCAAAGCTAAGCCCTTGTGTAGGTGCAAGAGTGAACGTGAACGCCATATAGTGCCGTGGTCAAACAGCAACAACAACCATGCCGGTCCATAGCAATATGCTCAATACTATGCTACAGTTTTGAAGCTAATAGCGACAAGTGCCATCCGACGGGGTTGCCGCCCTTGGAACATCCTTTTTTTTTGTTTTGTTTATTTAGTCAATTTTTAGTTAGTTTCATTTTTTTTATTTGATTAATTCACTTTAAGTAGTAGTAGTAGTTATTTACTGGTGGTAATAGAAAAAACCTTAAGTTACAGTGCTCCCATCTGCAAGTGGCCACTTCGGATATCGGGTGAGTAATTACATATGTTTGTTTCTTTATTTTTATAAATTTTTATTCGAATTGTATATTTTTGTTTCACACCTCGCGAATAATTTATGCCACAATTGGTTTCTTTTTTGACATATTTTTTTTGTTTGTATTCTTGAATTAATCTTGAGGTTAGAATAAAAGAATGGCCTTATAACGTTTTCTTGAAAAATCTGGGCTTTTCCTTTAAAGGAATCACCTCTTCCCCGTTTCAGGTCGTCGCTGGTTCAATGAGGTGAAAGCCTCGTTATTGCTTTGCTTTGGGAGGTACCATAAATTGGGCCAAGGTACCTCATTGGTAGGGTGGGTTTTGAGGCCAGGGTCCGCTCCATCAGGACCCGGAGCAGTGTCGAGGTACATGAGCCGGTCGACGGCCATTGCCTTTACTTAGTATCTTTCTTTTCTTTTTCTATTTTTTTTTTAGGTCGTGGGACCTTTGGTACCAGGGTGTGTGCTGTTGTCCTTAGGCACGAGATATTTTGGAATAGTAATGGTAGGGGCAGCGAGAGGGCAAAAACCCCGCCCACATCTCCCGTCACTGAGCTACAGCAAGCTCGTGCCGCCGCCTATCCCGCTGAGGAGTCTTCGCCAGATGGCGTTGCCGGACCTTCACGGTCAGTTCGGCAAACCTTCACTCCGTCCCCATGGACACTTAGGTATCCGCAACACCTGTCCATTACACTTTCCTAACCTCGCACTTTTCAATACACCATTTTACTCGATATTTCCCGGCACTTCACGTTTTTTTCACTTTCACACGGCACTGATAGCCACTTCTTTTAGTTACACTTAAAATTCCGGCACTAAACTCACTTTTACACACAATTATCGCGATATTTCACCGGGCGACCGCACGCGTTCACACTTCGTTGACTGCTTGTCATGTCGTTAGTGCTTTGACAATCAGCTGACACTCCGGCCTGAGAGTAAAGATGGCAGTGATTACGTCCGCAAGTCGCAGTCAACGAAAATCAGCTGTTCAGCCAGTTATAGTCAAATATCTTGTTCGCGTTCTTTTGACACATTTGAGCTGTGAAAAACTGGCTTCCTGACAAACTTGAAACACTTTTTTGAATTATGAATAGAAACATGCACTTCCAAGCGCATAACAGCAACTTACAACAAAACAAATGATCACCCACAGTTTTAAACCATATGCCTATTGTGAATTGATATTTCGCGGCTCGTTGATTGCGACAAAGTTGAACTCGTCTCAACTTTCGCGACGTGAGCGACGTGTTGTTCGCGCGCAGTATACTTATCGTCATATGAAATACATTGGTTCAACTTTATTTGGCAGCAGAAGCCGCGTTGTTCGCGCACACTCTAATTCAGCCATAAGATAGCAATGGCATCATCTTTAACCGGTCTGCCGAGCGAATCGAATAGGCCTAATATAACTAAGGCGGCTATTACACTATAAAAGTTCTTTTACAAATATATTTGACGAACGATATTTCAAAAGAACTTTTGTGAATGATATTAGCCGCTAAAGGGGGAAGGTGTAATAATTTCCGAGTTAACAATTGTAGCCGTTGTTCCGTGACCAGACGTCCGATTCCGGGCATCTGTCACCACAGCATGGTGTTCTGTTGATGAGAACTTGGAGCAGCGGCACGTGCTGGTGGGCAACTCGAGTTCGGGAGATGTGGGGGAGGTCCTTTCTCCATGTTCTCATGTATTCGGATTTCAAAAACCAAAAAAAATCACGTGCCTGCAACGAAAACATACTTTACGCGGATCTGACCCGAATGCAAATTCCTAGACACCAAGGGTGTCAGCCAACGCCGATGTTAAAGAGAAGGTAGCAAGAAGGAAAGGCCCATGGTTCTTTTATTACTTCATACTTGTTATATTTTTCTTTTCAGGGAAACGACTTAACGAATACGTGCTTTGCATATAGAAGCTAATTCAAAAGTATTACAATAAATTTGATATTCAAACAAAATATTACAAAAAAATAGCCACGGACTAGTAGCGCCACTGAAAGATGGGACACCCTTACAGGTCTGGTACCATACAAACCCCAACAACATAGACTCTAAAACGTGCCATACACACACCGATCGATCGGCCGATCCGTCGCCCGAAATCGATATCGGCCGATGGATCGGCCTGTGTATGTGGAAATCGCACCGATCGGCCGATCAATTTTGATCTGCCGATATTTTTGTGCGATCTTCGTGCGATCGATCGGTGACGATCGATTGGATAGTGTATGTGATTATCGCAAGTGAATGTCAAATTAACCAAATTATTAAATGAGGCAATTTCAAGGATTCTAATGATTTAAATGGCACTGCAATTGAAATATCAAATATGTGGTGTACGAAAATACCACACACATCCAAATAGTTAACAAAAATGAATCTAGGTTGGATTGGGAGTGAATCATAACCTATTTTTTGAATTGTCATTCGTTATCGCATCGCACGAAAATCGCTCAGTGTGTGTGCAGTGGAGATCGGCAGATATTTTGTGGCGATCCATCGGCCGATCGATCGGACGACGGATCGGATAATGTATGGCGGCTATAAGAGATATGTAATGAGAATTACCTTTCCTTTTTTTTTCTGTTTTTTTCTTGAAGGAATATCCTGTGGCGGCCGCTACGGGATTCCACGATCTGCAAGGCAATAGTAAGTTAAAATAAACAGGGTTCCTGGCTTTCAGGTACTCTTACCACTCCGCACATACTGAGCAAATTACTTAAATTTAGTCTTAAAAACGAGACCGGAGACTTTCTCCGCAAACGACGCGGCCAGGGGCTCGTTGTTCCGCCACGCAATAGGATCGTGGCCTCGTTGGAGGTTAGAGCCACCTCTTTAAAACGCGATCGGAGAATTTCTCCGCAAACGACGCGGCCAGGGGCTCGTTGTTCCGCCACGCAATAGGATCGTGGCCTCGTTGGAGGTTAAAGCCGCCTCTTAAAACGCAACAGGAGACTTTCTCCGCAAAAGACGCGGCCAGGGGCTCGTTGTTCCGCCACGCAATAGGATCGTGGCCTCGTTGGAGGTTAGAGCCACCTCTTTAAAACGCGATCGGAGAATTTCTCCGCAAACGACGCGGCCAGGGGCTCGTTGTTCCGCCACGCAATAGGATCGTGGCCTCGTTGGAGGTTAGAGCCACCTCTTTAAAACGCGATCGGAGAATTTCTCCGCAAACGACGCGGCCAGGGGCTCGTTGTTCCGCCACGCAATAGGATCGTGGCCTCGTTGGAGGTTAGAGCCACCTCTTTAAAACGCGATCGGAGAATTTCTCCGCAAACGACGCGGCCAGGGGCTCGTTGTTCCGCCACGCAATAGGATCGTGGCCTCGTTGGAGGTTAGAGCCACCTCTTTAAAACGCGATCGGAGAATTTCTCCGCAAACGACGCGGCCAGGGGCTCGTTGTTCCGCCACGCAATAGGATCGTGGCCTCGTTGGAGGTTAAAGCCGCCTCTTAAAACGCAACAGGAGACTTTCTCCGCAAACGACGCGGCCAGGGGCTCGTTGTTCCGCCACGCAATAGGATCGTGGCCTCGTTGGAGGTTAGAGCCACCTCTTTAAAACGTCGTCCGAACGAGTGGACCCGATTTTAGGGTTAGCACTCTTTTGATTATTTTTTCCCTTTTCGTTACGTGGCACCTTTGGGCAGGGTTTCCCCTCCTACTTACCCGTAGACTTTGAGTCGCTCTTTGTTTTTCGGCTGCCTTCGATTCTTTTGTTTTCCTCTGCACTAATTTCCCAACCGCATACTTCGGGGGCTCGCACTGGACTAAATTCCATGCCTCCGGTCCGTTTCCACTTCGTCCCTGTGCTCAGTTTCCATATTACCAATTAGCGCCAAAAGAAGGTGCCGAATTGAACGCATTTTCGACGATTAGTATTAGGTACTGACATTTAGATGGCGGGGCCATGCCAACAGCTGATGATCAAAGCAGCTGACCTGACAGTTGTGGTGACAAGTCTCAATGACATTTGTCTATTTACATCGTGCTCAGTCCGCAATCGGTGATCCTTGTCGACCGTGAATTGGTGTTGTTTCCAGCCATAGGAAGTTATTTCCGGGTGGTTGATATCCGTGCCTGCGTCTTTGTGCCATTCTCCAATAGCTTGCTAATCTGGATTTTTATTCGGTATCATTGTAGATAGCCGAGGAGGATCGTTTATGGAGAATGCCAGCTCAAGGCAGCAGTCAAGGACCGCAACAATTCTACTGACCAGGACGATATTTGACATCATTGGATGGAAGGATGGCATTGATGGAAGCCTTTCGGATGGTGTGGTGAGTATGAGTTCAAATTCAACTTGCCATGTAATAAGTAATTTCATTGCATTTTTAGCCAACCGTTGGCCGTTTGGATCAATCGTTTTCACTTGCGGATGACTGAAAAATAGAAGAATGTCACCGGAAGTGAGAATGACAAGTTGATCCCACGGCATTGTCATCATTTCTACATTATTTCCACGTTCAAATATTACAGGGCAGGTTATTGTAACGAAGGTAGATGAGGTACAAGAGCCTGAAGATTAACGTCTTAGATCTTTTGCATGGAATTTACCCAATGATTTTCCCTTCAAATCAGATAGCAAGTAGCAGGCAGTTCCTATCTTTTTCGTAACCTGGGCTGGAAGAAACTTTCGATCTAATTTTACATTGTAGTGTTTCGTGAAGTCGCTTTGCGCAAAATTTCGTCGAAACACAATGTCCCCTGGTTTATATTCTACTGGCTGGGATCGCAAATTATAGGTCCGTTGGTTAGTGTTGTAGGACTCTTGAATTTTCTGTTGTATGTTAGAGCGTATTAGAGCCAGTTTAATGTCGGGTGTTACATGAGCCGTAGGTTCGTCCAGCATCTTTAGATTGCGGAGCAGAATATAAGTGGTACCGTGCTGAATCATGTTTTGTCCAAAAACTGAGAAATAGGGAGAAACCCCAGTGGAAGAATGGTAACCAGACCGAAGGGCACTTCCAATTGCGGAAAGCTTTGCATCCCAATCCAATTGGTTCGGTTCGACATACGAGCGTATGGCCGCTACTATAGAACGGTTCACTCGCTCCGAGGCATTTGCCTGAGGCGAGTATAGGGCTGTAAATTGGTGTTTAATCCCATATTGTGACAAGAGGTCCTTGAAAAGTGTCGACTTAAACTGAACGCCGTTATCTGACAGTATGCTTTCAGGGACGCCGAAGATATGGAACACATTCTTCTCTAAGAAAGCCACCAATAATTTAGCGTTAAGTTTTCGCACGGGCTCAATAAAAACGAATTTGGACAACTGATCCAAGATGACGATAGCTCCAATGTTTCCGCCACGGGAGCGAGGGTATGGGCCAAGGAAATCAATATAAAGGCGCTGGAATATGCGATCGGGGATTACAAGATTCCCCATTGGAGGTCTAAGAACTCTATTCGGAGCCTTAGTCTCCTTGCATATGCTGCACGCATTCACGTAATTCTTGACTTCGACGGACATTTTAGGCCAATAGTAGAACGTTTTTAGGCGTTTTAATGTCTTTCCAAAGCCGCCATGAGCGCATAGTGGATTGTCATGCGCGCGTGCTATCAATGATGACGTTAACTCTGAGGGGATCCACAATTTCCAGGAATTCTCCTCCTGCGTTTCATCCCCGGTCGCATACTCCGAGCGCCTATACACGAAGTCGTCAACCACTCTTAAGTCTGGTAGTCGCGATTGATTTTCGATAATGTTTGTTATCAAATTAGTGTAGGATTCGGATTTAAAATGAGGTGAATTCAGGTCCACTTCCAAATCTGCTTCCGCGATTTCTATCGACTCTAAACAATCGGCTGCGTATACACGCGATAAAGTGTCAGGAACGACATGTTGGGAGCCTTTCCGGTGTTTAATAGAAAATGTAAAACCTTGTAACTTTAGCGCCCACCTAGCCAATCGTCCGTGCAGATCAGGCAGCGACATGAGCCACTTAAGCGATGCGTGGTCGGTAACTATTTCGAACTCGTGTCCTTCGACATAAGCTCGAAACTTTTTCAGTGCGGTCACCGCTGCCAGACATTCCTGCTCGGAGACAGTATAGTTTCTCTGGGCGGAGTTGAGCTTCTTGGACATAAATGCGATGGGTACTTCACTTCCATCGTCCGCTAGTTGGACCAGGACGGCGCCTATACCAGATTGGCAGGCGTCACAATGTATTCCAAAAGGTTTTTGAAAATTGGGACTGTGAAGTACAGGAGCGGTTGTTAGGCTCGTCTTTAGTGCATTAAATGCCTCAAGACCCTTCTCCGTCCAAGAGAAACCACGTCCTCCGCGCAGCATGTCTGTCAGGGGTGCCGACACTGATGCATAATCTTTCACAAATCGGCGATACCAGCCGCATAAACCCAAAAATCGTCGCAACTGCTTCACTGACTTTGGCTGAGGAAATTCTGCAATGCCCTGTGTCTTATCAGGGTCCGTGCTAATCGTTCCATTCCCTACGATGTGGCCTAAATACCGAACTTCCTTCATTAGGAATTTTGACTTCTCTATATTGAGAGTGAGTCCGGCCTTTTTTAAGCTAAGAGCGACTTCCTGAAGGACAGTAATGTGTTCGTCAAAGGTTTCAGTGACTATCAATAGGTCGTCCAGATAGACGAAAACTTGATGGCGTAGGTGACAGGGTATCACTCGATCCATCAACCTCTGCATGGACTGAGGCGCGTTGCACAGTCCGAACGGCATCGTCACGAACTGATACAACGGCCTTCCGGGCACTGTAAAGGCAGTCTTATCCTTAGACCTCTCATCGAGTGGTATCTGCCAAAAGGCATCCTTTAAATCGAGGCTAGTAATATATTTGGCTTTGGGCAGCCGACTTAAGATACCATCTATGAGAGGTAAAGGATAAGCATCCTTTACAGTGACGGCATTCACCTTTCGAGCGTCCAAGCAGAGTCGGACCTTTCCAGGCTTCACAATTAACGTTACGGGAGAAGACCATGCACTTTGCGACTCCTCAATCACACCTAGTGCAAGCATCCGGTCGATTTCCTTATAGAGGAGCTTCTCGATGGCGGGAGAGACCGCGAAGTGTCTCTGCTTAATCGGGGCGCTATCGCCGACATCGATGACGTGTTTACAGAGTGTCGTACGTCCTAAGCCCTCCAAGGAAAAAGACGGAAAGATTGCAATAGTTGCGTCGAGTCTCGCCCGTTGCATAGCGTTAAGTGCATGTTTATTAACGTTGGTCTCGATTTGTTCAATGTGAGGTGACACAGAATGTAGAGGGGTACCAAATAGGTCCGGCGCGAGACGAAATTGGCGTACAAAATCCACTCCCAGATAAAGATTTTGTTTGAGCGACGGCATTATCAAAAATGTCATGGGGAGGGTTTGGCCTCGAAAAGTAATTTTGGTTGACACTCTTCCTACTGCCAAATGGGGAGTTCCATCCGCCGTGGTGAGGCTGAGGTTAAAACGTTCCCAGGGACATTTATTTTCTTCTAAGAATTTCTTAGCGAAGGCACCTGCTAAGCAACTAAGAGTAGCTCCGGTATCTATTAGTCCAGAGACCTTTTCACCAAGAATCATTACTTCTGCATATGGTCGAAGATCCGACTCCTGCCGACCCGCGCAAATGGCAGAACAGTAATTCCGTCGGTTTTGTTTTACCGTCTTCCAGAATAGACGAAGACGCATGGTTGAGCGTTTTGAACGTGGGGGATTATGAGGTCTCGCTCCAAAAATTCGATCACGAGATGTTCGATATTCTCGCCAACGAATATGCCAAGGTTTAAGGCTGTGATGAAGGAACGGGTATGCATTTTCTGGCGAAACAGAAACAATTGCCGAAGCGTTGTCTGGCGGTCTAGTCAAGATAGTAACGGGCGAAGACGTCACGGTGGTAGCAGGGGGTACTGTTGTGGTAACAGTCAGGGATGCCTCGGAGGAAGCATCAACAGGGTTCGAGAATGAATTTAATTCTTGTGCTGGGAGGTCAGGTGTTGGGACTTCCCGTTTTTTTGAACAGTAGTACACTTGGAACACGTAGGTTTATACACCTCGGGTGTGCCACAACCGTAACAGAACACAGTTTTAGGCGCAAAACACTCAGCGAAACGGTGTCCTTTTTTACGGCAATTCCAGCATGTGACGGCTGAATTGACTTCCGCGATCTCGTCTACTTCTGGAATGAGTATACCTTCGGGCATTACCTCTTCCGATAATTCAGACACAAATCTTTTATTTACAAACGATTTCGAAGTAGCAGCTCGGGTGCGAACTTCGCCCTCTAAATTTTCGTTACGATATACAAAAGCCCGAAGCTGATCGATGGTTTCTATTGAATGGTGCAGCAAATCTCGCCGAATCTCAAAGCGTAAATTTCGCTTTAAGATTTCAACTAATTCCCACTCGGGAAGATTGCGAGTCAGGCGATCCATTATCTCCATAACACTTTCATGGAAAGCGTTAAACGATTCGGTTGGCCCTTGCTGTCTATTACGAATTAATTCCAGTAGGTCGTAATCTGATAGTCGTTCTTGGAATTGAACTCGCAAGGCTTTGCAGAAAACCTCCCACCTCATCTGACCTACTCCTCGAAGAAACCTCCAGTACCAACTAGCGGCTTTTCCTATCAACAAAATATGTACATGCCTCGTGACCAATTCCAAATCTCCATTGAACGTGATCGATGCCATAGTTCGTACCTGATACAAGAACTTTTCTACTGGCAGATTATAATCTTCCCCACTAAAGCGGATATTCCAGCCGGCAATAACTTTACTAATCCTATCGTCCGGATAGGTGTTT
Organism: Chloromyia formosa; assembly: GCA_964017055.1. NCBI lineage: Eukaryota > Metazoa > Arthropoda > Insecta > Diptera > Stratiomyidae > Chloromyia > Chloromyia formosa. The sequence goes on from OZ024814.1 coordinate 129,475,356, forward strand.
GCACCTGCACGTCGAAAATCGTGATTACTCGCTTCGGAATAAGGCAAGGAATCTCGTTGGTTAGGTAAGTTGGAATACGGGCGAGCTGGAGCACTAGGGTTGACTAAAAAAGTCTGATGCATGGGCTCGGGAGCCCGAGTTGGTATTCTGGCAGGTAAAGGTTGTGAATTCAAACGAGAATGATTCCTCGGGGGCTGTAGAGGCTGTTCCACAGACCACGGAATTTGCGGTGCTGCTGCTTGCACGTTAGTGTTCATTCGGTTGACGGATTCTGATCGGCTATCCGTTGGTAAAGACGGAAGCTGTGACAGCCTCGACCGGTTACTTATTGACAGGGGAGACAATTGTTGACTTAATGCTTCCGCCACCATGGCATTGATTTGCGATCTCAAATCCTCGAGAACAGGACTAATTTGTTCTGCTGTAGTAGAGGTAAGCGGGACTGATGTCTTATCACCGCTTGGCTGAGGGGGCTGAGCGGCCACCGAGGTCAGAACCTGTTCTCTAGTCTGTGACCGGGTAACTGGTTTCGATTTCGGAACTGCACCCCGAATGGTACGAGCACTAGCTCCTGCTGCATCATCCACATCTTTGTTAAGGTTCAGATGATACAAGTTACTCGGATTGATAGTATGCTGACAGAGCGGACATGTCGGCTTATCCGCGAGCCAATTATCTAAACATTGGCTATGAAAAGCGTGAGCGCACTGAGTTAGTACTGCTGAGTCTGTTTTCTCAAAGTCGACGCTACATAGCGAGCAACGCGTCAGATCGTCACCCGCTACATCAGCCAAATCTTCATTGCTACGTTGGATCACCATGTTACCTGGGTTCATCGACATTTTTATAAGTATATAATAACGAGCTTAATACTACCTAGTTATTCAATAAATTTATATAGTTTGAAACGAAAAGAAAATTTCTAATGGGGCCTTTCCTTACATGAAAACCTCCTTCTCTTTTTGACCTCGAACCACTGACGCTAATCAGCGGTTTCATTTAATAGTTTTGCATTCGGGGACAAAAAAAATAAAAAGTACTTTCGGTACATTCATTAACTAATGAATGCTACCATGAAAGACAAAAAAAATGTTAATAAAAGATTTAAGAATAGTTCATACCAAGCTAATGAACCGGAACTTATTCTTTCAAGTATCATGGGCTAAGAACTGTCACGCTATCTGACTAGTTTTTGCAATTCCACAATCATCTCTGAACATAAACTTGTTCCAAATATAAAAACTGGCATATTGAGGTGGAGTAAACTCCTTTAGAAAAAGGTCACATCCTTCTCACATAAAGGCATGGGCGGACTCTTCAGCCACTAAAGGACTGGTAATTGCAGCTACTGCTAAATCCAATAATTCGCTTAAGTCGGAGAAGGACTCCATGCATGGAAAGAAAATCCATGGGACGGACAAAGAAAGAAATAACCTGTGACGTCCGGTAATTTAACACAAAGAGTTGCTAATAATTCACACTACCTGAAAATAATGTGCAGAAGGCACTCCAGATCAAATAGGGTAAAAACAAGGAAAATATGCGGTAGTGTGTGTGCAATGAAACCATCATAGTGTCAAACCTCAAAAAAAATTTGAAGTCTGGTATTTTTACCAGTAGATCTCACTGCGCCGAGCACCAAACATTATCCTGCAGCTAAGACAGGACAAAGTTGGGCCCCACGTTGGGCGCCATTCTGTAATAATTTCCGAGTTAACAATTGTAGCCGTTGTTCCGTGACCAGACGTCCGATTCCGGGCATCTGTCACCACAGCATGGTGTTCTGTTGATGAGAACTTGGAGCAGCGGCACGTGCTGGTGGGCAACTCGAGTTCGGGAGATGTGGGGGAGGTCCTTTCTCCATGTTCTCATGTATTCGGATTTCAAAAACCAAAAAAAATCACGTGCCTGCAACGAAAACATACTTTACGCGGATCTGACCCGAATGCAAATTCCTAGACACCAAGGGTGTCAGCCAACGCCGATGTTAAAGAGAAGGTAGCAAGAAGGAAAGGCCCATGGTTCTTTTATTACTTCATACTTGTTATATTTTTCTTTTCAGGGAAACGACTTAACGAATACGTGCTTTGCATATAGAAGCTAATTCAAAAGTATTACAATAAATTTGATATTCAAACAAAATATTACAAAAAAATAGCCACGGACTAGTAGCGCCACTGAAAGATGGGACACCCTTACAGGTCTGGTACCATACAAACCCCAACAACATAGACTCTGAGAGATATGTAATGAGAATTACCTTTCCTTTTTTTTTCTGTTTTTTTCTTGAAGGAATATCCTGTGGCGGCCGCTACGGGATTCCACGATCTGCAAGGCAATAGTAAGTTAAAATAAACAGGGTTCCTGGCTTTCAGGTACTCTTACCACTCCGCACATACTGAGCAAATTACTTAAATTTAGTCTTAAAAACGAGACCGGAGACTTTCTCCGCAAACGACGCGGCCAGGGGCTCGTTGTTCCGCCACGCAATAGGATCGTGGCCTCGTTGGAGGTTAGAGCCACCTCTTTAAAACGCGATCGGAGAATTTCTCCGCAAACGACGCGGCCAGGGGCTCGTTGTTCCGCCACGCAATAGGATCGTGGCCTCGTTGGAGGTTAAAGCCGCCTCTTAAAACGCAACAGGAGACTTTCTCCGCAAAAGACGCGGCCAGGGGCTCGTTGTTCCGCCACGCAATAGGATCGTGGCCTCGTTGGAGGTTAGAGCCACCTCTTTAAAACGCGATCGGAGAATTTCTCCGCAAACGACGCGGCCAGGGGCTCGTTGTTCCGCCACGCAATAGGATCGTGGCCTCGTTGGAGGTTAGAGCCACCTCTTTAAAACGTCGTCCAGCGGAGCCCTAAAACGAGTGGGCCCGATTTTAGGGTTAGCACTCTTTTGATTATTTTTTCCCTTTTCGTTACGTGGCACCTTTGGGCAGGGTTTCCCCTCCTACTTACCCGTAGACTTTGAGTCGCTCTTTGTTTTTCGGCTGCCTTCGATTCTTTTGTTTTCCTCTGCACTAATTTCCCAACCGCATACTTCGGGGGCTCGCACTGGACTAAATTCCATGCCTCCGGTCCGTTTCCACTTCGTCCCTGTGCTCAGTTTCCATATTACCAATTAGCGCCAAAAGAAGGTGCCGAATTGAACGCATTTTCGACGATTAGTATTAGGTACTGACATTTAGATGGCGGGGCCATGCCAACAGCTGATGATCAAAGCAGCTGACCTGACAGTTGTGGTGACAAGTCTCAATGACATTTGTCTATTTACATCGTGCTCAGTCCGCAATCGGTGATCCTTGTCGACCGTGAATTGGTGTTGTTTCCAGCCATAGGAAGTTATTTCCGGGTGGTTGATATCCGTGCCTGCGTCTTTGTGCCATTCTCCAATAGCTTGCTAATCTGGATTTTTATTCGGTATCATTGTAGATAGCCGAGGAGGATCGTTTATGGAGAATGCCAGCTCAAGGCAGCAGTCAAGGACCGCAACAATTCTACTGACCAGGACGATATTTGACATCATTGGATGGAAGGATGGCATTGATGGAAGCCTTTCGGATGGTGTGGTGAGTATGAGTTCAAATTCAACTTGCCATGTAATAAGTAATTTCATTGCATTTTTAGCCAACCGTTGGCCGTTTGGATCAATCGTTTTCACTTGCGGATGACTGAAAAATAGAAGAATGTCACCGGAAGTGAGAATGACAAGTTGATCCCACGGCATTGTCATCATTTCTACATTATTTCCACGTTCAAATATTACAAAGGTGTGCAAGCATATTAGAAAAGTAGTTGAAACAAGCAACGTCCATGTCGCAAATCTTTTCTTAGGCGGCTATTACACTATAAAAGTTCTTTGAAAATAGCTTTCATAAAAGATATTTGTAAAAGAACTTTTATAGTGTAATAGCCGCCTAAGCGGTTATGATTCTCATATATTCCCGAAAAAAATGACATATTTCAAATTCAATTTCCCGCCCGAACTTAACGAAGCCATGAAAATTGGTCACGCCACGTTCGCTGACACGAAAACACGGAATCCCCCTATTTCTCGTACGCATGCACTCAGAAAACAGCTGATTAGACATCTGATGTCATCATCTCGGTCTTTTCTCACAAATTTTCCCATTTTTACACGCGCGGATCCGCTCGCCGATTATTGCCACGAACTAATAGACTGAGTGCCAACAAATTAGCTTGTCAGCGTCCACGACGAAAGAAATTGTGCAAACATCCAGTGATTTTGTGTTGAACGAAGCGAAATTGCAGAAAGTTCGATTGTAAGTAGACTGTCAGTGACGAAGCAGCACGGTTCCAATCAGAAGAGTGTTTTGAATTTGTTTGTCGGTTCCGTGGTCGAAGTGAACGATTTCGTGGAAACATTTTCCAGATTACGCTACCCAAGTGAACTGTTTTCCTTTTCCGAAACCTGGGAGCTAGAATTGCACGATTACGTAAATGTTTTTAGTGTGACGAACAGTGGCAGTGTGAAGTGCTTGCTTTTTGTGCTGGAGTTGAGAACGGTGAGTTACAGTAACTTACAGATCCACAGACTCTATTGTAGTCGCAGTATTACATAGGCGTACTTGAAATATTCGTCTTGTTGACGAATTGCGTCTCATTTATGGGTTTCAGGAAAATCGATTCCTCGTAAGTGTGCACTAAGTTGGCACACAGCTTCCTAACGTTTGTGACTTTCTCCGACCGAGCCATGCATTCCACAGGCGCCAGTAGAATTTCAGCACTTTCTTTTGATTATGGACTTGCTGGTTCGTTTGATTGGCATGACACCACAGATGGGAGCGCACCCATTCCTTCATTTTGAGTTCTCCATTAATCATCTGTTTCCGCAGCGTCCCACATTCGCCAATTCGACCCGAATGAGTGCTGCTGCTGCCCACTCTTTACTGCTTTCGTTTGGGTGAGGTGTTGGGTGTTTTGCAGCCAGATTGGCACCATATGGACAAGCCGACCGGGTGCGATGGTCCCGCTTTCCTATCCTATCCAGGTCATTGAGGCAGCGTCACGCATCGATCGGTACACGTGCATATGTGGAAGCCCTGTGCTAACCGGCCTGTGCATCGCAGAAAAAGGATTTTCGTTGACAAATTGGCTGGCGAGGAGTGCAGGCCACTAGTACGCATGTACGCGGCACCCATCCCGATTATAGTTCAGAGCACAAAGTAAGAATTCGTTTTTGTTTTGATCCTACGACCCCCATTCCTCCGAGGCTGAGCATGAGATTGCATTTCTTGTGCGGGTTCAGCAGCGAAGGGGACAACAGGATTCTTTCTTCTCCGCAGATTCTGCTACATGGAGTGTAGGTTATCGTTCGAATTTTGCGTCATAGCCTCTCAGCAAGGCTCTTGTAATTTTTCAAGGAGTTGATTCTGCATTTGGAATTGGTATGAGAGAGGTCAAGCACGTTGCTTGTTTTTGTAGAATAATCCTTGCATGTTTTTTATGGTTTCAAGGATAGAGAAATTTTAATTTGAAAAGGTAAACTTGGGAAATTTTTAGTTTCTGGGGCCCGGGGTGAAAAATCACTTTTCACTCGGACGTTTTGTCACTTTTAACTCCCGTCACCCTACAACTCTCAAATTTGCAAAAAAATATATTTTTTTTTTCAATTTTTTTTTATTGTTTTTTTTTTATTATTTTATTTTTTTATTTTGTGTTTTTTTTTTGTTTTAATGATTTATACTGTATGTTTGGTATGTTCAAAACTGATAAAACGCTGTTACACGCAGATCAAGTGAAGCGAGCGTTCATATTTGTGGGATACTGAGGATTGCGATCCCTTAAGCGCAGAGCGATTCAAATTCTATACTTAGGGTGACGCGAGTGAAAAGAGACACAAATCCGAGTGAAAAATGATTTCCCCACCCCGGGCCCCGGAAACTAAAAGATTGCCCGGCCTAACTTTCCAACGTCAGCCGCCAGATTGGCATATAAGAGATACGGGTGAAGCAGCTCTAATCTCAGCAGTTCCAGAATCAGAGACCTGAACATTCAAATCAACGCGCAAGTAGCCGACCATCAAAAACTAAATGGCCCACATGAATAGCTGCAACCTTAAATTTGGTGTCACCAAACTTTGATCTACAGTCAGACCCCAACCAATCCAGCTAAAAACAAAGGGAACGTTGCTATTAAATTAAGCAATAAATCGATTAGTGATCCCACCCAGTGCGCTCATCATAACAGACAGTTTGTCGAATATCCACCTCCTGAAAAACACATGCGCATAATACGCAGATGCATCGAAGCCAAGCTGGTGACTAAATGCTTCAATTGACCCCAGATGAAGTTGCTGCAGCCATAAAAAAATGAAGAATTCCAAAGCTTCCGAACGTGATAACATCTACAGTCGAGTACGGATAAGTGCAAAACACGCTTGAGTGAAATGGAAATGTATTCTTATAAAGAGCCCCGTACTACCCTACTTTTCAGATTTTTTTGTCTATAACTTTTGAACCAATTGACCTAGACACCTGATTTTTGGCATGTAACCCTGAGATGAGAAGCTGCTTGAGTTTCAGTAAGTTGGGCATAATCAGATCAAAGGAACGCCTACTTCCCCAACAAATTAAAAAAAATTAAATATTCATTTAATTACGATAACTTTCGATAGAATGACACTAGCGAGTTGAAAATTTGACGGAATGTTGCTAGTAAGATCTAGTTAGTCGGCATTGAAAATGGGCAGGATCCGACCTAAGTGATCCCTACCTCTCCTACAGATGCAACTTCAAATAAGCAATAACTTTTGATAGAATGAAGCAATTTGAAATTTTGGTCAAATGTTTGAAGTGAGATTTAGTTAGTCGGTTTAAAAGATGAGCCTAATCCGACCCAAGGAACCCCTACCTCCCCTACAAATGAAACTTAAAATAGGAGATAACTTTCGACAAAATGAAGCTAGTGACTTGAAATTTTGGTCAAATGTTTGTACTAGGATGTAGTTGTTTTTTTGTTGAAAAAGCACAAGATCCGACAAAGGAAACCTCTACCTCCCCTACACGTGAGACTTCAAATAAGCGATAACTTTCGATAAAATGAAGCTAGCGACTTGAAAAATTCGACAAATATTTGTAGTGTGGGTTAGTTAGTCGATTTTGAGAATGGTCAAGATCCTACTGAATGATCGTCAACCTCCCCTATAAACTGAGCATATAGGAAACTCACTTTTAATGCATGTGGTCGTTGCCAGTTGGTACTTTTGGTATCACCACTGGGTCTGTCCAAGTCTAGGGTATATACGCTTGGGACTCCAGGCCGAAGCAAAGCTTCGGTCTGGTTTTACATTGCCTTCTTTCTCCTATCAGCTGGTGCTACCTCGGTTGCGGTATGATTAAAAATTACAACAAATTATTTGATAGCCGGGGGAGCATTTTTGTGGTGTGTCTAATATGTCTCAGTATGTAAACGGGTACCAAAAATCTTGGCTTATTTCCGTTCCTTATATAATCTTCATATTGTCAGGGATATATGGTACGTATTAGAATCAAAGTTTTGTCCTGGAATTTCAGTTGAAGTTTGAAGACTAACTAACCCAACACACACCCTGAACCAAAGAAATACTCCATTTTCCCCGAAATACCCCTTTCGCTATTTTGTTCTATATCATTTCTTTGCTACTTATTTGCTCTGTAATGTTCTGGTTCAAAGAAACGCGGCTAATAATTAATATGGAATATTTTTTAATAACTTCACGTGCGTAACAAAAAAAAAATAGGTAGATCGAATCTTGCATTTAAACAAAGATATATGTATCTCTAGACAAGAGTGAGAAATGATAGCTTTTATGTGTTATTTAATATTGGAGACATCGTAAACATGAATAAAAATACAAAAATAAATACCTTTATAAAGTCACTTTCGCTCTCTGTTAAATGCAAATTTTGTTTGGGGTGGTCTAGTCTAGAGGGTATGGGTTGGGTATGCTATGCAATTTATTTTTAATAAAAATAAAATATGAACGGTCATCATAATTGGATTATGTATATTATACTATAGATGTGCTGTTCTGTACATGAATACTCGATAAACGAAATGTCTGCATTTTAGAAACAACGACAAACCATTGGATTGTTTTCGTTTAAAATTCTTGGCCTGGCATAACAGGCGGTAGTGGCGTTTTTGTACATGCATGATTATGCAAAACTTTCAGTCGCACTGTATAATATGTACGTAATTGTAATCCCAAAATATTGGATTAGAAGACGTACAATAGTTTCGTTGTAAAATACTTAGATACAAAAGTCAAATAACTGCATATTTCTCCATGCTTTCGGAGACAATATGATCTTATTTGCTGGGCTGATAATATTACGCCAAGTACGCACTGCGAGTCTTGAATAGATTCTTTTGCGTCTCGCCTGTTTCAACGTATTGCAAGATGCAAAAAATATATACAAAATACACAGCGACAGTGAGTCGAGGCAGGCGAGGTTCTGGGGAGACGAAGAAGAATCTATTCAGGGAAGCATCTTCGACCATATAAATTTTTGGTCAGTATGACGAGATGAGTCAGTTAAGCTTTGTCCGTCTGTTTCTATTCAAAGTAGTCATTCAGTTTTAAGGCTATCGAGTTGAAATTGTACAAAGCCTTCTTTCTATTGCACGCTGTATGGTATATATGTCGGAACCAACGGAATCGGACTACTACGTCATATAGCTGCCATAGGAACGACCGGTTCAAAAATTCGTCTTTGTGAGAAAATTGTTTTATTTCTAAGGATATCTTTTTCAAATTTCACAGTAATCAATAGTATCTATAGTCAAATCACATTCCCGGATTTAGTTGAAATTTGACTATTCTACCATATAGCTGTCATAGGAACGACCGTTCCATTTGCAAATTTTTGTTAGAAAAACTTTTTTATTTCTAAAGATATTTTTACCAAATTTCATATTACTCAATCATATTTACCGCCAATCCACATTCCTAAATTTGGTTGAAATCGGCCTGCTATTTCATATAACTTCTATAGGAACAGTGAAATCGGAACAAGTTTTACTACTAATTTTAAAGTGGCAAATACATTATAAATCAATACGCTTCGCGTGGAGGGTGGTGCATCTTAATTGGTCCAGTATTTTAGATGTATGTGTAACATTTAAGCCTAAGGTCTTAGTAGCCAGTGCTTTAATTTAAGCAGTATATAACACTAGTTTTGTTATATTCTTCTGTAATAAATAAATAAAAATTTTAGATGTCCACGTCGACATCCAACTCAATGTCACACACTGGGTCGGGGTCGGAATGTGTCTCCTCTAGGCTCCCGGCCAATGATTGAGTTTCTGCATGTACAATACTCGATATCCCCTTACTTGTCGGCCATCAGCATGTACATACACACCAAATGCTTCGTTCACAAACACGGCATTCGCGTAGACTTTTGAGAGCCAGTTGTGTTTGTTGATATTGCATTTTCCTAAATGTTCCCGAATATGTTCATGTGTGGACGAAGCTTAAGATCAACACACAGCGAGGGTATGCGACTCGCTAAAGAGCCACTAAAGCGAATGTAAGCGAAGGTTTTTATTATAATATTGTTTTGTGTTCTTTTGAAATCAATTTTCTTCACTAAACCCTTGCTAAAAGCGTAGATACGCGAGGAGAACCTTCGCTAAAACTTTCATCAATGACTCGTCAGTGATCTGAATAATAAGATTCGTCGCGAACAGCAGAAGTTTTTTTAGGGTTTTGTAGTAAAAACAAAACCCTTTTGAAATCGGTCAAATGTCTGTCTGCCAGTCTGCCCAACATGAAATTTTGTGGGAATGTCTAGAATTATTATAATTCGCCAGAGAAAGCAATGCGTCGCAATAGGCTAACTTTAAGCAGAGATCGCCACAGAGGGGTATAGGCAAGTGGAGTATCATAACAAACGTATCACCGAGTACATTTCATGTTTGGCATTTTCTTCAAATTTTAAGAAAGGGGGAAAAGAGGGAGAGGGGAAAATATGCGATCATAATTTGTCCCACCCCCTTACATTTCGAGGCCGTTACACTTAGAATTACGAAAACTTGCAGGAAGGTGGATTCCGACTAGCATAGAAAACTGAAAATAATCGAATTTTGATATCTTCTTAAAATAGGTTAATAATAGTATATTTATATAGTTACAGTTAGCGCACCCCTGCATCCCTCAAACACATCCGAGGTCAAAAATATTATGGTGACGATAGTTAACACCATAGGCAATAATATCTCCAAGTTTCCTAACAGTCACGTAATACTTAATAATAGTACATTCATTTAAAGTTAGAAATTTTGATATCGTCCATACAAAAAATGCACGTTTCCGACCTCATGCACTATTATACATGCTAGCTCTTCGAGTACTACAACTTGAATATTATTTATTGTTTTTCGTAGAGCGAATTGGAGTTAACCATTTCTGAAAGAGTAAAGATTGGTGGGAGAGGAGTGGGGGGGGGTACGCTGGTCGCTGATTTTTTATGCAAGCTTTTGATTTGCAAAATCGTCTTAACATGATTGCTTAAGCATCTCCATTAGTAGGACAGTTCATCTCCTATTGGCATGGGACACTACAAAACCCTCGGATTGCGGGCGAAGCCCTCTATTTTCCGGTTTCATATATATAGATAGATAGGAAAACAATCAAAAGGCTTACACAAAATACTTATTCAGATGCCCAACTACGTTCGACAGCATGATTGACCATGCTTGCTAAGCCTGCTTGAGCGTTTGTAAAGACCTGAATGTATTGTACATACATCATTCGTAGGAAGATTTATTTGGTACGGAATCAGCCATTAAATGTTGCACAAGAAGCTTATTGCATTTTGATGTTTTCATTTACGAATTGCTTCTTGGTTCACTGGCTGCGAGCTGCATTTATACTATATTATACTGGAGACATGTTGACCCCCTCCAAGGATGCCCCTGGCGCGTCAACATCTCTTGCATTTCTATGCCTTATTGACGTTTCGATAGTATTGTATATCTACTTTTCGGACCTACGTTTGCTAGCATTCACCTTCTATCCGCGCCGTCTTTATACTGATAAGCTCGGAGCACAGTGGGAGTTCTATTAGTACCCACTACCCACAGGAAGATTTGTTCGCGATAAAGTACTTCGAAAGCTCCAAAGAGTTCTGTGCTTCCAAAACCTCGAAACCGTACGTATTGCAGTCAGACAGAAGTTAATGCGCGTCGCAATCATACTGTCGAGTTTTTCAGTTTTAAAAGTTTTTTTTTTCGCCGTAAAAACCTTTGGTTTTCAATCCATATTGGCTAAATATTCGCCGGCACCGACACAATGTTTGCTCGTAATTGGGGTCGGGACCAAAGAATTCAATACGCTCGCTGCGCCGTGCCGGGCGGTTGTCTCACAATGTTATAGTACAGTCCCACGAGCCCGGTGTATTCGCCTAGCAGTCTCGTCACATCCGAAGATATCGAAGACTGGAAGTGCTAATGAGAAGGACAATTTAAATTTGCAGGCTTATCTATTTTTTTTTTGGAAAAAAAAGCTCTGGTTTAAAAATTCCATAGATTGAGGGTTCCGGGAACCGTCGAAATTTCCATGAGAGCAGACAACCTTCTCAAAATTCGCTTTAAAATTCGTAAATCGCTCTGAAAACTTCAGGAGCTCGTAATTTCCTCGGCACCTTCATAGGCGTGTTTTTAGTACTAGCAGGAAAAGGATAGATATTTTTTTTTACGTTTTCTAAATTCAAAATGCAGATGTAACGTAACATTCCGGGAAAAAAATAAGCATTTTTCGGTCGAATTTTCCCAGAAATTGTGTCGAAATCAAAGTCACTGTACTCTTCGAAGCATGTACATATGTAGGTTTTGAAAATTTTATCGTTCTTGAAGGATGGATTGTTCTGATTGGGACTGAACTTTTTATCATGTAAAAATAATTCATAAAGTTGCTAAACTATAAAGGTATGAACTCAAAATACGTAGTAACAACTCATTTTTTTAAAGACTTACTAATTCTGTTTTCCTTTTTTTCGCAGAGATTTGCGGCGAATTTTTCAGCGATGATTTATTCTGAGAAATATAGTACGTAGTGAACGATTTGTTTTAGACTTTAAAACCATGTTTGGGTTTCAAAAAAAACGGCTTTATCGTTTTTTACAGCTCTAAAATTGTCGTACGACCTCCCATATCAAGGTCTTGATAAAATTCCACATAAAACAAAGTAGACATAAATCAGATGATAACATTTGATTTGAACCTTCATTTTTTCTTCTTGAAACGAAAAGTGACCGATACACAATCTTAAGCCGAATAATTTGGAAGAGAATAAAAATTAGGAAGTTCCCAGTGTATTACTAAGTCAGCCGTTTTTTATTATTTTAGTATACATAGTATTTAGTCGGCGAGTTTATCAAGCAGATTTTTTTTCGAGTTGTCGGGCAAAGTGTTTAAAACCATGAAAAAAAAAAAAATTTGTTAGTCGTTGTTGTTGTCGTGGTAGCGATGCTTCAAATACTACAGTTACAGTTCTTCTTGCATCGAGGGGGTTTGGCTCTTGGCCGTTGAAAAACGGGTCGTTCTGGTACAAAGAACCAGCTGCCGCAGGAACGAATTGTTAGTTCGTTTACATCACTTGAATCTGGATCATGATTTCAATTGTCAAACATGAAACATTAGATATGAAAAGTAATTTGATCATCTAGGCATTCAATTACTGGCATTTTCTTACCTGTCGAAGAACTGGAACTAATTCACTTTGCACATCACTCCAAAAGCTTTTTTTTTCCATTCCCTACCGTACCAATCGTAACAATATTTGACCTTACAACGTACATCGAAACTGTTGTTTCCATTGTATTTATGTATGTCAAGTTTTCTAGTCGTTATTTTAACATAATAGGTCAGTAAAAATAAGATTGTAATAAGAAATATTATGGAAAGATTTGGAATAATTTTAATCCCTTTTATACTCGTAGATCTTAGGTTTAGAAGAAAAATCACATTTTATAATTTTTCAAGCTTACATATCTTTGAATCGGATGAGGCAATGGTCAAACTCGTAAAAAAAGTTGAAGATAATTTGATTTAAAGTCTAACGTGGCCAAGACAAGACAAGATGGCAGCGTCCGCGGTGGTGAGGAGAATTGGAAAACATGAACTTTACAACAAGGTATTACTCAATTGTCCTAACCCCTTGTGGGACATAGCGCGTCAACTGCTCCATGTGGCCCAGTTGACGTTTCGTTGGCATAAACTAGTTTCGAAGAATGCAGTTGCCAGCATGCACCTCCTCCACATCCAGGGCCACGAACGTCGTCGTGGACTCATACAAAATATCAAACATTTCAAACGACTAGTGTTGTAACAATTTGAGTTGTCGCAGGCATTTTATGCTCTGCAAAATCGCCGACCTTACTTTAGTAAAATTATATAATAACTCAAAAACTATACCAGGTAGAACATTGCAGTAAAGACTTTTTTAATAGAGTAGATTATCTGCAGTTTGACTAAAACAAATGGTTTATTCCTATTTCACCGGGTCACGTATCATGGTTCGCCCCTTGGCTAATAGTGGTTTACCACTGTAACGTATAGAGGGAGCGAAGCGAGCGTTCTATGTCTGTATACTGAGGGTTGCAACCCCTTAAGCCGCGGATCACGCGTAGCGTGCGGAACTTACGCAAGGGGAGTGCGCAATCATAAAAAAAACCCACTCAAAGTCAAAGACGCGAATCACTATTCGTCGCCCGGTCAACTAGGAATGTTCCAAACGAATCTTCTAACTGTCATACTTGCCCAGATAGAACTATTAAGGCTGAAATTGCTCACAACACACTAAAAATGGCAGTTCATAAATTTATTATTAAAATAACATTGCTAAAGTAGTATATACCGCGGCAATAAAGTCCACTACGACCCTTTTTTCCCGGATCACTGACGAGTCGAGAAACCTTCGCTTCAGCGAATATATAGACTGGTTATATATTCGCTCAGGGTGACTCGCTGGTGATTCGAAAAAGAACATTCGCCTCGAATGTCAATTTCGAACGACAAAGGTATTACCGGCGAGTCGTTAGTGAATTCGCTAGCGAAGGTTATGCTCGCCAAAGTGACTCGCTGGTATTTCACTGGCGGTCCGCTTGGTATGCTGGGATGTCACAATCACAGGCTTATGCATTTTAAAGAATCATATGCTCGCGAAGTTATGCAACTTCGTAATACCATAATATTTTTTGAGTGTATTGTGATACTTTCCAGATTTATCTTTCCTTATAACCTAAACAGTTTTAATATTTATAAACGTACCGTATGCTGGCAAAATTAAAATAAACTGTCTGTTGCGGTTTAATGCGATTTTATGTTGTATGTTACAGTAAATAATGCACATTTAATTCTGTTAGCTTTTATAGTTGCAATATATCTGTTGAGCTCTTTTAGAGTATGGTTAATTGTTTGTTGGAGATAATACTATTATAATGACTGTACGTATTGTACAACGTGCTATTCGTACTCGTACAAAATTGCCATCGTCTGACATTGCATACCTACCCCGGGTGACGAGTAAAAATCGAGAAAAAAAATAAAGGGTCTTGAAACTTGGCGCACTTTGTTGGTTGGTACTAGGAGTATATTATACTAAAAGTCCCCGCCTGTGGAGTGTGAGCTTATGCGGAAGGAGGGGGTTAAATGGGGCTTTTCTTGGTTTTCTGCTTTTATCTTGGTAACTATTGATCCTAGAAAAAAATATTTTGAGAGACAGTTAAAAAAAAGTTATATATAAAAAGTTAAGGTTATAACTACTTTTTCCGTACCTTAAACAGTTTTCGAGATAGCCTCATTTGAAAATCACTTTTTGTCAAATGCTCGTTTGTTCAAGAGTTCTTGGTTCTTGGGATATATTCCATCAAATAACGTGTAAGATACTAGTCCCATGAGTAAAATGAAGAGGATCGATTTTTTTTACAACTACTAGGGTAAGGTGAAAAGTTCTCGGCCTGGCAATGAAAGACTGCGACTTTCAGTTGAAAAATGATTTTATTTTTCTACATAATCTCCCTTGACTTCAACACACTTGGTCCAGCGTTTCTACAAATCAGTATTCCTTCCCGGAAGTGAGAGTCTGGAAATGTGAAAATATTTATCTACGACCCTCTCAACTTCTTTATTGGATGCGAAGCGCCTCCCAGAAACAAATTTCTTCAAGTTTGGGAACAGATGGAAGTCTCAGGGTACCAAATCGGAAGAATAGGGGGGATGGTCGAGCAATCGTACCTCAAATGCCGCAGTTTTCCCATCGCCAACGCACACTTATGTACAGGTGCGTTGTCCTGGTGAAAGATTTTTTTCTTCTTCAAGTCAGGCCTCTTCTCGCGAATTTTGGCACCCAGCTGCCAGCTGGTCAAAAAGTTTGGGGTAATATTCGCCTGTCATTGTTCTGCCTTTTTCAAGGTAAATAATTAACAGGATCCCTTTCGCATCCCAAAACACGCTGACCATGACCTTTCCAGGAGATGCGATCGACTTCGCTTTTTTGGCGCTGAACCACCAGCTTCCACCCACTGCTTCGACTGCTGTTTCGTTTCTGGCGTCGCCGCACAAAGTCGGTCGGGTCGGTGCAAAGATTGCTGCGAAAATTGTTTGCGCATTTGCTTTTGATCGGCATTTAGCAAATGCGGCACCCATCTTGCGCAGAGCATCTCTAATTCTTTATACAAGATGTTTCGCACCCTTTCTTCCGATATCCCCACAGCATAAGCAATATCACTCAACTTTCATTCGCCTATCGCTCAACATGATATCCTGCATTTTTCGATGGTTTCCGGTGTGGTTGCGGTTTTTGACCGTCCTTCACGTGGGACCTCTTCGAAGGATGTGCGATCAAGTTTAAATTCAGCTGCCCATTTTTATGGTTTTGTATAAAAACAAAACCCTTATGAAATCGGTCATGCGTCCGTCTGTCTGTCCATGAAATATCTCACGAACCGCCGCTACATGCATGGAATTTGGTGGAAAGACATATATAGAGTACTATAATTCTCTGGAGAAAGCGATGCGGAGGGGAGGAGAAATGAAGGTCAAAATGTTTTTTTCGTTTGGTATAGGCAAGTTGGGTATCGAAACAAAGGTATCGTCGAGCACATTTCATTTTTGAATTTTTTTTTCAAATTTGAAGAAAGGAGAAAAGAGGGAGAGGGTAAAATATATGGTCCGAGTTTGCCACTACTACTTGCATATTGTTTTTCGTATATACTACTCATTGCTTTAACCCCTTGTGGGGCATAGCGCGTCAACTGTTTCATGTGGCCCAATTGACGTTTCGTTGGCATAAACTGGTTTCGGAGAATGCAGTTGCCAGCATGCACCTCCTGCACATCCATGGCCACGAATGACGTCGTGGACGGGATTCGAACCCGAAACGCCAATAGTCAAACATGAGACTGATGCCTTAACACACTGCCCTACCGGTCGCCTCAAATATCATGGGTAAGACATTTTAATTATGGTGTTTTTATCCATCTGAGTGGTACCAAGAAGAGTAGGGAGCCAATATTTACATACCAGAATAAGCGCTTGCTACAAAACCCTCGGATTGCGGGCGTAGCCATCTATATTCCGGTTTCATTTCGTTTTACTGTAGGTCTTATTATTTGATTGCAGACACGTGTTTCGGGTGCAATATGCGCCCTTCTTTAGTATGTACTTAAAATATTATTGTAAGGGGCGCATATTGCACTGCACACGAAACATATGTCTGCAATCAAATAATAAAACCCTTCAGTATAACGAAAAAAAAACCTTTTTATTAATTAAACAACCGTAGGAAGCAGAGGAGCATAACTAGTAATTTTTATACAATATATACCGAGTAGGAGACTTTTGCTTTTCTTACGATGATCGCAAGTCATCGCTCAGATGGGCATCGCATCGCACACAGTGTGAATGCCGTGTAACAAGTGAACTACCAAATATTGGACGTCCGCCAAGGATTCATGATCCAAAGAGTGTCGGTTAAGTTCTTTGCACACTTGAAACTGGTAACAAACCGCATTATCTACGCAAAGTAGCCATTCTCCGATGTCTTCATAGAAATCGAACATATAGGCTTTGCTTTTATAGTCCATATTTGCCCAACAGAGTAAGTGTTTGCTCGCACGGGTCGTCTCGTAATCGGCACATACACTGTCGAACTTCAACTCGAACACGAACCTGGTACAAATGTCCTCTGAACAGCTCAAGACACACATTTCACATAAATCTGAAGAAAACCGGTCCACTTGTATCATGTTAGAGTTCGACAGTGTATGGTGACACTAACATATACCGAATATACATTCCTTGACCGTATTGATTTGTGGATTGTGTAGTAGGTGAACTTCGTAAGTTTTCAGCTTCGATAAGTCTGTAATGTTGAATAATTTACTCCTAAACCTCAAAAATATGACAACATTAAAGTTTGGTGAAAGGAATATTGGTAGTTTATCGCTTTTTTCATGGATTAGCACCATGTAATCGTTTCACTTTCTAATCTCTGCATCTGCACTGACTACCTGCTCATCGACATGCGCAATTTTAACGTGCATGAAAATAAGTTTTTTTTCTGATATCTTGAAGATTATCCATTTAAATTAGCGATAAAAAAAAATAATTTTTATAATCGCGTAGCAAAACTAAAAAAAGTTCATAGACAAAATGTTGAAACTTCTTCAATTTTTTGTTAGTTAAACACTTCGAAACATGACATGGATTCATGAGCATACTGTTACCCTCATTTTTAATGCATTATCGATTGTCTGGTAGCTGGTAGGAACATGTATTATTGCTGTACAATACAAAACAGTTTAATTTGGTGTAGTATTTGTTTTATGAATATAGGGGAGAGTGGACCAAGACCGGCTTATGAAGCGTCCATGACGAATAAACCGAAAGTTTTCAATAATAGAAAACGGAAAACTTTATTCAAATATTCTTTGATAAGTAACATCCAAAGTTACGAATAAGAAAATTAAATATTTTGGCAAAAAAAAATTAAGGTATATTCCCATATCACCGGGCGACGCATTGTACAATAGTTCACGTCTTGATTAATAATAGTGTTAAAGTTGTAGTGTATAGCGCGAGCGTGCTAGGGCGGTATGCCCTTAAGCCGCACTCGGTGGCCGTGGTCATTCGGTCACCGCTGTACGATACTAATCTAGAGCTCGGAGTTCATATCTCGGCGCGATCAAAAACTGTCTGTGAGTACTAATAGAACTCTCACAGTGCTCCGAGCTTGTCAGTATAAAGATGGCGCAGATAAGAGGTGCATGCTAGCAACTGCTTTTTCGAAAAAGTAGGGATGCTATCGAAACATCAACAGGGTGTAGAAATTCTAGAAATGTTGACGCGCCCATGTCCCTGGAGGGGTCAACCCATTGGTCAAAGGCGCAAACCACAATGCGTCGCCAGGTAAAGTAGGAATGTTCCAAAATTAAATCGCGCATTGCCCAACGCAAAGAGAACGCTGAGAGCTGTGAGCTGAGCTGTGATCACACACCGTCACGATCTAGAAAATAAGATGATGCTAACTCAACTCAAGGCCATGGTTCAGATTGGACTGTTGCGCCAGTTATTTATTTTTATACTCGTATCTATCCTTTATATTTTTTGTTTGTTTCAGAATACGAAACAAAGTGACTATTTATTGTTGCTCCATGTATAACAAAGTGACTATTTATTGTTCCTCCACTAAATACGTCCTTCGCTGCTTAATGTGAGACGTTCTCTTTTATTTTTATACCCTTCAGGAATGTGACAGGGTATATTAACTTTGTCATAAAGCTTGCAATGCACAGAAGCAAGCATCTCCGACCATATAAACTATGATATATACAACATATATATGTATATATATTTTATTCGAGATGATTCGATTAAGCTTTGTCTGTCCGTCTGTTTCTATGCAAACTAGTCTCTTAGTTTTAAAGCTATCGAGCTGAAATTTTGTACGAAGTCGACTCCCGATATAACCTGGTCGTCGGGACCGTGTTAAAAAATATATAAATTATATCGAAAAAAAAGTTATATAAAAATTTAAATTGTTCATAATCAAAGGTACGGACTTTCTTAAAGCCAAGTTGTATCGAGCAAAACTTTACATGTCTCAAGTGATGTTATATCCATTTTCGACTATTTTTTTCACTTTCCAAAATTTCGACACTTGGTTTTCGAATTGAAAAACCTCTAACTTCATTTTTCACCTTTCTTCTTTGACGCAAAGTCATCAAGTTCACATTTCACTTCAATATCATCGACACCCGATAATCAAATTACCAACTAAAAAACATGAATCGATCTAAAAAGACATAAGAATATTTCAGCTAAGGTAATTGAGGCGAATGTCCTCCATGTACATAACTGTCAACTCTTCCCAATCGAATTTCTATTAACCCGTTTATAACCGGGATAAATTAATGACAGTGTTGATAGCCACATCGATGATTTATTAATTTTATGACTATAGTATGTAGCTATTAAGCTAAAATGCTATAAAACCGGGTGCAACATGAACGTTGAATTAATATTCAGTTCCACATAATGTTTGCATATGGGCACACGTGAGTTCTGTGTGGCGCGGTATGCTCCAGTTTTAAATGCGTTTCCAGTGGAATGTGCGTGACTAAAGAGTTAAATTTCATTACTTTCCGTCCGATTGATGTGAAGGCTATTTGTTCTAGTACTGTGTTTTGTTAGTACTCGTAAATTATGGAATGAAACCTGAGTAAGTACAGCCTTTTGTTTTGTAATCTAATACGTTGAAAAGGTCTATCTTACATGTAAGAATATGACTGAATTAGACACAAATGCGGTTTATTATTATTGTTTATCATTATTAAGTAGTGACATTAAAAATGGCACGTTAGTTAGATTAGTTCGATCATATTGGCCTTAGCGATAATTCTGTTGATCTGCACCATTGATAAGTCTGTGTAGCTTTCAACTGATATCACCGTAAGTTTCAACATCGGCTTCAAAAGCAGCAGATAACTCGTCTGCAGGGAGTGTAATAATTTGGATCAGTCAAACCGTGTGTCAACGGTGAATGTTAGCATGGGATGCCTTATGCTATGTTCAAACCCAAATCATGTGATCTCGGCCCACTTTCGGGATAGTACAAGATTCCACTGCAAAAATCTACACCTATCTGTTTTTTATCTAATTAAAAAAAACAGATAGGTGCAGTGTTTTATCTAATTAAAAAAACAGATAGGTGCAGTGGGATCCTGTACTATCACGAAAGTGGCGGCAGGCATAAAGCTGGTAACCAATTTTTTTATTATTCTTTACATAACTCTGTTTCAAATTATATTGTATTTCATTTAGTTAAAAAACATAGTAATCAAATAATTATAAAGTTAAATTAAATCCATTGGTGTACAAATTTAGGCACAATTAAGGATGATTGGGGCGGGATTTGGCTAAACAACCCAATTTAACTTTATTACATTCATTCGGTTAGCCGATGAAGCTACGATGAAAGAACATTTGTAGTTGAAGTGGATGCCATTTGGGGTGAGTGAGTCCGTTTTGCCACAACTCTATAGAGGAGATAGGATCCTGTCCATTCCCAAAATCAACTAACTAGCCCATACCACAAATATTTGACCAAAATTTCAAGTCGCTAGTTCCATTCCATTCGAAGTTACCATATATCGTTTGTAGGGGAGATAGGCGTCTTTTTGGTCCATTTTTAATACCAGCCAACTGTATTCTTTCACAAATATTTAGGCAAAATTTCAACTTGCTAGATTTATTCTATCGAAAGTTATCGCCTATTCGAAGTATCATTTGTAGGGGAGGTAGGGGCTGCTTTTGTCGGGTCTTGCCTATTTTCAATACCAAATAAGTAGATCTTACTACCCTATCGAAAGTTATCGTAAAGGATTATTTCGTTTTTTGAAATTTGTAGGGGAGGTAGGCGTTACTTTGGTCTGATTATGCCCAACTGAAGCAGCTTCTCATCAGAAGGTTACATGCCAAAACTCAGGTGTCTACGTCAATTGGTTCAAGAGTCATAGATAAAAACGTGAAAAGTGGGGTAGTACGGGGCTCTTTGTAATAAAAGTACCGTTAGTTTCCAACTGATCGATTTAATTTTGGCAAGAGAGTATAATATTACCCTCTTGAGCCATCTACCAAAGCTAGAGCTTTTCGCGTTTATTCAGTCGAGAGTTATAGATACATTTAATTATTTTAAATGTGGATTCCGGCCGGATTCTTTCGATTTTCAATACCAACCAACTAGATCTGTATTATTTATTAGCTGAATTTATTTAGTACAATGAAAAACAACTAGTATTTAGAATGTTAATAACGTATATTGCAAGTACTAGTACATGGGTTGATGAGGTTGACTCTACTGACTGCCTCTTCTTCTTGTTCTACTTACATATACTACACCTCCCTTCTTAAAGATAACAAGTTTGAATAATAAGTTGATATCATAACATTTGAATTATACATTTCATTTCATAATTACATTTCATAAATATAATTCATAAATACAATTTGCCATTACTTCAAATGTGTTCTTTTGGATTCGATTATTCTATTTTTACTTCGTTGTGCTTAATTATTTTTGATATACGTAAACAATATGTATTCTAATAAATGTTATGCTTATATTAAAATTATTACTTGTATATATGTACATAAAAATTAAATAGGGCGGACAGATATTTATTTACTTCGATCGGATAACATTAGAGTTTCTACGTATCACGGTACCGTCTTCCAACCTGATCCAGTAAGATCTTGGACTACTATGTGGCTTTATAATTTTACCTTTACACCATCCACTTATTCTATTCCTATATAGCCACACTTCTTCCTCTTCAGTGAAATTATTACGTGGTCTTGTTCCTTTGTCATAATATTTCTTTTGATATCGACTTTTGTTTTTTATATTGACTTGTATATTTGGAACTTCATTAGGTTTGAATAAACTTTCCCTACAAGGTACTAACGATCGGGTCTTTCTATTCATTAACAGTTCCGCTGGAGAAGCATTGATTTCCTTTAAAGGTGTATTTCTGTATTCTAGAAGTGCAAGCCATAATTCGTTGTGACTTTCTTTTGATTTTTTAATAAATTTTTTGCAATATTAACAGCTTTTTCCGCAAAGCCATTTGACTGCGCATATTTAGGACTTGTCGTTATTAATTCAATATCATAAGCTTTACAGAATGCCTTAAATTCGTAAGAATCAAATGGAACATTGTCCGAGACAATGTACCTAGGAATGCCGTGATTTGCAAAAGAAACTTTAAGTTTATTTATTATACTGTTTGCCGTTTTTTGTCGTACTTGTATAATATCTATATAGCGCGAATAGAAATCTATGATTACTAGAAAATCTTGATTTTGAAAAGTGCATATGTCCATACCAATTTTTTGGAAAGGAAACGATGGCACATTGTGGGAAATCATTGGTTCTTTTATATTAGCTGACCTATATTTCTGACACACATTACAATTCAATATTAAATTTTCTATGTCCACGTCGATTCTTGGCCAGAAAACTAAGGACCTCGCTCTCTGCTTGGTTTTTTCAATCCCTAAATGAGAAAGGTGTAATTTTTCTAATACCATCTTCCTAAGAGATTTTGGAACTACGATTCTATCATTAAGAAAAAGCAACTCATCATCAGTAAACATTTCATTCCTATACCTCCAATATAAGCAAATTTCATCATCTAATTTACTTCTGTCTTTTGGCCAACCATAAGACACATATTCTCGGACTTTCTTTAAGCATAAATCCTTCTCTGTTTCTTTCTTAAACTCCGTCTTTCTCTCGTCACTAACATTTAGACTATGGACTAAATCATTTAAATCAGTAATTTCATTTCCAGTTTCTTCTTTGTTAAAGTATCTTGATAATAAATCTGCTATATAAAGTTGTTTTCCTGGTACATACTTTAAATCTAAAGTATATTTTGATAATTTCAATTTCATGCGTTGGAGTTTAGATGACGGAATCTTTTCCAAGTTCTTTTTCATTATGCTTTCTAAAGGTTTGTGATCACTATGTACTGTAGTTCTTCTGCCATAAATATAATAATGGAATTTTTTACAGGCAAACACAACCGCTAGAAACTCCTTTTCTATTTGAGCATAACGGACTTTTGCATCTGTCAAGCTTCTTGATGCGAATGCAATAGGTTTTCCTTCTTGCATTAACACTGATCCTATGCCATACTTAGATGCATCTGTCTCTATTGTTATCTCCTTATTCACATCAAACGTTTTTAATGTTGGAGCATTCATTATTACCTTTTTGATTTTATGAAGTGCGGCTTCGTGAATTGGAAGCCAATTGAAAATTGTATTCTTTTTTAACAGCATTCTAAGGGGTTGTGTAAGTTCTGCTAAATTCGGTATGAATCCTCTAATGTAATTCACCATACCTAATAACTTCTGAAGGTCTTTTTTATCTTTGGGTGCTTCAATAGTTTTAATTGCGGTTACTCTTTGCGGATCACAGGAAATCCCGTCTTCAGAAATAATGTGACCTAAATATCTGACACTTTGGGTTCTATATTGTAACTTTGTTGCATTAAATTTTATATTTAACATGTTAGCTCTCTCTAAAACTCTATGTAAAATTTTATCATGTTCTTCGAGTGTTTCACCTGCTATTAAAATGTCATCGATATATACTATCACTCCAGGAATATCTGCAAAATTGCTGGCATTTAGTTTTTGAAATATTTCTGGTGCGACCTTGATACCAAAAGGAAGTCTTAAAAACCTGTAACAACCAAAGGGAGTGCTAAAGCAACAGAGATTACTCGATTTTTCTGATAACTTCACTTGCCAATAACCATCTTTTAAATCTAACACAGAGAACCACTTTTTATTGGCCAGCTGACTAAGAATTTCTTCAAGACTCGGTATTAAATGTTTTTGATCAAGGATATATTCATTCAGATCCTGGGGGTCTAAACAAAGTCTTAGCTTCTTATTGGCCTTTTCAACAATTACCAAGTTTGAAACAAATTTCGATGGCTGATCACATTTGTCAATAATTTGCATGCTAAGCATTTCCTCTAATGCTTTCTTTACTGGCTCTCTTAGTGATAAAGCAATTCTTCTAGCTGGTTTGACACTACTCACATTTTCATTTTTAAGTTTTAAGTCCACCTCTTGACTAAAACACCCTAAACCTTCAAACAAACACTTATTGCTTTCAATAAACTCATTTTTCTCCGTATCCAGAGACCAAATTCTCTTCACTAAGCCCAATTCTACACACGCTTGTAGTCCTAATATTGGAACCGTTTTTATACCAAGATCGACTATAACAAAACAAAGTTTATTTTTTTTATTTTTATAGCAACAATTGAGTTGCACACTACCTACTGTACTGATTTTATTTCCCCCAAATGCTTCCAATATCTTACTTGAACTTTTTGTTATTCTTTTTCTTTGATTACCATTTAACAGTTTTAGTGGCAACACGTTAACCTGCGCCCCTGTGTCAAGTTTGAATGTTAGTCATTCACCCTCAACGTCTATTTTCTCATGCCAAGTGTTATTTACCAACCTTACTGAATCAATATGGAAGTCCTCTCGTTCGTGTTCCGCGTTTTCGTATGTACCTTTGTTGTTATTGTTATGACTTTGTTCATTGATTTCATTAACTGGTTTCGAACTATTTTGTTTAACCCGCTGACAACATTTTGCAAAATGACCTGTTCGCCCGCATTGATAACATTCTTTTTGAAATGCGGGGCATTTCCTTGGCTGATGTTTCAAGTTACAATTCCTACAAGTATTGTCATTTTTATTATTATTATAATTATACTTAATCTCACGTTCCTTGTTTTGTGCACTCCTCACGACATGTATTGCAGCATCTTGTTGCGAGAACTGGCTTCTCATGATTCCAAATTGTTTTGTTGTTGCCTCTGCTGCTCGTGCCATCTCCACTGCTTTGTCTACTGTCAAATTATCGGTCTCTAATAGGCGCTTCTGAAGATTGGGATCATTGGTTCCAAGAACAATCCTGTCCCTCACCATTCTGTCATTTTCTTTGAATCCGCAGGTTTTAACCAAAGATTTCAACTCCATAAAGAAGTTGTCAAATGGCTCACCATCTTTTTGGTTTCGACTATAAAATTTGTATGTTTCGTAGACTTGGTTGATTTTTGGCTTGCACACCTTGTCGAAAGCTTCCAAAATTCCATCTAATTTGCTTGACTCCTCTTTCGTGAGGTTCAAACTATTGTAGAGGTCCAGCGCCTCCGGGCCAATTGCATTCAGGAAAATTGCGACCTGAACAGCATCATTTTTTTTCGATAATTCGGCGGCCGTGAAGAAAATTTCAAAACACTGCCTAAACTTCTTCCAATTTTCTGCGATGTTTCCATCCACTCGCAGTTTGTCAACCGGTTTTACAATATCCATTTTTGGAACGTACACTATCCGTGTTTTTGGAGGTCGGCCACGCGGTTTTTTAATATCTGTTTTAATCACACTTGCTCTTCCCATGAACTATACTTTTTCACTACTAGCAGAATACCGGCTGCGCCATGTATTATTTATTAGCTGAATTTATTTAGTACAATGAAAAACAACTAGTATTTAGAATGTTAATAACGTATATTGCAAGTACTAGTACATGGGTTGATGAGGTTGACTCTACTGACTGCCTCTTCTTCTTGTTCTACTTACATATACTACAAGATCATACTGCCAACATTTGACCAAAATTTCAACGCACTAGCTTCATTCTATCGAATGTTATCCGTCTGTCTGCCCGGACAGATAGACATGGCTAAATCGAGATCATCCTGAAACATGAAGAGCTAAGTCGGCGTACGGGGCAGATGCCAATTGACGAATTGATACACAGGCGAAAATAGCAGTGGATAAGTTACACATTGCGAAAGAGTGATAACTGCATTGCTTTGCATGCCATGAAATGGGACCCCATTTCTAACCAAGGCCGACCAAGAGGGGGTCCTAGAATCACATGGCAAAGGAGTGCGCCCCATTGCCCAGAACAGAGTACGATGTCGCCTCAGGAGTTGTTGACGCGCTATGCCCCATTAGCGGTTAAGGCAAAGTAGAATACCTTCGGAGCCTCCTTTATAGGATATGCAGACCAGACACCTAAATCTTGATAGATTGGCAAATCCCGAAACCCGTGCACACCATCCGTTCTTCTTCCGCTACTAAGATTAAGTTGACAGTTGTGCTGTACATGTATATTTTTTCACTAGAACATACCGCGTAGTGTGTGGTGAAATGTGGAAAGCATATTATGTATTTAGGCGAAAAAAAGCATTTCAGCAAGATTTGTTTTAAATCTCGGTCGAAATCTAGATTAATAAATGGTGGTGTGGTAAATCTTGGAGATTTGGGGGTAGATTTGTTTAAATCGCGGGATTTATCCAAATCTCCTGTGGTGTACGAGGGACATTAAGGTGTTACATATTTTCGTCGTAACAAAAACAATACACCCTATACTTTAATATAATAAACTACAATAGTAATAATAAACTAGTAATTCATAGTTTTCGCGTTGATATTTTAAGAAAGAAGAGAGAGAAAGTGGGAGGGTAAGAATTCATTGATGATGATTAGTAACCCCTTAAACAATTCATTGAAAACGGCATAGTCCATAAATAATGCATTGCACTATGCATGGCCCATTTTGCTTCCAGTCATCTGTTTTGCCATAGTCCGCTCAGTAGTCACCCGATGTATACTATAAATACCTTATCAGTGTGTATGTATTTAAAAACCAAATGAATTGAACTGAACTGGTTTTCAATGCCAAACGTCAACGGCCATAAATCGATAATTCTCGTAAATATATCAAAATTTTGGCGTGGCGTGACTTTATTCGACGTCACGTAACAATTTGTTTTTCACCACGACAACGGCAAAAGTTTTCGTATGGTTCAAGATTTTCACTGCATCAGCTGATCGGGAGATTCAAGTAAAATCAACAATAAGCTACATGTACGATAGAATTCCGCACTATCCCGAACATATGACGAGTCTTTTGTTTTCATGTATAAAATTATAGAAAATCATGAGTGAACATGGTGCGGAGAATTTTTGTCCTTATATATTTTTATCTTGTCTCCCATGCTTCGCCTGCCTTGAATCTAACGAATAATCTGAGTATAATGCTCAGTAGAAAGAATAGATGAGAAGGAGAGGAGGTAAAAACCTAAGTTTATGAACAGCATTGCTCTAGGTCTGCGATAGATGTATGGCAAAGGAATCTACCGTTAGGATGCTATGCCCACATAGAACCCAAAAGTGGAAATAGGGCAAATATTTGCAGCCTATACTCAGGTCACGATTTCAGATATTTTAAAAATTATTCTACCCGGTTTCACAATAGTCTACCATCTTAATTTCACGGTCACTAATCGTATGATTGTGCCAGACACGTAATTTTGGTGATAGTGGCTCCCAGTGCACCCTTTATTGAGTTGAAGCCGCTGTAATCTTTTTCCGCTTACGAATTTTGCACTGTTTTTTTTTTTAATAGAATATATCCTTATCTTGGCATTTTGCTGATAACTTGTCTAATAATCAGACTTATACAATATAAAGTAAATATTTTAAATACCATCATAAAATTTTATTGTTCTGTTGGAATAATTTAATTTTCAAGATAGTATGACTCAGTAAAGCTGAGGCCACACTAGCGTTGAAAATTAACGTAATTTCTGCGGTATTGTAGCCCCGAATGATGGCGATATGCACTTCATTATGATCGGGTATGTACATCAAAAAGGGTTTCGCGTAGTAGGGTGCGTTTATGTTAGAGCTGTCATAAATGATCTCTGATTGGAACGTTCGTGGCCATGGATGTGCAGGAGGTGCATGCTGGCAAATGCATTCTCCAGTTTAAACCATTGCATTTGCCAGCATGCACCTCCTGCACATCCATGGCCACGAACGTCGTCGTGGACGGGATTCGAACCCGAAACGCCGGTAGTCAAACATGAGACTGATGCCTCAACACATTGCGCTACCGGTCGCCCCAAATTGTATGTACTACCAACCTGCATCCGAATGCTGCGGATTCTGATAGAATCAATCATCTATTGCGATTAACAGGGGTAATAAGAAATTAGCAAAAACAGAATAAACGTTTAAAGAAATGGTATTGAGATCAAGTATTGTTAGTACATACGTTAACATTAACAGTGTGAATTGGTTTTTTTGTGAAACATTTTTGTATGCAGAATACCTACGAGCGTTTCCGTTTTCAATCGATTCCTGATTTTAGTTTTGTTCATGTTCACTTGACTGAAAACCCTTTTGCAGTTGGCAGACGTGACTGGCAACGTTGGAATGTTGATAACTATGCTCGTTATCGCTACAAACTCTGGCGTCTCGTCTGCGTATTTGACATCCCTGACTTTTTTCCAAAAAATCTCTGGGCTCATGTGACCATCTATGTAATTCTTCATTGAACATGTGCTTCTGAAATTATACGT
This sequence comes from Chloromyia formosa, assembly GCA_964017055.1. Taxonomy (NCBI): domain Eukaryota; kingdom Metazoa; phylum Arthropoda; class Insecta; order Diptera; family Stratiomyidae; genus Chloromyia; species Chloromyia formosa. The sequence continues at coordinate 129,503,837 of OZ024814.1, forward strand.
CAACGACCTCGTCGTCCAATCTAAAATAATAGGCAACCTTAGAAAGGTTATGTAGTCTCCAAATGTTGTAAGGCCGAATATAACTTAGTTCCTTCAATATTTTTAAATTAGTATCCTTGAAATGAAAACATTTGTAAATTTGAGATGCAAGTTCAATTAAAAAACCGCAACAAATCTTCATGTCAATATATGGGGCGACCGGTAGCGCAGTGTGTTGAGGCATCAGTCTCAAGTTTGACTACCGGCGTTTCGGGTTCGAATCCCGTCCACGACGACGTTCGTGGCCATGGATGTGCAGGAGGTGTATGCTGGCAACTGCATTCTCCGAAACCAGCTTATGCCAACGAAACGTAAACTGGGCCTCATGGAACAGTTAACGCGCTATGCCCACAAGGGGTTAAGGCAATTAAGAGAGAGAAATTGACATCTCGCAGTGAAGCCGAGTATTGTTTGTTATTCGGTGTTGCGGTGACAAATTAATTTTTGTCTATGTCTTCAAGGTAGAGTCTAGACACGAACTCCTTGTCAAGATAGCAGTTTAAAAGTGCATTCACAAGCGTTTCAAAGTATTTCATGATCGGTTAAATTTTTGTAATTGAAGGACTGTATGGGTGCTTTATTTGGGGTAAAAACATATTATAACACAGGCTAACTTTACGTAAGAATCAGTATTAAATCAGTAGGGGGCTGAAAATCCTTATTAATATCAGCAGGAATACTTTTCTTGTCAAAAAACAGTAGAATACTGATAAAACAGTAGATCTCGCAAACCCTGCGAGTGTGGTGATCGCCAACCGTAGTTGTTTTCGGGGCGTAAAATTTTGAGAAACATATCGAACGGCACCTGTTCTGCATAACCTTCAAGTAATGAGAAACTGGACGTCTGACACCCGTGCTACATGAAGTGAATTTGATGAGAATCGCGAAAAACGGCACTCGTTTTGTGATTATACGAAAATTCGATTCAATTTTATGGAGTGTGAGGTCGACGAAGGTGGATTGTGACAGCTCGAGTTGTTGAGTTAAATTGAGAGCTTGTCAAATTTTTGAACAAAAATTTTAAGATCGGTGTTTACGCGAAAATATTAATCGTGAAAACCTCTATTCTGATATCCACACAGAGTGCACAAACACGAAATCTTAAAATATTTTTGTTCAAAAATTTGAGCTAAAAGTGCTAGTCTGAGGTGCGTATAATAGGAAAACAAAACTTTCACAATATGACTAATACAATGCTGCCCCTAAGTTTTCGCCTATCCTTCACACTTCCACTCAGGCGAGCTTTGAGTTTTATCACCTGTTCACTTACTTTTTCCCGATAATACGTACGCGAACGAATAGTATGTTTATGACGTCATTGCGTGGATTAGCTCATGCACCTAATCTATTCGCAGCTGTCCGAACAAAAAAAAAGCTTTGGAGCTGCTAAGTACGAGCCAAGCAAATGCTCAGTCACAATTAGCACTGAGCCGTGTATTGTCGTTAATTTATTTTTAATGAAGACAAAAGCCGTAGAAAATAATATTTACAATCGGTAAGAATAGACGTCGTGCTAGTTCCGGTGTGCAGAAATTGTGATTACTAGAGAGAGTGTAAACGGCAGGTCTTAAGTGAATTTTATTAGAAGTTGCTACAATTCTTGCAACCAGTTGCTGGCAGTAGGTGTAGTTCGTATGTATTCTGTTAGTTTGGATTGTTACCAACTGAAATTAAGTGAAGGTAATTCAGAGAAGTGACAAGAGAATTTGTTAAGTGATTTGTACTTGGACTGCATGAAGGTTAATGGAATTACAAAGTTGTATTTTATGGTGAACATCGTAACTGGTGGAGGGATGCAATAACTAAATGTGTGCTTAAATAAAGTGCAGTGATGTGTGATTCTACTAATTAAGTGAATAGAAGAAACTCCAACTCAATAAATTTCCCTCTTAAGGGATGGTAAAGGGTTGAGGTAATATTGCCTACTTTCCAGATGCCCTGGAAAATTACCTATTGACCGACTGCAAGACTTCAAGGTTAATAGCCGTATAAATTGGTGGATATTTCTCTTCACCGCTGTTGCTTAGGTTTTTTCATGAATCGTCCTGTCTTCTGGTACATATCCTATAAATACCAGATAAAATAATGCATTGCAATCCAAAAGTCGAAAGGAGGCGTATGGTGGCAACTGCATTCTCCGAAAATAATTTATGCCAACGAAACGTCAGCTGGGCCACATGACACAGTTGACGCGCTATGCCCCACAAGGTTTAAGGCAATTGAGTAATAAGTAGTAAAAGTCAAAAGCTGGCTCGACTACTGCATGGAACTCCTCTGTTAGGTTCACAACCCTGCATTGGTTATACATATTCGGAATTACGTAGCCTAATACCTTGCGGGAGATTCTGTTCTATAGCTGAAACATAGCAAACGTCTAAGAAAACAGCACACAGAATCCTTAAAGACGAACTTTTGATCGCTATTATACAATATATGTCTGTATAGTAATAAAATTTACTTAAATTCACCGTTACATTGCAAATTTACTTTTTCCAATGTTTATTCCTTTTCACACTTCCTACACTAGTATCAAAAACTGCAATTGTGCCTTCCTTGCGCTCTTGACTGTCCGTTGTTAAGAGGTTTCACTGTGTATACACTCCCGGCCACTAAAATAGGGACAGTCGCTACAAGAATTGTTTTATTCAAAATCTCCAGAACCTATGGTCAGAGAGCAAAATTTAGTATCCGTTATGAGAAATTACTTTGTTGCTCATAGTTTTTAAGAAAAATTTGGTAGCATTGATTAATAACAGTTATATTTCGTTAACATTGTGTTGATGCATTAATAAATTTTACGTTGAAAATTGGGCCACGTGAATATGGACACTAGTAGAATTCTGCTTTTACATAAAAATGGACACTTATAGTATGCAATTTTTCTTTTTTCTTTGACAATGAGTACATCCTCCTGTATTGAAAATTGCGCCAAAAATTTTATTCGACTTGGATGCGCATAAGGATTTTACGTAATTTAGCGAAAGGTCACCTAGAACGATATGGATGGCCTCAATTAGCTGTTTTTCCCCTCGAACTGCATGCTTCCTTTAACCTATTTTCGAGTATGCCATCCACAAACATTTTCCTAATATTTAAGTGTAGGCCGCACGGGGGTTGTGTCATAAAATTTCACATAGTTATGAATGGGACCATAATTCGGCTGCTAAAGGATAGCCATCTAAGTAGCCCAAGAATATTCTGGAATTATGCAAAGAGTATTTTCCGCACAGTATGGCACGATTTTGTCGTCATTTTGTACGCAGGACCTAGGACGAAAACCCCTAAAGCATGACGCAAAAAAATTGCGCTTATTGACAAGTCTTCATAGAAGAGAAAGCTGTGAGAACTTGTCAAAAATCGCAATTTCTTTCGCTGGTTTCGGAAATGGTAGTTTTTCGGATGGAAAAGAAGTTAACTTCAATGGTTCGGGTAGACTGAACTACTATATCCGGGATCTGCTTAAGGTATTGTGGTTTTTGACGAGACCCTACAGAAGAGAAAGTTGCGTCATACTTTGGGGAGCTTCGCCCTAGGTTCTGCGTACAAAATGACGACAAAATCATACCATGAGATTCGGAAAATACCTTTAACCAAAATTCCAGAATATTCTTGGGTTTCTTAGATGGATATAGCAGCACGAATATGCTTCCAAGCAAACAGCACGACTTATCAAAATGTTTACCCATGCTCAGAATATGGATTTTATGACAAGACCCCCGTGCTCCCTTCCCCCCCACACTTATATATTATGAAAATTGTTTTAGGATGACTTACTTCATAAAAAGGATGAAGGTGCTTCCGTCACCCTTTTGCAGTTTGAGGACAAAAAAAAACAGCTAATTGTGGCCATTCATGTCGCTCTGGGTGACCCTTGGCTAAATTACGCAAAATCCTTATGCGTATCCAAGTCAAATGACGCAGTTTTCAATAAAGAAGAAAGTACTCATAATAAGAAAATAAAAATGCATACTATAAGTGTCCGTTTTTAGTGTAAAAGCAGAATTTGACTAGTGTCCCTATTCAAGTGGCCAAATTTTGACCGTAAAATTTATTAGTATATCAACACAATGTTAACGAAATATAATTGTTATAAATCAATGCTCCAAAATATTTCTCCAAAACTACCTATCAGCTATAAAGTAACCTTTCATACCGGATACTAAATTTTACTCTTGATCTTAGGTACTGGGGACTTTCAATAAAACAATTCTTGAAGGGGACCCCATTCAAGTGGCCGGGAGTGTGCATATTCTTAAGAGAATAAATTTGTGTTCCAAGAAATATATTTTTATCGTCGAATGCGTCCGATGTTAATTATTCTGGGCTACATTTATTTCATATTTTTTTCCTCAGATTTTTATTTATGCCAAACCATCATCTTGCTCTTTTTTGCTTCAAGAAGTAAATTTTTGTACTGCTGCCAGCGCTGAAAATTGCTATATGCAACCTATCGAGATGTGTGATTAATCCCGCTGTTGCCTCAACACCGCGTCAGAACTACGAGCATTGCTGATGATGCTTGAAAATGTACTCGTATTATAAAAGTTGTTCTCGTTTATATATGAAGCTTGTCGCGGTCATTGTTCTGTTTTAGTAAAGATCGTACGATCTGTGACGTTGACCGGCTAGCTGTACGCAGATGGTATGAAGCCGTTGGGAGGAATGTCTGTGATGTAACAAGTTTCGTATGTGAGTGAACCACGCACTGTTAAGAAGGTCATTCGAATAAGTGGCAAGGCCAAAGTAATTAGGGGGATGAAATTGGGTGGATAAAGTTCTTATGGGGGCGTTTTCGTAGTTTAATTTGATTTTTTGACCGTCCCATATATGGTATATACAATTTTTAAGACAAATTTTCGTTTTTTTCCACACAAATTCAAGTTTCATCAAATTAAATAAACTTTTTAACAAATCAAATTAACACTATTAAAAATTAAAAAAAAAAGGCTTTAGCAAATCAAATTAACGCTCTTACAAATAAATTGTTAAAGCGTTGTTTTCATTTTTAAGAGCGTTAATTTGATTTATTAAAGAGTTAATTTAATTTGATGAATCGTAAATTTGTGTTGAAAACACGAAAATTTGCCTTGAAAATGGTATATACGAATATGTATTAATACTCTCATATGATGAGCATATAGTCCGATGCATGCGGTGCATTAGTCCGGCCACTTCCCATGGTTCGATCTTAACCAAATTTGGTAGCTTCCAAATTACGGGTGACACTGCAACCCGGGGACATTAATTTCTGTATTTATACTCGCATGATGGATGAGCATATAGTCCGATGCATGTCGAGACCAATGTCCTGAAATACTGTTAAAGGCATTTTGAGTTTTCTTGGTCAGGGCAAAAGGACCTTCTTGGGAATGATCTGAAACCTGACAAATGTGGGTATCTTCTGATTCGGGGTGATGAGACTAATGGATCGGAGTACTGTCCTTTGGTCAGGATCAAATGGATATGAAGTGGAAAGTTAATACGGGTATCCTCTGAAACGAGATAATGAGGTTAATTCATTGGAGTTCTGTTGAAGGTATTTTAAGTCCTTTGTCAGGAAAACTGCAACTTCATTGGCATGAATTGAAACAGAAGCCAAAGCAAGCAAATGTCGGTAATTTCTGGATCGGGGTGATGGTACCAATTATCTGGACGTAAGCTACATAGATGATATAAAGGATTTAAAGGAACGAAAGGACGTACTGACCTCGAAGGCAACTCAAAGTCAAGTCAAAAGGTACTCTAGGATGCGTACCGAAATATTTATTTCTTCGTGGACAACATTTTTCAAAGCAAATCATAGACAAATTGAAAGCAAATCATCGATATACACATCGTAGATTTTTCCGGAGAGGATTCATTTAAACTTCCGAGCACATTAAAAACCAAGCTAGCCTTCGGTTAGTATACATAATGAGTCAACCATTCTGCATTTAATACTTTGAAATTAGCAATAAAACTTGTTCTGATTCCACTGTCCCTATAAGAGGTATATCACCAAAATTTAGGAATGTGGTTTGGTGGTAACTATGATCGATTAATGTGAAATTTGGTAAAGATATCTTTAGAAATAAAAAAGTTTTTCCGACAAGAACTTATGATACTTTTGGACGGGTAGTTCCTATGACAGCTATATTATATAATAGTCCAATTTTAACAAATTTCGGGAATGTACAATAGTTTGGTACTAAATACCATAAAAAATATGAAATTTGGTTAAGATATCTTTTGAAACAAAAAAGTTTTTCTCACAATCAGACTTTTGGACCGATCGTTCCTATGGAAGCTACAATATATGACGCAGCGGTCCTATTCCGTTGGTTAAGCTTAAACAACTCATTTCGTCATACTGACCAAGAATATACGAGTATATATCTAGTTTATCTGGCCGGATATGCTTCCTTCTGTCCGTTGTAAACTTCAAGATAAAGTTAATATACCCTATCATTTTCGTGAGTATAAATGATGAAAATATAAATTGATACCAGGAGTCCATTGTTCTTTGTAGTCCGGATGGCGCAATGGTTAGCACGTTCGCCTTTTACGCACTGGGCCCCGGTTCGATTCCTACTGAATGCGGTAGTTTTCGATAACAAAAAAAGGGGACTTACGTGTCGGACTATGAGCCCACTCAGCTGTTAAATGAGTACCCATTTATGGGGTAAATAACTCGGTTGAGCGTGTTGCTGATCACACAACTCTGTACAAGACCGTCACAATCTAGAAAATGAGATGATGCTAACTCATCTCGAGGCCATGGGTCAAATTGGACTGTTGAGCCAGTTATTTATTTATATATTGTTCTTTGACACATAACCGAGTAGTAGTAGTGGAACGGAGCTTTTTTTCTTGCACGGCGCTTAACTTTAACCTACACGGAATACAAAAGAACGCGCCTACTGTTAGGCATAGTGAGATTATTAAACAAATCCGGCTATCTTGCAATCTAAAACAAACTAGAACCGGGTCTCCTTTCAGTACAGAAACCACTATGGGATCTTGTTCAATTTGGAAGTTTTGGAACAATTCTAGTTGACCGGGCGATGCATAGTAGTTCGCGTCTTTTACCAATAAGAGGTTTTAAATTGAGATAATTTCGCACTTCCCTTGCGTGGGTTCCGCTCGTTACGCGAGCTCCGCTGCTTAAGGGGTTGCTAACCTCAGTATACCGCCCTAGAACGATCGGTTCGCTCGCTCTATGCGCTACAGCGGTAAAGCCACTGTTAGTCAAGATGCAAGCTACGATGCGTCGCCCAATGAAATAGGAATGTACTGAATTTTTTGTATTCCGGAAATGTTTAAAAATCGTATCTTCATTATTTTATTCGAATGTATAATGTACGAGTATTTCTTATCGGATGCAGTTGGATAAATGCAGTTGTATAAACAATACGTAGCTATTATGTAATCTCTGTTTATCCAACTGTTAACATAATTCTTAAAATTACCTAATAATCACACCGCTGTTGAACCTAGAAGGGTTAACAACCTGCATCAGCATAGGTTCACGTTTGGTTTAAAAATATAATATATTTAGAGCATTCAATCTTCTGAACCCATGACAACTTTGAATAGGCCGCCAGATAAAGCAAAGCTTAAGTTACCACCAAGAATTGATGTAGTATTATTCCAACAGGTCAAAATGATACGGGCTAAAATACTGAAGATTTTTTTTAATGGTATATTTCAATTAGACCATTCTTTCCACTACTGGTACTGAATGTAAGCAGGACAATCTTTGTGCGAAAGACGTCGGATAACATGTCGAACTCGTACATTTTTCTAAGATTCCTAAAAAGTTTAGGACATACGTACATTTTTCTAAGATTCCTAAACTTTTTAGGAACCTTAGAAAAATGTACGAGTTTGATACCCTTTTCGGGGCAGCGTGGTACTGGCATTCACTTTATTGCAGCTCGTGAAACGGTGTTGAAAATGAGGTGCTCTACCTACCTCACTTCATAATCCCTGTTCCGACATCGAAACAAAAAAGAACATTCTTTTGCATTCTTCGAGCGAGAGCCGAGAGGTCGTACATTTTCGTAGAGATTGCTTTTGTTGGGCTTTTCCTGATATAATGAATTTGCGTCGAACTTGTCTAATCAACGAGCCAATTTTGTCAGTACGGTATAGCAAAAGTGACAATTTATTATTACAGAGTCTATATCAAGACAGACGCAGATGTGGTGTAAGGTGTGAGTTCCTAGGCCGCGACTGAGCGACTTGTGTTTGCGGCTGTGAAAAAAATTATGATAACAGAGCACTATTCGTGTGTATTGTATTCAGGGGATCGTCGAATGCACGCTGCAGTTGTACGATTGTACTTCTACATAAAATACAAACGAATTGTGCTCCGTTGTGATATTTTTCGCAGTCATAAACGCAAGTCGCTTAGTGGCGGCCTAGGAACTCACACCTTAAGGTGCATCTTGCTAGGTACCACTCTGCGTCGATCGCAGGCGACGATTAAAAAGATACATACAAAGAGTGCTCTGTGCTCTATGGGCTGATCGCTTGTCGCGAACAATATGCGATGATCGCTTATCGCGAACAATATGCGATGATCGTGTGTCTACAAAACGCAATTTTAAGTGTGCTGTGGTAAGTGGTATTCATGGTAGCCCTTCTTTTCTAACATACAGAGTCTATAAAAACCTATAATTTTGATAAGAGACACATTTTTGATAGGGCAAAGACCTTTTCCATAGTCCTCCGCGTGGGCGCCCCCTGGTAACGGCAGTGTATCAAATCGCTGACGGCCAATGTCTTAGCGATAAGACAGTTTGGAAAAGGCAGATAGCTGTAGCCTGAATGGCTGACGAACACCTAAGCGTCTCAGGTCTAGTAGGATGGATTGACTTGCGTAGTTGGACCTGCTACATAGTTGTGTGAACTCCAGCACGTTTATTAAACCATCTGAAGCAGCTATCTCCGAGGCCATCCCCTGAATGGGGTTAAGCGACGTGCTGACAACTCGTCCTTGTAAAAACCACTCCATGTCAAGAAACCTGGAACAAAAGCCTCGGATTGGACGGATCATCAACGACGACCACGCAAACGAATAAAGGATTATTCTTTCGGATCCTGGAATGTACGCTCCCTGAACAAACCGGGGGCCGAGAAGGCCCTCCTTCAACAGGTCGAAAAGTACAAACTGAGCATTACTGCAGTCCAGGAAACAAATTGGCTTGGCAGCGAGATTAATGACAAGAAATCGCACACAATTTTTACAAGTGGCAAACCATCGGGCCGCAAGGAGTTTGGAGTAGCATTTATAGTGAACAATCACCTCAAACCGCATATTACTGACTTCAAACCCATAAATGAACGGCTGTGTGCGATTCGCATCAAGACTCGATTCTTCAATCTCTGGCTCATCAATGTGCATGCCCCCACTGAAGTTAAAGAAGACGCAGTAAAAGACGAGTTCTACGCCCGCCTTGAAACTCTCTTCGACTCACTTCCAACAAACGACGTCAAATTGCTGCTGGGAGACTTTAACGCGAAAGTCGGGAATGAAAGCTGGCATCGGGGGACCACTGGAGGCCACAGCCTCCATGAAGAATGTAACGATAACGGCCAGCGACTTATAGACTTCGCCTGCAGCAGGAATCTAGTCGTAAGCTCTGTGTTTCCCGCATCGACGCATTCACAAGCAGACCTGGAAGTCTCTAGACGCACATACCGTCAACCAAATTGACCACGTCCTCATTTGCAGGAGATGGGCGTCTAGTGTCATGGATGTCCGCTCCTATCGAGGAGCAAACTGCGACTCAGATCATCACTTGGTGAAGACGACCTACAGATGTAGAATTTCCTCAGTGCACCAGTCAAGAATCAGCCCTCCCAGAATCTTTGCGGTTGATAAGCTCTTGAGTGATGCTACAGCGGTGGCGTATACTACCGCCCTTGAGGAAAAACTATCACCTATGCTACACAACATCAGCAACACAGGCGTCCATGGGTTCTGGGAAGAACTCTAGGGTACCATCAAGGATGTCGCAGAGAAGGTCGTGGGATATAAAGCCCGGCGAGCGCGAAATGACTGGTTCGACGAAGAATGCAAAAATTCACTTGACGCGAAAAACGAGGCCTACAGACAATGGATTCAACGAGGAACCAGAGCCAGAAGAGAAAAATATGACGAGCTACGGCGAATATCGAATAGAATAATTAGACGTAAGAAACGTAAATACCTTGACGAGCAGTTGCTGAACATAAACGAAAACTTAGCTAATAGGAACACCAGACAAGCGTACAAACTAGTAAATACAATTAAGAACGGCTACCAACCCAGGACTAGCCTTTGTAAGGACAAGGATGGAAACATCATCAGCGACACCGATGGTATTAACAAACGATGGGCCTCTTATTTTGAAGAGCTTCTAAACCGACCATCTAACATCCCCACACAGGAAGCTCTCGACGATATTGTTGATCTAGGCCCACCCATTCAACCCCCGACAGTAGAGGAAGTTGATCTCGCGTTGCGGTCACTAAAACGAAATAAAGCGCCGGGCGCTGACGAGATTCCAGCTGAACTGCTAAGATTCGGTGGAACGAGTCTAGTTGATGCCATACATCAATTACTCCTGCGAGTATGGGAGAACGAGGAGATCCCAGACGATTGGCGCAGAAGCATCATCTGTCCAATTCATAAAAAGGGAGATAAACTGCGGTGTGAGAATTACAGGGGCATCTCACTAGTTTGTACGTCCTATAAAATTTTGACGAAAATTCTGGAAAATAGAATAAAACCGTACGCAGAACGAGTCATTGGCGAATATCAAAGCGGTTTCAGACCTGGTCGCTCCACAACCGATCAGCTCTTCTCAGTCAAACTGATACTCCAGAAGTGCTGGGAATACAACGTAAACGTATACCAAATCTTTGTCGACTTCAAGCAGGCATACGACAGTATCGATCGTAGAGTACTGTACAACATCATGCTGCAATTTGGTATACCAGCAAAATTAGTGCGACTGACAAAGATGACGATGACCAACTCCGTCTCACAAGTCAGGATCCAGAATAGACTTACTGATCTATTTGAAACACGCACTGGTTTGAAACAGGGCGATGGACTGGCACCGACGCTCTTCAACCTAGCACTGGAATACGTTATTCGGGCCATGAATATGGACAACAGCAAGACGCTGCTCATCAAGTCGACACAATTAGCAGCGTACGCCGACGACATCAATATCATGTCCCGAAGATTGGCTGACGCAGAAGAACTTCTGCATACGCTCGATACCGCTGCAAAGGAAGTTGGATTACGTATTAACGAGGGTAAAACTAAAATAATGATGCAATCGGTGACAAGGACACCTGCACAACCGAGCATAAACGTGGGGGACCTCAACATCGAGTTCGTGAACAACTTCATCTACCTGGGTTGCAACCTGTCAAGGGACGCCAACGAAACTGACGAAATCAAGCGACGCATACAGTTAGCTAATAAGACTTTTTTCTCGGTTCTCCCCATAATGAAATCGAAACATGTGCACAGAAACACGAAGCTCCGCGTGTACAAAACCATTATACGACCAGTGCTATGCTATGGCTGCGAAGCATGGACCCTAACTCAAGCCTCCGAAAACATGCTAGACACTTTCGAACGTAAGGTTCTACGGCGAATTTTCGGGGCTGTTTGCGATCGAGATGGATGGCGCATCCGGTACAACCATGAGTTGTATGAAATGTACGATGAGCTACAAGTCTCGAAAATCGTCAAACTACAACGACTTCAATGGGCAGGGCATGTACAAAGAATGGACGATGATCGCATGCCTAAGAGAGTAATGAATGCAGAACGAGTCGACGGAGCGAGACTGCGAGGACGACCGAGATCTCGTTGGGAGAGCTCAGTAGGTGTGGACGCCGCGCAGCTGCTGGGCTCCCAAAATTGGAGGACGCGGTCACGTGACCGAGATAATTGGAGGACAATGATCCAGGCGGCCAAGGCCCGACGTCGGGCTGTCGCGCCACGATGATGATGATAATATAAAGGAATTGTAGTACAAAAGTAAATTCGTAATGTGTAATTTAAAATGCCGTTCGTATTAAATATATTCAAGTGCTATTCGTCTGGTTTTTCCTTTTACAGATTGTTTCTAAAGTATTTTCGTTTCTAAATTATTTTCTGTAGAAACCCTTTAACTACGACCGATTACAAAATTCCTAACTTGATAAAATTCCCACAAACCCGTACCAAAAGCTTCTCTATTAACATACTCGTACATCTTATTTATACTCGTATTATATGTATTATAAAAATTCCGATTGCGCAACATTTTGATCAATCAACAGATCAAAGTACCACCGAAATTGGCTGGCACCACCACCTTGTTGTGAATTTAAAATGTTCGATTGGTTCGTGACGCTTTGGATGAATTCTTGTCGCTCTTAGCTCTTATTCTCGGTTCTGTTTTTATTTCTTATACAAAATATTGTACTTCGATTTTGTGTTGTCTAAATTCCTCCTTCTAATCATTTTGTCCTCTTCGTCACATTATTTACAGGTCACCAGTAAACGAGTATACATTCGCGTGGCAGTTGGTGTATTTGTCGCGCTAGTCCGCTAGTTAATATCCCATGCAAATGATACAAAAATCCACATTGAAATCAAAAACCGGGTGGTGTGAGTGACAACTGGTGACGCTAGACAAATTTGCAAAGAAATAACGCAATAGAAAAAAAAAAATAATTTAGAGATTGGTGACATCTTAACGGCAGAATCATCAACAAGACGGCAAAATTCGTAGATCAGTCGACGACGGCTACCAGTGAAGAGAAATGGCATCGTCCGTGTTATCATCCGCCTCCAAATCAAATTTGAATCACATCACATCGTCAAGAAAACGTCCGTACGAAACATCTGTGGCATCGAATAGTGCTAGTGGTAACGGTTTTGTGAGTGTAAACGGAAACGGAACTTATATGGAACGGAACGGAACCAAGGATTCGTACGTCAAAGGTGCGACATCGTCGTTGACCTCGTCCAGAAGTGTGTCGCGCGAGCCTAGCTGCCCATCAACCAGTGGTGCTGTCGAATTTTCGGTGAGTAGCTAAATTTATCTATAATAGTTTAGATTTAAGGATTCTTATTTAGTACTGTGTAGAGCAAGTTCAAATTGGTTTATTTGAGCCTGAATTAATTTATGACGGGATAACAGGAAAACCTTGCATTTTCGACTATGAAGTATCCCCCTACTTGCCAACCTTCTGAATGTAATATGCAAATGCATTCTGACTAGTTTGCAGTCGTCGATGCCGGCTGTAACACAAATAGTGCTCAGTGATAGTCGCTGTTACAATCATAGTTTAGCTATGATAACTCAGTCGGTCGCTCCTAGCTGAACACACCTTTAATGTTAATGTTTTTTTTCTATTAGTTCAGTATTCGCGTGTCAATTAAGACCGATTTCAGGACAAACAAATATGGAAATTTTGTTTCCCTCAATTTTGGTTTATACAATATATTTTGGGCGCTGAATCCAAATTTTAACTTTGCCACCTCGAAAAAGTGATGCGTGATGATTTTTACGTCAGATGGATGGTTAAGGTGCTCTAGCTCTAGTTGAAAACATAAATGCAGATTTTATAACGGTCATCAAATCTAGAAGTTTGCTAATTCTCAGAAAAGTGCCTCAATGTGTTGGCTTTCGAATGGTATTTCATTTTTATGGTTTTTGATTTAAGAAGTTAATAATATTGGTTTTCGAGTAATAAGCGAAAAATTGTATTTTTTACCGTTTTTTAAATTTTCGTCAAAATCTAACGCCTTGACCATCCATCTGACGTAAAAATCATAGTTTTTTATAGGGAATTCGATGTATTTTATTTTTGTCCTTTTCCTTTTTCCGAAAGTTAGTATTTTCGATGTTATAGGCAAGAAAGCGAAAAAAGCGTATTTTTCGAGTAGTTCCGGGCAGTTTTCTCGGAACGCATCTCTTTTTCGCGGTGGCAAAGTTGAAATTTGGATTCAGCGCCCCAAAACCAAAATTGGGAAACTTTTTTATTGTTTTCTCCGTTAAACCACGCCATTACTGGACAGGGTGTATACAGGGTGTCCCGTAATGACCGCACATGGGCAGTCATATAGCTGCCATAGGAACGACCGGTTCAAAAATTCGTTTTTGTGAGAAAAACTTTTTTATTTCTAAAGATATCTTTTTCAAATTTCACACTAGTCAATATAGTATCTTTAGTCAAATCACATTCCCAATTTGGTGTATTTTAAATAGTCTATCATATAGCTGTCATAGGAACGACCCTTCCAAGAGCAAGTTTTTGTTAGAAACTTTTTTATTTCTGAAGATATCTTTACCAAAATTCATATTATTCAATCATATTCACTGCCAAATCACGTTCTTAAATTTGTTTGAAATCGACCCACTATTTCATATACCTCTCATAGGAACAGTGAAATCGGAACAAGTTTTACTACTAATTTCAAAGTGGCAAATGCACCATAAGTCACAAAGAAGGTATGATATCATTCACGGGAAGGATATCATACCTTCGGCAAGCTAGCCGACGGCTAGCTTGTTTTGTTTTAATTTAAAATAAAACGAGGATTTTTATCATTTTGCCCCAAATTTTCGTTTACATAATGTACAAATTTTTTGTAAAAATCCAATCTCTATTTTGTTGTGGTCAAATCGTACTAAGATCATTCCGCCCTACTATAGTTTCTTAATTTCCCACAGTTGCTATACGAAAATCATTTAAGTCAAAAACTTACCTTTTTCATTTAAAGTTTCGTTCGTTATTTTTGCGTAACAGCCTTGTCGAATTTTAAAATTGAAATATTTTGAATAAGAAAGGAAAGATAATTTAATTTCTTATCTTTTTTTTATTTTGCTTTAGAATAAGTGTAAGAAAATGAACGATGTATCTGGTGACACTACAAAAGGAATGGTGGGATGGGCTGTATGTACAATAGTTTTCCAAAGAGAACACGATATTGTTTAAGGCTGGAAGGTGGTCATTTTGAACACTTATTTTAAAATGAAATAAACAAAGTGAGATTGTCATCCATTTATCATTCAAAATAATTTATTATTAACACTCCTCAAGGCTGTTATGCCTAGGAAATTGAAACATTTAATGAAAAAGGGGAATTTTCGACATAAACGATTTTCTTTAGCGGACCAGGACATAAATTAATAAAGTAGGGTAAAATGATCTGAGTACGATTCGTTCATATGAAAGCGGAGATTTGATTTTTTTCATAAAAATTGTATATACCTAGGTACATTATGCATTCCGAAATTCGGGAAAAGTGACAAAATGGAAGATTAAAAAAGCTATTGCGCTTTTAAATCGTAAAATCGGCGTAGTATTCGACTTTGCAACACACAAAAAGCCTGTTTTCAAGCATCCAAACTTCCAGAAATTGAAAAATAGGATAAAAATGTTAACACAATTTAATTACTATAAAATAAGGAACTAATTTTTAAAACCGGACAAGTACATTATGCATGGAAAATTTGAAGAGAGAGGTGATTGAATTTTTTTTTTGTAGCAAAACAAAAATATTGGCTTTAAACATTTTTAATAAATAAAACATTTGTCTGATTTTTACAAAATAAACTTTATATTTTAGAACATATTGGCTGCGATTACCATTTTATTTGAGTGTTGTGGTTGTCGTAGTTTCCGAAATATTGAATTTTTAGTCGTGTGAGGCGGAGAATTTAATTTAAGAAAAAATGTAAATGCCTGTAGCAGCTAAAGGGTTAAAATTTCGACAAAATGTCCCTTATAATTTTTTGTTGGAAATTGCATGAGGAATCATGTGGCACTGCCCGTGTGCAGTCATTACGGGTCACCCTGTATAGTGAACATTTGGCGACAAAACGAAAATCTTTCATTTATGGTTTGGAGTTCTCTAAATTTAGTGTGCGTGTAACGAAATATTTTATTCTTTACGAAATTGTGCACTAATGGAATGATTGGATGCCATCACTAATTCAACTGTCTTTTTGTTATTTTAATCAAATGGAATAGCGGTTAGCATTCATTCTAAAAAGGTCAAATCATTTGTGGAACGGTATCTGAGAAAACACTTTACCTTCAAATCTAAAGAATATGACATACATACACATATTCAATAGAAAGGCAGTGTCGTGACCATTAAAAAATATTCTGCCCTGTGTTTTTAAACAAATATGTAGAAATATTATATTTTGCTGGAGAAAGCAATGAGGGCGATAGAGGGCGAAATGATGACAACATTTTCTTTTCGTCTGGTATAGGCAAGTGGCGCATCGTGAGAAAGGTACCGTCGAGTACATCCCATTTTTGACATTTTCTTCAAATTTGAAGATAGAAGAAAAGAGGGAGAGGGGAAAATATGAGATCATAATTTCGAGACCGTTACACTTAGAAATATGAAAATTTACAGGAAGGTGGCTTCTCACTAGAAAGAAAAATAATTTAATTTTGATATCGCATCAAAACATCATAGGCAATAATTCAATAGAGTTTCGTAACAATCACATAATACTTCATAATAATATATTCATTTAAAGTTGAGAATATTGAGTAAAAAACAAGTCGTGCATCTGAGGGTCGGTAGGTTATCAAAAATATTCCTATCGAGCTCATGTAGGTACGAGTTTTTTTAATCAATATAATTTTTGTACTTCCTCAGTATCGATTTAAGTTTAATTTGGACGAATCAGGATTGCAAGTTATCATATTAACCATTTGTGAAAGGGTAAAGATTGGTTTGGGGAGAGTCAGTGATTCTAACTATAGTTATTCATACACTCTCTTTTTTTGAAATGCAAGTTTGCAATATCGTCTTAACATAAAGAAGATGAACTGTTCTACTCCTGAAGATGCTTAGCCTTCGGGAGTAGGTCAGTTCATCTCCTATTGGCATCAGACACTACAAAATACTCGTATTGCGGGCGAAGCCCTATACTTTTCGGCTTCATTCAAAAATTGAACATGTTATTTGGAAGTAAGTTTGGGTGCTTTTGCCTAGATACTATTTTCTCGTTTTAGACCAAGCGGTTTTGGTTAAATTTATAACTCGGCTACTAAAAGAAAAAGCACCGGTTTGAGTGAATACTGATTTTGACTTCCGATGAATATTGACAATGAAGCCTACATCTTTTTTTCGAACTTTCCAACGAAAAAATATCTACAGTAACAAATCAAAATATGCAGATGGTGACATTAACCGTCAATTAGCTTTTGAGAGCGTTTAGTCATGTCCGATTCAGCAAGATTTTCGTCAATTGGAACCAGTCTCTGTTGAAATAAATGTAGTAAATCTTCCAAAGACTTCCCTAACTCTGCGATGTATGATTTCAATCACCTTAAAAATACTATACACCTGCCTGTTCCGACGTCATCTACCAAGTTTCACTGCTACTGCCTTGTCTTTGGACATCGGCTTTTCGCAAGGTTAACTTATGAAAACATCTGTAAATACTGAATTTGTTGCCGAGTGTGAAAAAATCCGTATTCCAATATTATGACTAATAGCAGCGAATAAGTTAATCTTTTTCATTCATTGGTTATGCAAATAGTGGAAGATTTTTCATCAGAATCAGGTGCTGTCGTTAACCGGATTGTTGTAGTCTCAGCTAACCACATGGCGGCTAATATGGTGGAACTCGACTCGATTATCCAATTCTTGTTTGAGACATGACTGGAAAATATAATTAGAGGAAAAATCATTTGAATTCAATGCTCAGTGATAAGGGAGATTCAAGGTTACGCCGATTCATTCACAACTTTATACCCTGGACCTGAAATGGTATAGGGCATAATATAGTTTTTGTAGCAAGGGAAAATATAATGGCCTAAGAGCGCCTTTCCATTTATCGATATTGTCAGCTGTAATCTACAAAGCATTATGGTAATAAACCAGAGTCCGAAGCGTATATACCCTGAACTTGTACAGACCTAGTGGCGATACCAAAAGTACCAATTGGCAACAACCATATGCATTAAAAGTGAGTGAGTTCCCTATACGGCCAGTTTATAGTGGAGGTTTGCGCTCGTTCAGAAGGATCTCTGCCATTCTCAAAATTAACTAACTAACTAACCCACACTACAAATATTTGTCGAGTTTTTCAAGTCGCTACCTTCATTCTATCGAAAGTTATCGCTTATTTGAAGTCTCACTTGTGGGGGAGGTAGAGGTTTCTTTTGTCGGATCTTGCGCATTTTCAATAACAACCAACTAGATTCTAGTACAAACATTTGTCCAAAATTTCAAGTCACTAGCTTAATTTTATCGGAAGTTATCGCTTATTTTAGGTTTCATTTGTAGGGGAGGTTGGGGTTCCTTGGGTCGGATCTAGCCCATTTTTAATACCAGGTAACTAGATCCTACTCATGTTAGGTGTTGTCCGAAGTTTGTAATTGTCAACTAAATCAAAGAAGACTCAGCTTTCCCAAACTACAAATTTTATTTATATTGTATATATATTTTTTGGGGAGCGACTTACCCCCTTCTTCAGTACAAAAGCTACTTGCTAAAAGCATAAGAATATCCTGAATAATAAAACACTTCGATTGAAAACACCACTATTTAATAAACAAACTATAAACACTCGTAACTAACAACACGACTAACAACTATTCGTTTCCGTCGGATCTCGATAACGACACTTCAACTACAACTGAACTTACCGTTTCCGCTTCCGAGCGGATACTTTTCGTTGACGAACTTCCGATTTTCGACTAAGTCTCGACCACTAGTACTTACTCGGGTATCCACCAGTTAACGAATATTCCATATGGTTCAAGAATCCGCTAGTGCTCATTCAGTTGGTGATGGATGACAAATACCAACTGATGGTTCGAGACTATGATAGAGCTTAGTACAGTCTGTGTCATAAGAGAGACGTAATCCGTACATACAACAATATTATATTATTATAATTTTTGTTTTCATTATGAATATATAAATATTAAATAAATAAATATATTCATGACATTATGTTTTGAATCAGAATTCAGACATATGACATTCTATTTTTGACAAATCGCATCCTGTCGGTCGATCTCTCTGAAGTATGTATTTGGACTATGTCTTTCTTTAGTCTTAGTAAGGTATAAAAAAGTATAGACTTAATTACTTGTTTGTAAACGAATATTTCATGTATTGTCATTGCCTTTTTATCTTTTCTTTAATTATTAATTTTCCGGGGTGGTAGGTTCTGTTGTCTGTATTGATAAGATAAAAAGTTTGGTTCCCTTTCGTTTCCTTATGAATCATAGCTGCTGCAGACTTCAGTAACTAAAAAAAAACAAATAAGCGATAAGTTATCACTCTCTTTACACCAAAATGTAAGAAAGAAAGTCATATATTTCATTATTATACTATTTTTGAAAGTAGGGTTTTTTTCCAAGGAGCTGATAACGATTGACAAACAAATTGAAATTACGTCATCACTATTGGCCTAGGGTTTATTTTAATTTTCATTCTAAAAAGTGATTCATTAACATATAAACAAAGTGTAAATACATATTGTATATTTTATTATTGTATTTTAAAGCTGGAAAATGCAATGTGTTGTACGGAGCAAACAGTCTAACTGCCACTTAATTAGACGCAATACTTGCCAGCTCAACACATAATAGGTTATTCTTTTTGTTTTGTCTA
This sequence comes from Chloromyia formosa, assembly GCA_964017055.1. NCBI lineage: Eukaryota > Metazoa > Arthropoda > Insecta > Diptera > Stratiomyidae > Chloromyia > Chloromyia formosa. The sequence continues at coordinate 129,523,515 of OZ024814.1, forward strand.
TTATTGTCTGTGACTATTGGCGACCTTAAGTCAACAGAAAGTCTTAACAAATGATCGCAAAATAAATAAACTTGTCTTTTGATTCACACTGCATTGTTTGTAATTGCCATGATTTGTCGTATGATTAAATACTTTACCGGTGATTTGACGATAATCTTTATCGTCGAGCTGATTATTGCTTTGTATTTGTAAGAGGAATGCACTTACATAATAATAGATACACCAAGCTGCAATTATTCCACTGCCATGAAACTCGAATACTTTATTAGAATCAATCAAAGTCTAAAATTAACTCGTATTTATTATCGTCGAAATATCGCGGTGGTTCCTATTTATTTTTATTCTTGTTTATTACCTCATATTTCATATACTCTCGTCTTTGATAAGACGAGGCAAAAAAAGAGCCAAGAGACAATTGAATAGCGCCTTCTTCCAAGTCGAGTGGGCTAGAGAGAAAAGTTGTTAATTATTTATGCGCTACGTATTCCAACAAGTACATACAATCTAGTCTAGTCGTCAGGTAGTTTTCCTAAAACGAATTGTAGTGATTTTTTTCTGTTTATGTTTTTTGGGGTGACGATTACGAATCAGGGTACAAATCACAAAAATTTCTCTTAAAACCGACTGCGGGTCAAAAAATCTAAACATAACTTAATACTAAAGTATATGTTCCCCAGATAAATAACTTCTATTTTTGTTTTCTTGAAAGTACGTTAAATTTTCGACAATTTAATATATAAAACTGTTCCGCACGTATAGATTTTTCTGAGGAATAGTTCTTCAAATATTGAATTTTTTTTCATATGTGTTTTTAGGAGTGCTTATTACGAATCTAAGGTTTGCCCCATTTTTTTTAATTGAATAATACCCAAAATAACACAAAAAAAAAAAAAAACAACTTTACTTTTAACATATTTTGAAATTTATGAAAAAAAGTGAGAAAAAATGGAAGATATTGAACAGTTCCATAAAAAAGGTTAGCGTAACTTTTTTTGTATGTTCAATAGTTTTCGTGATAAACTAAAAAGGAGCAAATCATCCTTTTTTTAGTTTGGAAATACATATCTCGAAAGTTACGTAAAAAGTGGCGCTAACATTTTTTATTGCTATAGATCTTGCATTTTGTCTTAGAGAATTTTTCGCTAGGATCGTTTTCAAAATATTTTCCATTAACCTAGAGTGTCTTTTTTTGTGGTTTTAGGCTTAAACTCAAATTCCACAAAAAAGGGGAAACCTCAGACTTGCAATGAAGACCCAAAAAAAAAAAAAAAAAAAAAAAATACACCAAAATTAATTTTAAAACAGTTCCCATAAGCACTTAATGACGAGGCTAATAAACAAAAATAACGTGGTATTCTGTTGATATGTTACATTATTATTATTTTGATTGAATACTGCATGTAGCTCCCACAGTAATCTGTATCAGCTATTATTTGTATTTATATGAATGAATCCCAATCGGCCGCTTACTCTATTTTATATGAATCCATGTTGGATGGTGCATGGTCCGATCGAGTACAAAGTCCCAATGAATTTACAATTTGTCGTATGTGCAAGTATGTTACTGGCATTGATCGCTAGTTCGAGAATGGGCCGGCTGTGTTATCTGGTGCTGTTGTGATGAATCAATTGGATGACAGATTATCATCTAAATAAATGCCACGCGGGTCCAATGATTCTAGCTCTGACAGAATGCTTCTCCGGAAATTCATGATTACAGCAGATCATTTCTAAATTGGTAAAAGAACAATTTTTAAATCATTAATGAATGACGTTTTTTTTGTTCTTGGGTTAGAGTTAATTTGTTTTTAACCCATTAATGCCTAATGGGTATTTAAATACCCATAAAAAAACGGTGCATTCAAATAGGCATTTCTCATTGTAGGTTAGCAATATCACTTTCATTTCTTTAGATTAAGGATAGTGCCGCAAATACTTCCTTAGAAGGAATTCGGAAAAAACATCCCCAGTCGAAAATAAATAAATTTTTGGATTCCACGAGATGAGCGTCAATTTGGCTATATTAATGGGAAGTCGGGGGGAACTTTGTTAACTAATTAGGTTCTAGTGTCCTTTATCTAATAAAAAGAAAAAAAGTCACGGTAGAATTGATTTTTGGAGTTCCAGACGTAATTTACGTATTTAAATACCCAACAGGCTTTGGTATGAACAAAATGTACGTGAAATCTAAGGACATGAGTATCTTGATGAATGAAGACCAATGTATAAAAAATCGTTTTATCATCTAAATTATATAGAATATAGTCATACAACAACATAAGAAGACATTTCGTCTTTTTTCACCTTTCCCAAATCCCAGGATACACAATTTTGCTACAGCGAATGTATGCAAATCATGTAGACTTAGAACTCATTAAAGCCTGTTGGGTATTTAAATACCCATCTCATATCTCCGCTCATCCTGCATATCGATCAGAAATTTTGCAAATATACTATTATAACTAGTATTAATTTTCTAACAAAATTCCAAAAAATCGCGCGACGGTATCTATGGGCAGGATTTAATGGGCTAAAAGGTTTGGAAGAACATTATTTCTGGAAGGTATCAATAGAACTTCTACGAGTAAGTTCAGTGAGATCATCATCGTTGTGGCGCAACAGCTCGTCGTCGGACCTTGGCTGTCTGGATAGTTTTCCTGCAATTGTCTCGGTCAAATCACCGCGACGTTCTGCGTCCGCATCAACTGAACTTTATCATCCAGCTCTCGGTCTTTCTCTCCTTTCAAAACTAGCTTAGGCATTCGGTTGTCTTCCACGTGTCCTGCCCATTGTAGTCGTTGTAATTTAATGATCTACGAAACTTCCAGCTTATCGTAAAGGTGGACACACATTAGCGTCCACCCCCACGCACTACGGATTCTGGGTTGGACGCGGGACACTTTGGATTTTGGATGCAAGTGTGTGTCCACTTTATAGGTTGTACAACTCAAGGTTGTACCGGATTCGCCATCAATTTCCGCCACGAACTGCTTTGAATTTTCTTCGAAGGATCTTCAGTGTCCAGTGAGAATCTTGAAATAATTTTCAAACAATTTGCAAAATTAGGGCTTATTTCTTTCTAACAAAACAAAACTAAAAAGTGTAAAAGCCGTTTTCACAATATCTGGTTAAAGTTTATCCTATAGAAAAAGGCTAAACACCACCCATCCAACAGTTAAAAATTTATCAGACGATAATTCCAAACAGCTGATACGAGCAGCTACAACTGTTTACGTTTGCACATTCAAACGAGACAATTAAACTGGCCATAAAGGACAGAGTTCTGGATATTTATTCGATGGAAGAGGATTTGAAATCAACTCAGCCGGAAGTTATTGCTGAGAGACGGTACAGACGTGAGACATAGAGGTCATCATGATGATGATCAGCAACACGCTCAACCGAGTTATTTACCCCAAATGGGTAGGCATTAACAACTGAGTGGGCTCATAGTCCGACACTTAAATAATAATTAATTACCCATATTACTCGTATGCTATAAGCTCAAACTAAAGTGTTCATTATCAACTCTTAATTCTCATAAGTGTGTGAACCATTTCAAAACCTATATACTCGTGTATTACAATTGCGTCGAGGTCAGTTTCTGCTTGACGAAGTTCAGAATGACATATCGCGTAATAAAGCTGACGAATACGGGAAGAACAAAATACATATTTTCAATTCCAATACCGGAAATAAATCCCCGAAAATATTTCATGTATTATACTCGGCATTTTTTGTTCCATGTGAGAGCGTCCGTATCCGGATTTATTGGGCAATTACTTCAAAAAGTGCGCATTTAAAAATAAACACTACGACCTGATATAAAAATAGGAAAGTTGAAAATTGGGTATGTAGGTTATTATTACATAAAAAAAATCGAATTAAATAATATCCAGATAACGCAAGTGGCTTTTATCAGTATGCATTTTGTTTATGTGATAATAATGAGTGTTGGATGTTCTCAAATCTCTCATCAAAACATCTAGCCCCGGATCTTATCTTGTTAGATACGCTGATATCACTTTTTTTTTAAATTTACACGTGATGATGGATGTGCACAGCGATAGTGTGGATAAATTTCGTAAACATTTTATCAGGGTTCAAAAATAAACTACAATACAAAATGAACTTGAAAATAAAAATAAGTTTGATATTACATTGGAGTGTGTTGGTGTGTACTATAGCGTGTAAATGCGGAGCGTAGTCAATGCGAAAGTTTTTGTCGTTTTTAACTATTATCGAGGAAGTCTACGATTTTTTTTTTAATTTATTGCGATCCTCTCTATCTCTAATTGCCTTGACCCCTCCAGGGGCTTGGGCTCGTCAACATCTCTAGCATTTCTATGCTTTGTTGACGTTTCAATAGCATATCTACTTTTCGGAAGTGCAGTTGCTAGCATGCATGCACCTCCTATCCGCGCCGTCTTTATACTGACAAGCTCGGAGCACTGTGACAGTTCTATTAGTACTCACAGGCAGGTACTTGATCGCGCCGAGATTTGATCTGCAAGCTCTAGATTAGTATCGTAGAGCGGTGACCGAACGATCACGGCCACGGAGCGCGATCCAAGGAATGATAAATGAGATTTAAAACAAATGCGGCGAAAAAAGTGTTCAAAAAGGATTAATTTTCTTCGTTTCTAACAGGGAGAAACATTGTATCGCCACACATCCACTTCCATGTTGATACTTCAAATCTTAATACAAATTTTTACAATGGGCGAGTTTCTATGACGGCTCAGTTTTCTGATTCTTGGCTCTTTTTTTTTCGATTTTCTTAGAATCGCTTTCCTGTGCGATCAATTTTCTGATTCTTGGATCCTTTTTTCTGATTTTCTTAGAATCGCTTTCCGGTGCGGTTTCGATCTAGTGGAATATGATCCAGCAAATGTCATCTTTCGCTTTCAGTGAACGCAGACACAAATAAAAAACATTCTCCAAAATTGCTTCAGATCCGATTCCCCCAATCATGATTTGTCTTCTAAGCAGCACGGTCCCAGCTTTTAAATTTCTGACAAAATTGAACTGCTGACTACAATTCTAAGTATGAAAATGATTAGTTGTTTTATAAGACAGTGTTAATTTTTTTTTGGCATAGCGTCGTTTTTTTCTTAATTCAATTTATCATAATCAGGTCAAAGATTGTTCGCATTTATCATAACCGCACTGAAATGACGGTAATATCCCCGCCGTGAATTATCAACTGTGAACTGGCAAAACGGTCAAGAGATTATTATTCCTAGTGACCGGAAAAAAACATTGTGATTCATTTGATAGGATCATGACATTCGCGTTTGAATCGAGATTATAAACATCGTTAAATAGTTTTAAAACAGAGTTGATACGTTTTGTTTTGTAAATGCAGGTGGTAAAAGCGTTGGTAAACTAAAAATTATTCAAGAAGTGTCCGGATTTGAATTCTTTAATTACTGGGTTGAAGGTAAACATGTAGTGAGAACTTGGGCAAGAGTGAAATCGGCGACCGTATGAAGTCTGATTTTCGCGTTTTAATTCCTTGTATAAAATGTTAATGAAGCTCATTCATTTGACAAGCGGAAGGCGAGGGTGGTTGTGCGAAATGCCTTGTTGACGTTTCGGTAGAGTATAAATTTCGAATAGTGCAGCTGCTAACATAGCTTAGAACGCTGTGGGAGATCTAATAGTATCCACAGGTAGTTTCTCTAATTTTATTAACGCGCCGGAAAATGAACCCCTGATCTCTAGACTTAAGCATCGAGCACACCTCACGGCTACCGAGCGCGTAATTGAATAGTGATTACTTAAAAAAAAATTTCGGTGTGGTGTTCCTACTCGATCCAACTACCTGTAAATTAAAGGTATATAGGAAATTTTTAATTTTTTGGAACATGTGGGATACGGTTATTCTTGGGATGGTCTGGTCAAACACAGCTGTGTGCTTTATTTTCTCCTCCATCTGGATCTTCCTCTTCATGACTTCTAACCATTTTTCTTTGCAATATCCAAAATTCGCATTTATTGTTGTATCCCGCTTCGGTCAATGGGTACTTACCAACCTGTGGATCATGCTGTTGTACGCGGCCATTTTTTGTGGGATGGTATGATATTATGTTGTAGGTATCGTACTCTGTGTAGCTGTCGGTTCGCTATAGACCAGTTTCCGTTGTTGTTCAAGATGATTAAGTCCAGGAATGGTATTGTTCCATTTTTTCCAATTCGGTAGTAAATGTGTTATTGGGGTGAATCTTATTTATTACCGAAAGGACCTGGTCTATTTCATCCCTCTTTACCAACGGCAAATACGTCGTATCTCTACCAAACTCTAGGCATTATCCCCTTGGACTCAATTGCGTCTTCTATTGAAGTTATGAACAGCTCCGTCAGGGGCGGGGAAAGCGGGTTGCCTATTGCCACTCCGGAGGTAGATTTATAGTAATCATCCCGAAATGAGAAGTTGTTTTCATTCATGCAAAGCCAATCGAGCTTTGCCTAAACTCTAACTTTCCTCCTGCATTCCGGGGCGGTACCAAACTTGTTCAGCTAACATTCAAACTCGAAGATCGCATGTTCGACCGGTGTATAAGGGAATAATGCCTTTATATCGAACGCTACCAAACTGATTTATTTTCAGAACATGCTTTAACACTCTGTTGATACCTACCAGAGAGAAAAATAGAGTAGACTATGTAAACACCTGGTAGAGCGCTAATGTAGAGCTCTACCAAAAAAATGCTCTACAGAGTTTACGTAGAGCGATATTATGGTAGAGACACTTTCTGGTGTAAACGTCTCTCGTAGATCAAAGTTTTTTCTAGGTGTGGTTTTTTTTGCACTGCGGTGGGGTTAGTTGGGGGTTATCTGGGTTAACTTACACACATTACACAAACAACATTGCCTTGTTTTTTGTGTAATGTGTGTAAGTTAACCGGGATAACCCCCAATTAACCTTCACCGCAGTAAAAAAACACGCCTTTTGTAGAGCTCTCGCTTTCACTTGTCTAAAAGTAGCTTAAAAATGATAAAACCGAACTAAAAGTTATGGAACTCAAAGAATGAATGAAATTTGTTAACAAACGTAAATTATAAATCGATCAACTATGATTTTTCTGTCAGTTCAAATTCCCTTTTTACAATTTTCTTTCTAATAATTTATTTAGTTTTTGTCTTGAATTATTGTATTATAAATATTGACGCTGAAGCGGGAAGTATCGGTAATTTGAAGTTATCATTAAAATCAAGGCATCGATCAGCAAAAAAAAATCTTAGAAAAACATTAGTATTGGCATCACTTTATAAATCCCCTTGAATTGGATTTCAGCGTTATGCATCAACTGGTTGGTATATGTATTTATTAAATCTGCCTTCCTGCTTTCTTGGACAAATCAGTTTTGAGTATTTCTATTGTACATATGTACAATACATATGCATTCTTTTTGTTGTTGCGTAATTTTATATGATTAGCTTCATTCATTGTCACTTATTGGATTCAACGGCCGTTCCTAATACGATTTGAAGGCATGCGAGCAGCTCAAATTGCAGAAACGTACTCATATGCGAAATGTACTCGGTACAAGTATATATGTATGTATGTATGTATGTATGTACGAGTATACCAGAATCATGACTACAGAAATGCTGAAGCAATAGATAACGTTCCAATCAAGATAATCCAATTTTTCACCGTGACTCAGTACTATACCTCAAAATTGTTGTTTCTGCTACATGAATCAGAAAGTTTTCACAATTTTTCCCCACAACTTACTGATTCATCCTGCTTGAAAATATCATCAGTTTTCTGCCATACGGAGATATGACACTGAGCAGTCGAAACAGAAATGTGGTTCACACATCTGTTGTTTATCGATTGACCTGGAAATCGGTGCAATTGATTCTTGTTGTTTTATCAAATTATTTTAATTTCCTTGTTTATCAGCGCAGAGGGGAGAATTATATTGTACTTTTATGTAAAATATATATCCATTAAATCTATAAAAAAAACACGGGTGGGCGAAATTGTTAACTTCGATTGACAGCCAAGCCTGCTAATGTCAATATTAATTAGCAGCAGCCAAAAATAGCAGGTAATTGCTAATTATTAAATTCATAAGAACTGGAAAAGTATACTCGTAAGTGTTTCTTCGTCGTCGTACTTCCAAATTCATCGTGATTGTTTTCACCCTTCACCCCGTTCATGCACACAACATCGGCACTTAGTGATGCACTTCACTTCATTAAGCTCGATAAATCAAAATATATCTTGGTCATTTTTATAGACTTGAGCAAAGCTTTTGATACAGTTAACCATTCAGTGCTGTCAGAAGTGTACATAATATAAACTTGTCATCAGAGGAGTCGCTGGTAATTTGATTAAAAGCTATTTGAAAGGCAGACCAATTATCACCGAGTTTCAAAATAAGACAAGTGAGGAAATGTTGATGAATTCAGGGGTTCCACAGGATTCTATCCTAGGCCTTACATTGTATCTCCTACGTTAATAATCTTAAGCCGAAAATACACCATGCGGAATTCCTGTCAGGAAAAAACTGATCAGGCCCGGTCTTGAGGAATTCCGGATCGTGTATGGTCGTTTCAGGCCTCCTTCAGGAAGGAAAATCGTTCTTGCCAGGCCTCCACGACACACGTTCCGGAATTTTTCTCCGGAAAAATTGATCAGGCCTGGCTTTGAGGAATTCCGGATCGTCAATGGCATGTGCAGGCAAACAAATAATAAATTGTATTCCGGGGGATAACCGAACCAGACCACTGATGTTTTGGGTTCCCTTTCGGCGGTTATTAGTGTAATGGTTGCGATTGTTGTTCTGCTCTTTATCTGGACTGTTGAAAAAAAACGCGCCTGTTATGTTCATTGTGAATTATCGAATATTTATCTGAAGTTAGACTTCGGAATGGTTGGCGGACGGCTTAGATGGCCTCACGCTCGCATCGGAGTCCGGGTCTAATGGGACCCTCGGTATCTGGTTTCCCTACTCATCAGGTGCTGCTTTCGATCTGTCGGTGGAAGCAGCACGACCAGACCAGAATATGGTTCATTACAGGGCAGCTTCTACTGCGAGGCCTGCTAAGAAGTAGGGGCTAAGGGCAGAGTGTGCTGCGAAGAGAAAAAAAGAAACGAACTGGGCTCATGAGCCAGCCGGTAACTATTGTAGAGGGGAAAAATTAGCAAAGAGAAAAAAAATACTACATCTCCCATTATTTAGATTATCAACAGAGTTCAGAGAATCACGATGATAGCACAGGCATTCCTGGCAATAATTAAAATTATGATCTCTGAAAACTGTTGAGCATCTCAGTAATAAAAAAATGCAATACTAGGCAATCAGCAGTTTTAAACTGATGTGAAAGGACAATCCTGGCAAACAAAAAGGTACCCAGGGCTCCTTCGCGCTTTGTCCGGAAACCAAAGAAAGCATTTATGGAAACCTTAGGTACGTGGCTAAACCTCAAAATATAGTATAACACCGGCATTGCCTTGTTGAACTGACTCTAAAAGTATAATATACTCTGTAGGAAGGATGGGGGTGCTACTGAGGAAAGGACAGCTACTTGAAGTAAAGTGGCTAAGTCCTAAGACTGAGAGCAAGTACCCTTAATGTGCCTGTGGGGATGCAAATCGGTGTCCTTACCAGAAATGGACCCCACGTTGGGCGCCAAATATGCAATGGGCGGGTTGGTGGGCATCCGAAGATGCGCGTGGGGACGGAGCCTATGGTAGCATAATAACCCCGAAGGTCGGGTAGTGCCATCTGGCGAAGAAAAAAGCCACTAAACGAGCCAAGCACCGGCTTATGCTTGCTGTAGGTCCGTTCGGGAGACGTGGGTGGGGCTGTCGCCGCTCGTTGTCCTTGTTGTATTATTAGGCCTGGGGAAGACAGCACAAACAGGGGAGGTAAAATTGGGAAATAAACGATAACGATGGAATGGTTGGCGGACGGTTCAGATGCCCTCGCGCCCGCGTTGGGGTCCGGGGCTAATGGGACCCTCGGCCTCGGCTTTCGTACCACCGACAGATCACTACTAATCAGTTTCTTCTGTCGATCTGTCGGTGGAAGCAGCACGATCAAACCAAAATATGGTTCATAATTAATCACCATTGCAACTTGCTTTCACCAACTATGGCTTATTTAGCGTTAACCGCGATAATTAAAATTAATTATTTTATTTTGTAAAATTACTTTTTTTCGCATTCCCTCTAGTCAAGGTATTTTAATTAACAACAACAGACGCAGATATAAAATAAGAATATTGAACCTTGTTGCGCCTCCTAGACAGTGTAGTAACACTGGTACTACACTGTCAAGGTAATTAACAACAACAGACGCAGATATAAAATAAGAATATTGAACCTTGTTGCGCCTCCTAGACAGTGTAGTAACACTGGTACTACACTGTCTAGGAGGCGCAACAAGGTTCAATATTCTTATTTTATATCTGCGTCTGTTGTTGTTAATTACCTTGACCTCTCCAGGGGCATGGGCGCGTCAATATCTCTAGCATTTCTATGCCTTGTTGACGTTTCGATAGCATATCTACTTTTGGGAAGTACAGTTGCTAGAATGCATCTCTCATCCGCGCCGTCTTTATACTAACAAGCTCGGAGCACTGTGAGAGTTCTATTAGTACTCACAGGCAGTTTTTGATCGCGCCGAGATTTGAACTCCGCGCTCTTGATTAGTATCGTAGAGCAGTGACCGAACGACCACGTCCATCGACCGCGATTTCATTCCCAATTAATGTTTGGGGTCCAGGTATCTGTTAACCAAAAATCCAATCTTAGTTCCATTTGTAGTATCTATTTGCACTAATTTTGTTTTGTTTTGAATGTTTAATGTTTTACCTCCCTCATTTCTCTTTTCCCTTCCAGGGAAATGCTGAAAACAGCTTCAGAATTCACTGAAATTATGAAGAAAGCGCCATAGCACACTGATCTCCTCATTCCCTGTAAAAAATTTAGTATTGAGAAACCGTCCCATTGAGTTTTATTTATATAGATTGAAAACTTTCTGAGCCATAAATAGATGTATAAATAAATAATTCCACCTCATGGAGAGATTTCTTGAACGTATTGAGGAATCCATCGGATCCATCCATACCTAGCTTTTTTCTGAAGCTAGACGGGCCGTGTTCAGTATTTCGCTTGATGCGTATTTCCCCCCGTATCAATTCGCTGACGGCCAATGTCTTAGCGATAAGACAGTTTGGAAAAGGCAGATAGCTGTAGCCTGAATGGCTGACAAACACCTAAGCGTCTCAGGTCTAGTAGGATGGAATGACTTGCGTAGTTGGACCTGCTACATAGTTGTGTGGGCTCCAGCACGTTTATTAAACCATCTGAAGCAGCTATCTCCGAGGCCATCCCCCGAATGGGGTTAAGCGACGTGCTGACAACTCGTCCTTGTAAAAACCACTCCATGTCAAGAAACCTGGAACAAAAGCCTCGGATTGGACGGATCAACAACGACGACCACGCAAACGAATAAAGGATTATTCTTTCGGATCCTGGAATGTACGCTCCCTGAACAAACCGGGGGCCGAGAAGGCCCTCCTTCAACAGGTCGAAAAGTACAAACTGAGCATTACTGCAGTCCAGGAAACAAATTGGCTTGGCAGCGAGATTAATGACAAGAAATCGCACACAATTTTTACAAGTGGCAAACCATCGGGCCGCAAGGAGTTTGGAGTAGCATTTATAGTGGACAATCACCTCAAACCGCATATTACTGACTTCAAACCCATAAATGAACGGCTGTGTGCGATTCGCATCAAGACTCGATTCTTCAATCTCTGGCTCATCAATGTGCATGCCCCCACTGAAGTTAAAGAAGACGCAGTAAAAGACGAGTTCTACGCCCGCCTTGAAACTCTCTTCGACTCACTTCCAACAAATGACGTCAAATTGCTGCTGGGAGACTTTAACGCGAAAGTCGGGAATGAAAGTTGGCATCGGGGGACCTCTGGAGGCCACAGCCTCCATGAAGAATGTAACGATAACGGCCAGCGACTTATCGACTTCGCCTGCAGCAGGAATCTAGTCGTAAGCTCTACGTGTTTCCCGCATCCACGCATTCACAAGCAGACCTGGAAGTCTCCAGACGCACATACCGTCAACCAAATTGACCACGTCCTCATTTGCAGGAGATGGGCGTCTAGTGTCATGGATGTCCGCTCCTATCGAGGAGCAAACTGCGACTCAGATCATCACTTGGTGAAGACGACCTACAGATGTAGAATCTCCTCAGTGCACCAGTCAAGAATCAGCCCTCCCAAAATCTTTGCGGTTGATAAGCTCTTGAGTGATGCTACAGCGGTGGCGTATACTACCGCCCTTGAGGAAAAACTATCACCTATGCTACACAACATCAGCAACACAGGCGCCCATGGGTTCTGGGAAGAACTCAAGGGTACCATCAAGGATGTCGCAGAGAAGGTCGTGGGATATAAAGCCCGGCGAGCGCGAAATGACTGGTTCGACGAAGAATGCAAAAATTCACTTGACGCGAAAAACGAGGCCTACAGACAATGGATTCAACGAGGAACCAGAGCCAGAAGAGAAAAATATGACGAGCTACGGCGAATATCGAATAGAATAATTAGACGTAAGAAACGTAAATACTTTGACGAGCAGTTGCTGAACATAAACGAAAACTTAGCTAATAGGAACACCAGACAAGCGTACAAACTAGTACATACAATTAAGAACGGCTACCAACCCAGGACTAGCCTTTGTAAGGACAACGATGGAAACATCATCAGCGACACCGATGGTATTAACAAGCGATGGGCCTCTTATTTTGAAGAGCTTCTAAACCGACCATCTAACATCCCCACACAGGAAGCTCTCGATGATATTGTTGATCTAGGCCCACCCATTCAACCCCCGACAGTAGAGGAAGTTGATCTCGCGTTGCGGTCACTAAAACGAAATAAAGCGCCGGGCGCTGACGAGATCCCAGCTGAACTGCTAAGATTCAGTGGAACGAGTCTAGTTGATGCCATACATCAATTACTCCTGCGAGTATGGGAGAACGAGGAGATCCCAGACGATTGGCGCAGAAGCATCATCTGTCCAATCCATAAAAAGGGAGATAAATTGCGGTGTGAGAATTACAGGGGCATCTCACTAGTTTGTACGTCCTATAAAATTTTGACGAAAATTCTGGAAAATAGAATAAAACCGTACGCAGAACGAGTCATTGGCGAATATCAAAGCGGTTTCAGACCTGGTCGCTCCACAACCGATCAGCTCTTCTCAGTCAAACTGATACTCCAGAGGTGCTGGGAATACAACGTAAACGTATACCAAATCTTTGTCGACTTCAAGCAGGCATACGACAGTATCGATCGTGGAGTACTGTACAACATCATGCTGCAATTTGGTATACCAGCAAAATTAGTGCGACTGACAAAGATGACGATGACCAACTCCGTCTCACAAGTCAGGATCCAGAATAGACTTACTGATCTATTTGAAACACGCACTGGTTTGAAACAGGGCGATGGACTGGCACCGACGCTCTTCAACCTAGCACTGGAATACGTTATTCGGGCCATGAATATGGACAACAGCAAGACGCTGCTCATCAAGTCGACACAATTAGCAGCGTACGCCGACGACATCAACATCATGTCCCGAAGATTGGCTGACGCAGAAGAACTTCTGCATACGCTCGATACCGCTGCAAAGGAAGTTGGATTACGTATTAACGAGGGTAAAACTCAAATAATGATGCAATCGGTGACAAGGACACCTGCACAACCAAGCATCAATGTGGGGGACCTCAACATCGAGTTCGTGAACAACTTCATCTACCTGGGTTGCAACCTGTCAAGGGACGCCAACGAAACTGACGAAATCAAGCGACGGATACAGTTAGCTAATAAGACTTTTTTCTCGGTTCTCCCCATAATGAAATCGAAACATGTGCACAGAAACACGAAGCTCCGCGTGTACAAAACCATTATACGACCAGTGCTATGCTATGGCTGCGAAGCATGGAGCCTAACTCAAGCCTCCGAAAACATGCTAGACACTTTCGAACGTAAGGTTCTACGGCGAATTTTCGGGGCTGTTTGCGATCGAGATGGATGGCGCATCCGGTACAACCATGAGTTGTATGAAATGTACGATGAGCTGCAAGTCTCGAAAATCGTCAAACTACAACGACTTCAATGGGCAGGGCATGTACAAAGAATGGACGATGATCGCATGCCTAAGAGAGTAATGAATGCAGAACGAGTCGACGGAGCGAGACTGCGAGGACGACCGAGATCTCGTTGGGAGAGCTCAGTAGGTGTGGACGCCGCGCAGCTGCTGGGCTCCCAAAATTGGAGGACGCGGTCACGTGACCGAGATAATTGGAGGACAATGATCCAGGCGGCCAAGGCCCGACGTCGGGCTGTCGCGCCACGATGATGATGATGGTATTTCCCCGACAGTCTGCTCTTGAAGTGTGGCTTCTTGTAATGTCAGGTCCATTCTTTGAATTTTAGGGGTTTCTCCAGTTTTGAGCTATATATTTACATTCGCTGAACCTGACAGCATCATTCCAACGTACTTTATGACACATCGGATAGTGTGTTGTGTACCCATTGTTAGAGACTATCTTGAGGGCTTGTTTAGAATTCGTTGACATTCCTCGCATCTAGGCAGGCTGAAAAAAAGCGTCAAAAAGCTCAAATGACCTGACCCATCATCCCATAATCGACTCTATATTAAAGCTTATTTACATACAACTTCAAATCTAGCAGGATTGCATTTCACACTTATCTATTGACTCAATTCAAACTCATTTTGTTGCACTTATCGCTTTCTCTCCTACTTTTGACATGGATATGTCTTATAGCTGGGGGTCATCCTAAAAATTTGTCCGTCACACGAAATGTCTGTTTTTCTACTCGGGGGTCAGAAGAGGAAACAAGCCCATTGAAAATTTTTCCGAGTTCTATGAATGTAGTGGTTGGTTTACAGAGTATTTCCAATCAGTTTCCAACCAGGCTCTCAGAATTATCAAGCCAGTCTAGTTTTATTTAAATGGACTTGCAAATTTGGACAACTTCGATCAGTTCGATATTTCCAAACGAACTTGCAATGTCTGTGCAAAGACAACTGTACAATTGCAAAAAAAAAAGTGGAAAATTAGTGCGAAAAATACAAGTTGTTGTATTAGCTTGTGTAAATTTGTGAAAAACTTTTAGAAATTGTGTTCGTTTGTTTCATTATACTGTAGTTTTGTTTGTTGTATTTTATTTAAGAGCGTAAGTAAGAAAATTTTTTATTAATTATGGCCCCCAAATCTGCCGCAAAGCAAAAACGCGATTCGCGTGAGCGTAAACGGATAAGAGAATTACGCTACAGCAACGAATTTTTGGTATTTGTTCGTGATAATGCCTTTAGTTCGAGGACCACTGAGGCGGAAAAGTTTGAAGCCTTTCTCCGATCGCGTACTTCAAACACGCCGCCACGGATGAATGATGCCGAACGTGCGAAAAAATATCGCGCCTCGAAAGCCAACGACAAATCGAAACGGCAAGCCGAGAATTTTTGCTCCGAAATGATCTGGCAATCCCTGGAATACTACCCGCTCGTGCAAGTGATGCGGCAAGCCGACATCGCCTTCTCGGCCGTCCTCACCAAGATCGGCGATGGTCAACCCCTACTACCAGAGGAGAAAACGATGATCGAATCCCGCTTCGTGGAGCGCGAATTCGTCGATCGCGAGTTACCTCAATTGATTCGCCTCTTCTTCCGCACGCTCGACGTCGACCAGTTCAACGCCGACTCTATTTGCGGAGCCGAAATGATCGAGCACGTGGCCGCGGACAACTATACCGGCCACCGTACCGCCGAACAGCTCGCTAGCGTCCGCGCTAAAGTGCACAAACTCAAGCCCGATGAGACCGGCGGTCTACCGTACATCCTTCGTCTCCACATTAGTAAACCGTACATGGTTAGAGCTAATATAGACGTCCTTGATGGTCTCGTTAACGGCACGATCGGCACTTTACGCTACATCGAACGAGATGTACAAACGGGGGCGATCAAACGACTGTGGCTGTCGTTCAGCGACCCGAAAATCGGTCGTTTACTACGCGCGAAAGCCGAAGGGCACGTGCGCGCTAATCCGAATCTCGATCGTTCGTGGGTACCTATAGCGCAGCGTACTTGCAACGTTCAAACGGCGAGTAAAATCATCACTTGCAAGCGCACTCAGTTTCCGTTAGTCGAAGCCTGCGCCATTACGATCCACAAATCGCAGGGCGGTACGTACGACACGATCGTTTACGAGTACAGTAAAACCCACGATCAACAGCTCGTCTACGTCGCCCTCTCTCGAGCTACCTCGCTAAATGGATTATATCTTACGAATCGCGACGGCGACCACACCTTTTATCACCACCGCGGAAAAGAGAACCGTGAATTAAGGAACGAGTTTGCTCGTCTCGAACGCCATCATTTGAAAACGATAGGAGATACGTGCCGAGATTTTCTCAATCGTTCAACAAAGTCCGATTCTACCTCGCTCTCGTTGTGCACTTTTAATACGCAGTCGTTAAACGCACATTCCCTCGATATAAGTTCGGACTTCGTACTTCACCAGTGCAAACTACTTTCGCTCTCGGAAACATGGATCGAAAACGATCGCCTACTTGAAATAAACGGATTTCGTACGGTATCGCGTTTCAAAAGATCTACCGTTCGTTCCGCGGGTGTCACAATTTGCGAAAATATGGAGTTCTCTGGCGCTCTCCAATCGATCGAGCATGATCTCCTCAAATTCGATCAGCGGCAGATGACGGTCAAGAGGGAAGCGACGGCCCACGACGGCATCGGAGACATTTGCTCCGTGGAGACGACAATCAACGGAAAGCGCGCGCTACTCGTTTCCGTATACATTTCGCCTAATACTTCCTTAGAACGAATGCAACAATTCTTCGTTCTCAATCTTTTCGCGTATAGTCCGAAATTGAAAGGTTTGTTTGAAGTGGTTGAAAAATCTAGTTACCACGATATCCCCATACTTCTCAGCGGCGATATGAATTTGAATTTACGTGGACCACATGGTCCAAAATTTATCCAATTTATGCGTACTGAGCTCGGACTCGAACTCAGCAACAATCTCGCCGTTTCGACGTCACGCAATTCGACCTGTATCGACGCAGTATTTTCTCGCCACATCGACCAACTAGAAACGCGCGAGTACATTTCGTACTTTAGTACCCATCGTCCGTTATTATCTATAACTTCGAATTCTCCTGATTCGAATGTAGTAAATGATGTAACGTAACAATGTAATGACAAAAGCCTACTTCGCCTAACCCAACGTATAAATAAATTTCTTACGAAATTATGACGAGTATCTACACTGCCACCAGATACATCGGTACATGGATATGTCTTATGCCTACCGAAAGCGTGAGAAGTGTTTTGTCGAATGATTTCATCCAGTATAACTATACTGGGATCTTTATAAAACTTACGTCGATATCTTCAACACAACAGGCTCCACGCAGTCGGTAGCCAAAGACATATCCATGTTCCGATGTATCTGCATGCAGTGTAGATACTTTGTATCTTTTTAGTTTTATTATTAGACTTTCATCATATCGCACGACATAATCTTGGTATGAGCTCCTACAAAGTCAAGGTGCACCCGAGCGAAAGCAAATCATACGATATTTTTGTCTTATCAAATAATGCCCACATGCATACGTGTGCACATACTAATTCCAATAAATTTAACATTGATAAGTAATCTTTTTTTAAGTCGATCTATCGGCGAAAGAAGATGCAAATTAATGGTTGATAATATAACGTATGTTATACAAATGAGAGTGAAATGTCTGGTGGAATGTATGCACATGCCAGAAACCCACTTCCGCTTATACGTAAGGAAGTAAGTACTAATTGTGTATTGTATTTGAAGTGCTTGATCTGTTATGTATTCTTATTGAAGCAAACTCAGATTCTTAGACTGCTTTAGTTCCAAACAATCTTCGAGTCTGATGTCGCGATTAAAATTAATCCATCCAGATTCTCTTCTGTATTCGAAGATCCAAAGATCATGAATTCGGTGTAGAGTTTGTGGTATATGTACAGTTAGTACATTTTTCTTTAGCCTTAGATGGTAGTTGTTTGAACTTGTTTTGGGTCTTTTGTATATGGCGCACAAAGGAAGTCGTGTTGTAGTATTACAGCAAACGAGAAAATTACTCAGTTGTACCTTTGGCAACAAGATGTGAGCTGTCGATTTTCTGAAGCTTAATAAATTCATTCTCTTTGGACCATACTCTGTGATCAAATTTGAAAATTGTTTCCGTTTCCATTTCGATTCTTCATGCTTTTTGATACAAATCACAAGTTCTTGACTAGTTTGGCTTATCTGAGGCCGTAAGGAGCGAATAGTATCACTTTCTGCCATTTCCAAAATACTTTTTTCTATAATTGGCCAATCCGGACGGCGCAATGGTTAGCACGTACGCCTTCTACGCACTGGGCCCGGGTTCGATTCCTGCTGAATGCGATAATTTAGGGGAGTTACGTCTCGGACTATGAGCCCACTCAGCTGTTAAACTAGTACCTATTTATGGGGTAAATAACTCGCTTGAGCGTGTTGCTGATCAGATCACACACCTCTGCACAAGACATACCGTCACGATCTAGAAAATGAGATGATGCTAACTCATCTCGAGGCTATGGCTCAAATTGGACTGTTGCGCCAGTTATTTATTTTATAATTAGCCAATAAATAATAATAATAAAATTTACACTGACATTTTTTCCTTGTCAATATCACTTTCCCTATCAATCACAGTCGTATCGTGCGATTTTCATAAATCTGTTTAAATAATATTCTTACTAAATGTAAACGTGAATGAGATTGTTGCAAAATGATCAGGTGATATTGATTTCTACGTAAAGGCGTGCGAAAAAGTCGCGTATATTACGTTAGAGAAGAAGCAAAAAACAAAGGCACAAACAAAATAAACGATATCTAAAGCACATGCCATGAACTCACTGATAAAAAATTAACACCCCTTATCAGATTTTTATTCAAAGCGGGTGGTAGAGATTGAAAGATATAATTTTGAATCCTCTTTTCTAATTTCGCTGTGGAACTATTATGTTTTGAAAATTTTGTTCGCATAATCAAAATGGTGCATGCAGTAGAGAAAGTAAAAAATAGTCTAAGTATTTTTGTGTTTGTCTTTATATTATTTAATATGTAATCTTTCTTTCATTTTAGACAATGTGCAAGCCGGCCCCATATTCGACAGAACCGGATGCTGTGAAAGAACGCCAACTTTGCAACTATGACACTCGAATTACATATGAAATGGCCAGATCGGGTACAGCACCACGTCGTGTTCGTGTCTATGCTGATGGAATTTATGATGTTTTTCATCAGGGTCATGCCAGGCAGTTGATGCAGGTGAATTATTGGCCTTAGAGCCTAGTTTGCTGAAGATAAAAATAATTGAAAATTTTTATCGTTGGTCATGTTTTTTCGTTTCCTTTAGGCGAAAAATATATTCCCAAATGTTTATTTAATCGTTGGCGTGTGTAGCGATCAACTTACACATGAAAACAAGGGACGCACTGTTATGGATGAGACGGAACGTTATGAAGCTGTTCGACATTGTCGCTATGTGGATGAGGTGAGTTTTGATTTGGCAGTACAGGTATCCCTCGTATAACACGGTAGATGCTTTCCTGGAAAATGCCATGTTGTGGGGAAACAGTGTTATAGGAGACTAGAAACTACTATAGAACAAAATTGCGGGATGTGTTCCGAAGTTTTTTTTAAATTAAATAATTTTTAACGATCCAATTTTATAAAAAACAAACAGATTCAAAACATCATCATGACAATCTGAGCTAATTTTTTGGATTGGATTTTCTGTCCTTTAGAAAATCCTTTATTTGTTGGCTGATCCTTTATTTTAGTCTGTATTTTAAATTTTGAAAAAAAAAAAAAAATCTCACTGCACGGAGCAATTATGTAGCTCTCTTTTGATGCTTTCGCTTCTTTCAAGGCAAGGATCTTTATTGAAAAAAATAATTAAAGATTTGTGTCTAATGTTAACATTCCTGTAAAGTAAAAATTATTAACTACTTCATTTAACCTGATGATAATCTGCTTAGTCAACTTCTTCCTCAACCAACAAGTTCTGAACGTCATAGTAGCCATCCATAAACCATCATAACCTTTCTTTGGGTCAATCAACTTCTAATAATCCTTGAATTTCATTTCTTGGCGATTCAGATTCTACAATTTAAATAAATTTCATCCACTGGCATAAAACAATTGTTAATTCTTTAAATAAATCTTCTTTCGGGAGTCTCTTGTTACTAAAGCTTTTGAACTCTCAGGTTAGTAGCAGAGTCCTCGATGCTGTGGCAAATGCACTTTGTACTGATACGAGATCTTATTAATTAAGTGTCGTCCTCGCTGCTCTCGAGAGCGTTCTCTCATCAGGAGAAATGGCTGGTGGTTGTGTCGAGAGAACTTTATTTGGACCTAGTCCCGCGATTGATGCTTGTACCTCCTCGTGGTGTACTGCTGCGATGGCTGTTCTGTATGCGTTGTTGTCAAAGGGGGACCCTTTTGTACCTTTGGACGTCTCTTTCGAGGTCCCTCAAATCAGGCCTGACATGCCTTGGTGGCGGCGTCTTGTCCATAAGGTCCCTACGGTAACAACCCACCAGGTATTGTTTCGCAAGAAGTTTGTTGTGGTCCCTTAGAGGCATCATCCTCGTTTCCTGATGTAGATGGTCCTGGGATGACATCAGGAGACAGCCATTTACAGTACGGAGGGCGGCGTTTTGGCAAGCCTGGATGTTATTCCATTGTGTGCCACAGAGATTCTGTGACCACACTGGAGCCGCATAGTTGACTACAGATCTTCCGACTGCTTTGTATGTGACCAATAGGGTCTCTTTATCCTTGCCCCAGACGAAATCTTTGCTCACCTTCTCCTGAAAATTACTGAATCTACTTCTTGTTCTTTTTGAAAATATATATGTATGCATGCATGTGAATGTGGATACTTTTTCAACTATGAAACTCGTAATCGAAATCGTGTACAACTTTGCTTCCGCCGTTTTCCGATAGAGGGCTGGTCAAAATACGTAGTTCAAAAGTGTTACAAAGTGAGTTTGGACGTTTGTGAACGTATCGACATCCCCGCATTAGTAAAAGTTGTTCGCATTTTAAATAAGATTCGCGATTCAATATGTCTGTTTTCCAGTCAAGTTCTCGTCATTTGCGGGAAGTTTTGATCTTCTGCTTCCATTTGGAAAAAACTGCAGCTGAGGCTCATCGAATGCTCTCAGATAGTTACGGTGAGGTTGCTCTGAGGGACAGAACATGTCGTGAGTGGTTTCAACGTTTTAAAAGTGTCGATTTCAATGCCCGAGGACAAGCATGGTCGGAGAGAAAAAATTTTCAAAGACGACGAATTGGAAGCACTGCTCGTTGAATCACTGGGAGTGACTCAGCAAGCCATCTCGAAACGCCTCAAGGCCATGGGCATGATTCAGAAACAAGGAAATTGGGTTCCGTACGAGTTAAAATCGAGAGATATTGAATGGCGATTATTTGCATGCGAACAACTGCTTCAAAGGCAGAATCAGAAGGGATTTCTACATCGCATCGTAACCGGCGTCGAAAAATGGGTCCGTTACGATAATCCCAAGCGCAGAAAGTCATGGGGAATGTGCGGACATGCCTCAACGTCGACGGCAAAACCGAATATTCACGGCGCCAAGGTTATGCTTTGCATTTGGTGGGACCAGTTCGGTGTGATATATAGTACTACGAGCTACTGAAACCGAATGACACTATCACAGGAGATCGGTACCAAGAGAGACACGACAAAGTCATCCTCCAGCATGACAATGCTCGGCCACACGTCGCAAAAGTGGTCAAGACATACTTGGAAACCCTGAAATGGGAAATCTTTCCCCACTCGCCGTACTCCCCAGACATCGCTCCTTCCGACTACCATCTGTTTCGTTCCATGACGCACGGCCTGGCTGATCAGAATATTCGCTCGTACGAGTCGAAAAGTCGAAAGTTGAAAAGACGCGTCGAAAGACGCCTCCTTTTTCCGAGATGGAATCCGAAAATTGTCGGAGAGTTGGGCGAAAGTTGTCGCTAGCGATGGACAGTACTTTGAATAATACATCTGTAAGTACTTTTTGACAATTAAGCTTTTAATTCCAGAGAAAAACGGCGAAAGTAAAGTTGTAAACCCAATACGAAAAATGCGCATAAAGAGCCTTGAAGAGATAAATGCGAGAGTAGTTCCAAAAGTAGTATTGAGCCTGACAAAAAACATTTTTGAGCAGCTCAGGTCTATACACTCTTTGCGGTTATGCTTCAAGTTTTCCAACAAATAGCGATTCGCGTACAGCTGATCCAAAGAGTATTTTACGGTTGATAGAACCCATTTATAACTTTTCTCCGAACTAAACCTTCTGCTTTAAAAAAAAATATCATTTGGAGGCAAATCTAGTGAATAAGAAGGACCATGATCAATTATTATCTAAATTCGTCTTGGCAACTGCCGGAGTCTGAGCCGATGCACTGGCCTCATGGAACTTTTTCCCTTATATTTCTTTGCAAATGGAGTCCTTATTCGATGCCAAGTGCATTGAATTTGTTCCACGAAGCTATATCCTCAACCCTTTTCCATGTATTCGATTAACAATAATATAAAACAAGCTTGCTGAAGGTATGATACCTTCGTTGTGATTATTGGTTTATTAGCCACTTTGAAATTAGTAGTAAAACTTGTTCCGATTTCACTGTTCCTATGAGAGGTATGAAATAGTGAGCCAATTTCAACCAAATTTAGGGACGTCGTTTGGCAGTCAATATGATGGAATAATATGAAATTTGGTAAAGATACATTCAGAAATAAAAAAAGTTTTCCTAACATAAACCTACTTTTGGAACGGTCGTTCCTATGACAACTATATGATAGAGTAGTCCAATTTCAACCAAACTCGGAAATATGATTTGACTGGAGATTCTATTGATATGGTATATGACGTAGTGGTGCGATTCCGTTGGTTCTGACATATTTACAGCGTGCAATGGAAAGAAGGCTTTGTACAAAATTTCAGCTCGATAGCTTTAAAACTGAGGGACTAGTTTACATAGAACCAGACAGACAGACGGACAGACAGACGGACAGACGGACAGACAGACTGACAGACAGACAGACGGACAGACAGACGGACGGACAGACGGACAGACAGACGGACAGACAGACGGACAGACAGACGGACAGACAGACGGACAGACAGACGGACAGACAGACGGACAGACAGACGGACAGACAGACGGACAGACAGACGGACAGACAGACGGATAGACGGACAGACAGACGGACAGACAGACGGACAGACAGACGGACAGACAGACAGACGGATAGACTGACAAAGCTTAATCAACTCGTCTCATCATACTGACCAAGAATACATATAGTTTGTATGGTCGGAGATGCTTCCTTCTGTGCGTTGTAAACTTCATGACTAAGTTAATATACCCTATCACATCCGTGAAGGGTACGAGTATAATTAAGCAATGGGTGTGGGCAGTAGTTGTCTGCAGCAGAGCTATGGCCTACTGTTTTAAATGCTATTTTATTAGAATAAGAATGGAGTTAAATTAGTGATGAAGCTAGTTAGTGTTCAGTTTTTTTACCCCCCTGCTTAGTGCTATCGACGAAACTAATTGACACGGTTATTATATTAGGCGCGTTCTTTTGTAGTTCAGTGGAGGTTAATTCGGGTGACAGTTAAGCGCCTTGCAAAAAAACACGGTGTCGCTTACCGGCATCTTCACGTATGTTTGAATTTGAATTGTAACGATTTTATTTTCGGTTAAGTTTCCTATACTGCAAACTTACCGCCATCTTTGTTCTGATCTGTCGTCGTGATCTAGTCGCTGTCGCAGTTGGTGATTGCATTCCACCGGGTGAGGACGACGCCAGGGAACAAAGACTGCGGTAAGTGTTTGCCTTTGAATTATTGCAATGAAATGTATCTATGTAAAGTGAATTACGTTTATAGAAATAAACCACCTCCACATGCCCGAGAGACAAGTTAAATTCGCATTTCCTTGCATCACCACTGACAACATCTTTATTTCGCACGAGGCGAATAAATTTTGTCTATCGCCGAGTAATGAAACGTGGACTTTCGCGGAGAAGTACACGTAAAATAGCCGCCACTCAACCAAACAGTTCCATAGCCGCCGGAACTAAATTTAGTGCCGAAACATCGGGAATAATGTCATCAGCCGCCGACAATATTCCAACAGTTGCTGCCGATTGTGGAGGGTTCGATTCGACCGTCAAATCAACGAGAGACACAGCCGTGTCGTCTCAATCGATACAGTTAGATGTAGCGGCTTCGCCATCATCGCCACATGGTCCAGCCGTGCCACGAGGTGATATGCCGTTAAAAGTAACCGTACCGTCGTCAGTGCCGTTAGGCAGGACTGTTTTGGGCACAGCCGTGCCGCCGTCACAATCACAGTCATTAAACGTAGCTATGGCCACATCATCGCCGAGGGATACAGCCGTATTGCCTCCACCATTGCCGTCGACAATAATCGTGCCATATACATCGTTGCGTTCGGATGTAGCCATGCCGCTCGCATCGTTAACGACAACCGTAGCGCCTACAGCATTCCAGAGAAGTGCACCCATGCAGCCTGTTTCGATGGCCACAGCCGTGTCATCGTCATTGCCGCCGCCGCCAGAAGTAAGTGGACCATCCACCACATTGCCGCCGTACATTAGCGTACAACCAGAGGCCAGTAAGCCTGTCAATTTTTCGCCGCCTTTGGATCTGATCAGTATGCAAGATCAGATACGCAGCTTGCAAGCTCAGCTGCATAGCACACAGAGTGCACTCCAAGTCGCTATGGAAAATAGCACAGCCGCCCGTGTAACATTTGTGCCGTCGTCAGAAGTGCCAGCGACATCGTTCGGTGTGAATCGTGTTGGGACACATACACACACTATCGCCGCCATGGGACCCGCCAGCACCTCGTATCACAATTTGAGTGCCGCCGCCGTGAGTAGTGCCACAATGTTGCAAGATGTCGCTCATCACTTGCCGCATGTGTATGGTGAAACGTCACTCGCAGGAGTACGTGACAGCCGGAGTGGACACGCCGCGAAAGTGTTGCTCGACCTGCCGGAATTTCGTGGTGCTCCTGAGGATTGGCCGATGTTCCTGACCGCGTATCAACAATCGACCGCCATTTATCAGTACAGCAACTTCGAGAATTGCTTGCGCCTACAGAAGTCTTTGAAGGGTGAGGCGCGGGACTGTGTGCAATCGTTGCTGATACATCCCGATAACGTGTCAGCCGTGGTAGAGCAGTTAAAATTTCATTACGGACGCCCCGAGGTGCTGATTCGTAGCCAGCTGCAACAAATCAGAAGCGTTCCACCGATTGCCGACAACGCCTTCGAAAGGCTTATTCCGTTCGCGACAAAAACGCAGAATTTGGTGGCGTTTCTACAAGCAGCCGCCGCGGAACAACACCTGTCGAATCCCACGCTCTTGGAAGAGCTTACTTGGAAGCTGCCACTTAGTAAACGTTTGGAGTGGGCCCAATATGCCGCTTCGATCAAGCCATACGCGTCTGTCATCGATTTTAGCAATTGGCTGAAACAAGTAGCCGACATAGTTAGTGTGGTGTATACCGATGGAAACCGTCCAAGCCAGGAGTCCAAACGGAAGGTCGTCCTTCACACCGCTGAAGAGCAACGCGCGGAGTGCCCATTTTGTCAGGGTCGTCACAGCGTAGCAGAATGCAAAGATTTCCTTGCCTGGAAAGTGCCGAATAGGTGGAAGGAAGCGAAGAAACGTGGACTGTGTTTCGGATGTTTAAAATCGGGGCACATGGTGAGAGAATGCTCTCAACGAAAGCCATGCACTATCGACAAGTGTCAAAGGAAGCACCACAGGCTGTTACATGAGCGTAAGAGTGTAGCGAAAGACGAGCGAGAGTCGACTGGAACGATTCCATCGAAGAGCGGATCCCCGGCCATGGATCACTCAACTGGGAGCGAAGCAGTTCTAAGCTGTGTCGCTAGTGCGGGTGACAAGAGCGAGCTGTTATTTCGAGTTGTACCAATCGTGCTCTACGGTCCGAACAGCCGAGTCGAAACTCATGCCCTGTTCGATGAAGGATCATCTGTCACCATGATGGATAGCTGCCTAGTAAGGGAACTAGGACTGAAAGGACGTCACAGCAGTATAAGTTTGTCATGGTATGCTGGGAAATCGACTCAAGAGAAGTGTTCTTTGGTTGACCTTCATATTAGTGGCATTGGAAGGAAGACAAGGTACGTCTTGAACAATGTGTATGGAGTTCCTAATCTGAGTTTGCCGACGCAAAGCTTCAACAAGGCCGTTATAAGCAGGAATGCACGAGATTTGCCTATCGTATCATACAGCAACGCAAAGCCCAGGATTTTAATCGGATTGGACCATTGTCACCTCGGTTTAGCAGAAGAAGTAGTGATGTTAAGCGAAAACGGTCCCTACGCCGCAAACACGCCTTTAGGATGGACTGTCTACGGTCGTACGGAAAAGGTATCGTCTTCGTCGCATTTATGTCTACTGACCAGAGTGGAAAGTGAAACGAATCTGCATGATTTGGTTGCATCATATTTCGAGACGGAGAATTTTGGTGTCAAGCTCCTGCCGACGGTTGAATCGAAGGATGATGTGCGTGCCAAGCAAACACTTCAGGAGCATACTGTGAAGGTCGATGACAGATACCAAACTGGTTTATTGTGGAGGACTGACGACGTTAAATTACCGGATAGTTATCAAATGGCGCTAAGAAGACTTTTGAGCATAGAACGAAAAATGAAACGAGACACTGAGTTCGCTGCCGCGTACAGGAATATCATCACCGATTATGTGTCAAAGGAATATGCTCGAAAGTTATCACCAGAAGAAGCTAACGTCGCGAGTCCGAAAACATGGTATCTTCCCCATTTTGCCGTGTACAATCCCAACAAGCCCGGGAAAGTACGTTTGGTATTCGATGCAGCCGCCGCCGTCGATGGAGTTTCATTGAATACCAAATTATTGAAAGGACCACAGAACTACAAGCCTATGCCATCGGTGCTGTTTAATTTTCGAATTGGAGCCGTAGCTGTCTGTGGGGACATTAAGGAAATGTTCCACCAGATCCTTATTTCGCCCGAGGATAGATGCTCGCAACGATTCCTATGGCGAGATGCTGATGAGAGCCGACCACCGGAAGTTTATGAGATGCAAGTCATGACTTTTGGTGCCGCTTGTTCACCCTGTGCTGCTCACTATGTTAAAGTGACAAACGCCACTGGTCATTACGACAAGGATCCTCGTGCCATCAAATCCATTTTGGATTACCACTACGTAGACGATTTAGTGGATAGTTTCGACACTCCGTCACGCGCCATTGAGATCGTGGAGCAAGTGCGAGAAATTCACAAAGCAGCAGGCTTTGAGCTTCGTAATTTCTCTTCGAATTCGTCTGAGGTGGTCGAATCCCTGGAAGGACAACTTAACGCGCGCGTGGACTTCAATACCGACATGGAAGACGAGAAGTTGTCAACGGAGAAGGTTTTAGGGATCTACTGGCAGCCAGCGAGTGACACGTTCAGATTCCGTTTGCAATTTCACGGTGTAAAGCCGGATATTATCAATGGAGATCGACTTCCCACGAAACGAGAACTGCTCAGCGTTTTTATGTCCGTGTTTGATCCGCTTGGATTTTTATGTCACTTCATGATAAACGCCAAATTGATCATGCGAGAGGTATGGAGACTTGATATTCGATGGGACGAGCCTCTACCAGAGGGAATGCGCAACGTATGGAATAGTTGGCGACAAAATTTGGATAGAGTGGTTACTCTAAAAATTCCTCGCCATTACTTTCGAATGGGTCGCCCGAATGTCCTGGAACTTCATACGTTCGTCGACGCCAGTACTGAAGCATTCGCCGCCGCGTCTTACTGGAGGTCGATTCATGCCAATGGAAAGGTGGAAATAAGTTTCGTTTGTGCCAAAACGAAATGCGCTCCCCCCAAGCCGCCGATGACCATACCACGACTGGAGCTCCAGGCCGCTGTATTGGGAACTCGTCTCATGTGCACGGTCATGAAGGAACACAATTTACAAATAGTTGTCGCTAACTGCATCCTTTGGAGTGACTCTAGCACAGTCATTAGATGGATTGGATCAGAAAGCCGCCAATACAAACCCTTTGTCGCCCATCGCATCACTGAAATTTTGGAGTCGACTAGTCCCTCGAATTGGAGATGGGTACCATCATCATGTAATACAGCCGACCATGCAACCAGGATGAAATGTCAGATGGACTTCGATGTTTCGTCAAGGTGGTTCCAAGGACCGAGCTTTCTTCTAGAGCCTGAATATGCTTGGCCGCAGGGTCCTCCTAGCGCCGCCGAGGATCTTGACGAGAATGAAGAGCTGCGTCCGAGATATTCGTTACTTGCTGTACGTAGCGAATTTATTCAATTTTGCCGTTTTTCTTCGTATGAAAAACTTAGACGAACAACTGCATGGATGCTACGATTTGTTCGTCGTTGCCGAAGAATCCATAGTCTGGAAGAGTCTTATGGATTAACTGCCGAAGAGTTAAGGGAGGCTGAACTCTTACTTTGCCAAATAAGTCAGGAGGAGTCGTTTGCGGAGGAAATATCTCAACTGAAAGCCGGAGATAGTTTGTTGAAGTCGAGCGAACTCTACAATTTGTTGCCGTATGTCGATAGTCGCAATGTTCTTCGTGTTTACGGCCGTATTGATGCGGCTACTTGGTTGCCATTAGATGCCAAGCGCCCAATAATATTGTCGCCAGGCCATCCATTGACACGATTAATTGTTGCCTACTATCACAAGAGAATGAAGCATCAGAACTTCGAAGCCACTATCTGCGAGATTCGGCGAAATTTTTGGATTCCGAGGCTACGCAGAGTTCTTCGAGAAGTTATTGGTCGATGCAGCATTTGCAAATTTTTTCGAGCTCAACCAGTACCTCCACTGATGGGATCTTTGCCGGAGGATCGGTTAACGCCTTATGTAAGGCCTTTCTCTTACACTGGACTGGACTATTTTGGGCCGATCACCGTGACTATTGGCCGCCGTCACGAAAAACGATGGGTCGCATTATTTACTTGCCTTACCGTTCGAGCCATTCATTTGGAAATCGCCTTCGACCTGTCTACGGACGCCTGCATATTGGCGATTCGGAATTTTATCAATCGCCGAGGTGTTCCCGTCAAAATACGCAGTGACAACGGCAAGAACTTTATTGGTGCGAATCAAGAAGCAAGGCGCTTTTCGGATGTGTTCGACGTCGAGCAAGTTCAGGGCGAGCTTTCATCAAAGGGAGTTGACTGGGAGTTTAATTGTCCGCACAATCCCGCCGAAGGTGGAGCATGGGAGCGGATGGTACAGTGTGTGAAAAGGGTGTTGCGCCAAACACTCAAGGAAGCCGCGCCTAAGGAACACACATTGTACAGTTTTCTGATCGAAGCCGAGAACGTTGTCAATTCTCGACCATTGACACATTTGCCGGTAAGCTGCGAAGAGGACGAGCCGCTTACACCCAACCATTTCTTACTTGGGTCTGCCAATACTGCGCGAACACCGCCCGGAGTTTCATTGGATCAGCCGGTAGTGCTTCGCAAACAATGGCGGATATCGCGTCAACTACGAGATCGGTTCTGGAAGAGGTGGATAGCCGAGTATCTTCCGACCTTGACCAGACGTTCGAAATGGTGTCAGCGCACGAAGCCTGTGCGAATTGGTGATCTGGTTCTCATCTGTGATCTGTCCGTTCCACGTAGGTATTGGAAGCGTGGTCGAGTGGTGAACATCTTCAAGGGACGTGACGATGTGATAAGACGAGCCGACGTACGAACGAATACTGGAATACTAAGAAGACCCGTATCGAAGCTAGCCGTACTGGACATAGAATAGTGAATCGGAGCGATCCACGGGGGTGGGGATGTCGCTTACCGGCATCTTCACGTATGTTTGAATTTGAATTGTAACGATTTTATTTTCGGTTAAGTTTCCTATACTGCAAACTTACCGCCATCTTTGTTCTGATCTGTCGTCGTGATCTAGTCGCTGTCGCAGTTGGTGATTGCATTCCACCGGGTGAGGACGACGCCAGGGAACAAAGACTGCGGTAAGTGTTTGCCTTTGAATTATTGCAATGAAATGTATCTATGTAAAGTGAATTACGTTTATAGAAATAAACCACCTCCACATGCCCGAGAGACAAGTTAAATTCGCGTTTCCTTGCATCACCACTGACAACACACGGGTTAAATGTCAAAGTGCAATGGACCCCTGTCGTCAATTTAATTTTTCATCATTTTTGACTGTGGTCGCGAGATTAAAAATATGGATCATATCCGGGAAAATACCAAGGATATGTTTACTAATTAACTTGGTAGCTAAAACTACGAAAATTTTTAATTTTCCATAATAAATTCGCCATTTAGCGAGGGAATCGCCATCTCTATCCAGTGCAGGTTTATTAACCCGTAGAGCTATCCAGGTTAACTTAGGCGCTTTTTTCAACAGTCCAAATCAAAAGTAGAACAACAATCGCACGTATTATTATACACTAACAACCTGCCTGCGCTGTATAGAACAATTTTGTTAGTTTAACGCGTGCAATTTTTGTTCTGCTCTGATCTGACCGGTTAAAAAAGCGCGCTTAATGTTTAAAAAATAGTCAATATGTATAATAATATCATTTAGCGATTATTGAATACATAGATATATTCAGATAACAGATAGTGCCTTTTGCTAAATTGTTATTTCTCATTTTACAGGTCATTATCGATGCACCATGGACCCTTACCGACGAATACATCAAAAATAACAAAATTGACTTTGTCGCTCACGATGATATTCCATATGGAGCTGACGATACTGAGGATATCTACGCACCGTTAAAAGCCAAGGGAATGTTTGTGGCTACCGAACGAACAGAAGGTAAGCATGAGGCGACGTTTTATCAGTACAATCTGATGCAGGCATTGGATTGTTAAAGATCTATCGATTCTCTAGTAGTCAACCTTCGCTTGTAGTTTGGATGATTTGAATTCTAAACGATTATTTTAATGGCTGAAAGTTTTAATTTTGGTCATACGTAGCTTTAAACATTTCTAAACTGTTATTTGTTTCTTCACAATATTAAACAATATCCTAATATACTATTGCAGGTGTGTCAACTTCCGATATTGTTGCAAGAATCGTCAAGGACTATGACATCTATGTTCGTCGCAACTTGGCACGAGGCTATTCCGCCAAAGAACTGAACGTATCATTCCTGTCGGAGAAAAAGTTCCGTCTTCAAAATAAAATGGACGAGTTGAAGGATCGAGGCAAACGTGTCATGAACGAAGTGAAAGGTGACATCATAACTAAATGGGAGGAGAAGTCACGTGAATTGATTGATGCATTTTTGGAGTTGTTTGGCCGCGAGCGACTGACACATATTTGGAACGAATCAAAGGGTAAAATTATGCAAGCCCTGAGCCCGCCGGAGAGTCCGAATGGTTCGGTGAATGGTGACGATGATGACGATGACGAAGAGTTGGCGTTGCCTGAAGTGAGTGTAGATATAGCGACGCCACCGGCCAAAAGACGTTACAATGGTCGTTACAATAAGCGAAGCAACTATTCAGAATCTGATGATGACGAACGAACGAGTCATTAGAATAGTTCAGAACGTTTCATATTTTTTTCGCTATAGTATATACTACATATAAACCATATTTATTCTGAATAATGAATGAGTCGGTAGCGTGTGTTGAACGGTGTTGTTGACCACATACTTTTGTAAAGCGCTCAAAATTTAAAATTTTTGTGATCGCCTGATTTCCAATGTTGGTCACATTTATTTTGTGATTAGAAGCAGATTATATATACAACGTGAGAAATTGATACCTTTAGGACCCTTATCCTGTTCACAATCGATTGATTTTTTTTAAATCTAAGCGATAACATTACTACTTTTTTAAATGCTTTAAGTTGATAAGATAGTTTGATACATACATGTATATTTTTTCACACGATATAAGTCCTAATAAGTAAACTCACAATAATATTCCACCTCCACACCAACAGACCACTTCCTGTTTCAGTCGATTATATAAAAAAACACATTTTTTTTCATGTGGAGCGTATTAAGTAATTTCCTGATAATACTGTTAATATATTTGTATCAGCAATAATGACGGTGAGATGGGAAACGAATGATGATAAGAATACTGAAAAATAATAAAAAGAGCAAAAAAAAGAGAAATTAGCATTTAGAGTAATTTTTAGAGAGCGAGAGCGACATTCATGCGATTGTGGTGTGTTGTGGGTTTTTACTTTACACGATATTCATAGTTACTTTACGGATTATATGATTTCCTAATTAAGGTAAATCTTGTTTCTTTTTTTGTGAATTATATAATATGTAATAATAATAATTAAATACTTGATATTTATTTTTTTTTATTTTAATATCCTAATGAAAGATGTATTACACAAATCTCCTACTATGTTTATTTTTTTCCTTTTTTTTTGTAATCATCTTTCGAACCATAATATTGTGTCTTTAAATTAAAGCATAAATGAAAAGTATTGTTGGACAAAAGAAGTAATCAACGTTAATCTGATGCTATAAGATGTTAATTTTAAGGAATGTTTGATTTGTTACTGTTCGCGAGTAGATGAGAACTGTAAATTGTAAACATTTTGAATTATATTTAAAATAAAAATGTTGAGAGAGTACATTCTGGAGTTGTCTTTGTAAATACATATTATTATTGTTGAAACTTGCGTTTTGTGTGTTCCTAGCAGAAGCTAGGTAGGTTAGAAGGGCTGCGATGGCTGGGTTCCTAAAAACAATCGGAATGATTTCGATTTAGTGAGTGACAGAAATGTAAAGTGTGTATTTATATTATGAACTCGATTCCTCCCGAAGCATCTACATAGCAATCTCGAGTGCAGAAAAACATCTAGCCACTTTTCATTAGTAGACTGGGCCAATTTCTCTAAATTCTCTCTTATCTTGTATAGAGAGGTATTTGTTATTTATCCGCGGAGAACATCTAAATGAGGCAAATCGGGTATGATGTTTAGAGAAGCGGGTGGAGGAGTTCTGATCGCCACACATGATCGAGCAGAACCAGGACCCAACTTCCATTGAACCATCAAATATCATAGAACGGTGGAAATGAGTAGATTTTTTTTCTATTGAGTTTGACGTGGTTCGATGCATGGTCGCGACCAAAATGCTTGTCATGTATGTCGACCTTAAAGCTCGACACACATGACAAATCAAATGGTTCGCGACCACCATCAAACGCAAACCACGCCAAAATCAAAACAGTGAGGGGATTCTTTTTTCCGCGCGTTCTCATTATTTTGACTTTATTCGACGTGTGTCGAGCTTAAGGGTTTCAGGGAATTTACCTGAGATGACTACAGAGATATCATGCGCGTAAGCTGTTGCCTTGCAATTCATGACTTCTTCGGGTCCAAAACAGCCTATTGACCGCTATGTTCCAAAGAAGGGGAGACAGCACAACACCTTGCGGAGTACCCCTACAGACACTTTCGCGTTCAAAGGAGACCCCCAATTAAATTGGAAATTATCCTGGGGCCCTATCATGTAATTCGATTCATATCGAAAGATAATTCGACCATCGAATCCGATTCGATGGCAATTCCGTATCATGTAACTCCGTTGGTTCCGACATATTTACTGCGTGCAATAGAATGAAGGCTTTGTACAAAATTTCAGCTCGATAGCTTTAAAACTGAGGGACTAGTTTGCATAGAAACAGACAGACGGACAGACGGACAAAGCTTAATCGACTCGTCTCATCATACTGACTAAGAATATATACAGTTTATATGGTTGGAGATGCTTCTTTCTGTGCGTTGTAAGCCTCATGACAAAGTTAATATACCCTATCACATCCGTGAAGGGTATAAAAATAATAATAATAATAATAAAATACTAATCACTCCATACTAATCGTAATCACTAACGAGTGTACTGAGAGGGAAATAATCAAATGTTTCGGAAACTCATTCTTAAAAATTAAAAATAGATTTTGGCTTCTTCCAAACTTAACGCGCTCGTACCGTAACTACGCACTGCGCTAAACTAATTTATAGGAAAGGAAAAGAAGAAGTGTAAGGATCGACACACACGACGAACGAACCAAATGGTTCACGACCACCGAACGACGTCATTTTCGTAGGAACGTGCGGAAAAAAGATTCTCCTCGTTGTCTGAGTTTTTGATGGACACAACATGCTGTGAAAAATGTCATTTTCTCCATCATAAAAATTTTTCCGCTGGCTAGGACCAGCATATGATGACAATAATAAATTGACACTCGCGCTGTCATATTCATACGATTCGTCAGTAGTCAGTTTTGAACTGGAAATTTGACAATTGATGGATGACTAGATGCGAGTGCAGTTCAGAACACAACAACGTGTTGCAATGCTGCTTCGATACTGTTGCCACAGCATGTTGTGATTCGGCTATGTGTTATGAACTTAGCCATTATTTTCTTAAATTACGTTTACACTATCCCCAGATTACTTCATCTGCAGCGTAATCTAAGTGTGGTGAGTTTAAAATTGTATGTATATGACAGTTGCAGATGAAGTCAGCCGGCGCAGATGAAGTAATCTGAGGATAGTGTAAACGTAATATTAAAGTAAGTAAAGTTTGAGTTGACATTTATGTCAAACAGCATTTTTCAAACAAAATGCAATTTTTCACTGAATCTGGTATCAGAAGCTAAAGCGTCGATTAATTTTTCTAGCGAAATACCATAGCATACAATTCGGAACTACCTTCACATCTGATTAACAATAGATGCTCTAAAGGTCGCCACCCATTGACGAGCACAACCACGACCAAACTTCCATCGAACCATCAAATATCATAGAACGGTGGAAATAGGGGGAATTTTTTTTCCACACGTCCTATGAAATTGATGGTTCGATGGAAGTTTAGTCGTGGTTGTGCTCGTCAATGGGTGGCGACCTTAAGCTTTCTTCACCCATAGTAGACGAAGTCGAATTTTAATCGATTTCAACATGGAAAAGGTTCGTTCTGCAGATGCAGAAGATACAGGAAGAGTACTTATCATTTTGTTGATTACATATGTGAGAATTAGGGAAACTTATTCCAAGATCGAATTCTGATAACAGCTTATATGATACATATCCAAGGGTGATAAGAACCTGTTTCTGTCAAAGTTGGAGGCCCTCTGATGGCGGAGGCCTCCGCATTTCGCGGACCTGAGTATATGGATGGCACGTACCACACCGCCAGTAGAAGGAGCTAAGTATTGACAATAATTATCGTACCTCTAGCGTGAGACAAATTCTCATGTTTTCAATTTGGCTATTAGGAGTAGCATCCAGTTTTTTGGATTTGAAGTAATGGGCAAGGTAGCGGCGCGGCGTGGAAGGTTGCTTCTATAAATAGCAGAACACAACAGGATAAAGATTTGGCTCGCTATTGACTCCCTGAACCAGAGCTGTTCAAAAGCCTATTCATTCTGCGAGCAGCTCAGTACATACTCGTATTTATGTATGTATATTTATAGCAACGTATTTTATCATTTCTACTACGTGCTTGGAATATTTATTGGGAGTACGAGGGGGATAATGTTATGCATACTGCTAAGAGTAATAAAAAGGTACAAGTGACAAAGTTGACAAGGAGTAAGGAATATACCATAGTGGTGTCACAATTGATGACGGATTATTTCACAGCAAGGTGCTGTTATCCAGGTAAGTTATTGAACTTTCATGTAAATCAAAAATATGGCCCTCTTTATTTGGCGAGATATGTAGCTTATAAATTATTGATGAATGATGCGACATGTGTTGACACTTATGCACTTAAAACTGATACTCCTTCAAAAAAGTTTTTAAGTGTTTTTTTTTTGTGTGTGTGAATTTATTAGATTTCTAATATACCTACATGAAATTATTATTATTTCAGTGGACTTTAAATTCGCTAGATAATTAAGAATTTTAAAAATTTTCTTTGTAAATACAAATTGCTAGGAATGATAACATCGGACCACTGGCCCGGGTAATGCAATGTACATAGAAGCATGCTTCGATTTGGATACGAAGAAAAAACATCGTTAGGATAATAAAATTATCATATCTGTCTGTTGTTATTTCACACAGCATTTCATTAACTTTTTACAAAAAAAAAAAAAATCATGTACTACGAGTACATCCAACTTCTATGATTTTTTTTCACATGTTCATGTTCAAGCACCAATAGATGAACATGATAATAAAATAGGTCGAATAAGCACGAGCTACGGCTTTGGCTGATTTCACATAAACTTTTTGAAAATTCACAAATCGGAGATGTTTTGATCAAAATGTTGTAGCGGACGGTTTGGTGGGCATCCTAAGATGCCCGTGGGGACGGAGCCTAAGGTAGCATAATGACTGTGAAGGTCGGGCCGTGCCATCTGGCGTAGAAAATGGCCCCTCAACGAGCTAAGCAGCGGCCTATGCTGCTGTAGCTCAGTTCGGGAGACGTGGGCGGGGCTTTCGCTGCTCGATGTCCCTGTCTTTTATATTCGCATGCCTGGGGAAGACAACACAAACATGGGAGGCAAAAATGGGGAATAATAAAAAAATTGGCGTTAAGGATGCAATGGTTGGCGAACGGATCAGATGCCCTCGCGTTCGCATCGTCCCACCAACAGATCACTACTCATCAGGTGTTGCCTTTGATCTGCCGGTGGAAGCAGGACAACCAGACCAAAATATGGTTCATTACATGGCAGCTTCTACTTCAAGGCCTGCAAAGAAGTAGAAGCTGAGGACAAGTGTGCTGCAACAAGGAAAAAGAATCGAACTGGGCTCCTGAACTAGCCGGCAGCCATTGTATAGGTGAAAAATTGCAAAGAGGTCACCGAATAAGCTCCGAATGCCGGCAATTCGAAGCATTTATGGAGGCCTTAAATACGTGGCTAAACCACAAAAGACGAACACAAAGCCAGGACTGCCTTGTTAAAATGAATCTAAAAGGAAAAACTACTCTATAGGAAGAATGGGGGTGCTACAGAGAACAGCACAGCTACTTGAGGCAGTGGGGTGGCGTCCATGGAAGCAAGGGAAGCATTGCTTCCCTTATATTTGGCGATTGGTGGAAAATTTTCTAAATAATTTTTTCTGAATCGCGCAAAAAAGTCGCGAAAAAAACTCTTCGGCACAGTCTATGTAAATAAAAGTTCCAAAGAAACTAATCACGAATATCTTACACAGCCGAATTGGTAACACCGCGAAAACCACCACACCACACCAAGAAGAAGACACATGGAAGCATATCAAAATTTGCATCTATGAGCGTTTATTTTTTTCCCCAGTAAACCTACTGTGTCGCGATAAAAAAAAATTCACGTACACGGTAGGTTGGAAGCACTCAGGAATTTGCTTCCAAGTTCCCCTCACATGTAGTAGAGGAAATTCTTGCCTGCAGCGGAGCTGCTGGCGCATGGACGCTGGGGAACTTTTCTTCCCATTTCCTCTTTGTTCGTATTTTCTTGTGGACTGAAAATATTTGCTGTGTTGCAATGCGTATGTGATGTGCTATATGAGTTTCACAAGGGTTACCAGAGTAGGATAGGAATTGAATTGTGGAAAAAGTTTCGATTTGAAATATAATGGCTTCATGGTTAAAAATTATTATTGGTAAATTCGAGAAGAAGTGATTTCGCATAGAATTATTAGTGTATACGAGTATTAGTAAGAGACGAACTCAATTATAGGGATATTTATGCATATTTCAATAACTTATATCTAATCGAAAACCATTTAACGGAAAATTCCAAGAAAAAATAAGTGGGAGATGGTAATACTGCCTCAAGTCATTGACGTCACAAGGAATTGAATGAGCCGTTAAATTTAAAACTCATTTGCTCTAGTGTAGTGCTTTAGTGTAGTGCGATTTGTGTGCTTTTTGTTGGTGAAAAGGTGAAGGGGTTTTTTAATCGGTCTAGGTGCTTATAGTGTTTTGATTTGTTTTTAAAGTAGCATGGATCAATATTGTGTTGTTGATGATCTTTTTCGATTGTCTTTTGGATCTCGATCTTTCGCAGAAAAAAAAGACATTATCGAAAAGGGTCGACCGAAACCGATTTTGGAAATTGTTTCTAAAACAAAAGGATGTACTAGGCATTTTACTGCTAAGATTTATGAAGATACGGAATGGATTACCGGTTGTAAGACCAAGCAAAAATTATTTTGTTGGCCATGCTTGTTATTTTCAAATGATTCAAATGTTTGGCGAACTACCGGGTTTTGTGACTTAAATAATTTACATAAAGCTGTGGACAGGCATGGTACGAAAAGCGTTGATCATTTAAAGTCAGTACTTCTTCTTTCCAAGTTCGGTTCCGGTCCTAGAATTGAAGAATTATTAAGTAGCCAACATAGATCTTCAATAATATTGCACAATGAGAAAGTTTCGAAAAATCGAGATATACTAAAAATGCTAATTGACGTTGTGTGCCATTTAGGATGTCAAGAACAGGCATTTCGTGGTCACAATGAAAATGTGAATTCTTGCAATAGGGGAAATTACGTTGAACTTTTAAATCTTTTAGCTAAATATAATCCGGACTTGCGAGCTCACTTGGAGCAAGCGACTGTTTTTTCCGGAATATCAAATTATATTCAAAACGATCTCATTAGTAGCATTTCTAAAATTTTATTAAAACAGATTTATAATGAAATTCAGCAAACTAAATTTATAGCAATAATATTAGATGAAACAACCGATGTTTCATGTCGTTCTCAACTCTCAACAACCTTTCGTTACATTACTCCTTCCGGTGAGGTTAAAGAAACTTTCATAACTTTTACAGATATTTCTGATGATCAGACTGCGTCGCGTTTATTTGACCATGTTTTAGATGTTGTTCAAAAATTCAATTGCGGTAACAAACTTATTTGTCAAAGCTATGACGGGGCTTCGGTAATGTCTGGTAAAATAACTAGATTACAAACACGTGTAAAGGATGTGTATAAAAACGCAATATATATTCATTGCTTCGCTCATCGGTTAAATTTAGTTTTATCTAAATCATGCGATAAAATACGCGAATGTCGAATTTTTTTTCAATCTATTACTTGTTTTTCAACATTTTTTAATCATTCAACAAAGAGAACAGTTGCACTAGATTTATTCCTCAAAAAAAGGCTTCCAAAATTAGCTCCAACACGTTGGACTTTTAATGGTCGATTAGTTTTAACCATTTTTGATAATTTAGATCAATTAAAAGAACTCTTTGAATATATCATTGAAAATGAGAGTGGAAAGTGGGATGGCGAGACCGTTAATAGCGCAAGGGGACTTCTTGTTTTACTTACAGATTTTCAGTTTGTTTTCCTGCTCAATGTTTTTTCTAAAATTTTTCCACAAACCGACGTACTTTTCGATATATTTCAAAGTAAACAAACTGATATAATGTACTGCATTCAAAAAATTACAGATTTTGAAAATCAACTTCAATCGTTAAGAAATAGTTTCACGGAAATTTGGACCCAAACCACATCTATTTGCGAAACTCCACAACGCCGGAAAAAAGCCAGGTGCCTTGTTGACAGTAATGAAAATGTTGAACTATTCTTTACACGTATTTATGTCGAAATTATAGATAATATTACCGCAGAAATAAATTCAAGATTTTCATCCTTAGCAAGTTTCACATTTTTAAACCTATTAGATTCTTCTAAATTTAACCAATATTTGAAAACATTTCCGGACAATCTTTTACTAAATTTAACTAAAACTTATGCTGATATATTTGACCATATTTCATTAAAGACTGAACTCATTGTGCTTTATTCTGATTCTGATTTGCAGGGAAAATCTTTTCAAGGTATTTTTAACTATTTCATTAATAACAAATTAAAAGATAGCTTCACACAATTTTATAAATTGATATGTTTAGTTTTAACATTACCAGTAACCAGTGCGTCCGCAGAGCGCAGTTTTTCTTGCTTAAAAAGGATTAAAACGTATCTTAGAAATTGTACAGGCGAACAACGGCTTAGCGACTTGGCAATAATGTCAATTGAAAAGGTTTTCCTTAAATCATGTTTGTGTGAGCAAAGTTTTTATACAGATATTATAGATGAATTCGCAAAAAAAGAAAGACGAATAGAATTAAATTACAAATAATAGTATGTACGGATCTTATTATTTATTTTGACTTGTAATATATTTATTGCCCAATTATTATTATTTTATTTTACTCACTAACTGTGATTTTTTAAATAGTAAATAGTTGAATTATTTTTAATTTTTATTGTATTGTTATTGTTTTTATTATTCAAATTTTGATTCGCTGAACATGATTACTTTCTTTATGAGTGTATGGATATTTATTTTGCAATTTTTTTGCTATTGTTGTTATTGTTATAGTAGTTCTAATAATTCGAATATGCTTTATTTATATACTTATAGTTACAGCTTTGCTTTTTTGATAAGTCTACCAACATATAATTTTTACAATTATTTATTTAAAAGTAAATTATTATATATTGGTAGCATGGGAATTAA
The DNA here is from genome assembly GCA_964017055.1 of Chloromyia formosa. Taxonomy (NCBI): domain Eukaryota; kingdom Metazoa; phylum Arthropoda; class Insecta; order Diptera; family Stratiomyidae; genus Chloromyia; species Chloromyia formosa. The sequence continues at coordinate 129,564,212 of OZ024814.1, forward strand.
AATGCTGATAAAATACAGTATACCTACTCTCACGTCCCCGTTCGTGATTCCTGGGTGCTTTTATATTAGAAATGTTAAAAGTAGCTAACGAGAGGGGTTCAATTAATACGCAGTAAATTTGTGGAAAGCATAATAATAGTAAATTTTTAATACCAATTGCTTCCCCTAGTTGAATTATCACGCCACGCCACTGACTTGAGGGGAAATATGTTAAGTAAGTAAGACCGTGGGGACGGAGCCTAAGGTAGCATAATGACTGTGAAGGTCGGGCCGTGCCATCTGGCGTAGAAAATGGCCCCTCAACGAGCTAAGCAGCGGCCTATGCTTGCTGTAGCTCAGCTTGGGGACGTGGGCGGGGTTTTCGCCGCTTGTTGCCCCTGTCCGTTACCTATTAATAAAAATTCATAGGCCTGGGTAAGATAACACAAACATGGGAGGCAAAAATTGGGGGAAAAAAATTCGACGGAATGGTTGGCGAACGGATCAGATGCGCTCGCGCTCGCATCGGGGTTTGGGTGTAATGGGACTCTCGGCCTCTGGTTTCGTACCACCAACAGATCACTACCAAACTAACTACCTACTAACCAGACCAGAATATGGTTCATTACAATATTCCGACGATTGTCACGATATCGCTCACAAAAAACTCCCCTGCAAATAGAAATGACTGGGTTTATAGCAAGATGTCAACTCCAAGCATTCGACAGTCGTACATGCTTCCTTTCGTCACAGAGTAATGCACTTCCACCATAATCTCCGATGCAGTTTAGTTAGGCTTATTTTTTACAACAATTTTTCTCCACTGCTCATTGCATTTGGTTTTTAATTAAGGAACCGATGCTTTGACACAATATATCGTATAATATATGTATACATATAAATATATGCAGTAAAGCCCCGCTTGACGCGGGAGTTGAGTTCCAAAAAGTTAGAGCGTTAAATGAAACAGGGTCATTTTAATACGTAGGGAAATACGTACACACACATAAATATGTACATAAAGGGAGACAAAAGGGAATAAGTTTTATTAGTACTTCTACGCACCGCGAAACTGCATGTGAGTATCAAAGAAACAAAATCTTGTGCTAATTCGCGGAATCCCACAGTACTGCGTATGGACGACTTTAGGGAACCGCGTTATCAGCGTTAAGCGAGGTCTTATTGTATTTTTTTTTTAATTACTCTCTTTTTGCATATTGTTTGAGTTAATTAGTTCCAAGTTCAATAGAAGTTTCAAATATCTGAACTCTGAAGTTAATGAAAATTCAATTCTTCCTTCACGCAACGGTCATTTCGTTGTACATCAAAATATTTGTAGTAAGTGGGTTCATCTGTTTTAATTCAGCATTTTTATTATACTCGAGTTTAATTACTTTTTTTTGTACGTATTTATTATCTATTGATTTTTGACTTGACTTAATCTACTTTTTATATGCTTCACGAAGTAGTATATATATTATATATTAACTTTATCATGAAGTTCGCAAAGCACAGAAGGAAGCATATACGACCATATAAAGTATGTATGTATGTATATATTTTTGGTCCATATGACGAGTTGAGTCGATTGAGGTTTGTCCGTCTGTCCGTCCGCCAGGTTCTATGCAAACTACTTTCCCAGTATTATAAAGCTACCGAGCTGAAATTTTAAACGAAGCCTTCTTTTTATTGCACGCTGTAGATATGTCGGAACCAACGGAATCGGACCACTACGTCATATCGCTGTCATAGAAACAACCGGTCTAAAAGTAAGTTTTTGTTAGAAAAATTATTTTATTTCTAAAGATATTTTCCAAATTTCATATTAATCAATCATATTTACCACCAAACCACAATCCGCAATTTGGTTGAAATCGCTCCACTACTTTGCCTTAACTCCTAGTGGGGCATAGCGTATCAACTACTTCTGCGCGCCATCGTACTCGGTTCTGGGCAATGAAACGCATCAGCCCCCACAATCTACCCAGAAACTCACACTCTATCGCCACCGATCGACGCCATAATTTTCTAGGAAAACCCCTGGTCGGCCTTCATTGGGAATGGGGTCCTTTTCATGGCATGCCTAGCAATGCAGTTATCACCCTTCCGCAATATATGACCTCTCCACTGCCATTTTCGCCCGCGTATCAGTTCGCCGATTGGCATCTGATCCGTACGCAGACTCAACTCCTCATTTGATATTGTTTCCGCCCAGGAAATTCTTAAAATTCGACGAAGACACAAGTTAACGAAAACTTGCAGCTTTCTGGTAACCGTTACGGAGACTGTCCATGTGCTGCTCCCATACACAGCACAGACAGTACCAGGGAGGGAGCGAAACAAGCCCAGCTTGGTCTTAATACTGAGATAACTGCATTGCAAGATTTTAGACAGCATGCCGAAAGTGCATTTAGCTTGGTTGATACGGTGAGCAAAGTCTTGCTCCATACCACCATTCCACCAACAATGCCACAGGTAGACGAATTGGTCCACCTTTTGCATATGTTGTCCATTGATACTGATGGCAATTGGACGAGTTGGATTTCTTCTTTTTTGCAACGGCGGGAACCTTGGCCATGTTGGTGTTAATCTTAAGTCCAATCGTGCTCGCCTCCCTGTCAAAATTTAAGGCCATTGGGCTTAGATTCATGATTTTATGGAAGAGTAGGCATATGTTGTCAGCGTAGTCAGAATGTTGCAGATAAGATGTTAAGGTCCATCGAATTCCTCTGTGTGGTCCGGATAGGGCTGCATACAAGACATAGCCAATCACTATAAGGAATAGGATCGGTGAGAGGATGCACCCTGCCGAACTCCACTTCGGATCTGAAAGTACCCCGACAGCTTACCTTGGGAAACGTGACATTTTGTGCCATCGTAGGTTGCTTTAATAGTTAATAGCCACAGGCTTCTCAGCGATGCCTCTCCTGCGCACAGCAAAGATGATGATTCGCAAGCCGGGCTACTCTTCAGCAATTGTGCTTTCTAAGTGCTCCTTTAGTCTTTCCAGGACGATCTTAGCTATTATTTTTGCAACGGCAGGAAGCACACAAATGCCTCTCCAATTATTGTACTCTGTAAGACTACCCTTTTTTGGAAATTTAACTATCAAGCCTTCCTTCCACTTAGTGGGAAAGGTCTCTGTGTTCCACGCTTTATCTACAAGTGGGCGCGGTAATTCTTCCGTTGTGCTTGGCGCTGCTTGATAAAGTTCAGCAGGAATACTGTCGAGTCCAGCGGCTTTACCTTGTTTCAGTGCAATAATTTAATATAATATAATCTATTGTAATACGAGTATATTGTATAAAAGTGAAGATTATTTTTTTATGTTTGTCATGCAAGAACTTTAAAACCACTGAGGCGATTGTGGCAAAATTTTGCAGGAGTATAATTGGCGAGCTGGAATGGTTAGAAAGGTGGTTCGCGACTACACACAGTAAAACCGAACCAAAGAGGGCGGCGTCATTTCACAAAATGAAATTTATACTTTCGGGAGACCGGGGAGGAAAATAAAGTGGTTCGTGATTCAAAAATGTTACAACATACACTAGAACCCCGATTAACCAAACCAAGAGGGCGGCGCTGCGTCATTTCGGATAGTAAAATTAAACACTATTATATTTGGGAAGCCGAAGATGAAAGTAGGATGGTTAACGAGTGCATAATGTTTTTACATACTGTAAAATCTAATTTAATCCCGTCCCACCCGAACTCGAACATGGCACAAGTGGCCAATTTTCTTCAGATTTGTGTGAAGTGTGTCTGTGTGTGTCTTCTGATCCATTGTCCAGGAGAGTGCGCACATTCCAGAAGCCAATCTTTGTCATTGGACGATAGCCAAAAGTCGTAACCGGTCAGTCAGTCCTTGTCCGAGGGCCCAGGCATAGTTGATGTTTCGTTAGGATATGTAAGTTTTCGGATGATGCAAGTTGCTGCCATAAACATTTTGTTTTTTGTAATCGCCTTCTACATGCCGGGGAAGGCAATGACATTATTCTTACACCCCATACCACAGGGGGACCTGGACCTCCTTTAGAAACAGTGGAATCGGAACAAGATTTACTGCTAATTTCAAAGTGGCACATGCAGAATGGATCAAAATTATAGCAATCATACCTATTGAAGTTGTGAAGCGAAGCGTGAAGGGTATCATAACTTCGGCAAGCTTATTTTCTAGTAATTTATTTACATGTGTTCGCGTGCATTAATTTTTTTCTTATAATAATTAAAAGATTTTTGATTTTTTTTTGTAATTTTTTTTTCTTATTGTGTGTTAATTAATTTATTTATTATCTGTTTTTGTCTGATGGTGTCTGATAATCAAATCGCACATGACATTTTTGGTTTTCATTGATTAGTCTTCTTTAGTCACTATCAGGAAAATACTCGCAATGTCACTTAAATAATTGAAAAATTGACTTATGTCGTGCGTAGCCTTTTTGTCCCTTTTTCGGTGGTTAAAAGTACGGAAGAATTTTCATCTTCATGATGGGGCGTGTCCCATAATATTTCTTCCGACCGTGGAGTTCTAGCTTGACTGTGAATTCGAACAGGCATGAACGCTGTCTCATCGCCAGGGACGAAAGTGACGTGTTTGTTGTGTGGTGAATTTGATTACTCCCCAGGAATATCATCTGTAATAAATTCAAACAGATCAGTTGCAGTGAATCCGTCCCAATGGACTCTTTTTTCCGGGCGTCCCCGAATCTCCCCAAAAAAGAGAAGCATTATTCTGGATCAGATATCGCAACTCTCTCTCTCTCTCGCTCAACGGAAGCACAATATCTTACATTTTTCTTATGATGATTGTTGTTTCTCCTCTAATTCGATCCACGAAAAAAAATTTATCGATTCCGGCACCGCCATAAAATTGATTGTATATATTTTTATCAACCTTGATCATATAATGTCTTACATCTTCTGGAAATCCGCCAATTGATTATCCCTTCATTGTATGTTGTGTTGCGAAAATTACGTCTTTCGTATCTTGGTAAATTCGGATGTCTTTTCTTCGTCAAATATTTCGTAGCCGGTGACGTTTTGGTACTGTTGCATGTGCGCGTTAGGATTACAGGACTCTCTTGGGAATTAAGTGATATCTGGTTAAAATAGATCTCATATGATTGGGGTGAGTCCTTTGGTCAGGGAAAAACAGCACCTTCTTGGGCATGAGTTAAAACAGAAACCAAACCAAGCAAATATCGGTAATTTCTGGATCGGGGCGATAATACCAAATGTCTGGACTAGGGATGGGCCGATATTCCGGTAGCAGTGACTAGGAACCGAGTATTCGCCTGTTACTGTGACTACCTGTTCCCGGAAAACAAAAATACTACTGATCCCAATAGTCACAGTCGACAATTGAACTGATCAGTCACTGTTGGTCACATTCACTAGTGGTCACAGCCACTTCTAGTCACAATCACTATTAGTCACAGTCATTACTAGTCACTATTGGTCACAGTCACAACTCTGGACATAAGGGACATATATAATATAAAAAAAATAATAAAAGACATCAAGGACCGAAAGGATATAATGTCCTCGCAGTAACTCAAAGCCACATCAAAGGCACATTTATTCTAGGATACATACCAAAAGAATTAGTTCTTGTTGTTGCCCACACATTTTTCAAAGCAACTCATAAGCAACTTGAAAGCGAATAGATCAAAATGAAAATGTATTTGTACGGGACGGGTCTAAGGTGCCAATGAACATCACTCTTCTTGAGTCATTTCTTAATTGTATTTAAATCTTATGGTTCATCTCTGACTTAAACAAATTGACATGTAAATTACGAAACCATAAGCTAACGATTAGTATGATACTCATCGACTGTAAGCGAATTTCCCAATAAAATACTTAAATATTGATCATTTATTGTTTGTTATTTGTCCCAGATATTTGAAGGGCCCGAATTAAGCTCCGGTTATGAAAAAGCACACGTATGTTCCCAATTTATGTCAGTCCCATTACTGATGCACTCCATAATATCCTGATTTGAATACAGTAACTTGCATACCCTTGAATATTAACTCCTTTTGCTATCCAAATCTGTTTAGAATTCCCTTTCCTTTGGATTTTCAACCTTGTCCGAAAATCAAACTATGTACTCGTATGTATTCATTTTAATCATTTTTTTTTCTGCCGAGAAGCAGATGTCATGGCATCCACTTATCCATGAAATTCATTTATGCATCGATATGTGAAATTCGTCGGAATTTCAATGTGAATTGAACGTGTGGAATTCGTAATGCGAACATTTGATTTACATTTGGCCTCATCCTGACGTGTCATGTCATCCTACGATGTCCTTACTAAACTTCCCCAGTGGCAAGCTAGCGAGCATGCATGGCTTATACGGAAACGTTCCTCAATGCAGAGTGACTTTATGACCCTTTGAATGTCGTGTTGGTGGTGATCTCGTTTTCAACATGGGACTTTTTTTCGTAAAATATTTGCTTGTTGACATTCTGTACATCACTATTGAATATGACGGATATGATTAATGTCAGTTGCCATTCGGAGCTGCTGGGTCTAGGCAAAGCGTTTTATTGTTTTTGGAAATTCCGCATTGCTGTTCCAGCGCAGTTGGAGGTTGACCCGAAGGGCCACCAAGCACTTCGACCCGTCTATTGTGATACACCCTAGTATCTATGCTATGTATCTATGTGATTAATTGTCGAGGCCAATCGTTCCAACAAATCTGCTCAACTGCTCAAGTTTCAGTGACGTAATCGTTTTCGTTTCAGAGAATGTGTTGTCAAAGCACATCAAGCGACGAAATTCAAGTGCGTCACAATCACAGAGAATGTGCTGGGATGTCTCATCCTCACTCTCACAGAAGCGACAGCTTGAGTCAGAGACAATCCCCATTCTATGTAGATAGCCCCTTAAGGTAAAATGACCCGTAAGGAGCCCGCAAATAATTCTCACCCGGTTTTTGGATGATCTTAGCAGTTCGATGTCACGATTGCGTGAGTGGCCAGCTATAAAAAGATTTGTCTGTCTGAGACCCGTGGTACTGTCAAAGATTAAACATTACTAAGATACCTCACTTAGTACGATTTAATTTTTAGAACGGGATGCACTCATGTTTAATCTTTGCCAATAATTCAAAGGTAAATTCCCTTAAGGGAGATAGAGACGGCAACACTTCAGTAATGGCAACTGCCTATAAAGTTTCAATGTGTGAGTAACATGACTGTTAATTGGCATTACCCCTTTGTGTACGCATATGGGAACCAACACATACGCAACTACTAGTCAGTCGCGTTAATTTGTATGAAGTAGGGTATCTTCCTTATGGTTAATCTTTGGTACTGTCTCAATGCGCAATGGTTACTGAGTTCTCCTATTCCCTGATGTGCCGTCTTACGCTACACAGAGAGATTCCACAGTATGGCTCAGGGCCGACGAGTGGGGCTGCAGAAGTTCTCTTAGCCAACTCGTCGGCTATCTCGTTTGCTGGGATCTCGGCGTGCCCGTTGACCCAATAGATACTGGCCTTGTTTGCAGAGCCCAAATTTTGCAAGGCTTCGCGACCACTTAGCACCAATTTCGACGAGATAGAGAAATTACTTAATGCTCTGATGGCCGCCTGGCTGTCTGTGAAGATTATAATATTCCTGCCTCGGTATCCGGCTGCTAAGCAAGTGTTCGCGCAGGTCTCGATTGCGTGAACTTTCGCATGAAATACCGTAGCGTACTTTCCCATAGGAATTAATACCTTCTGTGACGGGCCTGCGACGCCCGCTCCTGTAGCCTCTTCGGTTTTAGATCCATCTATATATCATTTGACAATCTTGGAGGGGAGGGTATTGAGCTTCAAAGGCCAATCCTGTCTGCTCTAGATAATGGTTGCGAATGGAAGTTTGAAGCGTAGCTCCCTAGATAAATGGGCCGATGGTATAGCAGATACGTAATCCTCACTTATCTAGTTGGTTTGCTTTGGGTTGAGTTGGTAATTGCTAGAGCTTTTTTGAAGTGCTTGAATTTGCCCTATTTCGAGATTATAGTACATAACTACAAATTTAAATCTGGTCTGATACAGATTTGCAGTAGAGAAATATATGAGTCGATTTTAATTATCAACTTCAAGGAAATGACAGTGTTTTAATTCGAAATAATTTTGTTTTAATCACATCAAATGAATAAATTTCGATAATGATATTGGTACATACATATTCGTATCTAAAAAGGCTTACCGAGAATAAATAATTTTGTTCATTTTCCTGTAAATAAGGGTTAAAACTCAACTGTACAGAACTTATCGAACATCAATTGTAGTTAATCTACTGAATTTATGCTCTAAATGGCAAATCGGCTTAGGCGTTCGACAATACGGCACAGTTCAGCGAAAATAGGTTCCACATATTTTCACTGAACGTTTTCGCATTTTGGAATAATGCCAGTATAGCAGATATCAGAGAAAAACCGAGAGCATATTGATGATAGACTTAAAAGTGTCGGCGAGTACTATAAATAAATGGCGATAGAGCGAACACTACAAAAAAGGATACTATTGATGTTCGCTATTAAAACATTTCGAGGTGACGGCCATTCGGCCGGCAGTACATTTATTACTGTGTGGATTATGCAAATTAAGCGGAAGGTTAAAAATTGCAGCGTATAGCTGTTTATTCCCAGATGGGTTTATAGTCTTTATATTCATATTGCCAATTCATTGGATTATACTCGAAAATTCATTGATTATAAATTAATTAGTTTTTTAAATGTGTTTAATGATGCTACGAGTATTTGTGTTCCATTGTACAATATGAATTCTTTTGTCATATTCAGAATGTGATCGGTGATTTAGGATATGAGTATGAATGCTATATTAATAATTTTAAATAATTCTAATTTTTCATATTTCATATTCCATTTTTCTTATTTTTTGGGCCCATCTGTAATGAGCCACCTGCAATAAACCATATGGTAGTGCTGCTTCCACCGGCAGATCTATGGCAGCACCTGATGAGTAAGGATCTGTCGGTGGTACGAAACCAGAGGCCGAGGGTCCCGGTTCACCTGGACCCCAATAAGAGCGCGAGGGCAAGCGAGCCATCTGCCAACCATTCCATCCTTATCGCCTCATTTTTTTATTCCCCATTTTTACCTCCCTTGTTTGTGTTGTCTTCCCCAGGCCTATGAATTTTTGTTAATACGCAAAGGACAGGGGCAACGAGCAGCGAAAACCCCGCCCACGTCTCCCGAACTGAGCTACAGCAAGCATAGGCCGCTGTTTAGCTCGTTGAGGAGCCTTTTTCTTCGCCAGATGGCACAGCCCGACCTTCACGGTCAATTAAGCTACCTTAGGTTCCGTCCCCACGGGCATCTTCGGATGCCCGCCAAACCTTTCGTTACACATCCCATACATTAATACTCGTATAATGGACGAGCATATAGTCCGATAGAAGCTGTGCTGTGTTCATCTGTTTGTCCGGAAACTTCCCGTGACCTGATGTTAACCGAATTTGGTATGTATATGGCTACCTTCCCTAAGGACGGCCCGGTGCCAGCAATTTTGGTTATCGATAGGACTAGCGGTAAATTCTGTTATGTTCAAACCAGAGTGGCTTGCCTAAGTCTATTCAAAGATCACTCCTCCAGGTATTTCCCGTGGTCCGATTTCATCGATTCCTTGGCTTATTATAACTATGTATCACTGTGTGGTGATATTTTTGCTGCAGGTGTGCGCCAGGATAACAAGACTCCATTGATTAAGAAATGAAACAGTAACCAACCTGGTAGATATGGGTATCTCCTGAATCGGGGCGATGAGGCCAATTCACTGTTGAAGGCATTTAATTTATTTTAGTCAGAACAAAAGGATCTTTGTGACCATGGAGTGAAACTTAGCCAATATGGGCATTTTTTAAATGAAGTAATGAGAGAAGTGCCTTGGAGTGCTGTTGAAGGCTTTCTGGGTCCTTTGGTTAGGACAACTTTCTTGAACAAGAAGTCATACAAACCCAAATGAGTATTTTGTGATTCCGGGTGATGAGGCCAATGCCCTGGAATACTGTTGAAGGTATTTTGAGCCGTTCGTATTGGACTGAATTAACTTCTTTGGCAAGAAGTTAAATCTAGACAATACGGGTTGATGAGGTCAATGCGTCGGAGTCCTGCTGAAGGCATTTTGAGTTCTTTGATCAGAAGATCAACACTTTCTTGAATAATTTTTAGTTTCATTATCAATATACTTTTTGTTTCTACAAGGGGGAAATCTTCGATTTTGTGATGTATGCAAAGCTTTCTTTCTACTGTATGCTGTATATATGTTATAACCAAAGGAACCTGACTACTACGACATATACATAATTGCTACAGGGACGACCGGACCAAAAGTTTGTGTTTGTGAGAAAAACTTTTTTGTTTCAAAAGATACGGATATCTTTACCTTTATTCAATCGAATCTATTGGCAAACTACATTCTTGAATTTCGTTTAAATTGGATTACTCTATCATATAGCTGTCATGGGAACGACCAGCCTAAAATTAAGTTTTTGTTAGAAAAACTTGTTTATTGCTGAAGATATGAAGATGCAATCATATTTATTATAATTTATTATATTATATTTATTTATTTTTAATCATATTTATCGCCAAACGACATTCCAAGATTTAGTTGAAGTCGGCGGTATTTCAAATACATCTCATAGGAACAGTGGCATCGGAACAAGTTTACTGCTAATTTCAAAGTGGTTGAGATAATTTTGAACCATTCTGCAGGTTCAAAATTATCGCAACACGATCTGCTGTAGGTATGATTCGCGTGAAGGGTTCCATACCTTCATCAACCTAGCCGAAGGCTAGCTTGTTGTGTTACTATCACCACAGACTGTCGAACTCTAACACGAACCTGGTGCAAGTGGACCGGTTTTCTTCACATTTATGTGAAGCGTGTGTGTGTGTCAGATGACATTTGTACCAGGTTCGTGTTAAATATCAAACCATACTCAATGAGCTAGCTGACATTTTTCAATATATTAAGAACGAGTAGTTGATGAAGAACTCGAAGAGTGTCACCAACAAAGTCATCAGCAGGTTTAGGGTGATATCGTTAAAGTAAAGTCTGAAAAGGTTTCGGGTTTTGTGTCTTGTGAATAACGGTACCATGCGCCAATTCGGTTGTTCATAAAATCACACTAACCCCACGTTGAGCGCCGAATACTTTAAAGCTTTTCGATTATATTCTACCATATATTATCAATGGCGTAAGATAAAAAGCTTATGGCAACCTTAAGGTAGATTAAGGTAGCCTGAAGGTACGCTCAAAAATAGGCGTATGGTGGTGTAAGAATAAGCCACAACCTTTCCTGACTTTTCGCAGGATTTGACTAAATGGGCTGGAGATGTATGCTAGCAATATGCAAACGAAACGTCAATTAGGCCTATTGATGCAATATGTCGCACTAGCTGTTATCGCAAATGTAGTATACACTTTGGGCGTCAAGTAATATCAGACTTCTTTGTCCATTTTTCGACTGTGAATTTTTCTGATGCAGGATTGAAAAACCTTAAGGTAGCTTTATAGTAAGGTCTGCGGAGATTTCGGTTTTTGTGTTTTGTGACTATCGGTATCATATCCACCAAGTTAATTGTGCATCTCGTGTCATTGATTAAATTAAGTCCCACTGACTCTACATTGAGCATCAAATATTTTTAGCTGTTTCTACTGTAAATTTTCGATGACGTACGATTAAAAAAGCCTTGACGTAGCCATGCATTACCCAACTGGTTAATGTCACCATAAATGATTGGCTGAAAAAAAAGAAACTACTGTACAGATAAAATGTCTTGAAATAAAGTTGACCTCTATGTATTGGACGGATAGTGCTTTTTTGTTTTAGTTCTAATCATTTTTAGTGTTAAGTTAAAAACAGCAATTCGCCAATTTTTGTTATCACTTTTGGTTTCAACAACACAAAACCTGGTGAATTTGTAGTTTTCTACTATTTTCCAACTATTTCCAACTTTTTCACACGTTTTTTGACACCCTTAAGCCCCCCTTATTAACGCTATTGTTACTATAGTGTTCAAACAAGAGTTTCTCGCGTAAGTCTTCTCTAAGTTCGTTTCTTCAGGCATTTCCCATGGTGCAATTTCAAGCAAATTCGATACATACAGCTTCCTAGGGTGAAAACGGTGACGTTTTGGTTGGATCAACAGGCTTTTGTGCTGTGAAAAAGAGTTGATAAAGTTTTGTTTACAAAACTTAGATCTATGTTCATCACTTCAAAAACATTCAAGTTTATCTTAAACAAAATTATTCACCTCGAAAAAAAAACTGGGTAAAAGTATAAAAATTATTTTGTTTTTTAAAGGAGCGTAGAAAGGATAAAAAGATTCATGTGAGCTTATATCGAAAACTACTGGTATTTGCGGTACGTAAAAGCTGTGATAAGTATTTGTAAATGTGACAGAGTTGTGACGTTGTTGAACAAACTAAAGTCGCAATCCATTAACAGAAAACATACGCATGCGATCCAATATGCGGATATTTATCTTAAATTTCAAGTAGAAACTCGATTCTAATTTTTCGCTCGCGACGCACATTGGGCCCAATTGTAATTGGGCATTGGGCGCAGTTGTAATTGCAACACATATGGCTACCATTTTACTGTCACAATTTCCACCGAATTTAATTTGTAAAGATTATTTAAACCGGGATTGGTTCATTGCAAAACAGGATAAAAACAAACCAGTCTCCAATTCGCGACCACCGCCACTGTCATTGCATCTTTCACACAAGTTCAAAGCATGTGCTCTGTTTATTCCTTTCCGTATTGTGTCGTGTCCTTTGGCGCATCAAATATCCAAGGGGACTTTAACGGAAAGAGGGAGGCATGTAACAGGCGGCTCTCCATTTGCAATGTCTCTGCCCCGAGTTAGTATTTTCGCGACATTCAACCTGTTAGCAAGAAAAGCTCCAGCGTTTAAAGCCCTGGAAGGACTTTATTCGGTTTGTGCGGTTGTCAGATGCTCGCGTGCTTCCGACTGTCTGTTTGTTAACATGAACCAGACTTGTGTTTATTTTCTTATTGTTGCGACTAAGTCCTGTGTAAGTGATTACTTTACTGGTGCAAGGGCAGTTCGAAATCGATTCAGTAGTATTGCCGTATTGTAGTCCTAGTGAATGAGTTAGAGGTCTAATGCAAAATGGGCAAAAAGAGCCGGGTAATCATTGTGCAATGCACAACGGGAGGAACTCTTTATGGACTTGTATGGGTTAAGTGCGGTAATGTCTAATCCTTATCCGCTTTCTATACAATGCAATTATGTGAGTGGTTTAATAGGATGAATAGCTGATACTTCAGTGCAATGTCCTCATTTGTGGTTCCCGTATAATAAAACGTGGCCGGCTAGTGATTGTTTAAATATAAGGACGTGTTAGTGTGCCGAGTTACATAGCTCGAAAAAATTGTAACAATCGGGAAGTGCACTTTGACAACAGTTTTTAAATCGACTGTCGATTTGTGTGGTGTGTGAAAAACGAGCAGACATCCTCCACCCCAACACTGCATTCCATCGCCTTTTCCTGGTTATCAAAGGTAAACAAATTAAACGGTCATTTTAGCTGCAGATTACGTTTGTTTACCTAAGAAACAAATAGAGGAGGTAACAACAGTATCCGTTGTTGTTTTTATAGTATGTAGTATACGAGTACATAATATCTTCTTGACGGAATCATTTTTGAATGTGGCGAAGGACACGAATGTTAGTGGCGTTGTTATTAGAGGCTTGGCTGTCAGCAAAAATGGTAGACGGGCACGTGTTTGTCTTTTCCCAAGGGTATTAGTGATGAATGACAAGGTGTTTGCTTACAAGAGAGACTCATTTCGAGAACACACTCGTATACTCGTATAATTCGATTGTTGTCGCGGGTATATTTGAAAGGAATCAAATGAGTCGGCTTCAATGAACTTCTTACCAAAATGTTATTGATATTTCAATTCACGACGGTAGGAGTGTGCCTTAGTAATCGAGGACTACGGTCTATGAATTAAGTACTATTGGTAAACTCGTAATATGTATTATTGGCAAACACTAATTCCAAAGTAGATATCTGAGCTTTGTTTTAATTTTGGAAGCTAATCGCCGGTCTTCTTTTGGAAATGAACTTAGCATTGTTATTACGTACTATGTATAAAAATATGTTAAATACTGTGTTTTGGTATGAAATTTCAAATTTGGAATTTATTATCCTTGTGACGGACATTTTGGCAAGGGACCGTATAGCAATTTCCCACCGGGTGCTGTAAATATTTATTGTCGAGTGTGGTTTTGGTAATTAATTGACGACGTTTTAAATGACAACAACGATACACTTTGGATGCTTTTCTTGAAAAAAATCCTCTTCCATAGTCCTCCTCGTGCGTGCCCCCTGGAAATCTGGAATTTTTTATATGCTTACGAAACGTCAAGTATGCCTTGGATAAGGACTGACTCACTCATAGCATGGCGCAGATCGCAGGGGTCCACGACATGCGACATTGCAAAAAAAATCTAAGAGATACGATATGAGTTTAACCAAAATTGTATAAAGTGTACTTTTGGGAACTCCTGAAGATGCCATTTACACTGCTGAAAAAAAAGTTGCTAAAACGAATTTATTCAGTTTTTTGGAAAAATTCTTGGAAGTAGTTATGGTAACGGTTCCAAACCGTCTGAGTTCATATCACAATTTCCTGAGCCCATTGTTTTAGTTTATTTTTTTGAAGGAAAGTCTAACTTCCATGCACGTAAGTCAGCTTTCGCCAACCTTTTTCGCATCAAACTTGATGAAATCTGCATACCCGGATCGTTCCTACAGTCGGATGAAGTTTTGAACTGGTTAGGATGGCTTTGTAACGGTAGCAAGCGATCTACAACTGGGGTCGTTTTTTCTTGATCGTCCAAAGCCTTCCTTCCGGTCGGTGGGGCCCATATCCTAAAACTTCTCCGAGTACATTGCACAATACACTAAGGAATATCCAGTCTTTCACTTATTTCGCAGTTCGATTTTCTCGCGCCAAAACCAAAATATTGCTTTTGTTTTCCGCAATAACTTTTTCCTATTTTTTCACCCAAGCTCTACTTTTCTGCTTAGTACGCTGTTATCATTAACTGAGTGAACTTCTTTCAAAACTTTTCATTATTTCTAGATAGGATACACATACTTTATTATAACCAGAGCCAATTAAGCACCACCACTCTAACTACTTCCAAGAATTTTTCCGAAAAAAGGGAATAAAATAGTTTGAGCAAGTTTGTATCTTTTCCCAGCGCTGTATGTGGCAAAACGTCGAGTAAAATAAATCAGAATAAAAGCTGGAAGTTGTGATGAAAAAAAAAATATCAAAAATCAATATTAATGGACAGTCTGTAGACAATTTCGTCTACCTGGGTAACATTAATGCCAAAAATGGTGGCACGGAGCAGGACATCGCTCACCGTATCAACCAGGCTAAATGCGCATTCGGCATGCCGTCCATGCTCTAGGGTAGGCTTAAGGTGATAACAACAGCCGCTTTCGATTCAACCGAATTCCAGATCATTTTCATACAAAACAACAGACCGGTTTTAATCCAGGTGTCATATGGGACTTTGCTCCGATGAGAGCAAAGTGAAAATTGGTTGAACATCAACTTCTTTCGCCTCCGTCTAAATGTATACCGAGCCCGCAATTCGCCCCCACGACGGCGAAGTATCAGTATGATGGCTGTTTAAGTTCGCTCGTCGCAGAGCCGTGGCGTTCTTTTCGATTTGTGAAGCCGGGCTAATGAATCGAAAGCGGCTAATTTGTCTTCTGCATGTAATTGGTATAATTCAGGCACCTGATGCATCAGGTGCCAAGTAAACAATTGAAATGACAGTGCGAACTGGTTTTGTTTGGTATAATTGCACATTGCAAGAACATTGAATACAAAAGTAGATTTTATTGATTTATTAACTACCATGAGGACGCCACCTAGTTTATTTGATGTGATTTTATTCCGGCTGCAACGATAAACAGTATAGTTAATAAAACTGAATTCAGAGTGATAATTGACATTGAACCAAGATTCCGTGAAAATAATTATGTCATTATGAAGTTAATTTAGTACGAATTCTACGAGTGTTTTGTTGGTATATATTCAATTCTAGTTCTCTGCTAAGCGAGCTGATATAATTCGTGGAATCCTATTAAAGAATTTAATCGTTGCATCGGGATCCTTCTTCCTCGCGTCTTCGAGTTGTGATCTCAATGAATTGAGGTGTTCATGTTGGCGTAAAGTTAAGTCAGAAACAGTATTCAAGTTTTCGGACCTCAAATTTTGTTTTGAACAAGCAATTACAAAAATGCGGTAACCTGATTTAACCTGGAGAGCTCGACGAGCTAATAGACTTACACTGGATAGATATGTCAAGAGATGTCGACTGCATCTCTAGATGGGGAATTTATTATGAAAAGTTTTCGTAGTTTGATTTAATTTTTTAATATCAAATTAATTAGTTAACATATTGTAAATATTTTTCCAGGTATATTTTCAAATTTTTAATCTTGCAAACACAGTCAAAAATTATGAAAACTTAAATTGACACTAGGAGTCCATTACATTTTGATAATTAACGGAGTATTTGACGCGGAACGTTTTTTTTTTTGCACGGCGCATTACTTTCATCCAAATTACCTATAGCCTAGCCCAAAAGAACGCGCCTATTTCTAAATTATTCATAATATTCCTGTAGTCTTTGAATATTATGTATTTCATGAATTCCTCTCAATTGCTTCTTCGTTAATCATAGTATTAGACGAGTCCTTTGGTACCCGTCTAAGTTAATTCCGGTTGCTCAACACGCAACAATGCGTTAACCTGGGTGGAGAATTTAACGGGGTAGTAAACAGACTCCAGACAGATATGATAACAGATATCGCTTGTATAGCTAAAATTGCGAATAAATTATGTAGAAGTAGAAATTTCGTATGCAATTGAATTTGACTTTTAACGTTAAGTTTATTAGTGAACATCAATGCTCGGCTGCTCGGCGAAATCAATTTTTTTTCATATTTTATTTTATATTTTCACTACATTGGCACAGAAACAAACACAATGGCTAAGTTCATAACACACAGCGGAATCGCAACATGCTGTGGCAACAGTATCGATGCACCTTTGCAACACGTTGTTGTGTTCTGAACTGCACTCGCATCTAGTCATCCATCAATTGTCAAATTTCCAGTTCAAAACTGACTACTGACGAAAAATCGTAGCGCGAGTGTCATTTCAGGATTGTCATCATATGCTGGTCCTAGCCAGCGGAGAAATTTTTGTTATGGAGAAAATGACATTTTTCACAGCAGGTTGTGTCCATCAAAAACCCAGTGGAGAGAATTCATAAAACGAATTGGCAACAGTAATCGTATGCCAACTGTTGTGTGATATGAACTTAGCCAATGACACCAACCAATAGCGAGCTTCGTTGATTCAAAACTGTCATTGAGATGCTAAGCGAAAGAAATAATATTTACTCGAGAAGTGATAGTTTAATACAAAAGTGACAGTTTAATACCAATTTGCCACAACCCTAAAGGGAGAGAGGACGGTCTTTCAAACACGTTTGTGCTCTGTGCGAATATTGGCATTCCATCTCTATCTTCTAGTTTTTTGGTGAACATGGTGAACGCGGATATTTTTCCGGATATGTTCCTTACATCTAATCTAACGAGCACAACCAAAAATGGTAAACAATTAAATGACGTTAGAGGGCCAACAGCACTTTTGTGACATTCAACCAGGTAGTTACCCCGAAACGTTTTTTTTTTTGCACAGCAACATAACCTCCCATGCATTGGATTCCAAAAACCAAGCCTGTTTTTCATATCCATTAAAATTGAATTTATATACATAGATTCCTCACTCCCAACCCATTCGACTCTTAAATTTCTGCCAATGAGTATCCGGATTACTTCATTAAAGGTATTCCGTCCCTCACAGAAACTGAATTGGTTTGCGTAATATCCATCTAGATTATTCACAAACACAATATGTAACAATACTAAACTAACCGAGTTTATCGCTTGTCGTGACAATATACCATTAAGTTAATCTGTTGAACAGCAGCATCCATTTCTGACCGTTTATACTGTCCCTGTGTCTTTCATTTTTCTTCTCTCATAAAGTCCCTACACTTTTGTGGATCAACCTATTTGGTAAATGCACATACATATGTACTTTCAGCACACACCGAATTAATTGATACAGAGTCAATCGATTAGGTCCTGCTTAACAGGCAGCTCGATCGTGGACCAGCTTGCCGTCGACCATCCTTCCCAAAGGTTTGGTCTTCCGCCCCAATTAACTAATCAATAAGCAAGTCCTTGACTATTTATCTCATGGCTTAGTAACAAATTGGACGAACGTTAACCGAAAATAACCATGGGTACAGCTTTCCGTTTCTGTTGCTTTGGGCAAATTTCAAGGCAAATTGTTGATATGGTCACCGCAATATTTAAAGGGGATGAGGTTCTAAGGGATGTTTGGCTAAGAAAGCACGAAGGAAGAAAGGCCTGCGAGGAATCGGACTTTTGTCACGTCGACAAGTAATTATGAAAAGAAACTATTGTACATTCCGTCCGGCATTCTGATGAATTGCTGCCTGTTATGAGGATAATTTAACTAACGATTATGTTTTATTCTCCGCTTGAGTCTTCCTATGTTTCAGAACTCTTCAGAAGTTTTACGGGGCACGGCCACTTCACAAAAAAAAGCATATTAAGCAAATTTAGGATATTAGGCGTGTCTTTTCAACAGTCCATATCAAGAGCAGAACAACAATCGCACGCATTACACTAACAACTTGCTCTGTATAGAACAAATTTGTTAGTGTAACGCGTGCAATTTTTGTTCTGCTCTGATCTGAACTGTTGAAAAAAAACGCGCCTATTATGTTTCTAAATTGCTTTTGCAGGTTTTTGGATTTTACTTATATTGGAAAATCAATCTAATTTCAACTAAATTCGCGAGTGTGGTTTGACAATATATCCGATTGAATAATTTGAAATTTGGTAAAGATATTTGTAGAAACAAAAAGGTTTTTCTAACAAGAATAGACTTTTAGACCGGCCGTTTCGCTCGATGACTTCAAAACTGAGAGACTAGTTGGCATAGAAACAGAAGTACAGACAGAGACACAGACGGACGAAGCTTAATCGACTCATCTTGTCATACTGACCAAGAATATATATGGTTTATATGGTCGCAGATGCTTCCTTTTGTGCGTTGCAAACTTCATGACAAAGTTAATATACCCTGTCACATTCGCAAAGGGTATAAAAAAACTGGAATGTGCTCATTGTGCACTTACTCCAAAAAAGAAATGTGTGTCATTTTCCCCCTCTAAGGTACCCTTTAAATTTGGCCTTTTGCAATGAAAAGCTTTGAGCTTGAATGATAGCAGCTTTTCTTATTACCATCAAATCTCATGCATGTTGCTTCAACCGTTCACTCGATATATTTTCTGCTTAGACAAACAGACGAACACGCATTTGACCGATTTCATAAGGGTTTGGCTGTGTTCTGCGAAACCCTAAAAACCGACTTTATTAGGGTAAAGTAAAGTATTCTGGTCATTACTAAGAAAGGACTACTTGTACAGAATAGCAACTTCCTGTCATGAGCGCTAAAAATGTTGGATTCTTAAAACAAAGTTCCTAGTATCTGAAACCGTAAGTAGCTTGATGTGATATTATACCATTCTTCTCAATAAAATAGGTGTTACGACTTCTACCAGCTTTAACTTTTATGACCGGAAAGTGATTTTTATTTCACCCAACAAATTAAAGTGGCTACTAATAACCATTCCCGTCGACTCACTTTCTTCGGCCCACTAATAGTAAATGTGTAGTCAATTCCTGCAGGAAATTCAAACATTTTCCTAATGGCGATGACTCATCAACATCAGCAGCAACCACTGCGTTGTAAGACCTGGAGCCGTAGAAGTATATGTTTGATAAAAGTCAATTCTGTTGCCGAGTTTTAATAACAAAGTTAGCAACTGCCTTTTAATGTTCATTAATACTGTACACGCGAGCTAATTTACTTTATCAGTTGACCTTCTTCGTTTTGACGAAGACTATGGCTCCATTTCCCGTATAGAATTCCACCGAGAGTCATGTTGTGATTCAATCGAATCCAGAAAATTACCAAATTTATTGCCGAACCAAAAGGCAATTGATGAAGTCTATATCAGGATGCCGTATGTCCTATCGATTTTATTTTCCGAGCAATATATTTTATCTCGAGTTAACGTCGGAAAGCATATTTTTCACGGGTCTGTGACATCATTAAGTTTCTAAGAACAGTTGGAGAGATCTCTACAATAACTCGAGAGCCGAAGCGGGCAGTAGCTAGAAAGGCTATTTTAGTTAAATGGGCATTCAGCCCACAAATTTCGAGGCAACATACTATACATTGCGGTACAATTTGTGAAATGGGGAAACAAAATTCTGCACAGCTTCCTTGGCAAAATGCCCTCAGACGATGCGCCATATAGGAAAAAAAGACGAAGCATAATGGACAACAGTGACGTGCACTCGTAGTAAGCAATTCCAAACTGCTTGACTTACCGAAATAAGCAATTCAATAATAAACTTTGCTTACACCAATACACATATCATCATTTCAGTCAATGTTTTTCTTTAAGCTGAAGAATACATATTATCATTCAAATATTCCTTTACACATTCAAATTCTGATCCGCGCCTTCTTTTGGTTAAAAAACATTCGTTCAATTACTTTAGATAATATTCAAACCTCCCACATTTTGCACACCATAGACACCAAACTTAGAATAGGAAAATGTGCCTAGATCTTTAGATGCATGTACCATGTGTGCATCCAAATACTAGAGACATGTTGATTCCAGAAAATGGGAATCTTGGATTTCGGTAGTACATTGGGCAACGATTTTTTTTGTTTTGTTCGCAAATTTATATGAGACAAGTCAAGCACTGGCGCGACTGCTTTTGTGTGTGGGATAAAGCCCAATGATGCTTGTTAATGAAATGTTGCCAATGCAGGGAATGTTTATGGGAATTTGATTTTTCCAGTAGAGCTTTTGTTTTTGTTATGTAATGGATTTTCCGTTGCAATTTAAAAGAGGAAATCAGTGCAATCGGGTGATTTTGATTAAATTGTGATTTGAAGTTTTTTTGACCGTTTGTAGTGATTTAATTGATTTGATTTGTGATAAAAGTGGTAAGTTTTCTTTTCGCATTATGTCGGAGTATTGCTGCGCGACGGATTTCGTACTAAAAGCGGGATTTTCAACTCTTTCCTTTGCCAAGAAAAGAGAAATTATAGAATCGGATAGACCGAAGCCAGATCTTAGTTTAGAGTTTAAATTAAAAAATATTACGCGAAAATTCCATATCGAAACGTATGAAAAGTACATTTGGTTAACGGGAAGCTGTAAATTAAATAAGTTATTTTGCTGGCCGTGTCTTTTGTTCACGAATGAAAGATCTGTTTGGAATAAAGCTGGATTTAGTGATTTGAATAATTTTACGGGCTCAGCAGCAAAGCATACAAGTTCCGAAAAACATCTTCAGTCGTTAATTAAATTAGATAATTTTGGTTCTCAGCGTATAGAGTTTATGCTTAGTAACCAGGTGGCAATATCTGTTAGTTTGCATAATGAAAAAGTTGAGCGTAATCGTAATATTTTGAAACGTTTAATCGATAATGTAATTTTTTTGGCAAAACAGGAGCTTCCTTTTCGCGGAAATAATGAAGACTCTTCTTCAAATAATCGTGGTAATTTTATCGAAACCGTAAATTTCTTGAGTTTGTACGATCCGATAATTGAGTCCCACATAGATTCTATAAAAGCAAATGCAGCGTTTTCGGGTTTGTCTAATAGAATCCAAAACGATCTTGTTTCCGCTATAGCTAATGTGGTTCGAAATAAAATCAATTTGGAAATAAAGGAGGCTCCATTTGTAGCTGTAATGGTCGACGAAACGCCAGATGTTAGCGGTCGGGAACAATTAACGATGATTTTTAGATATACAATATCAAATGAGATTGAAGAAAGATTTATCGGATTTTTGGATGTAAGCGCTAATCGTACAGCTACAGCAATAAGCTCTCACATTTTAAAACAATTGCAAAATTTTAATATCGATAAGAAATTAATTGCACAATGTTACGATGGCGCAGCAGTAATGAGTTCTCAAATTCGTGGAGTTCAGACTTTAATTCGGGAAAAACATAAATCGGCAATTTTCGTTCCATGTTACGCTCATTCACTAAATCTAGTATTGTCTAAAGCAGTTGAGTTTATTCCGGAAATTAAATTATTTTTCGCGCACATCAATAAAATCGCATCATTTTTTAATACATCCACTAAAAGGTCGGACCTTTTTGCAAATATAGTAAATCGTCGTTTACCATCGGTTTCCAAAACGCGTTGGCATTATCATTCGCGTATTATTAACGTTATATTTGAACATAAGCATGAAATTTGTACAGTTTTTGAGACAATTTCGAATGGCTCTCAACACTGGGATGGCGATTCCTTGACTTTTGACATGGATATGTCTTATAGCTGGGGGTCATCCTAAAAATTTGTCCGTCACACAAAATGTCTGTTTTTCTACTCGGGGGTCAGAAGAGGAAACAAGCCCATTAAAAATTTTTCCGAGTTCTATGAATGTAGTGGTTGGTTTACAGAGTATTTCCAATCAGTTTCCAACCAGGCTCTCAGAATTATCAAGCCAGTCTAGTTTTATTTAAATGGACTTGCAAATTTGGACAACTTCGATCAGTTCGATATTTCCAAACGAACTTGCAACGTCTGTGCAAAGACAACTGTACAATTGCAAAAAAAAAGTGGAAAATTAGTGCGAAAAATACAAGTTGTTGTATTAGCTTGTGTAAATTTGTGAAAAACTTTTAGAAATTGTGTTCGTTTGTTTCATTATACTGTAGTTTTGTTTGTTGTATTTTATTTAAGAGCGTAAGTAAGAAAATTTTTTATTAATTATGGCCCCCAAATCTGCCGCAGAGCAAAAATGCGATTCGCGTGAGCGTAAACGGATAAGAGAATTACGCTACAGCAACGAATTTTTGGTATTTGTTCGTGATAATGCCTTTAGTTCGAGGACCACTGAGGCGGAAAAGTTTGAAGCCTTTCTCCGATCGCGTACTTCAAATACGCCGCCACGGATGAGTGATGCCGAACGTGCGAAAAAATATCGCGCCTCGAAAGCCAACGACAAATCGAAACGGCAAGCCGAGAATTTTTGCTCCGAAATGATCTGGCAATCCCTGGAATACTACCCGCTCGTGCAAGTGATGCGGCAAGCCGACATCGCCTTCTCGGCCGTCCTCACCAAGATCGGCGATGGTCAACCCCTACTACCAGAGGAGAAAACGATGATCGAATCCCGCTTCGTGGAGCGCGAATTCGTCGATCGCGAGTTACCTCAATTGATTCGCCTCTTCTTCCGCACGCTCGACGTCGACCAGTTCAACGCCGACTCTATTTGCGGAGCCGAAATGATCGAGCACGTGGCCGCGGACAACTATACCGGCCACCGTACCGCCGAACAGCTCGCTAGCGTCCGCGCTAAAGTGCACAAACTCAAGCCCGATGAGACCGGCGGTCTACCGTACATCCTTCGTCTCCACATTAGTAAACCGTACATGGTTAGAGCTAATATAGACGTCCTTGATGGTCTCGTTAACGGCACGATCGGCACTTTACGCTACATCGAACGAGATGTACAAACGGGGGCGATCAAACGACTGTGGCTGTCGTTCAGCGACCCGAAAATCGGTCGTTTACTACGCGCGAAAGCCGAAGGGCACGTGCGCGCTAATCCGAATCTCGATCGTTCGTGGGTACCTATAGCGCAGCGTACTTGCAACGTTCAAACGGCGAGTAAAATCATCACTTGCAAGCGCACTCAGTTTCCGTTAGTCGAAGCCTGCGCCATTACGATCCACAAATCGCAGGGCGGTACGTACGACACGATCGTTTACGAGTACAGTAAAACCCACGATCAACAGCTCGTCTACGTCGCCCTCTCTCGAGCTACCTCGCTAAATGGATTATATCTTACGAATCGCGACGGCGACCACACCTTTTATCACCACCGCGGAAAAGAGAACCGTGAATTAAGGAACGAGTTTGCTCGTCTCGAACGCCATCATTTGAAAACGATAGGAGATACGTGCCGAGATTTTCTCAATCGTTCAACAAAGTCCGATTCTACCTCGCTCTCGTTGTGCACTTTTAATACGCAGTCGTTAAACGCACATTCCCTCGATATAAGTTCGGACTTCGTACTTCACCAGTGCAAACTACTTTCGCTCTCGGAAACATGGATCGAAAACGATCGCCTACTTGAAATAAACGGATTTCGTACGGTATCGCGTTTCAAAAGATCTACCGTTCGTTCCGCGGGTGTCACAATTTGCGAAAATATGGAGTTCTCTGGCGCTCTCCAATCGATCGAGCATGATCTCCTCAAATTCGATCAGCGGCAGATGACGGTCAAGAGGGAAGCGACGGCCCACGACGGCATCGGAGACATTTGCTCCGTGGAGACGACAATCAACGGAAAGCGCGCGCTACTCGTTTCCGTATACATTTCGCCTAATACTTCCTTAGAACGAATGCAACAATTCTTCGTTCTCAATCTTTTCGCGTATAGTCCGAAATTGAAAGGTTTGTTTGAAGTGGTTGAAAAATCTAGTTACCACGATATCCCCATACTTCTCAGCGGCGATATGAATTTGAATTTACGTGGACCACATGGTCCAAAATTTATCCAATTTATGCGTACTGAGCTCGGACTCGAACTCAGCAACAATCTCGCCGTTTCGACGTCACGCAATTCGACCTGTATCGACGCAGTATTTTCTCGCCACATCGACCAACTAGAAACGCGCGAGTACATTTCGTACTTTAGTACCCATCGTCCGTTATTATCTATAACTTCGAATTCTCCTGATTCGAATGTAGTAAATGATGTAACGTAACAATGTAATGACAAAAGCCTACTTCGCCTAACCCAACGTATAAATAAATTTCTTACGAAATTATGACGAGTATCTACACTGCCACCAGATACATCGGTACATGGATATGTCTTATGCCTACCGAAAGCGTGAGAAGTGTTTTGTCGAATGATTTCATCCAGTATAACTATACTGGGATCTTTATAAAACTTACGTCGATATCTTCAACACAACAGGCTCCACGCAGTCGGTAGCCAAAGACATATCCATGTTCCGATGTATCTGCATGCAGTGTAGATACTTTGTATCTTTTTAGTTTTATTATTAGACTTTCATCATATCGCACGACATAATCTTGGTATGAGCTCCTACAAAGTCAAGGTGCACCCGAGCGAAAGCAAATCATACGATATTTTTGTCTTATCAAATAATGCCCACATGCATACGTGTGCACATACTAATTCCAATAAATTTAACATTGATAAGTAATCTTTTTTTAAGTCGATCTATCGGCGAAAGAAGATGCAAATTAATGGTTGATAATATAACGTATGTTATACAAATGAGAGTGAAATGTCTGGTGGAATGTATGCACATGCCAGAAACCCACTTCCGCTTATACGTAAGGAAGTAAGTACTAATTGTGTATTGTATTTGAAGTGCTTGATCTTTTCCGATATATACTTACAAAAATTCGCAGAGTCAGATTTTCAATTATATCTGTAAATTTTTTCTGAAATTTTTTCGAAAACTGATATATTATTTAATATTATTCAGAGCAAAGTGGTAAACATTTCATATGCAAGCCAAACAATTATTGAATTTGAAAATTGGCTTGAAAATGACTTTTCTAAAAAGTTTGATAATTTCTATTCGACAGTTACAGCAGAATATCAGCCACCACGTAAGAAATGTAGAAATGCGATAGATCCTTTACAAAATTTACGGCGGATATTTCGGGAGATTATAGATGTTATTCTCGGGCAAATTCGAGATCGATTCCATTCGTTTAAAGATCTTTCATTTTTAGAGTTGCTTGAACCGAATTATTTTTCTAAATTCAAGTCAAATTTTCCCGATAAAAATTTTGACTCACTTATTGAATATCACGGTCAATTTTTCGACAGAATAAAGTTGAAAAATGAGCTAAAAGTTATTTATTCTTCAGATGAGTTTAAAAATGCGAATCCTAGTAAAATTCTCGATTATTTTCAAAAACGGCCTTATGTCGCAAACGGTTTTAAGCAAGTTCATATTTTAGCAAAATTATTAACGTCAATTCCAGTCACAGTGGCAACTGCGGAAAGGTCATTTTCAACACTAAAGCCCGTTCACACATTTTTGAGAAATCGCCAATCCCAAAAACGACTTTCGGATCTTGCTTTAATTGCGGTTGAAAAGGATCTTCTTATACAAATGCGAAGAGAAAACGATTTTTTTGATAATGTGATTAAAGAGTTTTTACTTAAAGAACGGCGCATAGATTTGGAATACAAATAAATGGCAATGGCGAAAGAATATTTATTTATTTCAAATACCCCTGAATTTTTCTTAGTCTTAATTAACATAATATTTATTTATCATTTTTTTTATTAGTAATATTTTATTTATTTATTTTTTTTTGTATTCCGAATATATGTGCCAATATTTTATTTATATCTTTCCTGATTTCTTCTTTAAGGCTTAAAGCCGCTTGGTATAAATGTTTTTGTGACTGTCCATATTCTATTATACAGTCCATTTTTGTTTATGCTAAATTGGCTTTAGGGCGCCCAACTGCTTGACTATGAAAAATTTCCACTGCACGTCACTGATGGACAAACCATAAAGCAGTTTGAAATGGAAGCTGACAATTTTGAAGAGTAAAGGGCTTTTTTTAGTTAGACCAAATAACGTTAGAACCATGCACTAGACCACCTGTCAGATCAGTCATTAGACCACGTATCAGAACTTAATAATTATTTTAGTGCGTGGTCTAAAGGTGTGAGTTCCTAGGCGGCGACTGAGCGACTTGCGTTTGTGAAAAAACTATCAGAACGGAGCACTATTCGTGCGTATTTGAAAGTTTAGGGGATCGTCGAATGCAGGCTTTAGTTGCAGGGCTCTACTTCCACAAAAAATTCACACAAATTCTGCTCCTTTTTTCGCAGTCGTGGCCTAGGAACTCAAACCTTAATGACGGGTCTGATAGGAGGTCTAATGTGTGGTTAGTTGGTGATAGCAACATTTCGATTGTGCGCACCATTTTATTCTTATTTTTCAGAGCCATATCTACCTATATAATTGTAAAATAATTCTGATTTCTATGCGATCCAATCTTTATTGCAATGATTTATTGATAGGTTTTAAGCATTTAACTCTCTAGTTCCCAAAACCGCCTCTAGGCGGGCTTGAATTATTAAACACCTCACTTTTGATTTTAAATTTTTCTATTATTCGGAGGATTCCATGTTAGAGCATTGCAAAGTAAGAATTTTGTACGCAATTATTTCGGAAATAATGTGAAAAATAGAAAAATTTTAAAAATATAATTCGGGATCGTAGCTGTAAAAAAAATGTCAGTGGATTGCAGTGACTGTCTAGTTTATAGTTCTATGTTTAGTTTAACTAAATAAGTCGTTGTAAGACGCAGGACTGAGAAGATACCCGCCTAGTGGCGGTTTTACGTAGGTTGGACATTTTTATACCCTAAACTTTATAAGTATAATATAAAATATGTAACACCTTAAAGGAAGCTCCTCAGGTATAGCAATGTATATATATATAAGTGATCAGGGTCACCTCTTGATTCGATTTAGACATGTCTGTCTGTTTGTCTGTCCGTCTGTCCGTCCGTTTGCAAGATAACTTTCGACAGAATAAAGCTAGAGGCTTGAAATTTTCGTCAAATGATCGTAGTATGATCTAGTTGGTTGATCCGGCTAAGGGAGCGCCTCCCTCCCCTACAAATTCAAAATAATTAAATGTATCTACCTATATAACTCCCGATTGAATAAACGTGGAAACTTGTAACTTTGGCAGATGACTTAAAAGGTTCATTTTGTACTTTCTTGTAAAAATTAGATTGATCAGTTTGAAAATAACGGTACTTTTTTTTACAAAGAGCCCCACATTACCCTACTTTTCAGAGTTTTTGTCTATAACTGTTGAACCAATTGACGTAGAAAGCTGATTTTTGGTACGTGAACTTCAAATGAAAAGCTGCTTGAGTCATAGTAAAATAAGATAAGCATAATCAGGCCAAAGGGACGCCTACCTCCCCTACAAATGGCAAAAATTGAAATATTATTGAACTAACATCACTTTCGACAGGATAAAGCTAGCGAATTGAAAATTTGTTGGGATGTTGATAGTAAGATCTAGCTAGTTGTTACTGAAAATGGGTAAGATCCGACCCAAGGAACCCCTACCTCTTCTACAAATATAATCTCCAAATAAACGATAACCTTTGATAGCAAATGGAAGGACATTGGCATTCCCTGATGTATCAGCTCCATCGTCTCCAATTCCTTCTTGTTAATCGAAAACATTGAAACGAGAACGACCTGATGTATCAGCTCCATCTTTTTTCGTTTTGGCACGAGAAAATCTAACTATGTGCTCGTACTCCAGTTCCTCTTTGTTCGTCTCAAGCATTAAAACGAGCTCGATCTGCGTCTGCTAAACAATCAGTTTAACTTGAGAACATAATAAAAACTTTTAAAATCTCATACATTTAAAAAACACTTTGTGGCGTCAAAAAACCTGGTGCTCGATAAATCCGCGATTGAGTTTTGTGATATTGAGCTGGTTGAAAAATTCAATGATGGGTACCCCATTCAAATGTTTTGAATATTTTTCGAACGGTAATATCACCCAACATATTGTCGAACAGAAAAATATCTATGCAGCTGAAACTAATGTGACCACTTGCTTTTCTGTAACCAATTCAGAATTACGTCAATATATTGGCATCCTTTTTTCCATGTCGGTTTACCGTTATCCAAAGCTGTGCGACTTGCATCGACTTACGTAGGTACAAAGCCTTTTGAGAATCAGACAGATTTGAAAACCACCGCCTCACTTTACTTTCGATCTCAGAAAAAAATATATTGAATTTGTTTGTCCTAATTTTATTCATGAATACAATAGCCACATGGGTGGTGTCGATCTTCTGGATGGACTTATTGGGCATTACAAAATTCCAGTCAAATCTAACAAATATACAAATCGCTTATTTAATCATCTGATTGGCGTAACCATGGTGAATCCCTACACTTTGTTCAAGAGGATCAACAAGCCCGAATCTAATGATAAAAAATACCGACTACCAAGCTTCCGTACAGAAGTTACGCATATACTTTGCACATCACAACGTCGCCGCACCAAAAACACAAGGACGTCCACGTCTTCCACGTATTATCAAAGACTTCTTCATTGCCCCCGGATGTTCGTTTCGATAAAGCCAATCACTTTCCTCAATTTTTCGCTCGTAACGGGAAAAATACTTGCGAATTTCCTGTCTGCAATATAAGGGAGAGATCTGGAAATAATCCCTTCTATAGATACTGAATACATCGAACGAAAATGAGTTTGCAGGTGAGCTTAACTTTTGGTGGGCGGTAATCCGAGAAATTTTAGGCCTTCTTTTAATATTATCAGTTGAATTCTCCATTCTCTGGCCAATGCACTGCTCAAAGTTGAAATTCGGTTCAATAGTACAGTCAAAATCGATTGTCAAAAAACGATAATTATCGAGGCTTCTGAGAAAAATAACACTTTATCAATTTTCAAGCTCACGGATTTTTGAAACGGATGCTCCAAATGGAAAAACTTTTAGGTAGAAGTTGAAGATAATTTGATTTCAATAATGTCGAATAATATCATCATTTTTGACCAAATGATTAATGAAAAAAATGTTTTTCTTTCACAAAAGAAATTTGGGAACTAGAGGGTTAATAAGGAATCACTTTTTTTTAGCCATTTCTTTTTGCTTTAACGACGATATTTCCAATATATTAATGCTGAAATATTTTATCGACAAAATGTTTACAATTTCCTTCACGCTGTTGGTATTAATAGAATAGAATATCCCTTATCCCCCTAACTCTACAATGAACAAGGTGAAAAGTCAAACTTATCATAATTCCGGACTATTAGTCTCATTAGGACTATATCCCTATATAATGAGCCACTTTATAAACGTTTCACGTGAATGTGTTTCCGAATAGAATATTCGATAAGGTACAGCCAGCAACGGATTCAGGATTGTATAGAATAGGAATTTTGTCTTCTGGTACCGTCCAACTTACAACGTACAGCAACGATTTGAATTCAATGAGGTAAAACCTTGGTGGGTTCTGCTGAATAAACACTTGAAGTTGGAACTCGCTGTTATTTCAACCTCCAGAAGAAATTTCGCCAATTTCTACTTCCGTGAAGAGCAATAGCACAATTCATAATATCAATGGTATCCTTCGAACCAGTGACGACAGCAAGACGCCTGAGTAATTGTACTTGTTATTGTTGTGGCTACTGATAAACAGTATCCTTTTTTGCTCGTGTTCACATTGTCAGTACATTAACCCATTCCAAACCACACCCAACAAATTCATGAACATGGATTCATGGAACTTTCACCGAACAAGAATCCGAGTGTAATTAGATGTACTGAAATACCGGGTAACTTGATAATATCTGTCTTTTTTGCAGGATCTCGTTTCATTTCATTGCCTTCCAATGCAAGGGTTCGCCCTGACGTGACTTTATCACATGTATCCGTCGTCATACTGTCATTATTCCACCAGATAGCATGAAGAATGGTGAGGATTTAGTAGCAGATACACACTTGGTCTATGTGCGAGTACGTACATTATTTCATTTATGGGTTGTCTGTTTTACGTTAAATGACATGACGTGAAAGGAGGCCACTAGGGACAAAGACCTCTAGAGCAAGTCATTCTGGATTTATTTTTATCCTAGCTCTTTCGTTTTACAGAGAATATTTTCGGGGAAATTTGATTGGTATCCATCTTTATTGGACGCGTTATATATATTCATGTGAAAATGAAAATTGTTTAATGTCGACCGATAGAGTGTAACGAACCGTGAAATTTGTTGAGAGGTGTTCAGACGATGTAACCTGATGATACGTAATTAAAGGGTGAATATAATTTATTTTCTAAAGCAGGGGTCGGCAAACTCCGGTCCGCGGGCCAAGTTCGGCCCGCCTCTGGTTTTCATCCTGCCCGCGAGTTAATATTGTTTTTTTACATGAAACGATTATACGAGTATAAAAAACATTGGTACATTCTTAATCGACCTTGTTTTTGCGTCTTGGCTAATAGCGGATTTACCCCTGTAGGGTATAGAGCGAGCGACGCAAGGGGAGTGAGAAATCCACGCAAATTAAAATGCACTATTAGGTAAGACGTGAACTAAAAGGTTCGTTAAGGAATGTACCAAAACATTGTATACATAAATAGTTTAAAACGAAGTTTTTTGTCAAAAAGTTATTTTATTGTGTTGCAAAGGTGCCACCACAATATTCGCGAGTGCTGACCAAATGATTACGCCGAATGGTGGACCCAACCAGACTACTGGGCAATGGGCATTTGCTTGGTGATTAGTGAGCGGCCGCAGCGTGTGGGTATGATAAGTATTTTATCAGTATCCGCCGATTAATTGTTAATGATGAATATTATTTCCACTCGATGACTCGATGTGCGGGAAAATTTGCACATGTTGGGTGGAAGTTTTTTGATATTTAACAAGTATCCGAAATCTGGCGAGCATTTGCTCGGTATTCGCCCAGTCGCAAATTATGTAGTATCACCAGAAGACTCACCCCACCACATCCACGAATAAATACCAAATTATATATGTATGTAATTTGAATCGGAGGTGCATTTCGTTAAAGAAATCGCATTTCTCTTGTAATCTTAATCATAAAGTGTAATTTTACTATGAGGTGGCGACTGAAGCTGGTACGACCACTGGTGATATACATATGTGTACTGACTTGTGTAGAGGTCCAAAAATCAATACAGGTTCCCCTTCGGATGTGCAACAAATTAGAAAGCGTTACGTTTTCTGAAACATCAATTATAGGTGTGTCAAATGATATACCGATGGATAAAAATTGAAGAGGCAGCGATTGCTGGAGTCTTTGCACTGACACCAGAATAATATTCCAGTATAATTCAATCCAAGATCCATCGCATTGTGTCCCGTGCTGTTTGAATAACATCGATCAATTTCACCTGTTTTTCAAGTAGTCTATATAATGAGCTTCATGTGACAGAGAAATTAGTTTCCATAAAAAGTCTGCATTGAATAGGGCAAAGCAATAAAAACTAAGTAAAGGAGAAACGGTGCTCACATTTAAAACATCTTATCGTTAAATTACTACCGGAAATTTACATTTGGAACACAAATTAAATAAATATACATATTACACTTTTCTAGATGCTGAAAAAAAGAAAATCTATTAATATCACGACGCGACGGATAGATTTTAAGAGCTTAAAATATTGTTGCAAAATTATTTTCGGATCTTAATGCAATTGCGTCCGAAACCCTTAGGTTAGGTAAGTTGGCTTCCATGACTACCAAAGCACACATGTACTATGAGCTGGTCCGTTATGAAACCAGAACTTTGAATCTCCAAACCGAGCTGGTGCTGAAGCGATGGATCATACCAACATCCACACTTTCCAGATGCTTCAACTCGGAAGAATCTCGAAGGTGGATCGCCGTATTTGCAGCAATTTGCTCTTCAAAGCACGTTGATCAACATATCCAAGGAAGCAGATGAGGTGGTTCTCAGGGCCGCAGTAACGAACACACTGATCAGTTTTTGGACTTTGCGCAGCAAGTCGTAGTGGGAAGGACTTAGTTTAGGGAGCCATCCATCAGACAACAAATTCTTGAGTGAGTATTGAGCGTACAATAGATACGTTAAGCCACTAAAGGACTTTAGGTTGCAGGCTCCGATTTCTGCCTATTTCTTTCTTACAGGATTACAGGGCAATTGTAGACCGAAATCTACCACCATGGAGCGCAGAGTAGTTGACGCGCTATACCAAACTGGGCGTTAAGCCAAATCAGTAAAGTTTATTTGACTGCATAATTGAGGTATCAGTGGACAGTTGCAATTTTAATCTTGTACCCGGGCCGTTGAAAACAAAAATTCAAAGATCTGACCCTTTTCAGAGAAAGTTTGCCCACCTCTGGTCCGAAAAGTTGATCTGAATTTACTTAACATTACACCAAATTATATAACAGCGATATAGTAACGTAGGCAGAATAGAAATGCTGCAATGGGTTATGTAGGCCACGATTAGATCTGTTGCGATTCGTTATCTCGGTAGTCTAAAACAAAAACATATTGATATTTCAAACTTGGAGTTCAGTCAGAAAATGCCTCAAGTTTCGGAAAGCTAAAAATAAAATACGAGTACATGATGTATACGCATCCTTTTTGATTGATTTTCGCCATTATGAGTGAAGAATCCTTGGATGAAAGTTGAAACGCTAGGCTCCATCTAAGTAAGTAGGAGTAATTTATTGTTCAAGGGATGAATTCAATTTTACTTTAATACATTGTATTTAAAGTTTTAACTTATGAAAAAAAGTTGAGATGCATACCCTTGGAAATCGAACCCTGTTGTCTGTTTTTACCCACTAAGATGGCCACATCACTGATAAGTGTCCATCATGCATTCGAAATGTAATAATAAATAATAACACTGGTAAACACTGTTTTTGTCACACAAACTTTGTGAAGATTTTTATTTGTATTGATGTACCCTCATTACAAAATAAAATATTAGCCGCGTTTTTTTTCGTACAGAGCAGAGTAAAGCAGGTTGAGTGACAAAAACAAAAAAAAACGGTTGAGAGCGAATTGGGGTTGCGAACACGAAAACGGGGCATGGTGGTAGCGCGTCTTGGTTTAGTTAGAACTCAAATGTCAACTTAAATTTCAAGAGAAAACTTACATAAGTAGGACAGATACAATCTGACAAATAATTACACAAAACGAACATTTTATTGGCAGGAAATGAACTGCTTCCCAAACTGTAAACTGCTCGAAACTACGACACCCGCGCCGCCTCCGTTTCAAAGCGCAGACTACTTAGCGGAGCAGCATTCTTGCACTGACGTTTTATCCAGGGCTGCTCAGATCAAATTGTTAGTGTAATTGTGTGGTCTTAACCTGCTCTGCTCTATATGGCTCTTGAAAAACGCGCCTATTATTTTGTTCCAGTCACATTAAGTTTTTTTTTGTGACAGCTATATACATATGTATATTAATTTGTACGTGTAATAAGAATATGTAGCTTATTACTTCGTCAATATATGTAATTCTTAAGTTATTTTACATTGGCTTAAATAGGGCTATTTATTTCGATATTTGAAAAGCCATCCAACTTTCTCTTTGTCTTTCGGCCTTCCGCAGAACATAACGCTTCCAGTTTTTATAACAATTCGCCAGGGAAGTACCGGCTGCTTCAATGGGGATGTATAAACAATAAACATTAGTTTCTGTTTGTGTTTCTATTTCTTGCCCTGCAGCAATTCAGTGCTGTCGTGATTTGCACGATTTATTGAATTTTACGCCTCCAACTAACTGTTCAATATCAGATTCAGGAGGGTATAAATACATATTGGTTTAATGATTTATTGTTAATATGCCATATTGGGCGCTAAATGATAGTCTATTTGTAATGGTTCTGTATGTTGAAATGAAGATTTAGAAGATTACATTCGGAAAATATATCTTCATCATACGAGTCGAGAATTTATATTTTACGTGTATAAAAAAAAACTCTACAAAGTTATTTTCTTATCTCCATATTAAATTTTCGTCATTTGATTAAAAAATGCTGCTTTAGACATTTATTGTTTTGACTGACAGTATTCACGGCTGCACTCATGCACCATGTCATGTACTGCATTCTGCTTACGCTATCTTCCCCATTCATTTCAGTTGAATCGATAAAACAATGATGTCGTATCCTTTCTGTCTTTCGTCCTTTCACCACATGCAAACTTCGGCCACATAACATCCATTCACGGAATGTAATGCAATTTATCTTGCCAAGATGAAGCCTCCTAGGGCAAAGCCAAACGAACGCTCTTGAGCGCGAGTGCTCCATTGTATGTAAATAGCTCATTCGAGTCCTTAAGCTGTATGCGAGACGATTAAGCACTGATATTTTTTTTTGTGGAATTATCTCGTGGCGGCAAATCTTGAAGAGTCATCTCGAAGGAATTTCAAAGGTTCCGTAAACTCGCAAAATATGTGCATGTTCACGACATGTATTACATACTCAAGGATAATATTTCCCAACCAGGAGGTTGCGTTAAGCGAACAAATTGCTTGACAGCATTTCCCTGCTTTGGACTTCCAGGCGAGGCAAAATATTTAGAATTTCGCTAATACAACTACGCTCTGAGTTTTGCACTTAAATCAGAATTTATGTGTTCGTACGAGATATGGTGACTGTGGCTTCTAGAGTATAGACGCCTAGGGTATAGACATTTCAGTCGAATGTAAAGGCCGCAACAAACGCTCAAGCTTGCAGTTGACGCATAGTTGAGCGTGTGTATGAGAACTTTTCTCAGGCATTATCAATTTTGAAGCTTGAACGAATTTCGGCGAATACATGCTTGAACTATTGATTGATCTGTGCAAAACTGAACGTGTGTGACGATACTGTGCAAGCTTGTCGAGAGCGATCGCCAGTGCTGAGGGAGATAAAGAAGATTGATGCCGCAAAACCGAGTGCAGCCATCTTTTATGTGGCGCTTATGCATGTATGTGACCGGAAATTGTGCACGCTTCAACTGCAAGGTTTATGAAGAAAATTTGAACGTCTGTAGCGGCCTTAACATACAGTATCTAGAATTTGGTTAAGAAGTTTTCCTATAAAATTTAGGAGGTAATTATGTGGAGTATTATTCAGGGATGTTTTTTTTTGTGATTAAGTAAATGGGGCCTTTTTGCGGAATGAAACGAAACAAATGAAATAAACAACATTGCTAAAGTCAGCATCCAAAGCATACCTTCTGCGATTCAATTAATGGGTGAGCTGAAATTTACGAGTATGTATCTAGAATAGAGATATAAGTCCAAGTAATAAATGCACGAAAATTATAGCTCTTTCAGAGTCCGCTACGGGCGTTCACGTCACCGGATACGGATTATCGCGCTCTGTAGCCGTGGGGTTATGATTTCTAGACGAAGATTCGTACTGAAGCGGGAATCCTCACTGGGCCCGCTCTCAAGTGGATTTCCGCTTTAGGTGATACTAACATATCGACAAATATTAGAAAAATCACTACTACAACACCATATACTATTTTGTCATTGTTTCATGTTTTTGTTTAATATTATTTCACGAAGTATAATTTGTTTAAGGCATCGGGCGAAAGCGCGATCCGTTGCGTGGCATGAAGGATGTAGCCACTAGCTGCAATGAGTAAGTTTAAGCCGTGCGAACTACTTTGAGGATTAACTAATACGAAGAAACTCGCCACGGTCTAAACTAGTTTTAACTTCACTTGATATGCGGTACTGAGCTGACTACAGCTGTGATCGCTTGTAACGTTTGCTCGAATTTATTATCAATTTGCCCGGATTATGAACAATCCCGAAATGACCGAAATTACAACAAAACAGCAGCTGACATCGGTAAAACTTGGTGCACTCGTCGGTCTAAATCTAAACACACCAATAACTAGGCCTAGTGTTTCTAGCTTGATGCAGGCAGACAATGAATGGAATTATTAGCCGCTCTGGATCAATACAATAAAAAATTTGGATGTTACAATAACACAATGTGTTCCAATAACAAATTTGCTCTGGATTGTGCTGGAGGAGCATTTGGGGCAATTTTTGAAACCACTTTTCAACTCCATACTTTTCATTTTTCTATTTAGAAGTTTTGAAAAGTGAAAGTATTGTAATTATGTGTTTTGAAACCAATCATGCCTTGGAGTTTTTTGTTTTTTGGAAATAGAACAACTCCTGACTTTTCACTCTGCATTTTTCGATTTAACTTCTGTTTTTTGAAAGTTGGTTTCGAAAAGGGGCAGAGATGCAGTATGAAAAGCAATAAGCTGGTAAAATTTTGCCCAAACTGGCACGTTATGTTTTTTCAACGTGTAATTATTGAAAAGTGCATTTGTTTACTATTCGACTTTTCAAAATATTTTGCAAAGATTTATTTGTCCTTGCAATTTTCAATATTTTGCCGTGAGTTGAATTATTTCTTCAAGCTTGTTTTTGTGTTATTGATTCGGGTTTTCATCAGCAAAGGCTAGTTTCTGTAGTAGTATGGGTTAAGACAGTGGTTTATTCCAATCCGGATGACATCATCGAAAGGAAAGGAGAAATAGATTCAACAACGCACGTAAACAACTTCGCTGCAAAAGCAGTGTTTTCATCAGAAATTCAAAGCGGTGCGGAGGATTTTTCCCATTACATGATTTTTCAAAACCGGTCGCCTCCATACGAAATAGAAAATAAATTTCACATCAACATAATTTTTTTTTTAAACATTTGCCATTTATTCATATTAGGTAACATTAAGTAATTCACAGTTTAGGTTACCCTTTACCTGAGTAGCCCTCATATTATTTCGAAGTTGAAATATGGAGTATGAAGAGTGGTAGAGCAATTAGGTTTTGATACCAGTTTGCTGGGTGTAATGAGATAAGCTATCAGTACTACGCTCGTTCCGCCTTTACTTTATTGTTTTTATAAAAATTATAGACTGGCAGCGCCGAGAATTCGAAAATGCTGGGGCAGGGCTCGAAACCTCTGCAAGAGTAAAAAAATACCTATAATACGTAGAAAATTGATCGCGATGCTAGACATTGAATAGCCAGAAAACAACAATAAAAACGGAGCAGAGCGTTAAAAAAAAACTGCGCTAGCCCTTTATTTCCGTAGTTCGCGCTCGCTTCTCTTCAGCTATCCAGTCTGCCCCGATTTTCAGGTTGGCAGGCATCACACTTCATGTCTTTATATAACAGCGCTTTCAGCGTTCAAGACATTCATGAGCCAGTAGGCATCGAGTATTTAAGCTTTTCTTGGGTTGTCCCTTTCTTCTGTATAAAGGTATGATTAAAATATTGCATATTACACTAAATACTGAGATTTATACATACCAAGGTGCGTAACTTCCAACCACTGAACATCTTATTTCGATTAAATTGAAATAAATAACAGCAAACATAGAAATAATAAAAAATTTGTGGTTACTCTGCGAAATTGCATTTTGAGA
The DNA here is from genome assembly GCA_964017055.1 of Chloromyia formosa. NCBI lineage: Eukaryota > Metazoa > Arthropoda > Insecta > Diptera > Stratiomyidae > Chloromyia > Chloromyia formosa. Next base: position 129,602,466 of record OZ024814.1, read on the forward strand.
GCTAAATTGGAAAAGTGATTCTGAAAGGTTTCGGCTTTCCACTCTTCTCTCTTCAGACAGAAAAATTAAAAGTGAAAAGCTGGAGTGTAAAGTATATAAAAAAAACAGGTGTGATCACAGTCAGCACTTTTCCTATTTCACTTTTCAATAGTATGGCTCTCACTTTTAACTTTTTCAGAATTTGCTTTCATAAAACAGAAATTCTCCTGAAAAGTGCAAAGTGAAGAGAGAAAAGTTGAAAAGTGCTTGTAAAACATAGGCCCCTGGTGCACGAAATTAGTTTTTAGGGCGAACTCCGATTACTTCAACGACGTTGAGTTCGTCGCGAGCAATGCAGTTCACTTATACAGCTTGAGAAGCTCATAGAGTTTATTTCACGTGATTTTGTGTAATAATGGAATAGTTAACAAACAACATAAATCTGCTGACCAAATAAAGTTTTTGAAATTGTATTTGCACTATGGATATAAGAATTTAAGTTTTTTCTTCAAATTTCAGTTGAGGTTTGAAGGCTAACTAAACCAAGACATACCCCGAACCAAGGAAATACTTCATTTTCTACGCGAATTTACCTGTCGCTCCTCTAAAATGTTCTGTATCGTTTCTTTGCTGTTCTAATCTGTTGTGCTCTGCTCTGGAGCAAAGAAACGCGGCTATTATCCCGATTTATTAAGATCTGTTGATCGTTTTTCCGTTTGCTACTAATGCATAAAACTGACGAATAAAATTTTGCATGTACATAAATACACTAATATGTATATTTAATAAATCATTGTCAGAGAGACTTTATGTCCCCACCTCCTTTATCTTAAAGGAATTAAACCAAAATTTGCATTTGTTGCCATTTTGACGATTCTTAAACAACTATCGCTCAATCCAAATAGAAAATTCACCTCATTGTTATTTCCACAGGGAAAAAAGATTTGTTAGCACAGTCTATAATACTTCTCATGTAATTGAATTATTTGAATCCAAAGGAACCAGCACCCAGCAGGGCGGATACCACCGGCGTCAAGAGGACTGTAAGTAAAAGTACCGTCATTGGTATCCTTTCCAGCTAGACAGTTCACCCATATATCATTTTGTTTTCTACAGTCCCCATAACATAACTGCAAGAAAGTCACCAAACGAGGAATGGTTGTCAGGGCTTATCGTATTTTGAAATTCAAATCGAGGAAAACGATTTACATATGCCACAAATTTGAAAAAGGTTTTGTTTTTCATATCTTTTACAGTCTTGACAAATTCGCAATAAATGGATTTTGGTTCGGTCTGGTGTTTCAAATGCGGCGTAAAAAAACCTAAGTTTAATGGCTGGCTGATGATACTCCCAAAGTATTACGGATTCGGTTGATTAATGCAAAGTACCGGAAGTTTGGTGGCATTATTTGTGGATTCATCCATGGAAATGGGCAAATTGATTGGATAAGGGAGCAGCAACAGGCAAATAAAATAGTTAAGATTGCGGTAAATACCAACGTTTAAAGTCGAAAGATGCTGCCCGATTGTGTTAAAGTTGGTTGGAACAAATGAGATGAAATGAGATTTTACTATCCTTCCAGAATATTTATGTAAGACAACTTTCATTAAATTTATTTAAAAAGAATGTTAAAATAGATTTCACACAAGAGACTATTGTGAATTAACAATGTGGGCTCCGCTCACTGCACTCGCTCCGCGCTTAAGGGATCACATCCCTCAGTGTCGCAAAAGCATGAACGCTCGCTCTGGGTGCAACATATTTACGCTACATGGCATCGTTTAAATTTTTAAATTTTTCCAAGCTGCATCGGGAAACCACAGGAGGGCACAGCCTCCACAAGGAATGCAATGACACCGGTCAACGACTAATCCACTTCGCATGCAGTATGAACTTTTTCGTAAGCTCAACATGCTTTCCACACCGACGCATTCGTAAAGAAACCTTGGAATCTCTGGATACACGCACCGTCAACCAGATTGACCACGTCCTCATATGCAAGAGATAGGCTTCAAGCGTGATGGATGTCCGATCATGGTGAGGAGCAAATTGCGATTGCGGCCATCACTTGGTAAAGACAACCCATATCGGCGTAGGATCTCTCCCTTGAAGAAAAACTAACTCCTATGCTACACAACATCATCAACATAGGTGTACAAGGGTTTCGGGAAGAACTAAAAAGCTCTATCAAGGAGGTCGCAGAGAAGCTCATGATACATAAAGCCCGGCGAACGCGAAATGACTGGTTCGACGATGAATGTCAAAAATCACTTGACTCAAAGAACGAAGCTTACAGACAATGTATCCATTGCGAGTATCAAATGGAATAATTTGACGTAAGAAACAAAAACTCTTTGACGATCACTTGCTGAACAATTATGAAAACCTAGCTAATAGAAATACCAGACAGGCATACAGACTAGTAAACATAAGTAAGAAGAGCTATTAACCCAGGACTAGCTTCTGTAAGGACAAGGATGGAGACATCATTAGCGACACCGTTAGCATCAACAAACGATGGGCGTCCTATTTCGAAGTGCTTCTTAATTCCGCATCCCACGTCCATGCACAAGAAGCCCCAAAAGTTGATGATATGATCGATCATGGCCCTTATACCCAACCCTCGACAGTAGAAAAAGTTGATCTCGCCTTGCAAATAAAGCGCTGGCTGCAGACAAAATTCCAGGTAAGCTGCTAAAATATGGTGGGATGGGTTTATTAAATGCAATACATAAAATAAACTACTTCTGCGAATCTGGAAGGAAGAGGTGATCCCAGAAGTTTGGCGGAGGAGCATCATCTGTCCCACCTACAAAAGGGGAGATAAATTGCGGTGTTAAAATTACAGAGGCACTAGTATGTACGTCCTAGAAAAAACTGACGAAAATTCTAGAAAATAGAATTAAGCCCTACGCTGAACGAATCTTTGGCGAATATATCAAGGTGGTTTCAGACCTGGCCGATCTACAATCGATCAGCTTTTCACGGTCAAGCAAATCCTGGAAAAGTGCTGGGAGTACAACGTTGACGTGTACCAAAGCTTTGCCGCCTTTAAGCAAGCATACGATAGTATCGATCGTAAAGTACTGTACAACATTATGCTGCAATTTGGTATACCAGGAAAATTAGTACGATTAACAAAGATGACGATGACCACAGACGAATTTCTAATCAATCTTGACGCGTCTGCAAAAGAAGTTGGTTTACGCTTTAACCAGGACAAAACAAAAGTAATTATGCAATCAAGAACAAGGACGCCAGAACAACTGAACATTAACGTCGGGGACTTCAGCATCGAATTGGAAAAGTTTTCTAAATTATTGCTTTATTGACACTATACCGTAATAAATTATTTTATTAAATACTGTTCAAGGCAACTTTCTCTGCGAAGACGTACCGTTTTCGGGATAATAGAACAAAAAAACTCGAAAAAACAATCAAAAAAGTATAGTTCTTACAAAAAATGTTCAATTTTGATGGTGCGTAACTCTTAAGATAATAGTTTTACGGAAGAACTTACGAGTAGAACACCAAAGTTATAGCAAATTTGATGCTCTACAACTTTGTGATAAATTGTTTTTCTCTAAGATGCAAAATTAAAAAGATATCTGCCACAGGGAATACACAAGGAGTGGGAGGACAAAAACTTGGACTCTAAACTACGGGATCGCCCTATATAACATAACAAAAAAAAACCATTTGCAAGGCAATATGCCTCTATTCCACGGACTATAAACGGTAAATGCGGAATGAATCAACCATTCTGCAATATTTTTGACATAGAATATGCATATTTACACAAATTCTCGTTTGTGTTCATATCTATCGGGGGACTACGCTGGCCCATCCATGCGGGTAATACCGCGGTCCCAGAGCCATTTCATGGTAATTTTGTCCTTATGCTTGATGATAACTCCAAGCATAAGCCCAAAATTTCTATGAAATGGCGCCGCGGCCGAGGTATTACCTGCATTGATTGGCCAGCGTAGTCCCCTGATATGAACCCAATCGAGAATTTGTGGAATATTTTAAAAAGAAAACTAATAATCCGGAAACCAGCACCACAAAACCTGGAATAGTTGTGGACTTTCGTTAATGAAGAGTAGTCCCAGATGAGCTCAGAAAACAAGTTGATATCGAGTATGCCTTAGGGCGACCACAGAGTGAAAGCTGGTGCTTGTGCTTGTTCTGGTGTTTTGATTGTGAACACTCAGCGAAGAGAAATGCTCATGTGAAACGTGCTCATGGAGCTTTCCCTGCCCATGCTGCTCAAGATCATATTCGTAATTCTCCGGTGGATTCGTTTCATTTTTCTGTGTGTTATGTATGAATGTATTTTACAATATATAGAAAATTACCGGACAATTACGAGCTAAAGCTCAAGATCGCATTCGTAATTGTCAGGTGATTTTCCATATAAAATCCATTCGTAACACACAGAAAATGAAACGAATACACACAATTACGAATGTGATATTGAGCAGCATGGGCTGGGAATGCTCCATTAGCACGTTTCGCGTGAACATTTCTCTTCGCTGAGTGTTCACAATCAAAACGCCAGCACAAGTACCAGCACCAGCTTTCACTCTGTGGTCGCCCTAAGAGGATGCAGCTCACCATTAAAGACAAAGGCGGCCATATAATATATGAATAATTCAAAAGTATTTCAAAAACAGTGAATAAGGATTCAAGTCACATAATTGTTCGTTTAAGAATACATAAGTATACAATCTTAGAAAAAAAAAAATTTCCGAGAAAAATAAATATTCGGGAGAAATAAATTTCGGTGATTATGCACATAATTATTATAACTATTTCACTTCCGATTTTCTTGAAATTTTAGTATGTTGTAGAGCTCTGCAGGCTGATGAAGAATATTTATACACATGTTGGGTGCCGAAAGCATACCTTCACATAGTTTTTGAGCTTGAAAAAATTTAATAGTTGAAACGATGTATCGTAAATATGTTGCACCCAGTTGTGCAATACTGAGGATTGTGATCAGTTACGCGGAGCGAGCGGAGTCCACACAAGCGATTGTTAGTTCACAATAGTCTTTTGTGTGGGCTCCGCTCGCTATGCTCAGTCGCGCTTAAGGGATCACAACCCTCAGTATTGCACAAACATGAATGCTCGCTCTGGGTGCAACATATTTAAGATGCAAATTGCAAGTTCTTTACGCGATGATGTCATTTTCATTGAAGGAAGTAGTCTAATACAAGTGTGTCCTTACATTTTCAACATTAAAAGACTATGTGGAGAAGTTGTTAATATGTATAATTACCTAAATTTCCACATAAAAAAAAATTATAAAAAAAAGATTTCTGTCACAAATAAATAAATTTCCGTGTGAAATAAATAAAATTCCGAAGTTTATTTTGTTTCGCCAATTCATTTTATTGATGCGGAATTCATTTGTTTTTAATAAGGAACCCTAATTCATATACGTAATGAAAATGTATCTATAATATTTGATCCGGAAATTTATATTATATTTAAGTCGTATGTAAAGCTAAAATTGAAACTGAACTGTGGCACCATACACACTCAGTCCGTTCAGTTATTTCCGATCGATTTTCAATTGTTATCCGGCCGACTGAACAGTACAGTTTCTACCTACACGGTTCGGAAATCCGGAAGGCCACTGATCAGTGTATCCGGAGAAGAATTCCGGACCGTCTGTGGTGATGGTGAAGGCTGGAACTGATCAGTTTTTCCGGATTGGAATTCGGGATCGTCTGTAGCTGGTCTTACAGATTTAGATTGCATTGCCACTAGTGTGAAGCTTCGTTTTTGTTCTTGTGTGTATAATTTACAGCATCTTTTTTATTAGCCGCTTTCTTTCGCTAGATCAAGAGCTGACTCCCATCCAAAACGACTAACCGTCGATGATCCAGGTCTTGTATTGGATCACATCTGGGTCAGAGTTGAAAGTGAATTGATTGAAAGTCAACTTATTTCGCCCCTATACCTTTGTATACTGAGTTTGCAATTCGCCCCCATGCGGCGAAACATCTGTATGTGGCTGTTTGAGTTCGCACGCCGTATGATTCATGCCGTTCATTTCACTCTTGATCTTTGTTTGAATGAAAAAAACGGGCCTATAGTGCGGTTGACCGAATTTAAATTAAACCACTTTGGAAAATGTGTATGACTAATAAATGTATTATCACTGGCGTTATAAGCGTATTCAAAAACAAAACTTTTTGTTTTCAAGTGGACCTCTTTTTTATTTCATGCTCATTTGCTTCAATTGAGGAGTATCATCGCAATATTCCAAAGTATCATTTGTTTACTGCCCATTCTGTTTTGAAGACATTTTATTGTTTCTATATTTTCATTAATACTGTTACTGTCCAATTGACATATTTATGAACTTGCTTTGGATGCCTCCAGTTTTTCGTTTACTCAAAGAACTATTGTATAAGCAAATTAATTGTTCGTACAATGTACAATACATACTCGTATGTACGTCAATTGAAAATTTGCAAATTTATTAATAGCGAACCGAATAACGGCCGATATTGTACTCTCATCGATATGGTCGTGGTCGACATGGTGCCAATTATCAGACCATAAGTGTCACCATACACTGTCGAATTCGAACTCGATCTCGAACATGGTACAAGTGGACCAGTTTTCTTCACGTTTATGTGAAGTGTGTGTGTGTGTGTCTTGATCTATTCCGTAGACATTTGTACCAGGTTCGTGCTCGAGTTCAACAGTGTGTGGCGACACTTATGTCCAGAAATCAAAGCTGCATTTGTTTATTGATTGCTTGCCAAACATGTCAGAACCATTGATGAACTAAAATTGAAATAAAATATACATATGCCATATATTTTGATGAAATTCCAAGTACATACATATATATGTAATTTCGAAAAAGTACGCTTCTACATATGTATATGCATGTAGGATGTACATATATGCGAGTATAGTACTTTGCGAAAAGCCAATAGGGAATTGAGAGATTGAACTTTAAAGTACACATGAATAGGCAGGTTTCTAAAAAAGTAAGCCTATTTAAAATTTGGACCGGACCCGAATCATGCCAAAGCCTTCGGCGGCCCTTACTAATTGTACTAAATAGAAAGATACTGAGCGGCCGGTTTCTCTCAATTTTTGTTCTCATATTGTATAGAAAATTATTATTTTCTATTTTAATTAGAATTAGACACAATTAAATGTGATTTCACAGATATTATTTCAAGTCAAAAAACTATGGATGCATTTCGAGGAGTTTTCCGCTCATCTTCAGTAACGCGACTAAAAATTCGGGTTTACTTGTCAAAATCACATTCGCCAAATTTTTGTTTTTATATGAGCAACAGTAATTAATTAAAAAAGGGGACAAATACAATAAATTCTAAAAAGTTGAAAACACTTTTCTTGTTTAAATTTAAAAATAGAATAAATTGAATAAACAGACAAAAAAGAACATGTTTTACACATTTGTAACTAAAATAAATAAAAAATTAATTAATTAGTTACAATTAAAGCAGTCAACAATTATATATCAAACAAATTAATTTTTAATACCAACCAACTAGATCCTACTATAAACATTTGACCAAAATTTCAAATGACGAGGTAGAAACAAATTTTCACAATGTACATATGTAGGTATAATAAATATACATCTCACGAAATTCCTCCAAACCAAAAATTCACCCTAACTTAGATCGCGGTGTGAACCAAACTGAACAGTCGACCCTAAGCACTGGACTGTGTAGCTATTCTAGATCGTTGCTCGATTGTGATCCGACCAGATCCGGCCGACTGAACAGTGCGTTTTCTTCATTACACGCTCTGAAAATCCTGAAGACCAGGAGCAGGACTGTGCAGTTTTTTGGAGAGAATTTGCGGAACGTCTATGGCCATCTTTGGGTCTATTTGAAATGCTTTCTGAATTATTCTCGTCCAAAGTATCGCCAATATCCGAATAAAACTGGAATACTATACAAACTTGTCTTTTTTTTTGCATTATATATTTAATCAAAGCAGAATACAAACAAATTTGTATCCAATTAATCGGGGCATTGCGTTACTCGCAACATTAACTAAACCAACAACATGGCACATACATACACACATACCAAAAAATATGTCTGTCCTGTTTACTCTACACTTGGCCCACTTCATACGTAGAAACGCGCTCTAATGTGATAAAAGAAGCTTCAATATCAATAATATATGTACTCGTACATACGTTCTAAGAAAATAAAATAAGTAGATTTACAGATCTTAAGATATGGGTCTGTTCTCACGATTGTCTTCCATGTCCCAAGAGCGGCTCAATGAGAGTTATACCAAGAAACCTTCTAATGTCTTATTGAAGTAGTCTATTTGTTAATGCTTTAATCCTTTCAACACTTTCATTTGAGGGCGACCAACGTTTGCCGCAATGAAGTTCCTTATTTATTTGTAAGGCTGATAAGAAAGTTCCAACTGCAATTAAACGGGCTTTCATCCGCATTGGAGCATCATATATTTTACTCGCGGAAATTATCTTGTGGGAGAGATTCTAGACGGTGGGTAGAGCGTTGCCAATAAATGTAAAATGTTTTTTTTTAACATTTGGTATTGATAATTTGTAGCGGGATAACATGATTCGAGTACATATTCGTAACCCACCAGAATTCAAATGATCATTCCGAGGAACACATAACTTTAACCAATCCTCACAATAGCCGCGTTTCTTTGCTCCAGAGCAGAACATAGCAGATTAGAGGAGGAAAAAAACGATACAGAATATATCAGAAATTTACGGGAAAATGGAGTATTTCCTTGGTTAGGGGTATGTCTTGGTTTAGTAAGACTTGAAATCTCAATTCAAATTTCAAAAGATAACTTTAATTCTAATGTATCCCCAGTACATAGACAATCTAAAAAAAATTTATTTGGGCAGCAGAATCATTTTGTTTGTTTGGTATTCCATGTAATTACACAAAATCGACGGTTTTATCTACAGGAAATAAACTGTATAATCGATCTAAACTGTATAAGTGATCTGCATTGCTCGCAGCGAGTTCCGAATATTTCAACTTACGAATTTAAGAACTAATTTCATACACCAGCTGTTCATCCATCACATTTCAGAACAATGTTGTTAGTGTACACTTGACCTAGAAAAATGTACCAAAAAAGGCAGCTTATATCATAGAAAGAATGCATATCACGCATTTAATTGAGTATCTGGCTACCATATACGAGTATACGAATATGAACACACTTGATTTTCAATTATTTTTCGTAAGTTATACGATTCGCCCAAAATATCTATTCTGGGTGTCGTATGTGCCGAGCAGAATTTGAATCGGAGTCGAGGCGAGATCGAGCCGACCAGTGGGTCGGCTTCCATTCATTTACATTGGATGTCGAGCAGAGTTCGAGTCGAACTGTTACCGGAAGGCTTTAAACAATTCAGCAATATGATTTTATATTTCTTCCATATTCTTACGGAAATCTTAGGTCGTCGTATGGAGAGCACCCGAAGGCGCATGTATGGGCGGAGCCGGGTATAGCAAATTCGACCTTGGAGGTATGAGCCTGCAAAAAGGGCTTTCGGTGAACTGAGCAGCTTCACGAGCTTGCTGTAATCAGTTTGGGAGAGGTGGGCGAAGTTTTTTTTGTTCATTGTCCCTATTATCACATCCTCTCTAGAAACCTAGACCCATTATAAAAAATAAAACTTATTATAAGGTCCTTTGATTGACCGACGGCTTTTTGGGGGACTTCTTTTAAAAAAAATACCAATTGAAATTTGATTGTTAAAGGAGATTACGCAGCTTCTCCACAGAAAAGCCGTGTCAAATGAGACGATGACGATGATGGTATATTCTATTTCAGGCATATTTTGTTAATGAAGAAATTATAACGGAGTCGCTAGGAAATTGTGGTATATTCAAATTTCAATGGGCGACGCATTGTGGTTCTTGTCTGGGCTAATAGAAGCTTTACCGCTGCGCGAACGAAGCGGGCGTTCTAGGTCGATACGATACGTTCTAGGTCGATATACGATATACCCTTAAGCCGCTGAGCCCACGCAAGGGGAGTGCGAAATTGTCTTAATTCAAAATCCTCTATCCAAAACATAGTTGACAGTTTTCCATGAATATCACCTGAGGAGGAGTCAGAATTTTTTGAATGAACTCAATAATTTCTTCTTCCTATTTGCATTTTTACGAGTACAATATACCGAACGTATCAAAACAAAAAATAATATTCCGAAATTATTACAGGAGATTGCAAAATATAAAAATACTCTCAAAAAAATTATATGTAGTAAGCAAGTAAGCAATGAAACGACTGCTTCATGTGTGTGGAGTCACCAGTACATAAAAGAAAACTCCTTCGAGACTCTAGCACACTCCTAAATGCAAAAGAGATGAAAAAAATGTGTTATCCTGCAGAACACTACCCACGTTGATAGTGACGCTCATGTTTTCGTTACATTAGTTAATAATTATTAACCCTGTAATACCAAATGAATACAAAATAAAAGAAAACTTCTTTCAGCTATAACTTTTTACAGTTAGTTTATTTTTGTTTTGCTGCCATAGTAAAAGTTACTCCATATTTAGTGCACAATTCAGATATATAGTGGTGGAGATTTGGACCAGGCCTGCCCCTGTCCTTTCATGGATTCTGAAAAAAAAAATGCATTAAAATCCACAGTTTTATTTGAATTTTGATGACATTTTGAACACTCGACCTTTAGAGAATAAGGTACTCGTAGGTCATGGGATTTCGAAAAACCACCGCATCCCCCTTTTCTAGCCTTCAAAAGAAATCCTCAGTTTAATCTCCAATTTCGATTTTGATGCAATTGTGAACACAGGATCTTAATGTCACATGGGATTTTGAAAACTACCCCCGTCTCCTTTTCCACCAGTTAAAGGCAAACGCAGTTTTACTTACAGTTTTATTCCAATCTTGATGAAATTTTTAAGATTGGACATTCGGAATAGGGGCAAGGTCACTGTATACCCTAGATTTGAAAAAAAAAACATAACCGCCATCTCCCTTCTTTCCCAACCCTTGAAAGAAAGTCTCAGCTTTATTTGCAGTGTTACTCCGATCTTGACAAAATTTTAGAAATTGAACCTTCAGAACAAGGTATACTCACAGTCTACATGATATTTGGTAAACAACCACATTCTTTTTTATACCCTCTTAACGGGTAGAAATGAGACGGAATTGTTTTTTTTTTTTTCAAATAAATTATACTCGTATCATTTCATATAAGAAAACAATAAATTTATTTAAAAAATATGAACTGTGTATTTAATCGTTGGATTCCCTTATAAGTGGACATCTCTATTAAGCGGAAAAATTTTCAAAAACCGAGGGTGTCCGCTTAAAAGGGAGTACATTGTACTTTGCTTAGGTTCACTTTACAAAGCACAATCATTCTTGCAAGTTTCATCTCTTCACTTACAGAGGGTGGATGAATGGATCCTAAAGACGATGACGACACACTGCTAGCCGAAGAGTGAGTTTTTGCTAATATTTGAATGACATTACCAAGATTTAACGTTATATGAATCAGTTCAAAGTATGTAGTGTGTATACAAACACGATATTCAAAAGCTCCACTGCGTTAAAAAATATTGACTAATACTCGTATATTTTGACTTTTTTGTAATGTTTTCAATTTTCATATCCCAATTTGGGCCGTTAAGTTGCCCATAATGACGTTGTTCTCTTTTTTTTTTGTTAAAAATTTCCCATTATTGTCTTTTGATTTATTTTGGAAAATAAACAAAAAAAAACTTGTTTTCTTTAAAATGCATCTTTTAGTAAATTAAAATAAATTGAAATCATTCTATTAATTATCCCAAAGCTTATTTTATATACAATACTCAATGTTAATACACATACATTTACCAAATTCTCATTTTATCTAATTCTTGTATATTTTTCGTATAGATCTCGCGGTCAGAGAAAAAAAAATATATTTTAATAACAAGCCCTAAGCTACTGTTTTGGTCTAATTCTCATCGAGTGTGAGAGGATTTCTCAAGTATGTTAGCACATGACAACCTAAAAGTGTTTTCAAATGTATAGGATCTATAATTCTATACTTTTTAAAACGCTTCTAGGATGCCCTTAATAAATAAATAACTGGCGCAACAGTCCAATTTGAACCACGGCCTCGAGATGAGTTAGCATCATCTCATTTTCCTAGATCGTGACGGTTTTTTGTGCAGAGGTATGTGATCAGCAACACGCTCAACCGAGTTATTTACCCCATAATGGGTACTCATTTAACAGCTGAGTGGGCTCATAGTCCGACACGTAAATCCCCGGAATCGAACCGGGGCCCAGTGCGTTGAAGGCGAACGTGATAACCGTTGCGCCATCCGGACTACTAGGATGCCCTAGGATGATTGGGGCGGCCGGTAGCTCATTGCGTTGAGGCGTCAGTTTGATGTTACCGGTCAGTTACGGGTTCGAGTCCCGTCCACGTCGTGGCCATGGATGTTTGTGTTGTCTTCCCCCAGTGGTGTGATGGCTTGGAAAAAAAAGGCTAGACATTTTTCAGATGACACTCGTATTTAGGTATCCTATTTCATTGCCCAAAGTTGTAATGACTCGAGCAAGTTTAATAAATTAACATATTATTACAAAGCTGTCACTGAAGACGGCCAAGAGGGTTTAATTAAATTATCATTAGTAAAAATATTAATATTAGTTTTACTCCTACACGTCTACATTGCTGGCAATGCTCCAGCCGACATCTTCGCGTTTTGGGGAAAGTGAATCTCGAATCCCCCAATACAATTCTGAAACTTTTCTCAGCAATTAAATTTCCTCCATAACATTTGCCCCAGTCCGCCAAGTGATATGTGGATAGTCGAGAATTGAGATAAGTGCTGTTGGGAAGAAGACGTTATGGAAAAGTTCTAAATATCTTTAAATGAACTATGTTTCAGAGACTAAATGTACGATATTACCGAAAAAAACCAACTCGTAGCATGCCCGTACTTTCATACGTTTCAGTGTTATTTATCAGACAACCACGTTCCAAGTGTCTTAAACAAGTGCTAATGAAGAACAAATGTTTGTTTTGTTTATTGCCGCATATTCTGTTCAAGCTTCAGCTTCAGCACAACAGGTACGCGTAATTTCCTCGTTAGGAGAAGTTCTCATATGCAAATGAGCTTTGTCGCGGTGCTCTAATAGGTGTAACAGGTGGGAGAGGTGTTTCTTGACAAGCATCTGATCATATCGGTTAGATAATACATATTACGTTGTCCGACGTGTCCTTTAACGCGACTATGTCGAAAGGAAGTGCGAACGTGCTGAAGGGTTTGAACCGGATTTGACCAGTGCGGTGGAAAGTGTGCTTAGTTTGGTGGTTTGCCATTTGTAGTTTCAGTTCCTTTTTTTAAATTAGTGGAACTCGCGCAATAAGAAAACCTTTTTTTTTTTCTTTAACGAAAAATTGGTACTTGATGAAGTGTATGGCGGATTTTTTTGTTAGTTTTTGATAATAAGTAGTGATAGCTTGTGTGTGCAAATTTAAATAGTGTGCCCATGATATAATTTACCATTGTGAGATGTGAGTAGTTCGTAGTTCGATAAAGTAATGTCTTCAGAACTGTGATCATCATCACATAACCCCTAATCGAGTCATGGTGCAATGCAAACGAATATGCTAACAATTGAGATAAAAACAGTAATTTTTTAAAAGTTAATAAATTACTCAAATTAATTCTTTGATTTCCGATGCTTGCAATTATGCTTCATTTAATAAGAAGAACGTACCTCTCATAACTACAATGACTTTTACTCATGTGAATACATGTATTTCGGGAGTTTCGACAATTCCTTTCTCAGTACGTGGCTACTAAACCTACCCAGCATAATAAGCGAACCCCGGACGAGTTACTAGCGAGTCACTGTGGCGAGCAAAACTTTCGCTAGTGAATCCAACGAATCGCCGGTGATAACTCTGCCGTTCGAAATTTACATTCGCGATGAATTTTGTTTTCAGATCACTATGGCGAGTCACACACCCGAATATACTCGTATAAGCATTTTCTATATTCGCTGAAACGAAGGCTAGGCTGCTCGACTCGCTAGTGACCCAGGAAACAAATTTGGCCGCGAATGTAAATTCCGAAAGACAGAGTTTTTACCGGCGAATCGTTGGTGAATGTTTTTGCGAAGAATTTCCGTGTCAAAGTGAATCGCTGGTAATTAACCGGTACGGCGGCATTCTCTCCCAGCATAACACGAAGCGAAGGTTCACCAAAAAGCGAATACTAGCGAACCTTTATAATTCACTTATTTTATAATGAAGAAAATAAAAAAAAAAAAAAAATAGCGAAAGTATTCGAGTCGCTAAAGAGCCACATAAAGGGAATGTAAGCAAAGGTTTTTGTTATTATTGTTTCGAGTGTATTCTTTTTAAATCAAAGTTCTTCGCTAAAGTCTAAAGGTAAGCAAGGGTTTCTTAGATGATTTAAACAAACAATACTTTGTGTCGTTAAGTGCTCGTGCCCACGGCAAACTTTTCAGTATGCAGAAAAACTAAATAGTTTAGTCAGAAAAATAGAACACACGGTGTTTTATGAGACCGCGCACACAGCGATTACTAAATAGTTTAGTTTGCTGTGTGCGCGGTCTCATAAACCGCCGTGTGTTCTATTTTCCTAACTAAACTATTTAATTTTTCTGCGAACTAAAAAGTTTGCTGTGGGCGCGAGCTCTAACCCTCACTAAAAGCGAATATTTCATTCGCTTATATAGCAGGAAGGAAAAGTTCTGGTTCTGGGCTTACCGTATGAATACTTGTAGTTTTGAAAGTCCTCAGAATATCCATAGTGGCCCCAAGTAAAGTGAATTAAGTAGGGAAATTGCAATCTAATAAATGGTGGAAGCAAATAAAGGCAAACTTTAAATGTCATACAATTTAACACTTTTTCCATATACATATGTACATACATACTTCTGTATGGAACGGAGAATACCGAAACAACGCCAGTAAATTACTAGCAAGTCAATTTGGCGAGGAATATCTTCGCTGAAACCCGTTCATTAGCGACTCGCCTGTAATACCTTGTCGTTTGAAATTTACATTTCCGGGTCACTGGCGAGTTGAGAAACCTTCGCTTCAGAGGCTGTCATAGACGATGCGGAATTTTACTTCGGAAAAACTGATCAGGCCTGACCTTGAGGAATTCCGGATCGTGTCTGTAGAAATTTTGCCGGTGCAGGCGGCCTTCAGGCGGCTGGATGCAAAATCTGATCAAACCTGGCCTTGACAGACGTTCCGAAATTCTTCTCCGAAAACACAGATCAGACCTGGTTTTGAGGAATTCCGGACGATTCAGGCGGCCTTCAGGCGGCCGGATTGGCCTTTTAGATGGCCGGATCGGTCTTCAAGCGGCCGAATGTATAATAAAATAAAAGTCAATTGACTAGACGTACTCACAGATGTGTGCATGTGCGTGCACGTACATATGTAATTTCAGACACAAGATACTCGTATCTGAATATTCAACAATGAATGAATCTGTGGATTTTCATAATGTTGATGAAAGGCAGACGCCCATCCACTTGATTGGCTTTTCAAAACAAACTTTTCAGGGCGAATACTCCGAATGACATAATTAATTTCGCATAATAAGATACCTTACTTTTCGAAATATGTAATTAAATTATGGCTTAATGTGACGTAATGCACGTACGTAAATAATATCGAAGAAAAATGATGTTCGTAAATGTTGATCCAAAGAGTGGTTACAAAAAAGGGCGCAGTTTTCACACATAAAATTTGCTGCCAGAGTTTAAGTTTGTGGCTAAAAGTTGGCAAAATTACTTACTACTCATTTGTCACACATAGTGGCGCATAGCGTATCGACTATTCCGTGTGGCCTACACAGTCAGAAATTTTGGAATCAAATTGAATATTTTTGGTCTTGGATATATGACGACACCAAAATTAGTTTAAAATTCAATACTTGGCAAGTTATCAAAAAAGATTTTAACTCCTGCCGCTATTCAAATTTAATTCCATGTGGGATTACTTTTTTCATTCTTTTTTTTCGGAAAAATTATCAACCTTGCTATGTTTTTGTTTTACCTTTCTGATTTTTTTTTCCTATTTCATTATTTGTTTTCAGTCTTCAACTTTTTCTGCCTGCCTGCCTTCTGTTCAAAACGTGCTGTAATAAAAGGCTTGGTTTAAAAATTAGTCCAAAATTTTTATCTGTGTAGCTGACGTTTCGTTGACATGAACAAGTTTTGGACGAGGCTCGTTTCCAGCATGCACCTCCTGCTCCCATTAGCTGCCTACCTGCAGCAAGTGGGGGATGCTGTGGCTTACTATTACGTCCCACACAACAGGGGAAAGACAACAAAAACATCCATGGACACGAACGCCGTGGACTGGACTTAAACCCGTAACGACCGTAGACAGACATGACGCTGACGCCTCTGTGCACTGAGCTACCGGTCGCCCCAAAATTACTTGGTCCATTGAAATAAACTCCTCCAAAAATTCAATCCAGTCAGTTATTTCGGATCGATTTTCGATTGTGCATCCGGCCGCCTGAACCGGCCAAATTTCTACTTACACGATCCGGAATTCTTCAAGGCCAGGCATGATCATTTTTTTAAGGAGAGGAATTCCGGATCGTCTATGTTGAAGGCCATATTTAGGCAATCCGGAAGGCTAGGCCTGATCAGTTTTTGTAGAGTGGAATTCCGAATCGTCTAAGGCGGCCTTAAAATGCTAGGGTGACTCGGCAGTGATCCGAAAAATTAAATAGATTCTTCGCAAATGTAAATTTCGATAGGCAGTGTTATTACCGGCGAATTGTTAGTGAATTCACTGTTGAGAGTTTTGCTCGCCAAAGTAACTCCCTCCCTACACTTGTACTAAATATGCGCTTAACAAGAATTTCATCAGCCTGGTACAACAACGCAGTCAGATATTACATAAGAATGTAATGTAGTAGAAATTTACGCAGATGGAAAATCTTTCTTTCTGAAGATACCTTTACCAAATTTCATATTATTTAATCATATTTACCGTTAAACCATATTCGTAAATTTGGCTGAAATCGGCGCACTATTTCATATACTATACCTCTCATAGGAACAGTGAAATCGCAAATTGGAACAAGTTTTACTACGTACTAATTTCAAAGTGTCAAATGCACCATAAAACAAAACGAAGGTATGATGATAAGAGTGTCATATCTTCGGTTTTTTGATGGGTTTATCCTAAATTTCTGTTTCCAGGCCCGGGTAACGGCGATTACAGAAGCTCCGACCTGACTCTGGTGTCACGTGATATGAGCTAAAGATATTTATTTTTTCGTCAACAGTCAAGCTATAATTACATCTCTCGAATCGGGTTTACACAAAAGACCGTGGGTTGCGCTTGCCCAATGTTTTTTAGCACTTTTTCATGTCAGAATCTGGGTCACAGCGGTTTCACTGGTAGCTGTAGAGCAGACGAGCTCAGTCTACAAGGCACAGCAAGCGGTGATGGACAAATTGGGGAAATTATCTACGGGCTACCTATCGCTACTTCCAAACTCTGGCTCTAAAATTTAAAGCGATTAGCAGGACCGACTCTAGATTGTTAAATGGTAAAACATACCCCTCAACAAAACCGTTGTCGCCAAATTGTTTTCAGATCGCATCGCTTAATCGTCGTTGCTTTAAAGGCAACACATCAGAGCTGACGGGAGTCACAGCTGGGCCATAGCTGGGGGGAAGCACCCCATGAAGCTTCGTATCCCCTATAATGACTTCTGTTGGTTTCCGTGATCGAATTGATAACGCAACTATTGTGAACCAATTTTATACCAAACCTAAACTTCCGTCCCTGCTTTCAATAGACGCATGTCTCTTGAGGACCAAAAGTTAAATAAGTCTGGAAGCAGCTTTCCAGGTAATAAACAAATTCGGGCCCTCTCTGAACTTCATTTCTAGATTCGCCACTGCCTTTATTTTCTTCCGTCATTTATAAGATTGTAATTATACCCTTCACGGATGTGATAGGGTATATTAACTTTGTCATGAAGTTTACAACGCACAGAAGGAAGCATCTCCGACCATATAAACTATATATATTCTTGGTCGGCATGACGAGACGAGTCGATTGTCCGTCTGTCCGTCTGTCTGTCTGTCTGTCCGGTTCTATGTAAACTAGTCCCTCAGTTTTAAAGTTATCGAGCTGAAATTTTGTACAAAGCCTTCTTTTTATTGCACGCTGTAAATATGTCGGAACCAATGAAATTGGACCACTACGTCATATAACTGCCATAGGAACGATCGGTTCAAAAATTCGTTTTTGTGAGAAAAACTTTTTTGTTTCTAAAGATATATTTTCCAAATTTCACATTAATCAATAGTATCTTTAGTTAAATCACATTCCCGAATTTGGTTGAAATTAGACTACTTTATCATCTAGCTGTCATAGGAACGACCGATCCAAAAGCAAGTTTTTGTTAGAAAAAGTTTTTTATTTATAAAGATATCTTTACCAAAATTCATATTATTCAATTATACCTATATTAACTGCCAAACCAAGTTCCTAAGTTTGGTTGAAATCGGCCCACTATTTCATATACCTCTCATAGGAACACTGAAACCGGAACAAGTTTTACTACTAATTTCAAAGTTGCAAACGCACCATAAGTCGGCTAGCTTGTTTTTCATATTAATTCGCTTTACTTGTGACCACTCTGGGTATTCGGAGCACTTCACTTTTAAAACCACAAGTCTTCATACGGCAAGCGCGGAAAAGAACGGAGAAGATTTGCGACACATAGTGTCAGTTGTTTGGATCATCTAAGAAACTCTCGCATACCTTCGCTCTTAGCGAGGGTTTAGCGAAGAACGTTCATTTAAAAAAGAACACAGAACATTTGTAATAAAAACCTTCGCTTACATTCGTTTTGGCAGCTCTTTAGCGAGTCACGTATCCTCGCTAAAATTAACACCCTATGTTCGTTCGCTTTTCTTCACTATAATTGAATTATATAGGTAAAGGTTCGCTAGCATTCGCTTTTTGTTGAACCTTCGCTACGTCCCAGCATACCAAGTAAACTGTAAACGAGTCATCAGTGAATCGCTTTGGCGAAAAATATCCTCACCAACGAGTTCACTAAGGACTCGCGGGTGCCAACATTCTCGCTCTAAATTTACATTCGCGCCGAATCTTATTTGGCGGGTCACTAGCGATTCAAGAAGCCTTCACCCCTAGCGGATATTCTGGTGAAATCCTCGTGTCCTTTCGCTCCTAGCGAGTTCTTAGAGAAGAATTTTGACTTGAAAATAAGACAATAGAATTATAATATCATCCGCTTACATTCGTCTTGGTGGCTTTCAAACGAACCATATAGCCTCGCCACGCTGTTCACTGTTCTTCATTACGAGTGAATGAATAAGGCTCGTTATCTTTCGCTTCTTGGCGAGCGTCCGCTACGTCGTATGCTAGGGAGGAACGGAGTGAGCTCCCGAAATACATGTACCGTACAGTATTTAAATGAATAAAAGTTATTGTAGTTAGGCGAGCTACGTTTTTTTGGTATTAATATTAATAAATTCTTTTTTTAAACAACATATCCTATGTGGAATGGGTTATGATGATAGATGCCCTCTTCCGTTATCAATCTCAGACTTGTGTATCAGAATTACGATAACTCATTTATTTTAACAATAGGTGCGTTTTTTTAACAACGGGTTAGGGCAGATTAACTCGTGATCGAGGGCAGCCATTCAGGTTAATCTTTTAAATGTCATGTCATGCCAGTCAGAATAGTGACTAGAAAATATAAAATGTGGAAATTACGAATGAACAGTCGTTGGGACTTGACACCAATTATCAAATAAACGACAAGCATATCTATAGGCGCGTTTTCTGGTACAATTGTAGAATCTATCGGGTTCAGGTTAGCCACCCCACTGGCCCGTAGTGTTTTCAGTTGTTGTTGTAATACATGGAGATACCCTTACCTGCACCAGATAAATGTTCAAAAAAACATACCGAATTTAACTTTTTGATTTGGATTCCGTAAATATTTCGTACATATTCGCTTTGCATAGTCGAAAATAAGTTCAAATTTAGTGATTAATAAAATCGTCTCTCTTCTACGAAATAGTGGAGATAATCGTAGATAATCATAAACTCTTCATATAAGGCATGCGAGAGGTTTTCAATTCCATCTCTTATTCGGAAGTATATAGTGTGCTTAAACAAGCTTCATGCTTAAAGATACTTCTCGGAATCCAGTACATGCTCAAAAACAAAAGTTAACTCTTCTGTATTTTGATAACTCTAAGGACCCAAGGAGTGTGAAAGAGGACGAGCACAAGCCTTTTGAATACTAGATAATAACGTAGCTATTTAATTTTACAATGAAGTTTCATATTCGACTTACTCAATCCACACTCCAGTATATATACGCCTGGTTGATTTATTTTTTAACTCTTCCGGCGGAAACAAGTATGAAAATAAGGAGTAAAAACAAACACTTGAAAACAATAATTGAATCTGCTTTCTTAAATATAGCTAGAATACGGGTAGTCTTGAGCAGATTTTAACAATGCATTGTTTTTTTTAAGAACGAGTAGGAGAATTTTATTATACTCCATCGATATTAAATATACTATTCACAAACCGAATTTTATTTATTTGTGGGAAAGGCCATACGAGCGTTTCAAAATTGAAAGTTGTTATCAAGATGATAACTATGAATCTACAGAGTATAATAAATGTATAATAGTGGAGTTTTGCAATATCGATGATTGTTGTGATATTTACATTTAAACTTTTCTACGCATGGAATATACCAGTAAAAACGCATTTAACGAGATTGTTTTTTGTATTAGCTACAAGAATTAAATACTATTCGAGTTCACGTTTTGATTATCTTCGGGTAACCCAAAGAACACTATTACCTTATCGTAAATTGAAATATATAAACCTAATTATATTCAGAAAGCCGTTTAGATTTAAAGTAATAATAAACGAGTATAAATGCACATTATACTCGTATATTCAGTGTATTTTGCATGACAATTTCCGTTGAGCAATAAGAGAATTCAAATGTACATAGTATGTATGCATACGTATCTTAATCACGCAATTCGCCGACTCATATATGTACATATGTACAAAGTGTACCACAATGTTGCGCAGGCTATGAATCAAAATATGACACATTAAAAAAAACTATTTAATAATATAAAAAAGAATTTAATAATAATTTGGATAATTTTCCCACAATTTAAAAGTACGTTCGAAGCTTGTAATTCACACCAATCCAATGTGCTACTTGAAATGGGGCGATATTGATGGTACATTGCTGTTTGTTCACAAATGGAAAGATCTTCTAACCAACGAAATAATGTGAAGTGATAATTCGTGGCGTAAATAATCGTCAGTAGTACTCCATCCCTCACCATGCTCCCCCAATATATGCCCGTAAAAAAGTGTGTGTTTCAGTGTTAATGTTGTTAAAAAAATTACGTAATATGAATTTAGTGCCCATAAATTATTCGACATAATAGTGCGGAATTCTAGTTGAAACCGACTGAGTGCAAGTGGATGTGTTTGTCCTAAGCAGACACTTTGTAAGCCTCCTTCATATGCCACGAA
The DNA here is from genome assembly GCA_964017055.1 of Chloromyia formosa. Classification (NCBI taxonomy): domain Eukaryota; kingdom Metazoa; phylum Arthropoda; class Insecta; order Diptera; family Stratiomyidae; genus Chloromyia; species Chloromyia formosa. Next base: position 129,624,080 of record OZ024814.1, read on the forward strand.
TAATGAAGGACGATGACGAAGAGACGGTACACCTCAGGTAAGGACAAGAAGGAAGTCATAATTCGGAAAGATTAATTACCACATGTGGACATACGGAACGCTAACCTCTTTGAGGGTGGAGTTTTTTGTATGTGCATGTCCTTGTTCGTGACTTGTATAGCATTTAATCGAAATTTATTAGGATTTTCGCATAAAAGCTGTGTATAAGTCCGGTGTTGGTTGCCGTATATTTTATAAGTATCAATTATGTAGTTTATTTGCTTTTTAGGTGATTAAAAAAGTCCAGGTGAAGGTTATTCCATCATATCTATAAGTATTTCTAAAAAAAAAATAATTTATTAGAGTACACCCGGGCCCTTTCATTACGCCAAAGCCAAACTGTTGTGTTGTCTTGTTAATCTGCATCAATTTTACCCGCCTTCGTTCATACTCTTCATTACGCAATTCTTGACGCAATTTATTAGAAAAAGAATTACTAAAAAAATGACTGAAAAACCATTCAGATTAAAATTGTTTTTATATAAATTGATTATCGAAACATATAAGTCTCTTATTTCAGTGTGTTTTAGAATAATTTTTTTTTGCTTAGTACAAAAAAAATAATATAAGCTTAAAAAGTTCAAAAACACATCTCACAGTAAAAATGAACCACTTAAATAAAAGTAAGAGGCGTATACAGGATGCCCCGCTTCAGATAGTAAATATTGTACTTTAATGGTAGATAGTACCATTCATTTGTGGAAAATTGACACTAAAGTGGAAACTCTGTCTTTAACCGTTAGAGTTATATACGTGTGAAGTGGTCCGATTCCGATGGTTCCGACATATATACATGAGTATGCAGTAAAATAAAGAAAGAATAATAAAGATAAAGAATAATTATAATTGTTATTTCAAATAAGACAGACTATAATAATCCACAAGGCAACCGTGCGTTCTATTACGCCACTGCCTTTCATCGTTATCATTGTGACGACCCTGTCCGTCGTCTGACCTTACTATAATACTTTGCCTTAACCCCTAGTGGGGCATAGCGCGTCAACTACTCCTGCACGCCATCGTACTCTGTTCTGGGCAATGGGGCGTGACTCCCCAAAAGACTTACCCAGCGCCTCACACTCCTTTTCCAAAGATCGATGCCATGTGATTCTAGGATCCCCTCTTGGTCGGCCTTGGTTGGAAATGGGGTTCCATTTCATGGCATGGAAAGCAATGCAGTTATCACTTTTCCACAATGTGTAACCTATCCACTGCCATTTTCGCCTGCGAAACAATTCGTCGATTGGCATTTGACCCGTACGCCGACTTAGCTCTTCATTTAATATTGTTTCGGGCCAGAAAATTCTTAAAATTCGACGAAGACTTGAGTTGACGAAAACTTGCAGCTTTCTGGTAACACTAACGAAAACTTTCAATGTACTGCTCCCATACAAAAGCACTGATAGTACCAGGGAGCGAAACAGGCCCAGCTTGGTCTTGATGCTGAGATAACTGCCCTGCCAGATTTTGGACAGCATGCCGTATGCACGTTTAGCCTGGTTGATACGACGAGCGATGTCCTGCTTCGTACCACCATTTTCGGCAACAATGCTACCCAGGTAGACGAAATTGTCTACATTCTCCACAGGCTGCCCATTAAGTAGTACTGATGGCAATAGGTGTCGGATTTCTTTTTCGCAATGGAGGTCTTGTTGGTATTAATCTTTAGCCCAACCTTGCTTGCGCCCTCTCGAGATCTAACGCCATTGCAGACAGATCCATGATTTTGTGGGAGAGTAGGCATATGTCGTCAGCGTAGTCAAGATGTTGTAGATAAGATGTCAAAGTCCATTGAATTCCTCTTGCTAGTCCGGATAGGGCTGCATGCAACACTTCACCTAACTCCACTGCGAATCTCAAAGTCCCCCGATACTGTAACGGACGGTTTGGTGGGCATCCAAAGATGCCCGTAGGGATGGAGCCTAAGGTAGCATAATTGACCGTGAAGGTCAGGCTGTGCCATCTGGCGAAGAAAAAGGCTCCTCAATGAGCTAAGCAGCGGCCTATGCTTGCTGTAGTTTAGTTCGGGGTGAGCGGGGTTTTCGCCGCTCGTTGCTCCTGTCCTTTACGTATTCACAAAAATGCATAGGTCTGGGGAAAACAACACAAACATGGGAGGTAAAAATGGGGAATGATATTTTAAAATATGAGGCGATAAGGATGGAATGGTTCGCGGATGGCGCAGATTTCCTCGCGTTCGCATCAGGGTGCAGGCGTAATTGGACCTTGGACCTCTGGTTTCGTACCACCGACAGATCCTTACTCATCAGGTGCCGCCATCGATCTGCCGGTGGAGGCAGCACTACCAGACCAGAATATGGTTCATTACAATACCTTACCTTACCGATGATGATTCGCAAGGTGTTAATCTGATCGACACAGGAGAATTCGGATCTTCATCAATTATGCTTTCTAAGTGGGCCTTTAGTCTTTCCAGGACGATTTTATCTATTATCTTGGCCACGGTAGGAAGCACACAAATGCCTCTCCAATTATTGCAGTCTGTGAGGCTACCCTTTTTCGGAAGTTTGATGATCAAACCTTAATAAACCTCCACTGGATAGGCATGTCAGGTATGTTAATTGCCTTGATCCCTCCAGGGTTATGAGCGTGTCAACATCTCTAGCATTTCTATGCCTTTTTGACGTTTTGATAACATATCTACTTTTCAGAAGCGCAGTCTCTGCATGTACCTCTTATCCGCGCCGTCTGACAAGCTCGGAGCACTGTGGAAGTTCTATTAGTACCCACAGGCAGTTTTTGATCGAGCCGAGATTTGAACTCCGAGCTCTAGATTAGTATCGTAGAGCGGTGATCGAACAACCACGACCACCGAGCGCGACAATGGATGTCGCTCGCATCGCTAAAAGGCGATTTTATTGTGGAAAATTAAAAAAATTCGCAGTTTAAATTGATTTTTGATATCAAGTTTATTAGAAAGCATGTAAAATACTTTAGATATTTTTTCTCGGATATGTTCCATATTTCAAATCTCGCGAACACAATGAAAAGTGATACAAAAAAAATAATTGACGATAGGGGCCAATTGCATATTTGACACTTAACCGGGTAGTTAACCCAGAATAGTCTCTTACTCGGTGCTTACCATTCATCCGAATTAAGTCCAAGGGCGCCTAGTATTCCCACAGAAAAAAAAAACTAATGATAATCTCACGGCCCATTCCAGTTACAGGAACAACTGAAGGTATTCCGGCAGGACGAAATTCTTTTAGGAAAATCGAACAACTGCACTCGAGATTAAGTGCTGACGAGAATCTGTGGGAATAACTGGCGATATTCCCACAGGAATAAAGATAACCGTTTTTTGACCAGTATTGTCCGTTTTTCGTACAGATTTTCGGCAGGTTTTTTTCATGTAGGAATATCATCAGTAATTCCTGTAAGTGAATGTGCTCCTTTATCGTTGTGAGTGCGATACATTTTGTCACAGGGTGATGCTTAAACAAAATAGCTCCAGTTTGAATTTTCTCTGCGTCACTAGTATCGTTGTTTCTATATCGTGAATCGCTGCTTCTATCGTGAATCGCAGCGCCAGCATAAAAAAAAACACCTTTTCATTTCGTTATTCAGCCAAACACAATGGCACATTACTGGCAGTTGGAAACCATTTTCATTGTGTATCTGGGTGATAGTGGTTAGTGGCGATGGTGGCTGTAGAAAAATGGTTTTGAAAGCAACTACCCGCCTAGATATACGACGGCAGTGGCTTCCAACTGCCATTGTGTGAAGCGCTATAAAAAAATACTTTTAAATAGGTGTTGTAGCAGATCTGAGAAGCAGCCGTCGTTATATCCGATCGTTTTGCTTGTTGGGGCCAGGAAATGGAGTTGTTAAGACCGATCAGTTGCTATAACACTGGTCGCTACATCAACTCAAAAATACATTACAAGAGCTTCATGAATCAACGGACCTGGCATTTTCTTCGTAATAGCCGAAATATGATAACCGATGTCGTTATAAATGAAATCCAGTGTACCATGTTCCTCTTTCTCAATTGTCCTAACCCCCTGTGGGGCATAGCGCGTCAACTGTTCCATGTGGCCCAGTTGGCGTTTCGACGGCATAAACTGGTTTCGGAGAATGCAGTTGCCAGCATGCACCTCCCGCACATCCATGGCCACGAACGTCGTTGTGGACGGGATTCGAACTCGAAACGCCGGTAGTCAAACATGAGACTGATGCCTCAACACACTGCGCTACCCGTCGCCCCTACCATGTTTACCTCAACCAAATTATGCCACCATCATAACTGGCGGCTTGACTTGGTTAGCAATCGTCAACGACAACTGTCGTTCCAGGGGGCGCCCACGGGGAGGACAATGAATTGGAATATTTTTTTAATGTTCTCTCAACTAGAAGGAATTAATAATATCTTCGTTATTAGTTTTGAAATATGATCTAATAAGGAAGTTATTATTGGTGAAGAAGTCCCATTATCAATTAGCAACAATAAACAATTTCTAGCCAAAGAAAAATCATATTGCCATCCTTGAGTGTGTCAGAGGCGATATCCCTTCCAATATGACATTAAAATCCTTTCTCCCCAACTCATTATATTTTCTTAAACCGTTAGCACTTGTATTTGTCAATAGACAAAAAAGTATGGACATTAAAAAAATAATTATCATCATTTGTCCTCTTTGTCCAGTGGGGTTAATACTTGAAACTAACTGACTACTTCCTCCTCCTACTCACAATGGCATCCGTGCGAGTTCTGACATTCAAAATCCCTATAGCCTTTTGGAAACATTCCGCACTAACGAACATCTACATACATAATATTTACATTGGAATGGAAGGGGCGTAAAGTTGTTTTTACACGCTAGATGGTCCAGCCGTTAGACCGTCCATTAAACCGCGCATTAGACCGACTATTAGATCGCGTATTAGACTGTCTATTGGAGTACGCACTAGACCGTTCATTAGACCGCATATTAGATCGTCCATTAGACCGCTCGTTAGACCACGTATCAGAGCAGCTATTTGATTATAATGATTTATGTATCATTATAAAAATCAAATAGCTGGTCTGATACATGGCTAATGGGCGGTCTAATGGACGGTCTAATGCGTGGTCTAATGCGTGGTCTAACACGGGTAGTTGATCTAGCGTGTAAAAACAGCATAACAGAACTCCAACTTCGTTCAACATGAGAATTTATGCGAAATGTACTGTAACGTTATCAACAAATTTAGCCTTATGAATTATTCAATAGCCTGTTATCTATGTATCCGGAAATTTAATTCAATTATTCCGTCAGTCATTGTTTTTAATTAAAATCCATATTTTGACCTGTATATGAGGAGAAAACCGTCTGTCTTCAGCCATAAGTCAGAAAAGAAGTGTCTTGAGCGGAGTCAGTAACAAAGTTCATTATACAGATGTCCGTTTCGTGCATGAAGGAATTTAATGGAATTTAGAGCTCGCGCCCACGCAAACTTTTTAGTTCGCAGAAAAACTACTCGTAAATACAATAGTTTAGTCAGAAAAATAAAACACACGGCGGTTTATGAGACCGCGTACACAGCAAACTGAACTATTTAGTAATCGCTGTGTGCGCAGTCTCATAAAGCACCGTGTGTTCTATTTTTCTGACTAAACTATTTAGTTTTTCTGCGAACTAAAAAGTTTGCTGTGGGTGCGAGCTCTTAAGCGATTTTTGTGGAAAGAGACTAGCCGAGACACAAAAAGCTCAAGAATCGGTTCGTGAAAACAGCACTTTTAACAGTGTTGAAAGACATTTCAGTCGAAAGACAAAGTATTGTCCCGGTCAATACTTTGTCTCTCGACTGGTAGGTCGTGTGCTTCCGTGTGGTGTTCCGTCGATCGTTTTGATTTTGCACATGGCGGCGCCCATGTTCCGTGATCTGTTAACGAGAGTTAATGCAATAAAGTATCTGAAAATTGTGATGCCAGGTTTTTATCTGAAGTGATCTGTGTTGTGTTTTTTCTTTGAATTTTTGTCTGTTTCTATGAAAACTAGTCTCTCAGCTTTGAAGATATCGAGCTGAAATTTTGTACAAAGCCTTCTTTCTATTGCATGCTGTAAGTATGTCGGAACCAACGGAATCGGACCACTACGTCATATAGCTGCCATAGGGACGACCGTTCCAAAAGCTCATCTTTGTGGGAAAAACTTTTTTATTTCTAAAGATATCTTTTACTCATTTCACACTAATCAATAGTATCTTTAGCCAAATCACATTCCTGAATTTGGCCGAAATCGGACTACTCTATCATATAGCTGTCATAGGAACGACCGTTCCAAAAGTAAGTTTTTGTTAGAAAACCTTTTTATTTCTGAAGATATCTTTACGGAATTTGATATTATTCAATCATATTGATCGCCAAACTACATTTCGAAATTTGGTTGAAATCGGCTTACTATTTCATGACACGCGAAGCGTTAAGGGTATCATACCTTAGTTAACTTTATTTTTATAAAAATGTATGCATTCAATATGTATCAAAGTAATGATATCGATTCATTCATATTGTACGCTTGGGGGCTATTGTCGGGAATTTTTTTTTTCTCTGCTCTATACATATCCCTTGAAGAGTTTGCTGCGAGTTCATAATCATATCCTTGAGTGTATTCTTTTAACAATTATAAGTTAATGGACAAGTTTATGACCTGACATAAAGTGAAAGTACTTGTGGAGTGTTTGGCCCCTTATGAATACCGTCTGGCTTTCGTCGACTCAAAGACAGAAAAAATTGACAGTATGATACCCTTCGCTGTTATTTCATGACAAATTATAAAATAAATATGGCAAAAACAAAACTAAAGGCGTGTTTCTTTTGTACTAAGTACGAGATTCCAGCTGAGCTGCTAAAATCCGGTGGATCGGGTCTGTTAAATGCCATACACCAACCACTTCTGCGAATCTGGGAGGACGAGGTGTTCCCAGACGATTGGCGCTGGAGCACATCTTCGGTCCCATCCACAAAAAGGGAGATAAATTGCGGTGTGAGAATTATAGAGGCATTTCACTAGTCTGTACGGCCTACAAAATATTGATGAAAATTCTGGAGAATAGAATAAAACCGCACGCAGAACGAATCATTGGCGAGTATCACGGCGCATACGGCATACTGTCCAAAATCTGGCAGAGCAGTTATCTCAGCATCAAGACCAAGCTGGGCCTGTTTCGCTCCCTGGTACTGTCTGTGCTTTTGTATGGGAGCAGTACATGGAAAGTTTTCGTAAGAGTTACCAGAAAGTTGCAAGTTTTCGTCAACTCATGTCTTCGTCGAATTCTAAGAATATTCTGGCCCGAAACAATATCAAATGAAGAGCTACATAAGTCGGCGTACGAGGCGGATGCCAATCGACGAATTGATGCGCAGGCGAAAATGGCAGTGGATAGGTCACATATTACGGAAGAGAAGAGACTTGGGGTTTCATTTCATGGCATGCAAAGCAATGCAGTCTTTGCATGCCATGAAATGGAACCCCATTTCCAACCAAGGCCGACCAAGAGGGGGTCCTTGAATCACATGGCGTCGATCTATTGCAAACGAGTGTCTACACAGCTAGCAAAGAAGACTGTCTTCTCGGTACTCCCCATAATGAAATCGAAGCATATGCATGCACAGAAACACGAAGCTCCGCGTATATAAAACCACCACCATACGATCAATGATATGTGGTACAATAAACATTTTGCGGTTCCTTACTCCGGTACGGTACTTCGCATTGAAAAAGAAATACCAGAAGTCAAATGTGTTCATTGTGGCTTTTGATACGATATCCCACATGCCTACGCCCGATGATAATCCCCCCCCCTAAAACTCGGCCTATTACAATGAAAAGCTTTGAACCACGGGTCATAGCGATCCTTCATATTCTTACCAATTTTTGTACCTATAGTTTTAGCTGTTCACGAGATATTCTCTGCCCAGACGGACAAACATTTCAGCGATTTCATCTGGGTTTTATTTTATTCTTCGACAAAACCCTAAATAATAAAAAAAAATTAACTATGAACGAAAGCGAATCTGTTTAAAAGTGCTGCGCGTCGAAGGGGGTTGTGGCAACTCTTGGCCGTTGTAAAACAGGTCACTCCGGTGCGTAGAACCGGCTGCCGTAGGAACGTACATAATTCTACAGCAGCCCCCACGCGCTTAACTTCTATTGCGTTATGGGAGAATCCCATCGAGGCAGCTGCTTTTCTCCACCTGGACACAGAGGATACTACCATGTATAGTCAGAATTTTTGACACACATCTTTATCTGAGCTCGAAGCGCCGCTACAACAGCAACAACAAAAGTGCTGCGCGGTGTCTGAATCTATGTTAAATGCAAGCTTGACTATATGTATTTCGTAGTACGAGACAGATTTCCCTGAATCATCGTCGAAATAATTCGTTTTGCTTGTAAAGGAACTTGTACATAACTTGTCTACTCCTTCGTATACTAAGATGATGTTTAAATTTTATTATTGTGCCGCAAAAATTTCAAAGAAAGCGGACGGGTTTCAGTTTTGCGAAAAGTTTGAATATTTGACTGAAAACTAAGAACGTAGAGCAGGTACTATGTATGTATATTCATAGTCATACTAGCATGATCCAGTAGAATTTACCATTACTATGTATCCTCTCCAACCCTTCCGTTCCGTCCATCCCGACACCCCCAGAATCTTGAATGTTACCATCTTTATCAAAACCTTCGTGGACTGATATACGAGTACTGCATGTTGAACACTGTTATCCACTATCGTGAAATTGTACGAGCTCTAAATGAATCAAAGTATCCGAGTGTCTGATAACACTCTTGATGATATCGGTAGGTATCGTGGGCCACGCTGCGTTACCTCACCGAAAGGGATAATTCAGTTATCTAGGGTAGAATTTGGGCTTCAGTCGACAACGACTACGACAGCTTGCGTCAACTTTATCGCCATTGGGTTGACGTAATTTGATTAAAATGTTTGTTGTGTTCCTCGTTATTTTCAGGCTTTGATTGCGTGGAAACTTGCATTTTTGGGTAAAGCCAAATTCTGTTTTCCCAACGAAAATACTCGAAGAATTGACTTACCTCCCGTAGTGAACGGTTACTTGGTGGTGAATTAGTTAAAAAAATGATTATTATAAAATCAAGTGAATACCATCTGTTATCATTTAGCTTGTGGACGGATTATCGATTTTCATAAATTATCTTTTGTGGTTCAGATTGTGACGGATCACTAAGTTATTGTGTTTAGTGAAATTACTAATTTAGGGTTGCTATCATCATAACAGAACGTTCCAGAGGAAGTTAATTTTTATGTTCCTGGGTAAGTGTAGAAATAAATATAGCCAATATATCCTTTTTTCATACCATTACAAACTACACTCATGTTCCAATGCTTGTCTTCTGAATTAGACAAGCAGTTTTAACTTGAACTAGACCAATATTACGTTTTGTAACTTTTTCTGCCATTTGTAATTAATTTGAGATCATTTTTATTAACCATTCCAAGGACAGACAATCCTATTTCTAAGAAGCGTTAAAGGACACAATAGGAGTAGTGTTATCTGTAGTCGCTGGATTCACGTTTCGATCATAGGATAACTGGTGCAACTACTACCAATGCTGTGTGCCATTGTAATCTCTTCGGGGCAATGGGGCGCAACTCCCCAAACGACTTACCCACCGCCTTACACTGTTTTGCCATAGATCGGCGCCATGTGATTTTAGGACCTCTTTTGTTGTTGTTGTGGTAGCGGTGCTTCGAATAATGCAGTGCTTCTTACATCGACGGGGTTTGACAGCTCTTGGCCGTACGGGTCGTTCCGGTCCAAAGAACCGGCTGCCGCAGGAACGAGGACCCCCTTTTCATCGGTCTTGGTTGAAAATGGGGTTCCATTTATTGGCATATAAAGCAATGCCTTGTCACCGCCGAGTTAGGTCTTCATTTGATATTTTTTCGGGCCAAAAAAATTCTTAGAGTTCGACGAAGACATGAGTTAATGAAAACTTTTCTTTCGTTCTGGTAACTCTTACGGAAACTTTCCATGTACCGCTCCCATATAAAAGCACAGACAGTACCAGGGAGCGAAAGAGGCCTAGTCTTGATGCCGAGATAACTGCGCTGCCATATTTTGGACAGCATGCCGTATGCGCATTTGGTTAATACAACGAGCGATGTCCTGCTCCGTACCACCATTTTCGTCAACAATGCTACCTAGACGAAGTTGTCCACCTTCTCCACAGGCTGGCCATTAATACTGATGATAATATATTGTAAGGGACGGTCTTATGCTTATTGCTTAGTTGCGAAACTCGCAATCCCAAAAACCGTGTCTCCACATCCCATGTCTGAACCCATAGTTATCACCGCCAACTTTGGCATTCAATTCCTACAACCATTATAAACCATTGTATTGCCACCTTTACGTGTTCCGCTCTGGACGGCGTTTAGCTGGATCATAACATTGTATTATTGTGATGTTCCTTATTTTGGTCTGAAACTTGGCGGCCATGATTCTGTCGGCGACCGGATCCCAGGATAAGAGACAGTTTCGTGGGGCTCTGGTTAAGAGGAGCCCCACACTTGACTCACGACCACTACGAAAAAAATCGGAAATAAAGGAACCCTCACAGTTTTTCGTCGTTTTTAATTACATTATTAATTTCCAATAAGCCCCTAATGTGTTTTTACAAAGTTTGGTATCACGTCGTCCGTCTACGTAACTTTTTAATAGATTCAATGGCTTTTTCATAAGGGACTGTGTCGTTGAATACTCTCGAGACTTTCATTCCCATCCTGATATCCAGTATCCATTTATCCGGTGGACCAGGTACCAAGCAACGTAAATTGGCAAATGACAAAACAAATGTGATGAACTCTATTCTCACGCTCTTCCAGTATTTCATCGCGCCTCGTTTCAAGAGGAAATAAGAAAAAAAAACATGTTGGGAAAATATTTCGCTACGTACTTTCCTAAAATATGCTGGAGAAATAATTACATTTAAGGTCTTATTAAAAGGCATGAAATAAAAAAAGGGACCGAATTGAAAAGTTTTCGGATTCTTTAGACTGTACAGAAATACGTCTAGGATAAATGTAAAAGCAGTGAATTAATGTAACGAGGATAGGAAAGATAGAAAAGTATTTTAGGAAAAATGATTCAGGACTTCATCGGATTTCTCTCAAATGTTAAGGTGGCTGGTGTTTGTCCCTTAATGGAAGTCGTATTATTATTTTTTTTTTGTAATTGTGAAATTAATCTTATTTTTTTATTACTATATTTGGACTGGTAAAAACATATACTACGAGTAATATTGCATTAATTAATCCGTTTTCATCCACTACGCATTCTTAGTGGACGCATGCCTCTTCTCGGCGGAGAGTCGAATACCTGTGGACATATCCTTACGGAGAAAACTGTTTAAGTACTTTTTAGCATTATCTTATGACGCTACCACGCTGCTTATGACAAAACCTCACCAATGCCCGGTACTCGCCAAACGCATGCATTGATACATCGAGTAAGAAAAAAATAGATCAGCTTGAACTAAAATGTAGACATTTGCAGAAAAACTGCACGTCATATTCATGAGCAATGGCTACTCGCCAAGTACCGAGCAAGGCAACACACTACTTGGCATTCGGCGAGCACCTTAAAATAGTCAAGCGTCCAGTCCAAGTCCGGTGCATCAATTGGACAAATTTTCATCCAATGCGACGAATGGCAAGCAAATACTTGCGCTATTCATACGCTGCGGATATGGCGAGCACCGAGCAATTTGTCCATTCGATGAATCGCTGGATGGTTCGGAAAATTCATTCGATGGAAGAAGATTTGAAACAAGCTCAGCTGCAAATTATCCTGAGAGACGATACAGACGTAGAATAGAACAGGAACTACAAGATTGGCAACAACAAATAAATGAAATAAAAACAATACTTATTAAACATAATTATCCTTATAAAATTATTAATAAATATATCCGTAAAAACATACATAAAATAAAACATGTTAATTTAAATAATCATAGTAATATTAATAACAGTACTGGTTCTAATACACATAATAATAATAGACATAATAATATTTATAATAGCTTAACCTATATACCATATTTATCTCAACGTATTTCTAATATATTACCAAAAACAACTAATACACATAATGGTATTCCTCTTAATATAAAAACTACTTATAAACCTATAAATAAATTATAAAATATTCTTCACACTGATACAAAACAAAAATTAGATACTGGTAAAAATAATAACATTATATATAAAATCCCTTGTAAAACTTGTGCTGACAATAATTTAAATACTGCTTATTATGGATCCACTATTAGGCAATTAAATACAAGACTTAAAGAACACCAGAGTACTTATAGGATTAATAATAATCCTAATTCTATTTTAATAAAACATCAAATGATTGATAAACACACCATGGATTTTGATAACACTGTAATTATAGATAAAGATCGTAACAAGAATAAAATCCGTATAAAAGAAGCAATTTATATTAACCAAAATTTTAATAATTCACTAAATTCAAGATCCGAGTTAGATGAATCAACTAAAAAATATAATGTTGTTGAAGAAACCACATCTTGTGAATTGGACTAATTAAGGAAAGCATCCATCAAACAAAAATTACCTAAAATTAGAATTAATAATTAATCAAATTAATAAAATTGTTATTAGTATTTTTTTTCAAAGAAAAAAAAAAAAAAGAAACGTTTGAATTGTTACCGCGCTTTGAATTTTAGTATAAACAGTCGTCAGATTTATTTACATGGGACACTGGAATGTCTCCAACTATATAGTACTGTTATCATAGAATTGTTAAAACGGTCTGTCAAACTTAAATTTTTGCGATTTCATTTTCTGGTTCGAGAAGTCTTGGAAGTCACAAGTGGTGGCTTTTAAATAAATAAGTAAATTATAAGAATTAAGTGAATTTTATTCAAAGTAAAAAATCGACATTGCGTTTACAGCGGATATTGGGATAACCATCATTTGTGGATATTTGGATTTGGTAAGATATATGTAAATTGGCACCGAGATTTGGCGTGTGAGAAAACATTGGTCCGTCGAGCCGGATTCTGCGTGTGCCAATTTACAAATTTAAATTGAATTGAGTGTCAATTGAATTGTGTGGGCTAACATTTTACTAATGTGTGTAACTCTTCGGGTAAAGTAGAGAACACCCGATTTGAATTAACACACTATTAAATTCGAAATATTTGGAAATTTCTAAGAATTGTGTGCAAGCAAACCGGTGAATTCATAGTGCAACGCCAGATACATTACCTTGATCAGGGTTGACCGTTAGTGCGAACGGTAAAGTTGTAGGGCAGCGCAGGATACGGTAGCTTGATCCGTGCAGATTTATTTGAAATTATCTGAAATTTGTATTGAAAGAAAAATTTATCGTTACAACCAAATCGATTTTCCAATTTGAGTATTTCAAAAACTATATTCTGTCCCAAATGGAAAAATTAGTGGCACTGCAAACACAAAGATTTAATCAATTGAAAAATTTAACAGCTAACTATTCCAAGGAGGGAAAAAAGAAAACAAAATATAGCGTCGAAAAGCGGTTTGGAACCGCAGAAAATCTGTACTTTGGGGCCAAAGATACCCATAATGATATTCTCAAATTATGGTCAGGGGAAGAAATTGATTATTTAAAGAATGATATTTTCGGTGAGTTCGAGGAGAAATATTTGAACTTTGCAAATGAAATGCAAGAGTTTTTAGAATCCATAGTTCCGAGAATTCCGGAGGGAATTAACAATGAGTGTGTTTCCAATCCCGGAGTTAAGCTCCCGAGAATTGAGTTGCCCCAATTCCATGGTGAATACGAAAACTGGGTGTCGTTTAGAGACCTATTCAGTTCATTAATGAAAGGTCAGAGTTTATCAGAAGTGCAAAAAATGCACTATTTGAAATCGTGTGTGTTGGGGGAGGCTGGAACATTGCTTAAACCATACAGCGTTACCGCCGCTAATTATAAACTTGCTTGGCAAGCCTTGATTGATCGCTATGAGAATAAACGCGCATTGTTGAGTGCACAGTTTAAGAAATTATTAGACCAATCAACTATAAGTGAGTCAGCAGTTGGAATTCGCAAACTGTTGGACACTACTCTGGAAGCGGTCAAAGCAATAGAGACGCTTTCAATTGACGACGTATGGAATGCTTTGTTAGTGCATATCATAACGCAAAGGATGCCCATGGAAACCCGGCAGCTGTGGGAGCAACAAATTGCGACCAACAGTAACTTGCCTACGTTTGATAAAACGAAATTCTTTTTAGAAAATCGTTTTCGAGCGTTAGAGGCGGTAACACCACCGAAAACAAAACAAACAGGTTCGAAAATTCAAGCACATGTGGCACAAAGCCAAATTTGCGTCTTATGTAATAAAAGGGAACATAATATTAGGCAATGCCCGATGTTTGCAAACTTTACTTTTGAAGAGCGATTTGCGATAGCGAAAAAGAATGGTCTTTGTATAAATTGCTTAACAAAAGGCCATGTAACGGCGCAATGTACCAGTAAGGTATCATGTGCCAAATGTGGACGACGGCATCATGGTCTATTACACAAGGAAGAATCACAGATGGCTGGTATTGGTACTTCCTACACCCCTTCGAACGTCAATGTGGCAAGCCAACAAATCAACGCATACAATGGAGTCCAAAACACGGAGATCATCTTAGCAACAGCATTAGTATGTATGAAATCGAGTAGAGGCAATTCGACTGTTGTCCGGGCCCTTATTGACCAAGGTTCACAGGCAAGCTTCATCTCGGAAAAGGCGGCAAACCAATTGGGGTTAGAAAGAGCCTTCGCGGATGTGTGTATCTCTGGAATCGGGCAATCTGACGGTGTGCGATCACGTGGAAAGGTAGCATGCCAAATTTATATTTCGGCTAACGCCCGTATACCCATTGAAATGTTTGTGCTGAAGAAAATTACAAGTTCATTGCCTGTCAATGATTTTGATATCGCGAATTTTCAACATTTAAAAAATATTCGTTTGGCGGATCCCAACTTTAACAAAACTGCGAAAATTGATGTTTTGTTGGGAGCCGATATTGTTTCCAAAATCCTTTTGCCAGGGATACTTAAAGGTTCTAGCGGTCCGATAGCGCAGAACACATCGCTAGGTTGGATTATCTCAGGAGAGATAATAACTTCGAATCCAACAACAATTCAGAGTTTTGTGACTAATAAGTTAGAATCCGAAGATGGCATTAGTAAACAGCTACGACTTTTTTGGGAAGTCGAGGAAGTCCCAGCACAAAGAGCACGTACGATGGAGGAAGAACTTTGTGAAAGATTCTATCTACAACATACAACTCGTAGGGACGATGGACGATTCATCACAAGACTGCCATTCAAAGACGACAACTACAAGTATAAACTGGGTTTTTCAAGACAAATAGCGATAAATAGTTTGTTAGCTTTAGAAAGGAGATTGGCAAAGGACCCCGTATTAGCAGCCGAATATGGAAAGTGTATTGAGGAGTATTGGAAATTGGGCCATATGTTTCCTGCCAAGGATACAGTCGACGTTATACAGGACAACGATGGACGAGAAGTTTGTGTTGCGAATTATCTACCCCACCACGCAGTAGTCAAAGATAGTTCCACGACAAAGGTGCGAGTAGTGTTCGATGCAGCGAGAAAAACGACGTCAGGATTCTCCTTAAACGACGTTTTGATGACAGGACCATGTATTCTGAACGGGTTATTGGAAGTTTTGTTGAGATGGAGGCTCTTCACAACGGTTTTCGTTGCCGATATTGAAAAAATGTACAGACAAATACAAATCCACTCAGATGACGCAAACTACCAACGAATCGTATGGAGAGATGCAGAAAATGTAATAAGGGACTACTGTTTAAAGACAGTGACATTTGGTACCACCTGCGCTCCGTATTTAGCAATTAGGACACTCCAAAAAGCAGCTGAGGAAGTAGCAGAGTCGAATCCAGCAGCATATACGTCAATAATGCAGGATTTTTACATGGATGATTACTTATCAGGAGGGAATTCCATAGAAGAAGCAGTGCATAAACAAACAGCAGTTAGAAACGTACTTAATGCGGCTGGCCTCAAACTTCGAAAATGGATAGCTAACGATAATAGAGTTTTGCAGAATATTGCAATGGAGGATCAAGACGAACATACTATATTAGCTTTAGATTGGGACAACGGTTTCAAAACACTGGGAGTTGTTTGGCATCCCTCATGTGATAGTTTCAGCTACAAAATCAAATCGGAATCGGACTGCCTAGTATGCACTAAAAGATCGTTGTTATCGGAGATAGCGCGATTGTTTGACCCTATGGGATGGTTGGCACCAGTCATTATTCGAGGAAAAATTTTAATGCAAGCACTATGGCTAAGCGGAACGGACTGGGATAGTACTTTACCAGTCGAAATCAGCAATGAATGGAATAGTTTACGAAAGGATTTGGTACATATCGAAAGTTTACGAGTTCCACGACTTGCTAAAGTTGAAGGAAGCGAAGAAATTGAATTACATGGATTTTGTGATGCGTCGAATAGAGCTTATGCGGCAGCTGTCTATTTGGTATCGCTATCAAGAACTCGAGCGCAATCGTCGTTGATCATGGCCAAAACAAAGGTTGCTCCAATACGACCAATTACAATACCAAGACTAGAATTATGTGGAGCGGTTTTATTGGCTAAATTGCTAAAGCAAATAAAGCTGGCACTAAATCTTCAGTTCGTCGATACTTATCTCTGGACAGACTCGACTATAGTCCTATCATGGTTGAAAGGTCATCCTAGCAAATGGTCTGTTTACGTTGCTAATCGAACAGCAGAAATACACACGGAAGCTAAAGACGCTATTTGGCAATATGTTCCAAGTGCAGATAATCCTGCGGACATAGCTACGAGAGGTATAAATCCCCAAAATTTATTGAGATATTCACTATGGTGGAACGGTCCCGAATGGTTGACCCAATGGAGAATCCGCGGTCCGAGACAAATGGAAATTCCTCTAATAGAACTTGAATCTCGTAAGACTAGGCCGGAAGTGATTGTCAATACTTGTCGCTTGACCACGTGCAATTACATGCTGGAGAAATTCTCCACCTTGAATAAGCTGATTCGAGTGACGGCATATTGTCATAGATTTGCTGCACTGACCCGGAAAATAAAGGTGGAATCTAAAAATTTGTCCACCAACGAATTAAAAAGGTCCCTATTGTTCTGGGTAAAATATACCCAAGGAATGGCATTTTCCACAGAAATATCTGCTTTAGAAGGAATGAAAACACTCGAAAAGGGAAGCAAGATATTAAATCTGAACCCGCAGTTACACGAAGGGATATTGAGAGTTGGTGGACGCTTAGAAAACGCACTTATAAATTTCGATAGGAAGCATCCAATTATCCTGCCCAAACATAGTCGCTTAACTACATTGATAATAGGACAATACCATTTATCAACATTGCACGGGGGAACACAATTGACATTGAATTTATTACGTACTAAATATTGGATCGTTAATGGAAAACAAGTTGTTAGTCAATACATTCATCGATGCGTTACATGTTTTCGTCATAAGGCTACAGTTCGATCTCAACTTATGGGAAATTTGCCTAGTCCACGAGTGAACATATCAAGACCTTTCACCCACACGGGTGTGGATTATTGTGGGCCAGTGTACGTAAAAAATGGAAAAGGAAGAGGAACTAAAACCACCAAGGGCTATATCGCTATATTTATTTGCCTGGCCATAAAGGCAATTCATATTGAACTAGTGGGGGACTTAACGACAGAGTCCTTTTTGGCAGCCTTGAAACGATTTGTAAGTCGACGAGGATTTTGCAAGCATTTGTACAGTGATGGAGCCACAAACTTCGTTGGCGCTAATTCGGAATTACAAAAAGTGGTGAAAAGGAACCATAATGTAGCAGAAGGCTTAGCATCGAATGATATTACTTGGCATTTCAACCCACCAGCTGCACCACATTTCGGAGGCTTATGGGAGGCGGGAGTCAAGTCGATCAAACACCATTTGAGGAGGATTGTTGGTGAAGTTACTATGACCTATGAAGAATTAAACACAGTGCTCACACAGATTGAAGCGTGCTTGAATTCTAGGCCGCTGTGCCCACTGTCGGAGGACCCAAATGACCTATCCGCATTGACACCTGGACATTTTTTAATTGGCGACGTCCCATTAGCCGTTCCGGAAGATCGATTATTGGACTTGAATGTTCATCATTTAAATCGTTGGCAATTGACACAACGTACCATACAACATTTTTGGAAACAATGGAGTTCAGAGCATATATCACGTCTACAACAGAGACCAAAATGGCTCCAAACTATACCGAATGTACGCGAAGGGGATCTAGTACTCGTCAGAGATGACAGATACCCATCATACCAATGGCCATTAGGAAGAATAACGAAAACTATAGCTGGAACCGATGGCAGAGTTCGCGTCGTAACCGTTCAAACACAAAATGCATCGTACCAAAGACCGATTACGAAGATTGCTCCACTACCCATTAGCGACAATTACGATGACCAAGAAACATCAATCGTGCAGTCTACTCCCCCAGCATTAGATACCCAAATCAATTGACCATAGACCCCAAACAAACGCCGATTAACACATTGAAAACACAAAAGATTGCACATGGAACACATATACGATTACATATTGAACAAACCCTTGAACTCACATTTGAACACTTATCGATCACTCGTATCGAATCTATTGAAACAGTGAACCACATTAGAATGCACACACATTAGAGCACACACGCATTAGAACACACACATATTAGAACACACATTTGAGCATAAATCACATATTAGAAAGCATACCACACATACACACATACACATCAAATCCAATATCCTCGTATGACTCACCTAGAAATCTTTACGAAGCGAGTTAGACGCGCTATAACGTCTGTTGTTCCCGTATCAGAAGGTAGTCGGCACGGTGTAAATACCGTCGATAACTTTTTTGTTAAGATGCAGTAAAAATTTTCCCGATTTGGACGAGACGAATCAACAAAGAAGCTGAAACTACAGATCATATTCTATATTGGATTAGAAAATTGACTAATAACTATATTTGCAGAAATTCAGAAGTTGGATCATTTTACTATTCTGTGAATAAATCCTCCATAGAATCCTGGACTCTGTTCCATCGCCCAGCGGGGGCAGTATGTTGAAGAAACCACATCTTGTGAATTGGACTAATTAAGGAAAGCATCCATCAAACAAAAATTACCTAAAATTAGAATTAATAATTAATCAAATTAATAAAATTGTTATTAGTATTTTTTTTTCAAAGAAAAAAAAAAAAAAGAAACGTTTGAATTGTTACCGCGCTTTGAATTTTAGTATAAACAGTCGTCAGATTTATTTACATGGGACACTGGAATGTCTCCAACTATATAGTACTGTTATCATAGAATTGTTAAAACGGTCTGTCAAACTTAAATTTTTGCGATTTCATTTTCTGGTTCGAGAAGTCTTGGAAGTCACAAGTGGTGGCTTTTAAATAAATAAGTAAATTATAAGAATTAAGTGAATTTTATTCAAAGTAAAAAATCGACATTGCGTTTACAGCGGATATTGGGATAACCATCATTTGTGGATATTTGGATTTGGTAAGATATATGTAAATTGGCACCGAGATTTGGCGTGTGAGAAAATTTAATATTTATAATAGCTTAACCTATATACCATATTTATCTCAACGTATTTCTAATATATTACCAAAAACAACTAATACACATAATGGTATTCCTCTTAATATAAAAACTACTTATAAACCTATAAATAAATTATAAAATATTCTTCACACTGATACAAAACAAAAATTAGATACTGGTAAAAATAATAACATTATATATAAAATCCCTTGTAAAACTTGTGCTGACAATAATTTAAATACTGCTTATTATGGATCCACTATTAGGCAATTAAATACAAGACTTAAAGAACACCAGAGTACTTATAGGATTAATAATAATCCTAATTCTATTTTAATAAAACATCAAATGATTGATAAACACACCATGGATTTTGATAACACTGTAATTATAGATAAAGATCGTAACAAGAATAAAATCCGTATAAAAGAAGCAATTTATATTAACCAAAATTTTAATAATTCACTAAATTCAAGATCCGAGTTAGATGAATCAACTAAAAAATATAATGTAATATTTAATAATTTTAATTAAAGTTACCTGATTAAAACATTTTGACAACTAAATATTTAATATATAATATATATCAATTTTTGTCTATATAATTTCAACTATTACCATTATAATAATTATTTTAATTTGTATGGACAGTTCTTTATTATATATTTTCTCGATAAATGTATAGGTAATTTCTTTCTATGTTATAAAATTATATTAATAATTTATTGATTATAATCTTGAATTTATTTAGACTTGAAAATGCATAAATAATGCGAAACGTTGTCTTCATCGTAAAATAAATAATTAAATATTGCTGGATAGTGAATATAATTCTTTATTAATTGTGTATATATACCAGTGATCATCAATCAACTTATTATTATATAGTATGGAGCTAGATATCATACGGAAGAATATAATCAATAACTATAACATAAGAACATGGAAATTATGCAATACATTTATTAGAACAGGAATACATCAAGCTAAAATGAAAAATAGACTCACGTTCCTTATTAGATGCAGAAAATATGGTGTGATCCCAAAGTTTATAAATAATAGGATAAATAAAATAAGTGATAACCTTGACATTAGTGAAAAATTTAATAAAATGATGAATAATACCTTAAATATAACTAAAAATAGTTTATTAAGAATTCAAATTAAAGATACATTATTTAAAATTGAAGTGACTAAGAATATTATATTAACGAAACAAAATAATATTAATAACATATTAAATAATAGTATGTTATCCCAACAATTTAATAATATTTGTACTAATTATATTAAATGTGAACAAATAAAACATAAAAATGTATTACTAAATAAATTTCAAATGTTATTAAATATTAATAACTATTACATAAAATTTGATAATAATTATATTAATGAAAAAGTTCTTAATCTAACTTTATTTGATGTTCCGTTATACGTAAAACAAACATTAAGTCTTGGTCCTAACCACAACTATTTTAATAACATTGATCAAAAGACTATTATTCAATTAATTACAGATATAGAATATAATCTATCTTTTAACCATTCTAATAATAATATTAATAATTTAAGAGATAAAATTATAAATGTTATTAATAATTATATAAAGAATAATAAAAATAAAAAGATTTATACACATATAGATCAATTAGTTAAACAAACAAGAAACTACCTAAAAAATAATCCACAATTAATAATTACCTTAAGTGACAAAGGTAATAAAATAATTATAATGACTAAACAACAATATGATAATAAAATGTTAGAACTAATCACTAATACTAACCTTATTACACTTAATAAAGATCCTACAACTAAAATTCAGAATAAAGCTAATGAACTTATTAAGAAATTATACTATCTTAAAATTATTGACCTTAATACAAAGAATAAAATTATTAATTATGCTGCTATAGCACCTAGAATAATCGGTAGACCTAAAGTACATAAACCCAATATACCAATGAGACCAGTTGTTAATTGTATAAATTCACCTATGACTAATATTTCTAAATTTTTATTACCTATCCTTAATACTATTAAAAATAAATTTAATTTTAACATTAAAAACTCCTATAAATTAATTGAAGATCTAAAAATACTGGATATTAATAATACATACAAAATAGTATCTTTTGATATTGTAGATATGTTTACTAATATACCTATAGATCTAGTATTACAAATTATAGAACAAAATTATATTAATCTAAACACTAATATACCACTTAATATATTAAAAGATATGCTTAATTTATGCCTTAATAATGCATATTTTAATTATAATAATATCATTTATAAAAACAGAGGTTTGACCATGGGTGGTAATTTAAGCGTTATAGCTGCTGATATATATCTACAACATATTTTAAACATTGTTAAAGAAAAATATTCTAATAATATTCTTTACCTTAAAATATATATTGATGATATTATAGCTATTGTAAAAAAAGACGAAATTAATAATATCCTTTTTGACCTTAATAACATACATAATGACATAAAATTTACTATTGAAGAAGAAAATGAATTTAATAGTATTAACTTTTTAGATTTATCTATTACTCGATATAATAATACAATCAAGACTAAATGGTTTAAGAAACCTACATCATCCACTAATATTTTAAATAATTTCTCTCAACACCCTTCTTTTATGAAAAATAATAGTATTGATAATTATATATATCGTAGACTCAAATTAACTGAACTACAAGATTGGCAACAACAAATAAATGAAATAAAAACAATACTTATTAAACATAATTATCCTTATAAAATTATTAATAAATATATCCGTAAAAACATACATAAAATAAAACATGTTAATTTAAATAATCATAGTAATATTAATAACAGTACTGGTTCTAATACACATAATAATAATAGACATAATAATATTTATAATAGCTTAACCTATATACCATATTTATCTCAACGTATTTCTAATATATTACCAAAAACAACTAATACACATAATGGTATTCCTCTTAATATAAAAACTACTTATAAACCTATAAATAAATTAAAAAATATTCTTCACACTGATACAAAACAAAAATTAGATACTGGTAAAAATAATAACATTATATATAAAATCCCTTGTAAAACTTGTGCTGACAATAATTTAAATACTGCTTATTATGGATCCACTATTAGGCAATTAAATACAAGACTTAAAGAACACCAGAGTACTTATAGGATTAATAATAATCCTAATTCTATTTTAATAAAACATCAAATGATTGATAAACACACCATGGATTTTGATAACACTGTAATTATAGATAAAGATCGTAACAAGAATAAAATCCGTATAAAAGAAGCAATTTATATTAACCAAAATTTTAATAATTCACTAAATTCAAGATCCGAGTTAGATGAATCAACTAAAAAATATAATGTAATATTTAATAATTTTAATTAAAGTTACCTGATTAAAACATTTTGACAACTAAATATTTAATATATAATATATATCAATTTTTGTCTATATAATTTCAACTATTACCATTATAATAATTATTTTAATTTGTATGGACAGTTCTTTATTATATATTTTCTCGATAAATGTATAGGTAATTTCTTTCTATGTTATAAAATTATATTAATAATTTATTGATTATAATCTTGAATTTATTTAGACTTGAAAATGCATAAATAATGCGAAACGTTGTCTTCATCGTAAAATAAATAATTAAATATTGCTGGATAGTGAATATAATTCTTTATTAATTGTATATATACCAGTGATCATCAATCAACTTATTAGCATCCATTATATTATCATCAAATTTGCTTCCTATCATTGGCACATATATGTACCCCAAGTGACGAGTTAAAATCAACGGAAAAATGTCAAGGAGTTTTAAAACTTGGCGCGATTTGTCGGTTGGTACTAGAAGTACAATATATTATACTAAAAGTCCCTGCCTATGGGGTGTTAGATCGGAAGGAGGGACGGGAATAAAAGGGGAGCTTTTTTGGTATCTTGCTTTTATCTCCGTAACTATTAATCTTAGAAAAACATGTCTAGGCCAAAGTTAAAGAACACAAAAAATATATAATTAATGTTTCAACCGCTTTTTCCGTAACTTAAATAGTTTCCCAGATAATCTCACTTGAAAAAAAAACTGAAAAACCACTCTTTATCCAAGGCTCGTTTGTTCGCACGAAGTAGAAAAATCATCGTTTTTGTGATGTATTTCTTCAAATATCGGCTAGTAGTCCCACGAGCAAAATAATACGCATTGATTTCAGGTATACAATAACTAAATAAGCTTTAATATGAAATAAGTCAGAGGCTCGTAGATATGATAATTTACTTACAAGTAGAAAAAGGGTACCTACGGGTATCTGACTTATCTCAAATTAAAAATTATTTAGTTACATGTATAAAAAAATCGGTACTTATCATTTTCGCCGTGGCACTAGTATTTTACCCACTATTTGATGAAATACACAAAAATACTTGATTTTTCCACTTCGGGTGAACAAACGAGCAATTGGCAAAGAGTGTTTTTCAAGTGAGATTATCTCGAAAACTACTAAGATACGGAAAAAGAGGTTAAAATATTTTTTCCGCCTCGCCAGCTCACACCCCACTGGAGGAGACTTTTAGTATAATATACTCTTGAAACCAGCTAACAAATCGCGCCAAGTTTCAAAACTCCTTGAATTTTTTCCCTTAATCACCAAATATTGGCACTCGTCACCAGGGGTATAATTATCCACTTGATATGATCATCGATCAGATGGTACGCATAGGGTGAGCTGAGCTGTTCGCGAATGGTGACCGTTAGCGTGTGTATGTCCAGTGCCAATCTACTGTTTTCTGAAAACTAAAATGTACAACATAAGGCGCATTCTATTGTATTCCTGATGGGTTAAGATTAAACACCGTAAAAAAATGTTCCGAGTCAACTACTTTGACAGTGTCAAAGTGCAAGAGACCCCTGGCGTCACTATTTTACATCATTTTTGATTGTGTTCTCGGAGTTTAAATTATTGTATGAAACATATCCGGAAAAATATCTACGATATGTTTACCAATAAACTTTATATCAAAAATCAAATTAAACTAAATTTTTAATTTTCCATAATAAATTCAGCATTTAGCGATGCGCGTGACTTCTGTGCCATATTTTTTCGGTGCAGGTTTATTGCCCCATTGAGTTCTCCAGGTTAACCTCCATTATCCTAGACCGGAATATGAAAAAACGCGCTTATAGTCTTATTAAATGAAGAAGTATAGCCAATGACCACCTCGAACCCACATTTGGCTGTAGCTCACATACATGTGTAAATGTGGATAAGTGATAAAATAAAAGCGATTTCGTTTAATTTAATTTCAGATCTAAACCCATTCGGGCTTGGCGAAGAGCAATGGAGAAACTCGTATCGGAGGAGGCTCACATACGCAGATTAAGTGAAGCACCTATCAATGATTCGCTCAGCCGACGTAGTTCCGAAGTGCCTGACAATGAAGACGATGACGGTGTGACAAATCAAGGTACTACTGCAGATTTAGAGGATCTTTCGGATAGTGGCTATCCGCAAGGGGAGGTGAGTGGATCGATTCACTTCTATTTGAAATATTTTTTTTTTCCAAATTCGAATTAAATGTACAGTTTTTCCGGAGATGATTACCAAATCGCCTGTGATTCAGGCAATCTTGAAAGCCAGGCTTTTATACGGTTTTTCCAAAGAGGATTTCAAGAACGTCAATGATCGCCTTTATTCTAGTTAATTTTTAAGAGTAGAGAGTAGTATGTTATTAAAACCCAGTCAAATTCAAGTGTTTTCAAAGATTCGTTAATCTTATATGCAAATAAAACGTTTCAGTATTTTCGCATTTTCTATTAAATCTACAATCCACGATCACAACGCCGCGCCATAAGCATACGCTTATTGGCAATTTAACTGGTTTATTGGAAAAATCACTGACTACTGAGTGGGAATCTCACAGATCGATCTCAAATGAAAAAATATAAACAAACCGCAACGCACAGTGAAAAAAGATGCCGCGCCGCGAATTTCTCCTCAAAAATTCTTAAGTAATCGTTAAATCTTTTTTGATCATCCAAAATTAGTTTTATTGTTAAATAATCGGCATAAATTTCGAATTTATTGACTTAACATCAGTTGAAATTTCAGTCTCTCTCTGCACTTGGTGATTTTGATTTAATAGCGAGCGCTTTTCCCAGTGCCAGATTTTCTTTTACATATTCAGATTCGCCGTCAGATTCACGGACAAAGTCATTTAACAAATTTAATTCGGGTGGAAATGTATATGCGGATGTCTATTGCTGTCATCCTACGAAACAATTTCAAATATTTATTGTATTTCCGAAAAAGAAAACCAACAAATTAAACGCAAAAACATTTTTACGACTCCATGTTGAACAACTTGTAGAGCAAATGTGGGGCTAAGACATTTTGTAAATTTTTTAGAATTTCATCGGTTAGTGAGTGAAAAAAACGGATATTCATAGTACAGAAAAATGTAAATAAGAACTTTCCCATTTAATTACAATCTCAAGTTCGAGGTCGAGTAAGTTAATAACATAAACTCAACACCAGATTCGATTTGACGCCGAGATGGGTTCAAAAGTTTATCATTTGGAGAAGCAATACGCACAGTTGGCATGTGGTTTGACTAAGGAAAAGTAGGGTACTCAAAATTAAAAGTGTTTTCGCTTTGCACACACACACACACAAAATAAAAGAAACAACAAATAAAAATTCCCCTACTACTGAAAATTATAATGACTTACTGAAGATATTCTATTTGTCAGCAAAGGAAAAGTCAGAGAAAGGTGAAAACTGTTTACAAACATTGGCGGTGTTGAGAAAGAAATGCAGCATAAATATTTATGTGGAAATAATTAGATAATAACTTATTCCAACTGATATTAATGTTTATTTATGTGTAGTGGAAACTTTAAAACTGCATTTTTTTCATTAATTATTTTATATTACTATTATTTTGACGCACTCGCCACTCTACGATGCTGCATCTGGAGAAACAGAGGTTCAATCCTCAGCACATTAATAAAAGCTACTTGTGGGTCCTAACTCAAATATTTTTCATTTTAAGATAATTATAATGGTTTGCGTTTGATCAAATTAGAAAATATTTTTGTACTATGTCATAGAATATTTTAGGGAATATTTACTCCTATGAAGTAAAAGTTTTCTGTAATATGATAATATTGTGTATAACTGGTAAAGAAATGTCATTTTTAATATATATATAGCTGCCATAGGAACGACCGGTCATTTCCAAATATATCTTTTTGAAACTTCACACTAATCAATAGTATCTTTAGTCAAATCACATCCCTGAATTTGGTTGAAATTGGACTACTCTATCATATAGCTGTCATAGGAACGACCGTTCTAAAAGCAAGTTTTTGTTAGAAAAACTTTTTTATTTCTAAAGATATCTTTACCAAATTTCATATTATTTAATCGTATTGACTGCCAAATCACGTAATTTGGTTGAAATCGGCCCACTATTTCATATACCTCTCTAACGAAGACAAAAACGGGGCATGCGTTTGCGGGGAGTGTGTCTTGCTTTAGTTAGCATTCCAACGTAAAATCAAATTTCAAGAGGAAAATTAAATCCCTAGTACAGATACAATCGGACAAATTTCTTTTAGGAGGCAGAATTTTGTATGTCTACTATTCCATATAATTAGACAAAACGAACATTAGCAGGAAATTAATTTTACGTGCTTCTCAAACTGTAAACTGCCCGAAAACTTCGACACCTCCGCCGCCTGCATTTGAAAACGTGGAAATACTAACGGAGCAGCATTATTGCACTAACCTTCTATCCAAAGCAACTCAGATCAAATTGTTAGTGTAACCTGCTCTGCATGGCTGTTAAAAAAACACGTTTATTGTAAGCCATGGGATATAATATCTAATATCATAAACTTTCGTAAAGCGAATGGCAGGGGGGCAGTGAGAGATAGACAGAGAGCCACTTAAAAGGAGATGGATATGGAGAAACTCCACTTTAATTCTTAAAAAAAAAACAATGTTTGCATAAGGGAGGATTGCATAAGAAATCGCGCAGCGTATAGCTTATGCCGCGATTTACATATTATGTAGTTGCTTTTTCTAGTAGTCCAGATCAAGTGCAGAACAAGAATCGCACGCATTTAGTGCAATGCGTGCGATTCTCTATCCAGAAGAATTTTGTTAGTGTAACACGTGCAATTGTTGTTTTACTTTGATCCGGACTGTTGGAGAAAAACACAGCTATTAGGCGGTTTTTTTTAACAGCCATGAAGAGCAGAGCATATTAAGACCACAAAATTACACTAAAATTTGATCTGAGGTACTCTGGATAAAACCTAATTGGAAGAAAGCTGCTCCGTTAGTATTTAAATGCAATGTTTTGTCTAATTTTATGAAGTAGTAAACATACAAAATGATTTTGCTGCCTAAAGCAAATTTATCCGATTGTATATGTACTAAGGATTTAAGTTTCCCGTTGAAATTTGAGTTGACGTTTGAATACTAACTAAACCAATACACAATCCCAGCAAAGACATGCCCGTTTTCGCTACTCTAATCTGCTCTCGATCGTTTTTTTTTGCCGCTTATCCTGCAAGGGGGGGGGGGGGGGCAAAAATTCCTCTTCCATAGTCCTCCGCGTGGGCGCCCCCTGGAACGGCAGTGGTCACTGACCATTGCCAACCAACGTCAAGCCACCAGTGATGGCGGTGCGATGATTTGGTTGAGGTACCCCTGTGGTGTGGGGTGTGAAAAAAAATACCACGGCCTTTCCCTTTGAGGGCCTGTCGTTAAAACCGACAATCAAAGGACAGGATGTGTATGCCAGCAACTTGCACTATCCGAAATCTTTATATGCTAACGAAACGTCAACTATGCCTCGGATAAGGACTGACTCAACGGTTACGACTTTTAGCTATCGTACAATGACAAAGATTGGATTCTGGAATGTGCGTACTCTCCTGGACAATGGATCAGAAGGTCCCCAGAACGCACGATTTCTTCAATTAGAGAGTGAATTTCTGAGGTACAAATTAAATATCTTAGGAGTTAGTGAGATAAGATGGTGGAACAGCGGAGAATTCATCTCTCCAACGGGCAGCACTGTAATGTTGTACTCCGGTAAAGCTACCGGTAGTCGCCGTGAGTCAGGTGTGGGGCTCCTTTTAACCAGAGCCGCGCGAAACTGTCTCTTATCCTGGGAACCGGTCTCTGACAGGGTCTTGACCGCCAGGTTCCGGACCAAAATGAGGAACATCTCAATAATACAATGTTATGCCCCTACTGAACCCGACAATGTCTTGGCAAAAGACTCCTTCTACGAAGAACTAAACGCCGTTCAGAGCAGAACACCTAAAGGTGACATTGTAATGGTTATGGGTGATTTGAATGCGAAAGTTGGCGCTGATAACTATGGGCTCAGACATGTGATGGGGAGACACGGTCTTGGTGATCGTAATGACAACGGTGAAAGATTTGTAGAGTTCTGCAACTTTCACAGTCTCTTCATCGGTGGTACTATGTTTGAGCATAAGGACCACCACAAAATCAGTTGGTCCTCTGTTGATCGGCGCAGAACACAAAATCAGATCGACCATTTTGCCATTAGTAAAAGATTCAAGAGTTGCCTCCTGGACGTGCGAAACAAGAAGGGTGCCGATATTGGGATGGGAAGAGACCATTATCTTATGATCGCTAATGTTCGATTGCGTATTGCAGCCGTGCGCCGCCCCAGAGACGAAAGATCCAGGCCCCGCAAATTCAACACCGCTCGACTAAAAAATCCAGCTGTCTTAGAACAATATAATGACCATCTTGCGCAAAAAGCGGCTGAGATAACTAGTCACCCAGATAGTGACATAAACGTAAACTGGGATGCCATAAAAAATGCGTACATTGATAGCGCAAATACCATCCTTGGCCCAAACCCAAATTGCCGGAATAAGCCCTGGATGTCCGACGCTTCATGGCAGCGGATTGTTGAAAGAAAGGAGCTGAAAGTTCGTTTGGCTGCAGCATCAGACGACAATCGAAGCAGCATCGAACTCCTTTACCGTCAGAAAGCTCGAGAAGTTCAGCGTAGTGTGCGACGCGATAAAAGAGTTTATGCCAATTCTCTTTTAGCGTCAGCAGAAGAAGCCGCTAGAAGTAACAACTTAAACGTCGTATACGGTGTCATCAAGGAGTTTACAGGTTGTCGTAACTCCTGCCAACATCCGGTGAAAGATAGTGATGGAAAGCTACTTATCTTGGAAGAAGATCAAATGATGCGGTGGAAAGAACACTTCACCGCGGTCTTGAACCGTGTAACCTCTGGTGAAGTTCCCCCTCATATAGATAGTTTAGCTAACCATCAAAATGTGCGTATACGGTCCACTGCCCCGACTAAAGAGGAAATAGTCACTGCAATTATTGCACTAAAACGAGGAAAGGCCGCCGGACTTGACGGCATCCCTGCCGAACTTTATCAAGCAGCGCCAAGCGTAACTGCCGATTTGCTGCATCCACTTGTTGATAAAGCGTGGAATACAGAGACCTTTCCCACTGAGTGGAAGGAAGGTTTGATCATCAAACTTCCAAAGAAGGGTAGCCTCACAGACTGTAATAATTGGAGAGACATTTGTGTGCTTCCTGCCGTTGCCAAGATAATAGCCAAAATCGTCCTGGAAAGACTAAAGGCCCACTTAGAAAGCACAATTGATGAAGAGCAGGCTGGCTTTCGATCCGGATTCTCCTGTGTCGATCACATTAACACCTTGCGAATCATCATCGAGCAATGCGCTGAATACGATTCTCCGCTTCACTTGCTTTTCATCGATTTCGAAAAGGCTTTCGATAGTGTGAACCGGGATTCTATCTGGGCGGCCTTGCGCAGGAGAGGCATCCCTGAGAAGCTTGTGGCTATTATTAAGGCAACCTATGATGGCGCGAAATGTCGCGTTCTGCATAAAGGTAAGGTGTCGGGGGAGTTTGAGATTCGCAGTGGAGTTCGGCAGGGGTGCATCCTCTCACCGATCCTATTCCTCATTGTGATCGGCGATGTGTTGCATGCAACCCTATCCGGACTCGACAGAGGAATTCAATGGACTTTGACATCTTATCTACAACATCTTGACTACGCTGACGACATATGCCTACTCTCCCACAAAATCATGGATCTGTCCGCAATGGCGTTAGATCTCGAGAGGGAGGCAAGCAAGGTTGGGCTAAAGATTAATACCAACAAGACCAAGGTTCTTAGCCCGCCGTTGCGAAAAAGAAATCGGACACCTATTGCCATCAATATTAATGGGGCAGCCTGTGGAGAAGGTGGACAACTTCGTCTACCTGGGTAGCATTGTTGCCGAAAATAGTGGTACGGAGCAGGACATCGCTCGTCGTATCAACCAGGCTAAACGCGCATACGGCATGCTGTCCAAAATCTGGCAGGGCAGTTATCTCAGCATCAAGACCAAGCTGGGCCTGTTTCGCTCCCTGGTACTATCAGTGCTTTTGTATGGGAGCAGTACATGGAAAGTTTCCGTAGGAGTTACCAGAAAGCTGCAAGTTTTCGTCAACTCATGTCTTCGTCGAATTTTAAGAATTTTCTGGCCCGAAACAATATCAAATGAAGAGCTAAGTCGGCGTACGGGTCAGATGCCAATCGACGAATTGATACGCAGGCGAAAATGGCAGTGGATAGGTCACACATTGCGGAAGAGTGATAACTGCATTCCTTTGCATGCCATGAAATGGAACCCCATTTCCAACCAAGGCCGACCAAGAGGGGGTCCTCGAATCACATGGCGTCGATCTGTGGCAAAGGAGTGTCAGGTACTGGGTAAGTCTTTTGGGGAGTTGCGCCCCATTGCCCAGAACAGAGTACGATGGCGCGCAGGAGTAGTTGACGCGCTATGCCCCGCTAGGGGTTAAGGCAAAGTAGTTATCCTGCAAGGCTCACGTTATTCGCATGTATGCAAGGTTATAAGTCCATATCCACTTTAAAAAATCAATAACTCCAATATCTCTTAGAACATAATTTTTATGGTAATGATTTCACATAAAAAAATATTGAGAAACATTCTTTAAATTCACAGTCCAACGAAAAATTCCACGGCAGCATCCATCACATACATATTCACTTTTATTCCATTAACTATGTATCCGAGTATGAATATGCATATCATTTACTTTTACGCTGTCCTCTATTCAAAGTAAGATTTCATTTTACCCTTCCGTTTTTTTTTTTCTTTCTTTTTTTTCTCAGGAACTTTCGTCGGTAGACATTGCAAAATTGCCACGGCTTCCAGGCGATGGAGCACAAATGGACGATGTGGAAATTTGCAATGAAAATTCACATCGACCTCAATCCGTGCGAATAATGGATGACAGTGAATTTCAAAGTGCTATTGAGTGTTATTCAAATATATTTGGTGAGTATTGGCTTTATTTCGGCGGAAAAAGGACACACATGACAAAATATGGAATGAGCGATTACATGAATCAATAGAAATTTCATGAAAAAAGAGAAAATAATAACTTAACTTCAAAACTCTAGATTTAAATATCTCTTCTCACTTGTTTTTTTGCAGAAAATAAATCCCGCCCGTTTAACAGTGAAATTTATTCAGCATTCAAAAGAGCGAATATCGTCAAGGGAATTCTTTGTCCGTCACTGACAAATTCGTTCAAATCGCATTCGTTGGAAAGATCATATTTAAGATATTCCCACCGTCAAAGACAGAAATCGTTAATTATAGTAAATGTTGTAGACTTATTATTGAAAATCGTCCTAGCAATAGTGTGGATATGGCGAAAGTCACCGGATACAGTAAGTTTTAAATTATCTATTGTCTTAAAATAGTTGATAATTGAAAATTCATGTGGCATATATGGCATATTCGAACTAAATGGTTACAACTTTGTTTTAGTTCTTCTATAAGATTCGATGTGACAGATCAATGTTTTATTTTTCTTTCTACACCTAAGATCTTGAGGTTGTTCGCGAAAGTACTAATTTCGATTAAAAGGTAAACACGCTAATACCAATGTGGATAAGCAGCTAAACTTCTAATTGCCAATTATTATAGTCTACCAACCTCAAACTGCTATCCTGCTAATTCGACAATGTTAATATAAAATTCTGCTGATTCTGTAATTTGCTTCTTCCGTAAATTGCTAACGGTGGTTTGGCTAACACTATTAACTAAATCTTTTAGCTCTAATCTTTTAATTTCTAATATCTGCTGCTGCCAGTAATGTTAATTATCTTTACCTGTTAAAGCTAAATGCAACCCATCATCAAATTATCCACAAATTATACCTGCTAATTTGGTTAATACTATTAATACTAATGACATGATAGTTGTTAGTTTGTAGCGCAAAGTTGTCAACTAGGACAACTTACGAGGATATGGGAATTTGAATCTAAGCGTTACTGTCCCCTCAACAAGCTAAGCAGCGGCCTATGCTTGCTATAGCTCAGTTCGGGAAACGTGGGAGGGGTATTCGCCGCTCGTTGCCTCTGTCCTGTATGTATTAACAGAAATTCATAGGCCTGGGGAAGACAACACAAAAAGGGGAGGTAAAAATGGAAAATAAAAAAAATGGGGCGGTAAGGATGGAATGGTTGGCGGACGGTTCCCTTATCCTCGCGCTAGCATCGGGACCAGGTGTAATGGGACCCTCGGCCTCTTGTTTCGTACCACCGACAGATCATTACTCATCAGGTGCTGCCATCAATGTGCCGGTGGAAGCAGCACTACCAAGATATTGTCAATTGCAGGTGGTTCATTACAAATTCCGGCATTATAGAGTCTGTAATGGACGGTTTGGTTGGAATCCGAAGATGCCCGTGGGGAAGGAGCCTAAGGTAGCATATAACCGTGAAGGTCGGGCCGTGCCATCTGGCGAAGAAGAATGCTCCTCAACGAGCTGCTTGCTGTAACTCAGTTTAGGAGACGTGGGCGGGGTTTTCGCCGCTCGTTGCCCTGTCCTTTACGTATTAACAAAAATTCATAGGCCTTGTGAAGACAACACAAACAGGGGAGGTAAAAATGGGGAATAAAAAAAGGGGCGATAAGGATGGAATGGTTGGCGGACGCGCTTGCCCTCGCGCTCACATCGGGTTCCAGGCGTAACGAGACCCTCGGACTCTTGTCTCGCACCACCGACAGATCATTACTCATCAGGTGCTGCCATCGATCTGCCGATGGAAGCAGCACTACCAGACCAGAATATGGTTCATTACAGGTGGTTCATTACAAAATCTTGAAGTTTTTCGAACCAAAATGCCTATAATCAACAGTGAAGTTTTAATCGCATAAACATGTTGGCTCATATTTCTGTAAAGCAACGTTTTGCAAAGTCAATATGATTATGTGTCCAATATTTTTCTCATTTGTCACCGAAAATGACACAGAATGACAATAAATACAACTCTTATAGTTGGGGAGCCGTCGGATCGGGCTCTCGGTTTTCCACTCAGCCTTGTTTCGCGTTCCACGTGTCCTGCCCATTGCAGTCGTTGTAATTTGATGATCTTCGAAACGTTCAGCCCAGTATGTACAACTCATGGTTGCAACGGATCCACCACCCATTTGGGTTATGAACTGCACTGTTCTGCTATTCTTTAAAGGATCCTGCGTCCGAAAATGTTTAGCATGTTTTCGGAGGATTGGGTCAGTGTCCAAGTTTCTCAGCCATAACACACACAGGTCGTATGGCCGTCTCATAGATGCGGAGCTTCGTTTTTCTGCGCACATGCACGCGTATTGGAAGAACCGAGAAAAATGTCATATTTGCTAGCTGTATCCGTTGTTTGGTTTCATCCGTTTCACTGGCGTCATTTGATAGGTTGCTACTCAGGTAATTTTAAGTTTTTTTACGGGATTGTTAGAATTATTAAGATTTGAAATGTTTAAATTATGTTCATAGTGTATCATAAATGGGATATTTTCGAATTCAATTGCAATCAAAATGTCTAGCTCCTCTCCTACTTATTGAAGTAAGCTATCCTAACATTTATTTCACTCGTAATGACTTATATTTTAGCTGCTTGAATGTAACATTCGAAGAAATGAATAAAGAGCTAATACTCGTATCTTGCTATTTGACGTCAACATCCATCACAATATTAAAAACTAATCATTAAAAACTCTTAACTTATAATAATATGAACATCAGTTAGAATCAATGTGCAAAGTCAAAGGACTGGCCTCGGAACCTAATTGACTATGTAAACAAACGCGTTTAATATTTTAATATTAACATATTCAAATTTTAATCATAATCCAATGTAGAGGAGGACATGCTGCAGAGTTGTGATAATTGTTTATACTGAACTTTGCTTTTTTGTTTGTGTTATATGCACTTGTTTGAATTTTGATTATCCTTTTTGCTTGTTCTATGGACGGACTTGTTGGGGGATTACTGTGCCATGCATATTCATGGAAGACTTTTTCGGTATCAATTTAAAGCTTGATGTCAGACATGGTTTTCATTGAAACATAAACAGGGAAGGGCGTCAAAGCAAGCTATGTAAAATATGTAGGTTACTGTGTAATTATTCTTCACGTATATATATTCCTTGCTGTAAAATTCCAAGTTATAACCCATAAATTTTCTCCTTCTTTGGGCCCAACGACCCCATATGCGAAAAGAATTTTTTTTTACCTCCACTTTCCCTCTTCAGAGTGTGCAAACTATTATTACTCTTGCTACTTTAGTATCTAGTGAAGTCGTCTGTAAGATCGCTTCCATCTTCTCGTATGCCGTGACCCGACACCCAGTAAAAAGTAACACGGTTAATGTTCCCCGGATACTGAAGGATCTCAAAACATTCTTTCACCTGTCTCGATAGGGGCTTATGAGACGAAAGTGATTTAATGGTTGCCCGACTGTACACACATGATCAGATTTCTCCTGCATGTGAATGGCGCTAGGATAGTTTTCTGAGGTTTTACATTCAATCCGTTTTCAGGGCACCGCAGTGTAGGACAAAGTCGAGAGCCGCTTTTCGAAGATATCACTTGGTGCCCTATGGGGAGGAGTTAAGTTACTTTCTGACATTACGTCACCAGTTTTCTCGGTCAAAACATTTCATCCCCCAACTTCAGAAACTTTTTACTGATTTTATCAGCAGAGTCCACCCAGTGGCGGATCTAGAAATGAAGTTTGCTGATGGCGAGATTTTTTTTAAGGTGTAAACCAAAATTATGCCATGAGGAGTAGATATACATTATAGGTAATTTCTAAAGTTACGCAACACCCAAACTTATGTAAATTTGCGATTACCCTAAAGACATTCACTACCGAACCAAGCCATTTTTGGCCGCACCGAACCACGGCACTTTCATAGAAGTATGCAGAATATTTTACTAATTCCGCACGATCCTATGGAATGGACCAATCTATGGAAAATGTTGGGGGTCTGCCCCACTAATAAAACCTCTAACTTCTCGTAGTTTACGGGTAATCATGAATCTCTTGTGAAAAACTCTTCATCCAGAAGCGTAGATTACCTGACACAAGCAACTGTCTGGTCACTTAAGAAGTTTACTAGTATTAGCATAGGCAATGTACATAAATTCCTTTGCGTGCATGTTTTGTTAAGTCCTTCTACATTATTCATTGGCGTATATTTATTCAAACTAAAAATATTTCGCGAGGCCTTCGGACTCCCTTAACTTCTTGTTAGAGATATCACTTACTTTATTTATAAACTAATTTCGCCCGCGTGTCAACATCTAGAGTTCGCTACGCTCTCCATTTTGATCATTTTGAACATTTTGTCACGGTCACTAACTCCGGGGGATTGATTTTGAAAGCGTGAAGTAGCAGTGCAATAAAGCCCACAGTGCATTCATGCTTTCTATGAATCAGAATTGGGGGTGGGTAAAATTATTATCTTGTATTTTCCCCTCTCCCTCTTTTGACCTTCCTTCAAATTTTAACAAAATACCAAAAATGGAATGCACTCGGAGGTACGTTTCTCACGATACCCGGCTTGCCTACACCAGACGAAATTGCGTAAGTGGTGCCCATTCTCTGCTTTACATAGTCGCGCTCTTTCTGGAACATTTTCAATGAATTTTTTCAAGCTTTCAGGAGGTATCGCTAAAATTGCTTCTCGAATATTATTTTTTAGTTGGAGTATGATCTGGAGTATGTGTAAGGCATATGAATAAGGCACATACCATACCCCAACTAAACAATAATTATTTGAGAAGAAATTCGAGCGATGCCTCCTGAAATCCTGAAAAAAATCATGAAAACGTCGCAATTTGCAAAGCTGAGAATGGGCACCACTTACGCAATTTTTTTTTTCACGTTTAAATTAACAAAATTCCCCATTTATGAAGTGTACTAAGAAAAAAAAAGAAATTCGATTTATTCAAAAATAAAGGAATTACAGACTATTCAAACCCCTTCGTTTCTTCTGCGCCACCCTGTACATTACCATACCTACGAAGGCTCTTTTAAGGTGTTTTTTGTCGTGACTAAAACAATATACGCTATACCATACTATATAACGTCTAGGGTATAATAAACATCCAACAACATAACAGATTGCTAGAGGGGCCAATTCCTTGTCGCTTCGGCACTCACTCGGAATGGTTCGAAAGTTTATGTAAATATTTTGAATTCGATAAATGAAATTACTTGTCTTCTTCAATGGCGTTATGAGGGGAACAATGAAAACGGCCTAAAGCTTTATTATGGGCCATACTTCTTAAGTAGATTCACGAGATTCGTTACTTTTTTTTTGAATCGGATTTTCGCGTTATAGGGTAGCATTCAGTTGGTTTTCCATTATTCGGTGGCAAGTCTATGTAATATTGAAA
Source organism: Chloromyia formosa (assembly GCA_964017055.1). NCBI lineage: Eukaryota > Metazoa > Arthropoda > Insecta > Diptera > Stratiomyidae > Chloromyia > Chloromyia formosa. Next base: position 129,661,681 of record OZ024814.1, read on the forward strand.
ACGTTTGATAAAAGCGAAGGTAGGAGCGAGCTGCTTGAATTTAATCATCTTAAGTTGCAGAGGATAGTAATAGATGTGGCATTTTTCATTAAAATTCAGTTTCGAAGATTTTCACATTTGAAAGTCCCAGTTAATTAGTAAAAATATGTCCGAAATTTTTGCAAGTTGGCACCTACTGTATAAGATACTAAAAATCCTGGAGGGTGGCTTGTGAGCACTGAGCGAAACAGCTGTTAAAAGGGTTGGTTTTTACTTATATCTTCATAACTTTGTTATCAATCCTAACGAAAAACTTTCTAAAACAAAATCATAGAAAAGATTTCATACAAAAATTGTATCACCATACTTTCTGTATTTTAAATAGTTCTCGAGATAACTCACTTTAAAAAGACTATATTCCATACTTCTTCACAAAACGGGAAAAAATTCGTTCTTGTGATGTATTTTGCCAAATATCGGAAAGTATACTCATCCGACGAGGAAAGCGATAAAAAGTAAATTTGTTGGTAAATATCTCTCTATCTGGTTCCTGTTTACCACTTTGTCATAGCGCATTAAATATACATATTGGTAAGTATACTAGCTTTAATTCAAGATATAAAATACATACCTATATTCTAAAATACAATAAAAGATATTTTTGCTCATAAGCTTTGGAAATTTTGTTTGAAAAGTCAAAAGATTTTTGTTTTACTGATGTGTATATATATTGACAAATTTGGGAAAAAGTTCTTATCACACGAAAAAAGTCATCAATGAATTTCTAAGTGATTTAATCACCTTTAATTTTGTGATAAGTGGAACGTCCGTAGAGTTAATAGTTAGCTTGCAAATATCAAAATCAAATTTCGAAACAAATAAGCCCTGTCAAAAGTTTTTTTTATATGGGGTTCAGGGAACTGGCGGCGGCGCGAAACTAGCCAATGTCGGGCCAGTACAAAGCAGATAAAAAGTAGTCTTCTCCTCCTTCACATCCTCACAGCTTCTACAAAAGTCGTTGTATGGAAGCCGGAGCCTCCTGGCATATTCTCTGATGACGCAATAACCGGTAATAACTCCAACAACTAGGCGAATGTGAGATTTCTTGATCGAAAGCAGTTTAGCGGATCGTTTTACATCCAGCTTAGGCCATACAAGTTTCGCTTTGTGCAGGTTTCTCCATTTATCCACCTCGAATTGGCTTTGTCAATACAGGCTAACTTTATTCCGTACTTTCAAGTTTGAAGGGGAATGACAATATCTCAACATATCTGCAAATTAACATTGGTAGTACCCCTTCTAGTGACCTCATCCGCTTTACAATTACCAGTGAAACTGCTATGCCTGGTATCCAGCATAATGTAATATTAGGTGTTTTTTTTGCTTAACCGTGTAGGGTCCCTGCCCTGGTTGCACAAAAAAACGTTCTAGGGTAGCATCCAGGTTAAATTCCGAATCGTCAAGTTGTCTACCCTGATGTCAAGCGGTACACCTCATATGTGGTGGAAACAAATTACAAATTCGAATGAAAATATCTGTTTGATTATCGGATCTTTTTTTTAATGCGACGGCGGACGTTTATAAACTCGGCGTACCGCTCCAACGTAACAAACATCATTCAAACGAGTTATTTATCAGTGACAGCCACAAGTGTAACTCTATGCAAATGGGTCCCAGGTTGGATCCCCCGTATAATTATTATCTTTTTTTCCTTTTCATTTTTTCCCTTGGTATTTTTAGTAATCCTTTTGAACATCTATTATTCAATAATAGGCATGGGCCTATCAGGGTAAGACGTAATGTTAGTTTACCAATGAACTTGACTGATTGGCAAAAACACAAGCGTGCCAACATCAACATATCAAATTCCACACGACACTAAGGCAATATATGTGCCATGCATGTGAAAGTTATCGAGGGGTAATCGAATGTAGGGTAGCCACCCGACTAAGCTATCCAGGTTAATGTTGTTGATGCGATACGTGTGTTATTTTACCCTACACCCGATAAATTCCAAAAAAAAAACAGTCCCATTGAAGCAATTTCAAATTTCAAGCTTTGTCGACTTCTGCCACAATTTTTGACGACACCAGGTTGGATTCAAGGGATCTCACTGTGGCCTGACTGTCTGTGTAAATCGTAATATCTCTCACAGATATGATGCTCGAGCCATAACACTGCCTCTTCTATTGCACGAATCTCCTCTTGGAAGACAATGCAGTCGCTTGGGAGGCGGAAAGACATTGCAAGATGAGGCCAATCGGAGAAGACTCCAGGACCCCCTTCACTCCTTCTTCGGTCTTGGAGTCATCAGAATAGATACACAGAGGGTTTAAGACCGTCGGGTCATCCACTTTCCAGTACCTGCGGGGTTGAATTACGCAAGAATAGTTTTTTCCGAACCAGTATTTTGGTATACATAGTATAGTAATCCGTAGAAGAGGGGATGTCGATATTGTTCAGGATTGAAGCATGTCCAATGTGTGAATCCGTCCATTGACCTTTCTCCCTTATGCGAATCGCCGTGTTACAATATCCGCCGGAAGAATATTCAACATCACCTCTAAAGCTGCTGATTGGGTGGAGCGGAGAGCCCTACTTATGGCCATGCACGCCGCTCTATGCACGTTTGCCAGGACATTGCGGTTTGCCTCTGTCTGTAGGGCATTCCACCAAACAACCACCCCATACAGCAAAATGGAACGCAGGCGCAGGACCAATACAAAAAGCCAATAGATCATTTTTGGTTGCAGACCCCCTATTTTGCCTATGGCAATGCAGCAATAAAGTCACCTAATAGTTAGCTAATCTAAGCTTTCTCACTCCGAAAAAACACCCGGAAATTGTGTTTTTCGCAAATCCAAGTTATACACAGGACATTATCCAAATTAGCATTTATATGGGTTAACGCTATTGAATACAGCGCGAGTGAAGCGAACGTTCATATTTGTGCTATACTGAGGGTTGGATCCCTGGAGCCCACACAAGAGACTTTTGATTCACAATAGTAATTGATAGTAACATGCATAACTTTGATTCGCGAAAAACATGACTTCCGAGTATTTTTTGGAAGTGGAAAGGCTGTGCTAAGTTAGCACTAAAAACAACAAATAAATTATGTCTGAAAAATTGTCAAACTACTCCTCTCATTTTTATGGGATAAATTTAAAAAAAAATAAGGATTAAGATTAGCTGACTTTAAGTGTTTATTTCAGAGCTCTCTGCGTAGTTTTCCAGATAGTAAAGTAAAAGCGGCGTAGTGCTCGACGATGCAACGCTCAAAGAAGATTATTTTCCTAAATGGCTATAACTTCCAGGAAATAGAAAATTACAATGAAATTATGTTAATCCAATCTGATCACAATAAAATAAATGCATTTTTTGAAACAGGAAAAGTGCAATATATATGCAAAAATTCAAGAAAAAGGAGCTTGTTTTCTTTTTTTTTTTTGAGGAAAACATATATTTTGACTTTACAAATTATTAACAATTAAACCGTTTATCTGATTTTCACCAAATAAATTGTTGATTTCAGAGCAACGTATTGGCTGCGATGCATGGAGAAATCACATGGCAGTGCACTTAGCTTTCCGGACACCCTGTATATATATACATTTCCGAATACTGTTGTAGCTCTGATATTTGTATTAACCCTCCCTGTATCTGTAGCTGGTGGGGAAAGATACTCTACTCTTGGGCGACCGGTAGCTCAATAGAGGCGTCAGTCTCATATCTGGCTGCTGTCGTTACGGGTTCAAATCCCGTCCACGGTGTTCGTGGCAATTGATTGTGTTGTCTTCCCCCTGTGGTGCCGGGCGTAATAATAAGCCACAACACCTCCCGACTTGTTGCAGGTAGGCGGCTAAATGGGAGCAGGAGGCACATGCTGGCAACGTACATCGTCTGAAACGGTTTATGCCAACGAAACGTCAGCTAAGCCACATGTAATAGTTGAGACGCTATACCCCATTAGGGGTTAGGCAGATGAGTATGTATGTAGTTGACGTATCGTTAAAATACATGTATGTACATATCTCGTGTTCCTAAAATATACCACCTGCCCATTTAGTCGCGTTCTGTGACAAGTTGAGAAAAGTGGGAACTTATATATGCCCCATGCCACAGGGGGAGACAACCCAAGCCTCCATGGCCATGACGGAGCTCCAACCCGCGGAACCCGTTTGATAAGAAGAGCCGCACGCCTCAATGGGCCGATAAAAAAAAAATTATTTCTTCTTTATAGCGTTACAAAAAAAAATTGTCTTTTCCCTTATATTAAAAAGGTATATGTACAAGAAAAGAAGTTCTTAATGAGAGATGATTTTCTCTCCGTCAGAACTTCTATTCTAAACCTTCCAGGTTCCTACGCTATTAGTAAATTATAAAGGTCTAATTTTCTGGTGTAGGTCCCATCTATACAGTTTGTATAACAGTAATTAATGGTTAACATACCCAAAGCCATTTAATTACACAGGACCCATTTATCGTGATGTTATACGTACGCGAAAAAAAAAACACGTACGTTTTTACTTAAATTTTTACAAATTAAAACATTACCTCGCATTTTCATTTCGCTCCATGCTACGGAAGGTTTTACAATCTAGGAACATAAAACCCAGCCTGACCACGATAATCCTAATGCCAGCTATATAAATTACTAGACTTAATTAAACAAAAACGAAATAAACACAACATCGATGCGATTAATTTAAATTCCTTAATCCACAGCAAGTTTCAGCGGAAGCCATTACATGGTCGGTTTGCTGTTGTATAGCGAACCTGGGCATCTGTTTTCTGGGAACATGGCGTTGTTTCGCCAACAACTACCTGCACTGGGCAGCTACGTGTACGTGGTTACTTTTAAATCTCCAAGGTAAGTACGCTGTACGTACTTTCGATCGTAAGCGTCCCATTTGAAAGTGATATATCCGCGTAAATTCGCCTATGTCCCTACCGGCTCAACCTTCGTTTTTGTGCACTGATTCTCACTTTCTATTTTGCAGGATTCGTAGGCGAAGGATTGGGCTTTGCGGAACGCGAATATCTAGTCTGGTATATTCTATTTATAATTTTTGTACCATACGCTATGCTACCGTTGCCGCTGAAATGGTGCGTCATTGCTGGAACAGTGACGGCATCCTGTCATATTGTTGTTATAACAATAGTCAAGTTCAATCGCCTGGAGGTAAGTAGATGATGATCCCTGAAGGCAAGATATAGAATAAAAATTGTCGTTCCTAGAAAGCCTTGTGAGTTTTGTCGGTTGACTACCGAATCCTTATCGACAACACACATTCACACCAACAACGGGCGTGAATGAACAAAAAAGTTTCGAAATTGATATTTGATATTCAAATAGCATGAACCTTTTGTCTCTGAATCGTATTTTGTCTTCTCACTTTCTTTAGCAGGACACGAGCTGCATCCTTCATCAATTATTCGGCAATTTTTTATTGTACGCAGCTATAAATATTGTTGGAATGTACACGAAATATTTAACCGACCGAGGACAACGATTGGCGTTTATTGAAACCCACAAGGCCATGGAACATAAGAAGGAGTCGGAGAATGAATTGCAGAAAACCCAAAAGCTATTGGATTCAAGTAAGTGAAATTATCCGTTGATTATGTCCTTTGTCAGTGTGCATATTCATTAAGCATTTACTTGAATGTAATATAATATATAATATAATATACATATAATATAATACAAGTATATAAATGTATAGTAACGTTACAATTCGGACGTATCCAAATTCAACCATTATTTAGAGTTTTGAAGAAAAAAAAAAACAAAATTTTCATAAAATTTGTCTGGAATTACCACTTAAATGACATAATTGTGATTTAAAAAAAAAGTAAACATATATAGCTGCGAGCCGGTTCACATGAACGCCCAAATGATGCCGTATGCCACAACCCGACGCGCCACCCAGTAAAAAGTCACACAGTTAATGTTCCCCGGACACTGAAGGATCTCAAAACATTCTTTCACCAGTCTCGAGCTCTTAGCTTATGAGACGAAAGTGCTTTAATGCCCGACTATACACATTATAACCAGATTTCGTCTTCATGTGAATGCCGCCAGGACAATTTTCTGAGGGTTTACATTCAATCCGTTTTAAACGCACCGCAGTGTAAGACAAAGCCAAGAACCGTTTTTCGAAGATATTACTAGGTGTCTTATGGGGGGATTTAGTTTCTGACATTACGTCACCAGTTTTCTCGGTCGAAACATTTCATTTTTGGCCGCACAAAACCACGGTATTTTCATAGGAGTATGCAGAAAACTCTCCTAATTCCGCACGATCATATGGACCAATCTATGGAAGATTTTGGGGGTCTGTCCTACCAATAAAACTTCCAACTTCTCGATAGTTTACGGGTAATCATGAATCTCTTGTGAAAAACTCTTCATCCAGAAACGACAAGCGTAGATCACCTGACACAAGCAACACTTAGAAAGTTTATTAGTATTAGTTTATTAGTATTAGTATACATACACGCAATACATAAATTCCTTTGCGTGCATGTTTTGTTTCGGATAAGTCCTTTTAAAATACATTGCTCATTGCCGTATATTTATTTAAATTAAAAATATTTCGTGTGGAGTTCGGACTCCCTGATCTTCTGAACACCATTGCTCCAATGATTCTTGTTAGAGATATCACTTTATTTATAGAATAAATGTCGCCCGCATGTCAACTTCTAGGGTTAAATGCGTTCATCATTTTGACCATTTTGGATACTAGAATTCTGAAAATACCGCATAAACTTTCCTCTTTGTCCATACATGTGTCAACAAAAAATAATACTATAAGATTTTCTTCGATATCTTACCAAAAGTTAATCTTGCCTATGAATGTTCTATAAAAGGGATTAAATTTGTTTCCAGATCTTTCATAATTATTTCCTCTAAGGTCAAAGAATTGACTTAATTTTACCTACCTACATGCGCATGCGGAAAACCATTGCACTCATCCGTTGCAATTTGCTTGTGTTTCCGATACACCTACAATACATTTCCATTTCACTCAACCGTTTCGGGTTCGAGTCCCGCCTACGACGACGTTCGTGGCCATGGATGTCGAGGAGGTGCATGCTGGCAACTGCATTCTCCGAAACCAGTTTATGCTATCGAAACATCAACTGCGCCACATGGAACAGTTGACGCGCTATGCCCCACAAGGGGTTAGGGCAACTGAGAACCATGTTTTGCACTTATAGAGGCAATATTATATGAAAAACATAAAAGAACTACGATTGGGGTAAACCCCAATCATGCAATACTCTAGATGAATTTGAACCTGGTTTTGAATCTAACTGATATTGTTAATTAAGTGTTAAGTACAAAATTTCAGCCCGATAAATTGTATAGGTAATGAGTAAATTGGCTTAACGTATTTCATGAAATAGTGCAGTTTGTATGGGAGGGGGTAGAAGGAGGGTGAGGATTACAATAAATTTTATAATGTAGGTTACAATTATCATAAAAGTGATATATTCAAAATTTCAAAGCAAGATGTTTTATAGTTTCTGAGAAAATCTGATTATTGTAAAATAAATTATCAAAAATGTGTCATTTTGTATGGGAGGGGGTAGACGGAGTAAGGGTAATCGATTAGTTTTTTTGAATCTAACTGATATTGTTAATTAAGTGTTAAGTACAAAATTTCAGCCCGATAAATTGTATACGTACTGAGTAAATTGGCTTAACGTATTTCATGAAATAGTGCAGTTTGTATGGGAGGGGGTAGAAGGAGGGTGAGGATTACAATAAGTTTTATAACATAGGTTACAATTATCATAAAAGTGATATATTAAAAATTTCAAAGCAATATGTTTTACAGTTTCTGAGAAAATCTGATTATTGTAAATTTTCAAAAATGTGTCATTTTGTATGGGAGGGGGTAGAAGGGGTGGAGCGATTTAGCCCGTTCACGAACTTAGCCTTCATTTTTTGTCAAAAATAACGTGTGCAAAATTTGAACTTCATAGCTCAACGCGTTCTCGAGCTAGAGAGGTCACGGACGGACGGACGGACAGACGGACATCCGGTTTTGAGATATTCGAGTGATAATATGAACTTCTGTATCATTCATTTTTTTCTGCGAGCCTTATTTCTTAGCGTTACAAACTTTGTGGCAAACTTATAATACTCTCAGATTTCATCTAGAGTATAAATAGGTGAAAAGCCACCGGTGTTTATATAGGTATATTTTGCACTAATGCGATTTTTGCACTTAAGCATTTTGAATTTAAAAGGATACATACAAATAGCGCTCCGTGCTGTATGGCTTGATCGCTAATCACGAACTATATGCAGCGATCGTGTGCCTAGCAAAACACACCTTTAAGCTTATTAATAAATAGTTTCTTTTATGCAAAACTGTTGGTTGCTTTAATTGTAAAAAAGAAACAAATATAGTACAAAGTGCCATCCTCAAACATCGTTCAAATTCGCTCAACAGTTTTGAATCGAAAACACTTTTCTTGATTTTATAGGATGTTAAACTGTTTATTACCAATCGTACTCTGCAACGCATTCATCATTGCCCAGGAAATTATGGAATCTGTTGAAGACATGCGATTGTGTGTGTGTTTTGATAGGAAACACGTTGTCTCAGCAGTAATGAAATAAGTCCTATTGCCTGCTGTCCTTTAATCGTTACGACCTCATAAATTTAAGTTGTGACATCATCCTAATTGAAATTTTATAGCACCAACCATGTTTGGATACAGCTACAGCATATTACGGTATGTATGTGAAATTATGGATACGTGCGAAAACAATCTGTAATCGTCGTACTTCAAACAAACCTCCTAGAGGAAACGAGAAAATATCCCTATAAAAGTAAAGTTCATTTTAACAATAGAATTATTTTTCTGTTTTTATTATAAATAACGGAAGAAGAAATAGTAAAATAACAGTATGGAATTAGGTCCCCTTGGAGGAATTTCCTTCCCAAGGGTGTTATACATAGTCGCATACATAGACTAAAAGAATGGCGGCTTACATGCGAAGACCCACATACATTGTATGGGGTCAATGGCCACCGCCTGAACAAAATACGATCAGAAAGCTTTAGTTGCAATCATATTTATTATTTATGGAGCAAATGATAAATCGACTGGATATTGTTCAGTGTTTACATTTGTTAAAGCCCGTTTGAATATAATATGTGTTCTACATTTAACATTAAAAATAAGGGATTCGCTAATATTTTGCATTGATACACTTTTCCAAGAAAACTTGTAGATTTTAATTAAATATCATTTCACAAAATCCACTATCTATCTATCCAGTGCATGCGTGTTATGATGGAAAAGCACCGTGATGCACGGACGGACTTGCACTTTGTGTTCATCGATTTGGAAAAAGCCTTCGACAGAGTTCCTCGTGATCTGATATGGGTGGCCCTAACAGCACTTAAGGTCCCTGAGGCATATGTAAAGATGATACAAGACATGTATGATGGGGCAACTACTAAAGTTAGATGCACAGCTGGTGAGTCTGAAGAATTTCCGGTTAAAGTCGGAGTTCACCAAGGCAGTGTATTGAGTCCCTTGCTCTTGAACATCATCATGTTCTATTTATTAACACTCATCTCTGATGGCCTGGAAATATCCCTTCTTTTCGCCGATGACGTTGTTCTGGGTAGCAAAGACATCGCTGCTTTGCAGGCTGCACTGACCAAGTGGTGTAAGATACTGGAGGATCCTGGACTGAGGATTAGCATAGCAAAGACTGAGTACCTTTGCTGTCCTTTCTCAGATCCAGAGAGACCGATACCAGATATCTACATTAAAGGAGAGCAGCTCAAGTCCTGTACAAGGTTCAAATACCTGGGTTCGATGATCAACAAGGAAGCTAACTGCGATGACGACATCAAACATCGCACCAGTGTCGGTTGGATGAAGTGGCAAGAAAACTCTGGAGTCTTCTGCGACAAGAAGATGCCACGAAAGCTTAAAGGCAAGTTGTACAAAACGGTCGTACGTCCCGCACTCATGTATGGGTCTGAATGCTGGACTATGTATGAGACATACGAGAGTAAAATGACTGCGACCGAAATGAAAATGCTACGGATGTCAGCAGGTGTGACCAAAAAGGATCGCATCCAAAAGTACCTACATCCGAGGCAGCTTGCTTGTCGAGCAACCGATTACTGAAAAGCTCGAAGATCGTCGTATGGATTGGTATTGCCATGTTCTAAGGCGTCCACCTGAGAACCCAGTTATGAAGGCAATATCAATGAACGTTCCATTTGCTGGACCCAAACCCCGAGGTAGACGGAAACACACGTGGATCGATCAAATGAAGAAGCAACAACAACGCATAAATCTCGGCGATGAAACGATCCAAGACCGAGCTGCCTGCAGAAGGAAGCTGAGATTATACCGCCAGAACGGGCGAAGTGCCAACACCACGGGCAGAGCAACGCGAAGCCGCAGAGTGGTATGAAATGGCAAGGAAGAAGAAGATTTCACAAAATCCACTTGCTTTTCTGTATCTAGCTTCCATTATCTTTAACACGTGAAAAAAAAAATTATAAATTTTTATAATATTCGATTAAAGAAAGTGCCTTCAATAGATTGCCTGGCACATTATGGATTTAGCCAAAATATTCCATTTAGAGAGAATCCTCAATTGCAGCATTTCCGCTTTAGGTTTCAGGGTGGTATACTGAGGGTTGCAACAACTTAAGCCACTTAGCTCGCGTAGCGAACGGAGCTACGCAAGGAAATTCCGCAATTAAGGATTCTCTCTAAATGGAATAGAAAGAATTCTCATATTTTAGCTAATTCCATAATGCTCCGATTTTCTTATTGTAAACGACATATTTTAAAATAAAAGATTCATATATTGTCAATTTATAAAAGATTCATATGAGGTCAATTTAATTAGAAATCTTTAATCTCTGATATTGGTCACAATCAGTTTAATTTGAGCGTGACATTTTAAGAAACTGAAGTGCTTATTTTAGCAATACTTATTACATACTTATATGATGATGATCATCATCATCGTGGCGCGACAGCCCGACGTCGAGCCTCGGCCGCCTGGATCGTTGTCCTCCAATTATCTCGGCCACGTGATCGCGTCTTCCAATCTTGCGCGGCGTCCGCACATACCGGGCTCTCCCAACGAGCTCTCAGTCGCCCTCGCAGTCTCGCTCCGTCGACTCGATGTCCGTTCATTACTATCTTTGGTAGGCGATCATCGTTCATTCGTTGTACATGCCCTGCCCATTGAAGTCGTTGTATAATAGTTTGACGATTTTCGAAACTTCCAGCTCATCGTACAGTTTATACAACCCATGGTTGTACCGGATGCGCCATCCATCTCGATCGTAAACAAATCGCAGAACCTTGCGTTCGAATGGGTCTAGCATTTTTCCGGAGGCTTGAGTTAGGGCTCTTGTTTCGCAGCCATAGCATAGCACTGGTCGTATGATGGCTTTGTACACGCGGAGTTTCTTGTTTCTGTGCACATGCTTCGATTTCATTATGGGGAGATCTGAGAAAAAAGTCTTACATATTAGCTAGCTGTATCCGTCGCTTGATTTCGTCAGTTTGATTGGCGTTCTTTGACAAGTTGCAACCCAGTATATGAAGTCGTTAACGAAGTCGATGTTGAGGTCCCCCACATTGATGCTCGATTGTGCAGGCATCCTTGTCCTCAATTAAATAAATAACTGGCGCAACAGTCCAATTTGAACCACGGCCTCGAGATGAGTTAGCATCATCTCATTTTCTAGATCGTGACGGTTTTTGTGCAGAGGTATGTGATCAGCAACACGCTCAACCGAGTTATTTACCCCATGATGGGTACTCATTTAACAGCTGAGTGGGCTCATAGTCCGACACGTAAATCCCCGGAATCGAACCGGGGCCCAGTGCGTTGAAGGCGAACGTGCTAACCGTTGCGCCATCGGGACTACCTCAATTGCGTCATTATTTTAGTTGTACGAGTACCCTCGTTGATAAAAAGCCGTGTCGAGCGTATGCAAAAGTTCTTCTGCGTCGGTCAATCTTCGGAACATGATGTTGATGTCGTCAGCGTACGCTGCTAATTGTGTCGACTTGATGAGTAGCGTGTCGCTATTGTCCATATTCATAGCATGAATAGCGTATTCCAATGCTAGGTTGAAGGGCGTTGGCGCCAGCCCATCGCCCTGCTTTAGACCTGTGCGTGTTTCAAATAGATCAGTAGCATCTATGATGAATGTGGAATTGCCGTCTGTATCGACAGACGCGACATTGGTTGGAATTGGGTCCACCGCAACCTTAGGGCCCCGGTTCACCTACGGCGGCTGGAGCAAATTCGCGCGCATCCTGCTTATCGCAGAAAGGTGCATTGTCTACATTTTGACGTTTGCACTTGCACAGATTGAGCGTGACGTGCGTGAAGCGGTAGGCAATTTTATCATTGCGCTCCAGCAACCGCTCTATCAAGGCGTCGTCTACTGCCAGGACGAGTTGAAGGAAGTCCTCATTTACCCCCCGATTTAGGACCCTACAAATTTTAGTTGGAAGGAGATTTTGAGTTCCAATTGATCCAATTCACTGGAGAGCGTAGAACTGCGGGAAAATAGCCTCGTATAACGTGTGGACGAGGGAGGTTCTTTTCTCCACAAGCGAAATGGTGAACGCGCATTTGTATTTGATAAATCCGCACCCATTCATCTGTCACGGCGGTTAGTACAAACTAGCAAGAGCCAACCTGTAAGTGGAACACAGGCCTCAAAATCAATGTCCTGATCATCGGGCCTGTTCTCGATCGTGACGTCGATAATAGCCTCCTATATCAGAGTCATTTGCTCGGTTGTTAGGGAGGTAGCGTTTGCATCAACTGAGCAGAACCCCAGCTTAACACCCGCTGTTATATGGCTCTGCAACGGCTTACCAAACTCTTCGCGAGTCCTAAATTTTTTCGCCAAGTTAGCCTGTGGAGATTGCTCCTCAGAGCGTACCCGCTTCACTGCGGCTGACTCCTTCTCCTATGAGTCAGGACTATAAAGAGGTCCAAGAATGACTCAGAGGGACCGTATCGGTCAACGGCCAGTCCATCGACAGTCTCAACACCGGGCTTGGAGGGCAGTGAGCTAGTAGGCAGCTGGACACTCGAGCTTATGTTGTTTTGCGTTATCCATAAAATCCCACGAGTATCCGGGAAGGACAGTCGCCGACGACTTCACCTAGTCTTCCGCCAGACGTCTGGTGAGGTCTGGAGGTCGACTGGTATCCAGAGTTCGCATACTAGCGGACAGGAACCATCTTGACGATGCATTCCTCGGCGTATGCTGTTCCACCTTGGATTAAGGGTATATTTATAAGGGAGATACCGCTGCCAGTCCGACCAAGTTTAGTCAGCGCTGATGACAAGTCAAGACTTTAGCAACAGCCTGCTTCCACCCGTCACCACGTGGAGGTAAAGGTCGCACTTCCTAGGGTATGACAGTAACGGCAAATGTACCATGGTAATCCTAATGTTAGCCCCCTGTCATTCTTTCGGCTGACGGACATGGTAACAACTGCACAATCCGAAAAAATATGCTATCGAAACGTCAACAAGGCGTAGCTATGCAAGAGATGTTGACGGACCCATGCTCCTGGAGCGGTCAAGGCAATTAACAACAACAACCTTCGGGAATTACTTTCAGTCCTATAATACCGTTTCGAAACATTTGTATATTACTCACGCTGACTCATTGAGACGCCTGTGTGAAAAAATGAATAGGCTCTAACATTATGGGCCCCACGTGCGAAATTAATATCTTGTCAGTTAACTTTATTTTTGCATGATTTTATCTCATGCCTCAATATTTTCATACTATAATTCAACATTTTATTAGAATTTTAGCAAGCATTTTACCAGAATAATACGAGTAATATAATATCATGTTTATCATTGTATCACATTTCATTTTCATCTGCAGTTCTGCCGATGGCCGTAAACAATGAGATACGCAAAGAGATGTATAAAACTGAACCTGGCGACAGTCAATTCAATAAGTTATACGTGTATAACATGGATATTGTCAGTATCCTTTTTGCTGACATCAAGGTGATTACTTCGCATATTTAACGTATTCCTGAATACGAAATTTGAATATGATATACAAATTAATTTCTAATTACAAAACGTCCACAAACAACTAATTTGGTACAGGGATTCACAGAACTGGCAAGTAAAACATCCGCACAGCAGTTAGTGAGAATACTTAATGATCTTTTTGCCCGATTCGACCGAATTGCTGAGGTAAGAGAGTTGGGGATTAAAGGTGACATTGATAAAGTTTAGAGACTATTATGTGTAACGCCGGAATTTTCGTTGACTCGGCGCTTAGTGGAATTACAGAGAATCAGGGAATCATTCGAAACACGTGCATATATACATAGGTAGTAGGAAAATATGCATGTGATTCCAATGATTGACCTTATAATAAGCTACTCCTCCCGCTTTACAAATTAATTTAATGGATTGCTATTCCAAGAATAATTGAATTTCATTTTCCGCTATTAACTATCATCGCATTGAGGACAACGACTCTTAGTAAAATTAAATCCACTTACAGGATAATCACTGCCTACGAATCAAACTCCTAGGCGACTGCTACTATTGCGTGTCCATGTTCGAGAGTCACAATTGGAAGACTCGTCCCGACCATGCAGTTTGCAGCGTAGAGACAGGACTCCATATGATAAAAGCTATCAAGGACGTTCGTCATAATACGCACGTAAATTATAGTCGAGCGTTAGTTTAAACGCCGTATTTGGTACTATGGTACTAATAAACCGTTCCTGTGTCAACTTGTAGGTCGACTTGAATATGAGAATTGGCATACATAGTGGATCCGTAATGTGTGGCGTACTGGGCAATAAGAAATGGCACTTTGACGTATGGTCCAACGATGTTATTATCGCTAATCATATGGAATCGGGAGGTGTGCCTGGGTAAGTAAGTAGTGTCATCGTGTCCTCTGAAGTCTGCATTGAACGTATATGTATTCGGTTCTAATTCAAAGACGTGTTCATATATCGGAGGCTACACTCAAGTGTTTGAACGATGCGTACGAAGTGGAACCGGGAGATGGAGGAAGCAGAGACAGTCATTTAAAAATGTTAAATATTCAGACGTATCTTATAAAACGGACGGAACCATTAAGGTATTTGTAATTAAAAGACCAATGCTTCCATACCATTATTGCTCATTTTTCATTGCTGAACAGTCTAAAGCTACATACTTCATGGTCCTTTTTAATGACTTCGCTGTTGCGTAATTTACCTAATTCTTTTGCAGGCCACGTCGACGTTTCATCATTCACGACAGTCCCGAGAAAAAACCATCGGAAATTCGTGAACCCAAGCTTTCTGAAACCCATATAAACAACAACACCGTCAATAACATCAACAGTACCAACGAAACCATATCGTATAGCAATGATGGCAAACGCGGATCTAAAAATACAATTCATGAAGACGACCCGACAACCGACTGGACACCGGAAATCCCATTTAAGAATGTTCGTACTTACCCAAAAAATTTATATCCCGTGATATTGAACGTAGATTAGAAGTCGAGACCCTTTTATGAGAAAAGGGATATCTAAAGTGGATATTAGGATTGACTTTTTTTTTGTAGCTCAATGAGCTCAGATATAATAATTATTGTTGGTGAGCAACCATGTTCGCGTTTATTACGAACATTAAACAGATCCAAACATTATCACTCATGACATTTTGTAAATTTCGAGAAAAACGATCTCCTTGGAAACCTTACTAGCAAGTACTTACGTTATTTGAAATCTGAACTTTAATCATTTTTCCCCATTGTCGACCAATAACATGTAGTTGACCCGATAAGAAAGGACACTTGCAACAAAAGAATCTTAATGAATCCTAATAAATTTTATAATTTTAATTACTTTCAGCTTAATGAGCCCGAGGAAGGAATTAATCGATCCGAGTCGTTCATGTGTAATCCAAAGCAAGACCATCGAGTCTCCATCTCGGCTGAGGAAGAAGTGAGTGTTGAAAAAAGTTAATTGTCCTCCCTGCTTGACCAACCAGCTGTTATTCTTGGCTCGCCTCCACTCTCGTGGGAGCAAGAAGGGATGGCAAAGTCAATGTGAAATTTTCCAATAATATGAAAACTGCTTGAGGGAAATTTAATTTCCTTGACGTCATCGGTTTCTAATTAAATATTGGCTATTTGCTGAGTAACATGCGTAGCCATACACGTTTCTGTATATCTATGAATATGGATTTTGTGACCATCGAAGATGGAATATTGGTGTTTTCGTAATTTTAAATACCCATAACAAACATATCATACGCTTTTCGGACGGCGGCGGACTCCACTCAACTGTTCCTAAATTTGGAATACTAATTACCATAACTGACATAACCTATTTAATGGATTTTGGGCTACCATAATATTTTACATTGATTTTGGTTTTCGTTTTACAGGTTGATGAGCTTATCGATCAAAATATACAAATAAATTCCAACAAAGAAATTCGCAGAGAATATCTGTACGGATGGACGTTGAAGTTTAAAGATCCGAGCCAAGAGGTGAAATTTTGTCAATTACGAGAAGATATGTTCAGGTAATTACTTCTATTAGGATTTAATTTAGCATTTGATTGTGCTCGTTTTTTTTACTAACCTGTAATATTCAATCGAAAGAGGAGCTTTGTCCAGAAATATAAAGCTGGAGAGGCTACTACTACTTTGCCTTAACCCCTAGTGTTGTAGCTTTAAAACTGAGGGACTAGTTTGCGTAGAACCAGACAGACAAAGTTTAATCGACTCGTCTCATCATACCGACCAAGAATATATTTGTATATGCTTCTTCTGTGCGTTGCAAACTTCATGATAAAGTTAATATACCTTATCACATCCGTGGAGGGTATAATGAAATTTAGGAATTGAAACTCCGAAGTCGAAATATAATATCATATCTTAGAAATTAATTACATGGTGTATAGTCTCATTTGGGGCAACCGGTAGCGCAGTGTGTTGAGGCATCAGTCTCATGTTTGACTACCGGCGTTTCGGGTTCGAATCCCGTCCACAACGACGTTCGTGGCCATGGATGTGCAGGACGTGCATGCTGGCAACTGCATTCTCCGAAACCAGTTTATGCTAACGAAACGTCAACTGGGCCACACGGAACAGTTGACGCGCTATGCCCCACAAGGGGTTAGGGCAATTGAGTAGTAGTATAGTCCCAACATTTTCGAAGCTGTTCGTTAAAATATTATAATATTATAAATATCATTTAATAGCAATTATTCTGGATGAAAATTAAGTTTTGAAAGTAAATAATTTTAAACTCTACGACGCTGTCTTTACTCGTCGTATCCAGCATTTGCATAAGGCATATAGACAATAAATTTCAAATCGTACCTTTTCTTCCATTGGCCATTGCTACTCATATCCTTAGAACGGTTTCAATTCCAATTCGGGCACATGTATGCATTAATTAACGTACATTAGTCGATTTTTTTTTCTTCCCGGAAATAAGTTTTCATGATCCAAAAAGGAGACAGCTCTTTTTCCTTAGTTCATCTTCATTTTTAGGGTACATAAACGTACCTATTTCCCCCAATATGGATACGAGGGCGCCAGTAATGTGAGTGAGGAGTGACCGTTTTTTTTTTATCATAAGCCTTTCTTGCCGACGCAGCCTTGGAAAAGTGGCAGTTGGATCGCACTACACCGATTCCTATTGCCGCACTCAATTGACATCATGCACCATTGCTGATTTGCCCTTATGTAAGCATGGCTGAAGAAAACTGCTGCATTGTTTTTAGAGGAAGGCAACTGGGAATGCGACCACTCAGCCCTGGTGGCAAAAGTAGATGTGTTGGGAGATGCAATAGTCTTCGAAACCTCTAACCTCTATCTTTTAAAGCTTAGGGTACGCAGATTGAGTGGAGGCTTTCTCACTGCGGTATATTTCAGACACATGGCCTGAATGGGACATCATAACGACAACTTCTCTAGTTGTAGTAAGACTGTTCTTAGAGACTTGTCAGTAAGTCTGGGCGTGGAAATTTGACCTTTGGTCCTGTCATTTACATCCTCGCTGTCTTTAGTCGATTTTGTCGCGGTGCAACCGCTTCCTTTCAGGCATATATCATCTGAGGGGGAGGAGATCAATTCTTGGCGCATAATTTTTTGCTGAACTGAGGAAATTAAAAACGTTGATATTGGTCGGGAGGTGCATGCTAGCAACTGCACTTCCGATAAGTAGATATGTTATTGAAACGTCAACAAGGCATAGAAATACTAGAGATGTTAACGCGCCCATGCCCCTGAAGGGGTCAAGGCAATTAGGGGGAGTGATATTGGAATGATATGAGTGATATTTTATTTATTTAATAATTTTCTACTAAATAAATAAATAACTGGCGCAACAGTCCAATTTGAACCACGGCCTCGAGATGAGTTAGCATCATCTCATTTTCTAGATCGTGACGGTTTTTGTACAGAGGTTTGTGATCAGCAACACGCTCAACCGAGTTATTTACCCCATAATGGGTACTCATTTAACAGCTGAGTGGGCTCATAGTCCGACACGTAAATCCCCGGAATCGAACCGGGGCCCAGTGCGTTGAAGGCGAACGTGCTAACCGTTGCACCATCCGGACTACTAATAATAATAATAATTTTCTACTACTATTTTTTAAATTTTAAATCCACCTTCTTTCAGATCGAACATGTTATGTGTGTTCATGGTATGGATATTTATCGTCATGTGCCAAGGGATTGTGATACCTAAATGTACAATTTTAATAATATGCTTAGTAGTCGCTACATTAATTCTAACTACTGGCTGTGTTCTAGTCATGGCTGAAGAGTTTACAGGTATAGTAAATATAACTCACGTCTTTTCTGCAATTAACTTACGCTTTCTTTCATACATCCTTTTAGGTCTTCCACGATTCTTGCAAAGAAGCTCGGCAAGTCTGGTGCATCATAGAAACTACCGAACAGTCTTTATTTGTAGTGTAATTATTCTTATGGCGGTAGCCAGTTCCATTGGACTTGTCGTCTGCCCACTATACGCAGAGGAGAGTTCCGCCTTGAATACAACCGATTCAGTCCTCATACAAAATCTCTCTCTGGATGACGAAAAGGAAATCAAATTGAACGTTTTTGTCTCAGCCACTATTCACCATAACATTACAATAAATGCCGATCGACCAATCAACTATTCCATCGATACCATCATAAAGGATAATTTCACAACAAACACTGATACGGAAAGCATAAAAAATCTGAAATCAGCAAAAGTAGATTTGGACGATGTAGACATAAAGGATCGAGTCCTGAACGCATTGAATCTCACGAATGCTGCCTATCGGGCGAGTATTGAGAATGGAACAGGAATTTTTGAGAACTCTGATAGGTTTCTAATGGTCGAAGGTGACGAGATTAATGACACCCGGTCGGGTAATATGACTATTTTGCCCGAAAATGTTACATTGTGTGCTCATCCGGAATATGTGGTATTTACATGGATTTTATGCCTCATTGCTCTGGCCACTGCTCTTAAATTATACTACTTGGTGAAGACATTTATGGCCACCGTGATGGTAGTTGTGTATGCTCTCCTGATCTTAGTAGCATTTCCTGATGTTTTTACGGACGCCAATGCACTCTTCGAGCAGTCCAAGGTTGGCATGCCACTTTCTGCTCAAATGATGATACTACTTGCGGTTTTTCTGATTATGGTGACCTATCATGCACGGTTGGTGGAGGTATGTGAAAGTATATTCGTATAATTAGGGAAAGTCTTGAGAATTAAGGAATGTCACAGTAGGATGTATCTTTTCACCAAAAAAAATATTGATAAAAGAAAGAACAATTCGTTTCCATAAATTTCTCATTAGAAAAAGTCATATTACCTATATAATCGCACCATGAATACAAAATTTCATTAATCATGGAGAGCGATATACCAAAGAGGATTGATATTCTACAAGCGTAATCACTCCATAGAACTTTGGCCTCTGCCAGTAGATTTGTATGTATTGTATGTATTGACAAATAGTATAGACTACACAGTATAGATACACAAGGGAATCAACCCTTGTGTATCTATACTGTGTAGTCTATACTATTTGTCAATACATACAAATCTACTGGCAGAGGGGAAAGTTCTATGGACTGATCACTCTTGTAGAATATCAATCCTCTTTGGATATACCGAACCAATTATAACCTCTGTTAAGCAATTTATCTGTGGCATGACTTCTATCCTTTCGTTGAATCCTAAACAATTTCCCACCCATGAATGAATTCTGAAGATAAATTAACCTCATGATATCACAATCAGGTAACATCCCGTTTAGATTTCATATGGAAGGAGCAAGCCGAGAAGGAGTTAACAAACATGAAATCCAATCGATACTTGAACGATATACTGATAAAGGTGAGTGCGATGAATATTACGTAAAGATAAATTTCCCATTCTTATCCAATCTGCTGGATGAAATTTGCAACCGTTCCACCACTCCTTCGCTCATTAATCCAATTCCACAGAACATTCTTCCGGATCACGTAGCCTCGTATTATCTGTCTGACGATAGAACTGGTGACGAACTCTACTCCCAGATGCACAGTCTTTGCGGAGTCATGTTTGCTTCAATACCCAATTTCCAAGATTTCTATTCCGAGGATATGGAACGGGGCAAAGCATGCTTACGAATTTTAAATGAAATCATCTGTGAGTATTTGAGTGTGTGTGTAGTGTTTGGGGACGTGAAGGAAGTGTGATATGAGACTTACGAGTAATGATATTTTTATTACTTTTCAGGTGATTTTGATGCACTTTTGGAGGAGCCGAGATTTGCTTCCATTGAAAAGATCAAAACAGTCGGTGCAACGTATATGGCCGTATCGGGTTTAAATCCCAAACATTTGGTAGGTTAATAAATTGACGTAAAAAGTCTTGGATGAAAGTCGACATCTATATTTTTTATGCAGGCTGACCGGGGAGAAACTGCTGAAGACAGTGTTTGCGATTTAGTGGAGTTCGCCTTAGCTATGAAACAAAAACTACAAGAAGTTAATAAAGATGCGTTTAATACATTCCAATTAAGAGTAGGTAAGAAAATTGATAAAAGAATTTGTACCTTTGATTTCTGCACGCACACCCTATTTATAATAAATTTTTTGAAGGATATTTTACTTAAAATTAAAATCTTGTAGGGTCTATTCATCTACAATTTATCGTTTATGTTAACTAAAGTTCCAGGCTGTGATTGAGGGCTGTAGGCTAAAACCTTAACGCACCACATGTACGATCCATCGTCTCTACCGGCATGTTATTTTTTTTTTGTTAATTACCTTGACCCCTACAGAGGCATGGGCGCGTCAACATCTCTAGCATTTCTATGCCTTGTTGACGTTTCGATAGCATATCTACTTTTCGGGAGTGCAGTTGCGAGCATGCACCTTCTATCCGCGCGGTGCTTATACTGACAAGGTCGGAGCACTGTGAGAGTTTTATTACCACGGCACCGACCACACACACAAAATGTGATCTTGAGGTGTCCCAAAGAAAAGAGCTCCCCGAGAGTAGTCCACAGATAATTTCAATACTGTTTCTAACTCAAGTTGAGGAGATCTAGGGTGCGTCTACGGGACTAAACCATAGCGAATAGGTTGGCTTGTCTCTTTACCAATCCCTGATTTGTTTCCTAATGTGTCATGTTAGTCCAGGCTAGGGACGCCGAAAAAGCTTGGTTAGGAGAAAATCGTGTAGTTTGGAAATTTAGTACAATTCTTCGCGACAATCCCCCGAATGATTTGCCCCAAAGTCCCCGATGATAGAGGGTCCAGCAGAGTATGAGAAAGACGGTCTAAGGTCCTTTTCTCAGTTTTCCTTGATTATCTTGAAAACTATGAATTCTACAAAAATAATTCCCAAACCGAATCAAAGTAAATTAAATTTTCTACAGAGTCATATATGACATAGGCCATAAAATATACTCTAGACCCGTGCGAACGGACAGACAGATGGACAGACAGACAGACAGACATGGCTTAATCGAATCAAGAGGTGACCCTGATCATTTATATATATACATTGCTATACCTCCGGAGCCTCCTTTAAGGTGTTACATATTTCCATCGTGACAAAAACAATATACCCTATACCAAAGTCTAGGGTATAAAAAGGCTGCCTGCCTACCGAAGCGTGTTGCCAACAGGTAGAAAATGTGTCGCTTAAGTGGTAAAAATTCGAGTCAAGTCAAAGTTTCGTACAGAACAGAGTAGAGCAGGATAAGCGGCAGGAAAACACTATAGAGCAGATCGGAGTAACGTAGACGAAAACGGGGTTTATATTTACCGGGAGTGTGTCTTGGTTTAGTTGAATATTCAAACATCAACTCAAATTTCAAGAGGAAACTTAACTCCTTAGTCCAGATACAATCGGACAAATTTCCTTTAGGCAGCAGAATCATTTGGTATGTTTACTACTCCATACAATTACACAAAACGAACATTTTAATGGCAGGAAATGAATTTTGAGTTCTTGCCAAACTGTAAACTGCCCGAAAACTTCGACACGACTATCCAGAGCTCTGTTTTTTATGGCCCGTGCAATTGTTCTCATTTGAATGTGCAAACGTAAACAGTTCTAGCTGTCAAATCTCAGCAGCGGGTAGCAGCTGTTTGGGTTTATTGTGTCGTTAATTTTTTTAACCGAAGGATAGGTGGCGGTTAGCGTTTATGGTTACTTTAAACTTTTACCGCACAATCAGAAACCAACCCTAAATATTATATAATTTGTTTTAGGTATTAGTAGTGGTCCAGCCGTTAGTGGTGTAATAGGTGCACGAAAACCAGTATACGATATATGGGGAAATACAGTGAATGTTGCATCACGAATGGATTCAACAGGGGAGAACTGGCGTATACAAGTTCCCGCCAAGACGGCAGAACTTCTGCAAAGCAGAGGCTATACATGTATGGTAAGAACATCCTTTCCACTAAAACGTTTTTGCTTTGAATTACTATTACTTTAGATTAATCTATTTTTTTAACGTATAGCTCCGTGGAGATATCAATGTGAAAGGCAAAGGTATCATGACAACATACTTTGCCCTTGGAAGAGGTGTTCCACTAGGGCAACGAACATCACCCATTATGCTTCCTGCAGGCATGCCACTAGCTCAAACACCGTCCCTGCAACGACAGACGTCGCACCATGGTTCCTTTACAGCAGTCGTTTTTGAAATGATGCAAGCATCGAAACGAACCAACATGGCCGGAACACGTGAGTCAGCTGTCTTAGGTGTGGTGATTTTAGATATTATTTAATTTTATGAGTTATAGTTATTTATTTCATTTTTCGTTTTGTTTTCAAATAATGTTACGTGGTTGCGATTCACGAATCTATGTATATAAATATGTAGAATACTCATGTTACTATTCAATGTATCATAGGCAAATTTTATTTACGTTTGATTTACAATACGTATTAGTTAAGTTTGCATGCTTAAAATATTGCATTTATATCAAACCGCAATTCAAAAAAATCGCAATTACAAAAATATAACAATTTGTCCAACAGTGAGCATCGTAACGGTTTATATTTCCATTCGAATAATGAGAATTGCGTAAATAAATCCAGTTTTTTTGCTTAAAAGTAATTAAAACGTTTCACTCTCGCCAAAAAAATCAAACTACTGGTTTATCATTATTAACTTCGCTTTCATACTAGCAACTGGCACACCATCTCCCCAAATCCGACGGGGACGTCGAGGAAGTACATTCAGTTCAGTAAGGCTCTCTCAAAAGAAACCGTCCAATCCTATAAGACGTAATACGACGCGGGTGCGCGGTCGAAGTTATCATCAAAAAAAGGTATGAACGTGTAATATTTTTTACAAATAAAAAAAAAACAATAACTAAGTTACAAAATTTCTTTTAATGAAATTTCAGAGTTCCTCTAACAGTTCAATTGTCCAGCCCGGCCAAACATTTGTGCCGACTTTTCGAAAAATCGAGCAGGGTGAAGTCACACAGAATTCAGCTCTATGAAGGCACCCTAGAGCCATTAGAACTAGACGTGAGCCTTTGTGAAACAAATTTTGCAACATAGCTTATAGTTATCGCGAACGCAACTACTTGTCAAAGTAAAAATCAAACTTAAAAATATCAAAAGTATTTTTTGAAAATATATTTTTGAGTCAAAATATCAATATCCATGTTAAGTACTTCTTACGGGATAAGTTGCTAAATATAAGCCATTATGTGCATAATTAGGTTAAAATAACTTAATTTATTCTAAAATTAAACAGTATACCGTTAAGATTATCCTAAATATGCTATGTATTTGTGAATATTTTATGTAAATGTGTCAAAGAAGATATACAAAAAATAATAGAAAACCATTTAAAATATATACATTATTTTATAATTCTTTTTTAATTATTATCGTGTAAAAGCAAAAAACTCCTTTTTATACATATAGCACGTCCTCCAGACAAAATATAAAAAATATGGGAAATATAAAACTGCTTCACTTATTGCGCTCAAGTTATGGGTTATGTTTGACACATCGCTGGAACGGTTCAGAGAGTAGTTTGGCCAACTTTCAATGGGCACTGCGCGCTATTACTACAAAATCGACAAATTCATATTGTTATATGAAATTGTCAAATCGATGTACAATACATCTTTTTTAGCACTCTGAAAACATGTTTGTCTATGGTAAAATTATATGAAGAGTCGATTTATCGCCATTTCAGAGCCGAAATCAGACGAAAAAATTAAAAAAAAAACCTTGTTTGAAAATCTACATAAAATGCGAATATTTTGATTTTCAAAAACATGTTTACGGGTGCCGCATGGATGGGTGATACGGCCAATGCACTGGAGTGTTGTTCAAGGCGGTTTGGACATAAGCACATTTTTGAACATGAAGTGAAATCTAGGAAATACGGATGTCGTCTGAATCGGGATGAAGAGGCAAATGTTCTGGAGTACTTGTGAGGGCATTTTAAGTCCTTTGGACAGGAAAAAATAACCTTCATGGCAATGAAGGAGAATCGAGGAAATATCGCTATCATATGAATCGGGATGATAAGGCGATTGCTCTAGAGAGCATTGCATCTCAACCTTGAGATCTCCGTCTGTCCAAACACCTGCATACAAAACATCCTTTTATTGAATCACACATCCTTCAATTGAGTTATAAAATACAATATTTTCTTACTAGGTAAATAACTACTTAACAAAATTAAATAATAGCTAGTAGTTGTATAATATAATAATATAATATGTATAATATTTTCACTTTATTAATGCGACGGTTAACTTTGATTTCGCTTAAAAATGGTTTCATGCGTGTTTGCAATAACGATCCACACTCAAACACACATAAGAAAATTATTTCCAAGTGATAATAAACGATTTATACATTTCGTTTTAAAAACGTCTTACAGATGAGCGCGATGGACAGCCGACAATATTTCATTCTTGAACTTTTGATCAATTATCCTCATCCGCAGTCCGTTTGAACTTTTTCGGAAATAATACAAATTCGATACAAACAAAGCACTTTTAACCAATTGCGGAAAGGAGCCGGCAAGTGCGTGCCGTGTCTTAGGGTACACGCTGCCAACTGCATTTTCCGAAACTAGTTTATGCCAACGAAACGTCAACTGGGCCACTGGAAACAGTTGACGCGCTATGTCTCTCAAGGGGTTGGGGCAATTGAGTAAGTGCATGCAAGCAAGCGCTTTTAAATTTCATTGCTTTCCGCGAAGAGTCGACGCACACGATGCTTCCATCCTATAAAGCGGATATGTTCTACAACGATCTCCGTCTGCGAAGATATATTTCCCCTCAACGGCAGTTACTACTCAACTCAATTGCCCTAACCCCTTGTTGGGCATAGCACGTCAACTGTTCCATGTGACCCAGTTGACGTTTCGTTGGCATAAACTAGTTTCCAGCATGCAACTCCTGCTCCCCCATTTAGCCGCCTACGTGCAACAAGTTGGGTGATGCTGTGGCTTATTATTACGCCCCGCACAGGGGGAAGACAACACAAACATTCATGCCACGCAAATCGTCGTGGACGGGATTCAAACCCGGACGCCGGTAGTCAGGCATGAGACTGATGCCTCTACGCACTGAGCTACCGGTTGCCCAATGAATCAATGAATCATCAACTTGTCGGTGCAAGCTAAAAAAAATGATAAACTAAATAAATAAATGGCCTCATGAAACAATGCCATACGGCGCAACGTCCTTTATCTACAAGCACAGCGAGCTTTTGGAAAATATGTTTGGTGGGTAATAAAAGGGAAGAAACAATTGATTGTCGGTGAATGAAATTGAAAACAAATGGTGCGTCTGTCCCTGATTCCATGATAATGTCCTAATACAAATACCTCCGCCTGTCCGTTTGCATAAAATTTGACCTTAAGTAAGAAGGATCAATACTTGCAAGCTTTCCATTACAACTCTTCCAAATTCACATCGTCGCATTTCCGCAAGCCAAAACATATCTGAATTTTGAGATATGTAACGGACGGTTTGGTTGGCATCCGAAAATGCCCGTGGGGACAGAGCCTTAGGTAGCATAATGACCATATAGGTCGGGTCGTGCCATCTGGCGTATTCATAAAAATTTATAGGCCTGGGGAAAACAACACTAACAGGGGAGGCGAAAATGGGGAATAAAGAAAAATGAGGCGATAAGGCTGCGCGCACGTTGGCACACGTTCGTGTGTCGCTTTCACGTGTTTTATGTCAAACGGTTGGAGTCTATGGTTTCCAGCTAAAGACGCGAATCTGTCAATATGACAAATGTTCGGCTATTGTCTTATCAACAAATTGAGTTCATTATTGTGCTTTAAAATGGATAATTCGGTAAGAATTGAGTGGCAAAACAAACGACTGGGGAGTAGTAGGATGCGCATAAACAAACATTTCATACTAAATTAATGGCTGTAAGACACAATAATGAACTTAATTTGGTGATACGACAACATCCGAGCATTTGTCAATTCGACAGATTCGCATCTTTGGTTGCAAGCCATAGACTCAAACCGTTTGACATAAAATACGTGAACGCGACACGCGAACGTGTCCCAACGTGCGCGCAGCCTAAGGATGGAATGGTTGGCGGACGGCTTAGTTGCCCTCGCGCTCACATTGGGGTTCAGGCGTAATGGAACCCTCGGCCTCTGGTTTCGTACCACCGACGCATCCTTATTCATCAGGTGCTGCCATGTATATGTATGCCGGTGGAAGCAGCACAACCAGACCAAAATATGGGCTGGCTCTACTTCGAGGCCCGCAAAGAAGTAGAAGCTAAGGACAGAGTGTGCTGCAAAAGGAAAAAACGAACTAGGCTCCTGACCTAACCGGCAACCATTGTAGAGGAGAAAAATAGCAAAAAAAAAAGAAACATTGCATCTCCCACCATCCAGATGATCAACAGGTTACAGAGAATCCTGAGGCCGCAGAGGCGCAAAACTGCATTCCTTGCCGTAATTCATTCATAAACACTGTAAGCTGCTGAGCACATGAATAATACAAAATAATAGGCTATCAAAAATGTTAAACTTACTTAAAAGGACAATCCTGGCAAACAGAAAGGTACCCAGGGCTCCTCCGCGCTTTGTCTGGACACCCAAGATGCTCCAAATGCCGGCAATTCAAATAATTTATGGAGCCCTTAGGTACGTGGCTAAGCCACAAAATACCAACACCAACAACAACACCAGGATTGCCTTGTTAAACTGACTCTAAAAGGATAATCTACTCTAAAGGAAGGATGGGGGTGCTACAGAGGAAAGCACAGTTACTTGAAGGGTCATCTGTCCCTCATCGCTCGCTACGGAAGATGCATTTGCTAACTCAGCAAGTGCCTCTTCCTCATCGTCAGCAGAGCTCTTCTTCAAATCCGACAGGTCGCTCCCTGTCAGCGTCCGATTCACTGTTCTCCACGCAGGCGTTTTCCGGGAATCAATTTCTCATCCGAACTACCGAGGAAGTCGCCAGGATCGCCGTCTCCGTCGGAATCGACAAGACTTCTTAGGTATTCGCGGCGTTCTTCGTCCGTCATACGTTGCCAACGAGCATGGCTAATATCATCCATTTTCAATTCTTTATTCTTACACTCTCAATGATCAAGTCGAAATTGAATGGAAACCCTCGAGTTCATCAAATTTATGCGACAGGATTTTATCTAATCCTGATAGAGGATACGTAAAAGTTATAAACTTATTCTGACAAGTATACCGTTTTTTATTGCAACTACCATATTTATCAATGAACAGTTTTTCTGGATAAAGCCCCATATAATATGAATGTGAGTACCCGGGTACTCATAAATGTATCCAAGGGGTAATCAACAAAAAGTGAAAAAAGGTATAAACAAAAATGCAAAATCACTTGTGTACCTATATGTTTTTCCAGGTAAAACATAATAGCGATAGCTCATTAGGAAGATGGGCACAATGAAAATTACAATAAGTGAGGAAACTAGCTTTTTATAGCTCTTGAGTACCCGGGTACTCAAATATAGTATGTATGCGAGTGTTAAACCATATTCATTCCTTTGACAGCAGAGCTCGAATGTTTACTTGTCTAGACCTTTGCCTCTTGATTTGCTTGAATATTATCCCAAAAGAGGTCACAACTTTAAAATTATTTTCTAAAATTACTGAAATTATAAAATTTCTTTTTCGACCACAGAGTTCCATTGTCCACACAAAATAAAAGAAACAACAAAAATTTAATTTCTCAGCCCAAAGTCGACTTACCTATCAAATTTTCTATCTACCATGACATTACTTACTTGAAAATTCACATCATCGTAGATAAACGAGTACATCGTAGATCATACAATGAACCGACTTACTATCATTGGCGTTAATTCCATAACTATTTTTGCGTAATGAGTGCGCCCAATGAATTGTGGTTGTATACAGGTAATGAATGAATGAAACTGAAGCGGTCGACTTTTCAGGTTATACCTGTACGATGTGTACTACAGCTGCAATGACAATCAATTACGTGAATCCGCAGATATACGAGTACACATCATATTATACTCGGTATTCTGGGAACACGCATAATTGAAAGCATCTCAGGTGAAAATATTCGCGGATAATTTCGCGGCCTTTGTTTCTTTCGATTTCACTCTTGGGAATCAGCAAGTGCACTGATGATGGATAGCAAGTACACTTCTTATTTAAATCAACTGGTTTGGTATCTACATAGCTGGGGTGTAATTGCTTTAACAATGAAAACATACAAAAAGTAAACAATTCTTCATGAGAAAGTTTCGTGATATGTACGTGAAGAAGATCTATCACAATGAATTAACCACTTTATGGGTTCGATCACGAAAATAGAGCTACTTGGTTGTTCAGTGACTAGTTTGCACTTGAAATGTATTTTGTTCGTCCATCTTCGCAAGACTGATATGTAGAATTTCGGGTGTTCGGCCAGCGCTTTTTTACGAATGAATGAAACATTATTGCTGTAGTAATAAATAAAGCGATGTGATCCTATCGCAACTTACCATTACCGTTTCTGGCAGTTATAAGTTTAACAATGAAAATCGATCAATTTGAGAACTCACTTTTTGTATGTAAAATATCGTATTGCATGAAATTAAATTAAGAAATTAGCAATTAACATCTTCTTAGAACGATGTGATTATATGAAAACAATTTAATAATTCAATTTTTGAAATAAAACAAAGATACTAGTTTTATTTCAAAAATTGAATTATTGAATTGCGAAAGTTCTAAAAAAATTATTGTTTTCGATTTTCATTGTCAGTGTTATAACTGTCAGAAAGTAAGAAATTAGGATAGAATGATCTTATAGCAATTCCATCGTGAGAAAAGTTAAATCCAATTTTTTAAATAAAACCTTAAACTTGCGGAAAATTTAGATACGTAAAATGATCAAAACGGAAATTTTAATTAAATTTAATAATTATTAATTTTTTTTACTATTCTAGCTCGCGTAGTTTTGCAGTTATTGCGTTTCTAATATAGTAATGTGAGATCGACGTAGTAGTAGTCGATTTGTTCTACAGCAAGAGCACGTTTTTTCCATGGAATGAGCTTGTCCTGTATGTCTTCATAGAAACAGTGGCTCCAAAATCTGGGTACTAAGTCGACATGTGGTCGACAGTCAACTAACTCAGTAGACCGCTTAAAAACTATGAAATTTAAATATTGAAAAGAATTGACGTTTGTTTATGCACAATTGGACAGTCCGGTCAATACCGAAACGCCAACTGAGTAGGCTGACTGTCGATAATCTGACAAGAATTGACTTTTATTCATGCACAATTCGACAGAACAGTCAACGTATGTCAATATCAATCAACAACCGAGTAGGCTAACTGTCGACTTATTCGTCAAATGTTGGAGCCAGAGACATACAGGACAAGCTCATTCCATGCCTCTATGTTCTAAGGTTTTTTCCCCTTAGTGTGAAAACACACCGCATCAGACAAAACGTTTTTGTCTTTTAAGACAAAAAAAAACGTGTTTCATTGCAGCACACACCAAGCGAAACACAGTGAGACAAAACAAAACGTTTTTTTGTCTTGTTTCGTTTGGTGTGTGTTGAGATGAAACAAAATTGAATTTATTTAAGTATACAATCTGATTTATAAACGAGAAATGAAAGTTGCTTACTGCAAATTTGTTTTTTTTTTCACATACATGTACGGATACCTATGTATGTTTAATAAAATGAAATACTATACAATAAACTTACCTTCAAAATTCATTTTGGTTGCTATTACTACCCATACCCATAGCCTATCAATTGCAATTTTATTTGCATGCTCCTTTTCTCTATAATTATAAATTGGGCTTCTTGCCTCAATTAAAAACAACTTTTCGGCCTCGACGTCCATAATTTGCGACATTTTACATAAAATGACCAGCTATTAAGCGGAAACGAATTTTTTACTGAAAGACAATTGGCCGTCTAGTGGCAACGAAACATGTCTTTCTGTCTTTTCTTGGCTTTTTGTTTCGTTTCATGCGGTGTGTGTTGCGCCTATTGCAATGTATGCAATTATCGACAACGACGTTTGTTTCATTCGGTGTGTGTTGACAAGACATGCATTATCGACAACCAGTCATAAAACGCATCGAGACAAAGACGTTTGTTTTGTTTCGTTTCTCTTGGTGTGTGTTGCCTGATAAGAAGCAATGGTCGGTTGTTTCTTGAGACAGAAACAAACGTTTTGTCTTATGCGGTGTGTTTTCTGCCTTAAACATTCGCACATTTTCAAATCTAAGTAATCTTTACATGCCGTTCTAAGCTAATATAATGGGGCAACTTTTGCCAATTTTGCAGCATTGTCAGTTCAAAGTACTGTTACAATATTATCTTTTAAATTTTCGATGAAAAACCGATTTTCAAATTTCTTCAAAGTTTGGATAGTTGTATCTTTGAAGTAACGTTGAATTTCGAAATCGGGAAAAAGCTGTATACGAAATTTTACGCAGTTTTAAGAAGTGATGTCAAATCCCATATTTGATGAATGGGGAAGTAGCAAATGTTGATTTTGTTTGGCAGGTCACCGTTTTTGATGACAATCACAAAGACATTTACATCTTGGTAACGGTTAAAGATATGCCAAATCTGTTGGTACCATTTTTCCACTGTGGAATAACCCCTATCAATATTGCCCACCTAACGCGGGACACCCTGTATAATAATGTTACAATAACTACTAACTCAGGTTGGCGCATTTGTCTTTTTCCACAGACTTACTTTCTCTGCATGCCTAATTTCGGGTTTCCGTTGCACGAATATGCACCTACAAG
The DNA here is from genome assembly GCA_964017055.1 of Chloromyia formosa. Lineage (NCBI taxonomy): Eukaryota > Metazoa > Arthropoda > Insecta > Diptera > Stratiomyidae > Chloromyia > Chloromyia formosa. Next base: position 129,693,519 of record OZ024814.1, read on the forward strand.
TTCAGTTGTTTTCTGGCTCCTCCGCAATAATTACCACAAAACCAACTCCAAACTCAGAACGGAAATTCATGTTCACGCTTTCATTAAGCCGCACAGCCATCCAAAATTGAGTTAATAACCCCACAACCAATTCGTATCAATCTTCCGCCATTCGATAATTAGAGCTCAAATTGATTGAATCGAAAATGTTCATCACAACTCCTACGATGGAGTCGAACTATGAATGGATGAAAATATGTATTGTGAAACGGCTGATTCGGCGGCTACATTCATGAATGATTTCTGCAATTCAGTATTTTTTTTTCATTTCTCTAATATAAAAACTCCGCACTCATACGTCAGAGTCATGCATGCGTCGCTCCTCTGAGTTGAATGAAATTGAATGGCGTACTGTGAATGGAAAAATCTTCCTCGTCCGTCGGGATTCAAAGAAAATCGCCGCATGCGTGGGAGTGCTGCCGTGCATTTAACTAGAACGAGAACGAAACAAGAACATGGTACAAGATGATCAGGATCAGGAAACCAGTTCGTCTGCAAACTAAACACAATTTCCCGTCTAAATCAACTGGGCACAGCACTGCAGCCGATTTAATTGCCGATCAGGGTCAAATGGTCAAGTGACAAGTATTGATACTCTACCACTTTACTTTTACGTTTAAATGTAGTATGTAGGTTTGCTTTTTTGCCCGAATCAGACAAAAAAAAATATTCGAAGTTCAATGAGGACATTTCAACTTGGCGATCTGGAACTGCATTCTTCTTTGCAAAAGCACCCACACTTCCTTAATTTCCAATTCAAATAAAACATAATAATGAAGGTGAATTAAGTACAATATTAATTATTTGCTCGTAAAGAGTCTGGATGCATATGACTCATCTTGATTTTTTGATTTCAGGAAACTCAACAACAACAAACTATTTTAAGGGAACCGGACGACAGAAGGCTGAACCATGACATCGGAAATATACAATCGAGGCTGCTGAAGCTTCTAGCGGAGGAAACACACAGGAAGTGAAGAGGGTTTCCCTGTTTTCTTTCCTTTGCGTCTTTTACCTGCTTTTTATGATGTTGATACCTTTTTCTCTTTGCCTTTGGTTTTTTTGCAATTATAATGTAATTAACGTAGTTGTAACGGACGGATTGGTGGGCATCCGAAGATGCCCGTGGGGACGCAGCCTAAGGTAGCATATTACCGTGAAGGTCGGGCCGTGCCATCTGGCGAAGAAAAAGGCCCCTCAACGAGCTAAGCAACGGCCCATGCTTGCTGTAGCTCAGTTCGGGAGATGTGGGCGGGGTTTTCGCCGCCCGTTGCCCCTGTCCTTTACGTATTAACAAAAATTCATAAGCCTGGGGAAGACAACACAAACAGGGGAGGTAAAAATGGGGAATAAAAAAAAATAGTCGATAAGGATGGAATGGTTGACGGACGGATCAGACGCCCACACAGTCGCACCTGGGTCCGGGTGTAATGGGACCCTCGGTCTCTGGTTTCGTACCACCAACAGATATTTACTCATCAGGTGCTGCTTCGATCTGCTGGTGGGAGCAGCACTACCAGACCATAATATGGTTCGTTACAGGTGGTTCATTACAGGGCAGCTTCTACTTCGAGGCCTGCCAAGAAGAAGAAGCTGAGGGCAAAGTGTGCTGCTAGAAATAGAAAAAAAAACAAAAGCGAGCTGGGTACCGGAGTCAGCCGACAACCATTATAGAGGTGAAAAATTAGCAAACCAAAAACAAAATACTACATTTCTCAATTATTCAGATGATCAACAGGTTACAAAGAATTCTGAGGCCAGCAGAGGCGCAACACTGCATTCCTTGCCGTAATTCACTCATAAACTCTGTAAGCTGCTGAGCATATGAACAGTAGAAAAATGCAATACTATGTAAAGAAATTTTTTTAAGTTACTTAGAAGGACAATCCTGGCAAACAAAAACGTATTCAGGGCTCCTCCGCGCGTCGTCCGGTCATCGAAGATGCTCCAAATGGCAGCAATTCAAAGCATTTATGGAGGCCTTAAATACGTGGGTAAATCACAAAAGACAAACACAAAGCCAGGACTGCCTTGTTAAACTGAATCTAAAAGGAAAAACTACTCTATAGGAAGGATGGGGGTGGAACAGAGGAAAGCGCAGCTACTTGAAGGGAAAATACGTGAAGTAAAGTGGCTAAGTCCTAAGACTTAGAGCAAGTAGCCTTAATGTGCTTGTGGGGATACAAATCGGTGGAAGGACCAAAAAGGAACTCGATGAGGTCCTTCTTAGTCCTGTTCTTTACCAGAAATGGGCCCACGTTAGGCGCCAAATATGTAACGGACGGATTGGTGGGCATCCGAAGATGCCTGTGGGAACGGAGCCTAAGGTAGCATATTACCGTGAAGGTCGGGCCGTGCCATCTGGCGAAGAAAAAGGCCCCTCAGCGAGCTAAGCAACGGCCCATGCTTGCTGTAGCTCAGTTCGGGAGATGTGGGCGGGGTTTTCGCCGCTCGTTGCCCCTGTCCTTTACGTATTAACAAAAATTCATAGGCCTGGGGAAGACAACACAAACAAGGGAGGTAAAAATGGGAAATAAAAAAAAAATAGTCAATAAGGATGGAATGGTTGACGGACGGATCAGACGCCCACACGGTCGCACCTGGGTCCGGGTGTAATGGGACCCTCGGGCTCTGGTTTCGTACCACCAACAGATATCTACTCATCAGGTGCTACTTCGATCTGCTGGTGGGAGCAGCACTACCAGACCATAATATGGTTCGTTACAGGTGGTCCATTACATAGTTTAAAGCCGTAAAAAAATTTAACGTAATATGATTCAATATTAACTAATCTTCAAAATCAGCAGTATATAAGTTCAAGCCATGGCATCTTAGTAAATAATTGAATTGTACTGAAGAAGAACACAACTGGTGTCCGAAATGCGCATATACAATAAAAAAAGGAATCATCCCGTCTTAGGAAAAACAACACACATGTCTTATAGTGTACACATATACAGGCGTGGAAAACATCGACAAAGAAACTTCTGGCACTTTTTATGCTGGAACAGTATTCTTATAAAGCATTATTTGGAAGCCATTCTATCTTAGTCTCAATTGCGTATCTGGTAGCGCGATGGGCTCTGAAGCACAACGACCCGAGTTCGAATCCTAGTCGGACACACAAACACAAAAGTTTGATTTAAATGTTAAAAAAAATTTCAATAAAATTTCTTACGAAAACGGCCCAACCTTAAAATCAGGAAATTAGGAGAGGTAAATACGGTAGTAGCCTACGTTAGCAACACTGGGGGGCACCGTTAGTTCGCAAAATACCTGTGACATTGATGGTTTTTTTTTAATTACCTCTCCTTAACATAATATAACCAGGTACCTACCCTACTTCATTAGCCACGCTTTTTGCTCGGATCTTACTCACCTACGTATACGCGTACAAAGCAACTTTGCAACTTTCGCTACGCACATTAACACCGCATTTACATTTTCGCATTCTTTATTTCCCACTTCATTGTCATTATTCCGATACACAAACGCAACATTGCCGTACAATGTTAGATAAGAGCCATCGCCAGGCGGGCTACTTATCGTTTGCAGAGTGCAAGAAGGTGCGCAATGTTATCTATGATGCTTTATAGGGTGTATAATAAAAAAAACACACAAACAATAAATTTTCGTGGGATACGTAGCATAATGAAATGATTACGCCATACAGTGACCACGAAACACGAAACTTGTCACGCAAGGTGCGGCCGTGCTAGGGCCGAGGGTGAATTACTTAATTAACATGAGAATGCACGGAAGCCTTAACTCCTCTTCCTGTTTCATTGTCTTGTCTTTTCCACCACCACTACCGGATTCCCTCAGGTTCTTTGCCCATCCACGGACACTTCACGCTTTGATACATACCATATATGCGCCTCAGTAACATGTAACCCAATCATCACCTGCTACCTTTATCCGTCCTGTGAAAGAATTCACACGCTCAGGCCATAGGGCTCCGTCCCATCATTCGAAAAGTACGTAAATACATAAATGAGAACGTGAACGCAGGAAGCGGATTTACAACGGGGTTTAGTCACATCCATCATGTCCTTTTTTGCTTTTCTGTTGCGTTCCGTGCTGTCTTCCTGCGAGGCTAAACATGAAGAACTTCCGAAACCCATTGAACCGGGATCTTCTTTTACAGGATCAAGGAGGTCGATTCCCGGACGGACCACAAAAATCAGAAAGCCAAGAAGGCAGTTCGATGGATAAATAAACAACATAAGCGACAAAATATTAGACAAGTCTGTCTGCGAAGGCATTGCACCGCATTAAGTGGCAATTAAGCAATAAATGCATTCGGCGCTCAAATCCTGAGGATATGAGTTCAAAGATTTAGCGCGGCGACATTACATGCTCGGGAATCGTAGGGTAGATTGGGTAGATTTGAGAGATCAAGTATCGTATATAGGTATAATGTGGAACAATATGCGCCTGGGAATTGAAGTGAAGGATATATGTATGTCTATATATATATATTTTTTTTCTTTTTTTTTTGTGGGATTATTGTATAGGTGGGTCCCATAGATTGGATACTATTTTAACCGAACAGGACACTCGACCGACATGGCAATTTCAATTGAGTAGGGAAGTTTGAAAGGCGTCGTTGATTTCGAAGCCGCAGTCGCATCACAGAGCCCCAGAACCAGAGGAGGAGTATGACTCTAAAAGAACGAATCGGCCATATTTTGTTCAGAGGACATCCTTCTTCAGTGAAAGTTTTTAGTATAACAAATAGACGAAAAAAAATATCGAAAAAGCTGAGAACAATCAGCGCCCAATGTGGGATATGTGCAAATTTGTCTAGTTAATAAAACAGAAATATGCAATCGAACAAGTGCGCGATACCGTTAGTCACTTGTAATGAACCATATTCTGGTCTGATTGTGCTGCTTCCGCCAGCAGATCGATGGCAGCACCTGATGAGTAATGATCTGTCGGTGATACGAAACCAGAGGCCGAGGGTCGCACTACACCCGGACCCCGATGGGAGTTGAAGGGCATCATATCGCCTTTCGCGGATGAAGTGGAGCGTGTCCGCTGAGAGATGTCCATATTTGTAGTAATAAGGATTGGTTAAAGGTGCATGTTTGTCCAATGTTTTGGCCATGGCTTCATTTAGTAGCTTGATGTGGACATCGATTTCGTCGTTAGAGACAATCCTATCAATGGGTAATGGGGATGGCATGTGTATCTTGAGATCGGAGTTAAAAATTTCCCACTCTATTAATTTGTAATTTCTAGGACCACTGGGGACCTGTGGTATGGAGCAGGAGGAGCACGAGTTTAGGTGGAGTAACAGGGCTAGGTGGTCTGAGAGAAGAGGAAGAGAGTTGCATTGATAATGCGGTTCTGCTAGAGACGAAGACACGATGAAGGCATCTAATGATGAGACACCACGAAGGTAGGAAGGAGAGTCTGAAATTATGAAACTGGCATCTAGTTCAAGTTTATCAAGGAGCCAATTTTCAAGTATTGAGCCATTAAGATTAGATGTCAAGTCTCTCCAACTTATGCTGCTACTGTTAAAGTCCCGCCAAGGACGTAAGCGTCAAAATTTTCTGCTATACTGAAAAAGGTGTTTAGCACAAACTTAAGTTTGCTACCCAAATTACATGGCACATAAATCGAACTTATAATAATTTTTTGAGGAGTACTCTCCGAGGATAAAATTTCAGTTTCGATAGCAGTGATCGCAGCAAAAGGAGAATTTATTTGAATGTTTTTTAAGTTTAAGTTAGATTTAATACAAGTCGCTGTACCACAACCAAAATCATTTTTGACTATTTTAAATTTTTTAATAAAAATTTTGTTTCCCGGAAGGAGGTCCCCCAATCTAGTTTCCGTTATAAGAGCAAAGTCCGGTGATGTTTGAGATAATAAATTATCAAGAGCAATGCGTTTCCCATGTGATAGCAGGGAATTAATGTTGGCATTTAATTATTTAATTTTATCCGTTAGATAGGTTTAGGGTAAATTTCAGGTAAGCCATCTTTTTGTCCTCATTACTGAGGGATCGTGTGGAATTCCAAAAGGAAGTGATACGTTTGAGCAAGGATTCAAAAGACATATCAAATAGCTGCAAAACTTCATCTTGAAAATCCTTGAATATGGAGAAAGATGAATTTGCAAGGGGGAGTTGGAGAAGGATTTAATTGCAACAGCATATAACGGACCGCTAAGACTAAAGGACGAATAAGCCTTTCAGTTGGGGCAGCATTCTTGCACTAATCTTCTATCCAGAGCAGCTCAGATCAAATTGTTAGTGTAATTGTGTGGTGTTAACCTGCTCTGATCTTCATGACTGTTAAAAAAAACGTTGTCACACACTTCATATGAAAGTCAAGGAGAAAGAAGAAAAAGAAGAGCGTTAGCGGTCGTGCCCACGGCAAACTTTTTAGTTCGCTGAAAAACTGAATAGTTTAGTCAGAAAAATAGAACACACGGTGCTCTATGAGACCGCTCACACGGCAATTACTAAATAGATTAGTTTGCTGTGTGCGCGGTCTCATAACTGGATTTAAATTAATTTTTTTAAATATTTTATTTAAGAAGTACTTTCATGGCATTATTCAATTTGATTTTTAATTGTTATACAATTCCTCTACTTTGCACAATATAATATAATATTTTTTTCTATAATGTTTAACTAAGTTTTTAGCCACTTGGGTTTTTCCGTGTCCAGAAGGATGGGCACAATCCCTTCCTCCTCCTAACTCCTTTTCCCATGTCCATTCTATGTTTTTTCTTCCAGGTGGCTTTGCAAGGACCAGGATGCACTGACTGAAAGCCCACGCCATTTCGCTGGCCTAGCCGGCCCGTGTGCCACCGAGTAAGATGGCATTCTGGTCAAAAAAAATTTTGTTGCAGAGGCAGGCGGCTTGACAGAGCCGTGGTTCTATTTCTGCGAAATAAAAAGTTTGCTGTGGGCGCGAGCTCTTACCGGTGAGTATAAATATTTCTTGTTCAGTGATAATTTGATCATGTTCACCAGTGCAGAAGTTGCTCGATAACTTCTGAACCCACTCAATGGCTGCTCGCGAGCGATTCTGATTGCTCGGTACCTTCTGAACACTGCCAATGTTCTCTGTTCAAAACAGCCACACTGTTTCTTTGCTTCCATTCACAGCTGTCCCCGCCATAACCCGCCACAGCACCACCCGCCCTCTTTTCTAAACTCTCTTTCCCATTCATACGAACTTCACGAGTGGAGCACTCGTCCGTCGTCATCGTCAGCCGTCTTTGCCGCGCCGTCGTCCCGCCCGCTCCCTTTAATCCATCAACAGCTGCCACGGCCGTCGTTCATGTCGCTGACTCGAGCCAGCCCACCTGGGTTCACGTTTTGCTCGCCGCTCAGTTGCAAAAGCGCGTCCCGTCCGACAGTTTCGTTGGTATTTTGTGCTCCGTGGTTTCGTACTTGTCACGATAGTGAGTTGCAGCTTAGTCGCTCTCGTTACATTTCCAGACCCGCATTGGTCGTTGTCCTTCGTGTGACATTTTACAAGTCCACATGTGTCCCCAGTGTCCCGACGAGCCCCCTGGAAAGTTTTAAGTTTATCTCCCGGTGGAAAGTGCAGTGCGACCTCCTCGAAGTTTCCACGGCGAAATTTTCTCACGTGAATTTCCTCGCAGTGCGTACGTAACACATCCGCTCGACTTTTCCCCAAGACGATTTTCCCATTTCATTGAAGACTACGGGTCGTCAGCGTGCGGTCTGAACATCTGTCGCTCTCTGTTCACGCAATTTGTCCTCGGGCGAGACAGAAGCAGCTGATTGCCGGCAGTGCGACCGATGTGGATGCATAGTGCGTGAACCGCGCGTACAGGAACGTATTGTGACGGAATCGCGGTGTGCCCCGTGCTCGAGAGCGTGTCATTTCATCACACAAAATGCATTCCGTCGGCACGAGGTGCCTGTGTGTAGGTGCCCAGCAGCAGTGCGCCACAGCCACATAAAACTCGCAGCATCAGCAGCAGGCGAATAATTTCATGAATGAAAGGACAGAGAAAGAAGCAGTTGGTCAGTAGTTTTGTCCCGTTCGTATCGCGTCTTTCAATGCAGCTTCGACAGAGACAAGCTGAGCATTCGGAGCGGGACAAAATGGTCAGTTATGGATCCAATATGGCTGCCGATGCACGCAAAGTTCGCGTTGAACAGCAATTAAAAGTGAAAATTGGTACGTAAAATCGTTTTCTGCGACGCGAAAAGCTGCGTAAAGTATAGTGCACGAACCGTGCGACGCGTGAATGTGTAGTGATGCAGGTTTAAAGAGGGCTAGAGCTGTGAAATAGCGCTATAAAGTTTGTCGCTTCACTCGCGGCGTATAACAGGTGGCATATATTTTCATGTTTCCCGCAGCGGAGTGATTTTGTGAGCTCGATAATTGGTCGTAATCGCTTTCCTGGCGAGCAAACGGCCGTCAGCAGGTATCCGGAGGGCTGAAAACCTCCGCAAAATGGTGGTAGGAACCAGTTTTGAAGTTGACATTTGACATAACCTCAAAGCGCAAATAATGTTTTTGTGTAGAAGATTTTGTTATGAATGAAAACGCTGCGTTTGTGCTCGTCGCTCGGTTGGCCGTCGGGCTGCGAACATGGTGTTCGTGCGCGTTCTAGCGTGGGTGCCAGAGCGAGTCAGTGAAAGTATGGGTGTGTGCGACGCGACAGTAGTGGTGTGTTTGCAATCGAAGGCTCGCCATGGGGCTTCTGCTTGGCGTCTCGATGCGTACGTGCGAGCGAGACGGCGACTGGGCAGCATATGAACGGATATGAATGAATTCCGTAGATCTCACATTCGCTGGCTCTTTCACTCACACGTTCTTATGGCGTGCCTGAGTGTATGCGCGAGCTGTTTTTTATGAATGACTCATTTACGTCAAAATAGCTGCGGCGAATTTCGCCGCATAACTTTATGCACACAAACACATGCACATGTTTGCCGTGAAAATGAAAATAAGATGGGTACGTTGTGTTGCGTTATGAGATTTGTAAACGAAATGGAATGGAAAGATAGATCTTTCTTGATCGGAAATTTCGCTGATTGACGTTTTGTTTTCGATTTTTATCGTCTTATTGCCAGTGGAAATGTGGGATTGATGGGTGATTTTTCTGATTTTTTTCCGCGCCTGATATGGAATTTACTTTTAGGGTATGAATGTGCTAGCTTTGTGCCGACTGCGGCTACATTTCTTGGTCACTCGAAATGACCTGGGCCGGATCAGAAATTGTGGTTTCCAACTAAGATTAATAACAGCAATTGACCAGAATTCGATTTGTGGTCGGGTTTCATTGGCACTAATTGTTTGATTTTGCGGTAAACGTTCATTTTTATGGCTGAAGATTGATACCATAATCACCAATAACCACCGGTAAATTTTTCCTAGCAATGGGATTAGCATCCGTTCCCCGGAAGAACTGGAAGTTTAGAAAATTGAAAGTCAATCCAACCGGATTTGATGTAGCACATAAGATCTAAAATAATTAATTTTAGTGAACTTAGCAACATACTCGTATATTGGTTTTGTATTTGAGATTCGAGTCCTAAGCACTGCCACCCAAGTATCTACTTGGAGATCTGAGGCTTACGATCAATATGAACTGCTCAACTGTTTAAGTAAGACATCTACTTGTTAAATTTTTGCGATGAATAAAATGAACCGTATATAAATGAATCAGAATTAACAGTGTTTCAAGAGTAAATTTAATTCAAAATTGTCCAAAACCAGCTAAAGAATTTTTGGGGTAGAGTTTTAAGGTTAGTGAAAGCTGAAATCGGGCTACACAGCTATCGCTTAACTTCATTTAAGCTTTGTTGATAAATCAGTCGTCGTTACATCTGAGTTTAATGTTGATTAACTGGCAAATTATAAGCAGGGGTAGTCCTGTAGCCCTACTTGTACTTAGAGTTGATTTCAGCTTTAAGCAGTATGAACCTGCAGTATATTGAAAACAAACATAGATTGTAATGCCTGATATTGTTAATTGCCTTAACTCCTCCAGGGGTATGGGCACGTCAACATCTCTAGCATTTCTATGCCTTGTAGACGTTTCGATAACATATCTACTTTTCGGAAGTGCAGTTGCCTGCATGCACATGCATTTCTATTACTACCCACAGGCAGTTTTTGATCGTGCCGAGATTTGAACTCCGAGCTCTAGATTAGTATCCTAATGTGTCGACCGAACAACCACGAGAACGTTCCTGGGAACTTCTGAATGGAACTGTGACTGCGGTAACTGGAAACTCAATGTTTCAGTTAGAACGGTGACCTATTAAAAAAATGCCCGAAAATGTGTTGATGGGAACGGAACATTCGCTCAAAAAGTGATTTTTTAGCTATTTCGAGTTTCTGAATTTTCTTTTGACCGAATTAAAAAGATTGGGTTCTTTCTGAACAAAATTTCATGCTCTACAACTTATGCTTCTTGCATTTTTACGTATTAGTAGCCGTTTTCAAGTTACAGACATTGAAATGTGACCAGGGCCGTCGAGAGAAAATCCGGGCCCGGTACTCAACTTTTGTAGGGGCCCCATATATGGCGACCGGTAGCTCAGTGCGTCGGAGTGGTATGAAAGGGCAAGGAGCAACAAAAAAAAAGCTCAGTGCGTAGATACGTTTTTTTTCTCTTTTTTTTTCTCTTTTTTTTCTCAATTTTTCAAATTTTCGGGCCCCCGAGAAAAACACGGGCCCGGGGCATTCCCCCCCCCCCCCCCCCCCCCCTCTCGACGGCCCTGAATGTGACCATAACAGGATTTTCCGCAAAATTGAGAAAAATCGGCGTTTTTCAACTATCGATTGCGACTACACCAGAGGACCAAATTTGATGTTTGGGTAGTTCATTCGACGCAAAATTTTATGTTCTTTAATTTATTTATTTTATTTTCCTAGCTAGAATTCACGGTTTTCAAGTTATAATCGAAAAACCAAAAAAAAGTACCGAAATTTCGAGGTTTTTTGAGATTTTGACCATGTTCCGCAAAAAATGTTTGGTGGGAAGATCCGGATTCGCGTTCAGCACCCCAAAAATCATAAAAAATGAAAGAAAAAAATTCTCCACCAGAATTTGTTTCCCCGAAGCTCTAATGACTGGATTAATGCCTCTTTAGGGGTCAAGGCAATTAACACACACACATTCCAGAGGTGAGAGTATGATGACTGCTAGACTGATAGGACAGGACAACAATCGTCACCTATTCGGCCTATTTGAATTTTAATCTTTGTAGTGTGATGTACTCGTAGAAATAGATTCGTTAGAGAATAACAAAGAACCGTCTTGAAACAAGGTCAAATTCAGTTCAGCGAATGTCATGTTCTGCCATGGCATTTGGAGAGTCAGGATATCCAATTCCACATCCCAATTGTGCATGGCGAATCAGATATAATCCTTCCTTCCGCACGTAACTCTCTCTCTCGCTCTGTTCGCTTTATTTTACAATCAACGTTTCGATAATTAATAACACATTACTTATCGTCACTCCACAAAATCGCGAAGCAAGTTACGTGGATTATTGTTATTATCTTGGATTTGATTTGACACTTGTTGTTGACTTTACCGGGGGAAATAGTAAACGTTTATTTACTCTTTAAACGCAATACTAGGCATTGGCAAATGGAAATTGTCGATATTTTACCTAATTGATAACATTCAAATTGAATTTTATGTATCTGATTAGATAAGGTGGCACATCCTGCTGTGTAGAATCTCAAAAAATCCAAGTTTGTTAATACCAATTTAATAGTGACCTGATTGTGACTGTGAATTTTGGGTTGATGAAAGCGATTTATGAATGGATAAGCAAAAAAAAAATCGTCAAGACATGTATTGATTCTGATTGCGCTCTGATCTTAGAAATGGTTTATTTCTGCGTACATAGTTTACATCTTCAAACGCGATTATCATTGTCGTAGAAGTAATACTAAGGTACTCGTTCTTAGAGCGTTTCATAATAACTATTTGCGTGTTTTTACGAGCCATACGGTTCTCAGTATTATATAGGACCCCCGGCGACTCCCACACTAGGAAATATAGAGATATGTATGTACATATTGGGAAATTGTGACCACACTTTTTCATGTGCATCGCAGCTGTCAACCGCTAAAGACCCGGTGTTTCTCAGTGTATGCTGATACCGATTAGCCAAAAAATGTCAGGTTGTGCTGCTCCAAATTGCAAAAACAGATCGGAGCAAGTTTTTCAGATGTTTAAATTTCCCGCAGATGCTAGGCAGCCCTCTCCACTGGATGGAATTAAAATGGCTGCCGAGTATACCTCCTTTTTATAGTGCTCTAATAATACTAATAAAAAACTGGGTACTTTTCCAGTCACTTTGTTTAAGGTAATCGATTGTCTTAAAAGAATACAAAAGATGACCCTGACAACATCCGTATTTAATTTTTAACCTTGTCTACATCATCTTCGTAACAATTTAATTGAATATCAATTGCTCAATTGTTCTCGTGCGGGCGAAACAATAAGTCACAGCTCTTATATGTCCATCGACCAATTCACCATTGTTCTACTCCTTCGGCATCACTCGAATATTAATTTGATAGATTTCAGACTCTCCGCATTTTTCCTTGCTATCAAATTTCAATTTTCTACGTGCAGATAGTCAGACATCGATTTCATTGAGTGCATTGTTTAGATGCTTTTATTTCTTGTGCGATACGGGGACAATGGCATGTTGGGAGCAGCGTGAAACGAATTATTGCAAGAAAAAAAAAAGAAACAGAAGACTGCCATTTTTTGTGTCCGTATTATAGCGCATCTAGCAAGCAATCGAGTAAAGAGCTAACCCAATACTCGAATACAATGTTGTAGAAGCAAGTTTTTTTTTGCATATGTGACACTCTTAACATAGAATACGTGCGTTGAATGACAATAGCCAAGGGTGACACAGTTTAAATACTCGTAGTTCGTGAAGCGACCAGATACATGTATGTATGTATATAAAAAAAAATCACAGAAAAGCGGGATACTGATTTTTCGGGAATTACGGGTGGAGGGAGGGTATTAGTCGGGGAGCTAGCGACGGTTTGGTTACGTTCTAAGGCGGCTATTGCTCTATAAAAGTTCGTTTACAAATATCTTTTATAAACGATATTTTCCACTATTTTAAAAGAACTTTTATGAATGATATTAGCCGTCTAAGGGGGAAGGTGCGGAAAAGTATTTGAAACAAGCAACGTTCCTGTCGCAAATTTTTTCTTAGACGGCTATTACACTCTTTTAAAATATCTTTTATATATATGTATGTATATATTTGTAAAAGAACTTTTATAGGCTAGAACCTTAACGATAATTTCGTTGACTGCAGGAATACGAAAATGAAAAGTCTGGCAAGCCTCCGAGGGTGTTTTTTTTTTGCGGCCGTAGAGTAACCCGTCACGAATGTGATAGGATATACCTAGTCTAGCCATAAATATTGTTACAAGGTTTGGCAACCCTGCAGAAAGGAACCGTTATATTGCATTTCTTAAAAATTGAGCTAATCGCTATAGTACGCTTGTGCTTGATGCATTTGTCATCATTTGAGTTTAATTTTTAGTGTAGTGAACATGGATTGGGGTGGCAAAGAAAATAGAATTGCTGTGATTGCACTTCATAAAGTAGGAATGGAACCAAGTGATATTTTTAAGACTGCATACCCTTGGTATAAGCCGAATGTTTGTATATCGGGCTATTGAAAGATTTAATGATACGTCTGGAGTAAGTGACCGTGAAAGAAGTGGCCGTGCGCGAACTACTCGAACACCTCAAGCGGTTAAAGCCGTGCGCGAGAGAATTCGCCGTAATCCTCTTCGGAAACAAAAAATTTTATCGCGTGAGATGAAAATACCCCAAAGAACAATTTCACGTATCATCAAAAGTGACTTGGGGTTGGGTGCTTATCGTAGATCTACCGGGCATTTACTAACAGATTCGTTAAAAAAAATAGAGTGGAAAAATCAAAACGATTACTTTGCCGGTACGCAAACCAAGAACACCGTAAAATTTTGTTTACGGACGAAAAAATTTTTACTGTCGAAGAAACATTTAATAAACAAAACGATAGGGTTTATGCTCACAGTGCCAGAGAAGCTTCTCAAGTTGCCCAAAAGGTTCAAAGAGGTCATCATCCAGCCTCAGTAATGGTTTGGTGGGGTGTTAGCTACAACGGGGTGACAAAGTTGCATTTTTGTGAGAAGGGCGTCAAAAGTCTGCCAAAATTTATCAAGAAAGTGTCCTTGAAAGTGTAGTGAAACCTCTCAACACGTCATTATTCAAAAATCAGCCTTGGAGTTTCCAGCAAGATTCTGCACCAGGTCATAAGTGGATGTTCACACTGCGTGCGATGCCGAGCCGAGCCGAGCCGGGTCGAGCGATGCGATGCGGTGGGTGTTCACATTGCACGCCGTGCGATGCCGAGCCGAACGATGGCTTGCGATGCAAAGATGATCCGAGCGATGGCTTGCGATGCAAAGATGATCCGGGATGTTCACTGCACGCAATGATGGAGAGTAGAGACCAATTTAGTTCAAGGAATAGAATCTGTTCGACATCATGTCGTTTGTGCTTGACCGAGTAAATTTATTTCTGTTTGAAAACAGTGCTCTAAAAATGGAAGGGCGTCGCCATTGGGTGCATCCCATTAATGAAGAAAGGCCCAGTGTTAGTGAATTTCATCATCTCTTCCGCGACCTCAGACGAGAGGTTCCACAAGCGGATTGAGCAGCGGCGCACCGCTGTGTATAAACGCAAAAGGGGGCAGCCGCGGCGGCTTTAGGACGATGAATGTATAAATCGCTCGACTCGCCGTTGCGGCCACCGCCGCGGTTTGTGGAGTGGCGAGATTGCATTTGAATTCGTGTAAGAGCCGGCACACATGGACGTCCAAATGACGCCGGACGCCTCGTCACTTAAGCTCCTCCCTCTTACCTATCTGCATTTCAATTCACATGATGCGATAGGACACAGCGTCACTGTGTATTATATAAGCCGGGCCACATAATAGTTTTAAATAAACTGTTTTTTGGCCATAACTTCTAAAATATAAGGAATATCGCATTTTTAACAGCATTTCACCCCCCTTACAAACCCCCGTCCGAGCTGAGAGCTCCCTCCCCACCAATTTTTTTTTTCAAAATTAATTGTCAATTGTAGTAGTCACGATCAACGATTAACAATTAATTAATTGGCACTTAAAAGTGATCCTCAAGCGAATGGTTTAAGAAACATCATACAAATCAGACA
Source organism: Chloromyia formosa (assembly GCA_964017055.1). NCBI lineage: Eukaryota > Metazoa > Arthropoda > Insecta > Diptera > Stratiomyidae > Chloromyia > Chloromyia formosa. The sequence goes on from OZ024814.1 coordinate 129,708,795, forward strand.
TTGTAACCGTGTCCGTGTTCCGGGTTCGAATGTATGTGGGCCGGCTTATTAAAAATTGATATGCGGACGCGTGAAATGTCGCAGATAGGAGCAGAAACCAGCGTTAGGCGTCATTTGGACGTCCATGTGCACCGGCACTAAATATGTAAGCCGCCGGTTCTGATCTATGCCTTTATATGCAGCCGTGTCCGCTGCTCAAACCGCTTGTGAAACCACGCCTTCTAAATGGACCTTATTACGGTGGTAATAACCTTTCATTTGAGCCATACTGAATCAAAACCGGAGTCCAAAGCGTATATACCCTAGACTTGTACAGACCTAGTTGTGATACCAAAACTTCCAACTGGCAACGGCCATTGCATTAAAAGTGAATTTTCCATATAGTCAGTTTGAGCTGTGGGCGTGGATCCAATAAAAAGTTTCATCGTTCATCCATTCAAATTTTGGATATTTACATTTGAACTAACGTTTATAGCGAAGGTTGTCGTTCATTCAATAGGGTCATGCCCATTCTCAAAATCAACTAACCCACCCACACTATAAATATTTGTCGCATTTTGCAAGTCGCTAGCATCATTGTATCGAAAGTTATCGCTCATTTGAAGTTTCATTTGTAGGGGACGTAGGGGTTGCTTGGGACGGAGCTTGGCCATTTCCAATACCAACCAACTAAATCTAAATTCAAATATTTGAACCAAATTTCAAGTCGCTAGCTTCATTCTATCGAAAGTTATCGCTCATTTGAAATTTCATCTGTAGGGGTTCCTTCGGTCGTATCTTGGTCATTTTCAATACCAACCAACTAGATCATGCTACAAACATTTGACCAAAATTTCAAGTTTCTAACTTCATTCTATCGAAAGTTATCGTGCAAACGGACAGACAGACAGACAGATATGGCTAAATCGAATCAGGAGATGACCCTCATAATTTCCATGTATACACTGCCACACCGCCGCGCCTAAAAGTCTAGGGTATAAAAGCAGACATACATGCATTTTTTCAGTGTGATCTTACATCAAATATTACTTTACAGCTCGTACTTGCACCATACTGGCCCCAAAAAGCTTCACATCGCAAAGCATCGCAAAGCCCATAAACTCCATCGCAAGGCCCATTAAATTCCATCGCAAAAAATCAGCAGCCGGTACTCGCACGAAAAAGCAAAGAAGTTTGTGAAAACATCGGGCCATCGCTCGGCTCGTCATTGCATCGCGCGCAGTGTGTACACTCAAAGCGTGATTCCATTTAAAATTGAAGACTTTCCATTTTCTTGCTTTAAAAGCTTGTAATCGCATTGCATCGCTCGACCCGGCTCGGCTCGGCATCGCACGCAGTGTGAACATCCACTAAGGCGAAGTCAACTCAAAAATGGCTTGAAGAAAATGTTCCAGATTTTATTAAAGCTGAAGATTGGCCTTCCTCTAGCCCAGACCTGAATCCGCTGGATTACGAATTATGGTCTGTCTTAGAGCAAATGACGTGCTCTAAAAGACATTCTAATATCGAATCCTTAAAGAAGTCTCTTACACATGCAGTCGCCAACTTTCCGATTGAAGTCGTGCGTGCTTCCATAGATAAGTGGCCAGCTCGATTAAAGGCTTGTGTAAAGGCAAAAGGCAATCACTTCGAATAACTTGTTGCAATTTCCGTTGTTGACAATGCATTTAATAAATAAACAATGATTTCTTAACATATAACACCTCTTTTATTGAACAGTGCTTCAAAAAGTTTGTAACAGTATTTATGGCTAGACTAGGTACATATTAACTTTGTCATGAAGTTTGCAACGCACAGAAGGAAGCATCTCCGATCATATAAACTATATATATTCTTGGTCAGAATGATGAGACGAGTCGATTAAGCTTTGTCCGTCTGTCTGTCTGTTTCTATGCAAACTAGACCCTCAGTTTTTAAGCTATCGATCTGAAATTTTGCACGAAGCCTTCTTTTATTGCACGCTGTATAATGTTGGAACTAACGGAATCGGACCACTACCTCATATAGCTGCCATAGGAACGACGACTTAAGATTTCTCATTCAATTTGGCTACGATTGCTCATTATACTGTGAATTATGGTGAATTATGGATCTTTTGTGCCAAATATATGATTATAAGATTGGAGGGGTTAAAATATTCGGATTTGAAGATAAATCAGATTTTAATTATTATTTTGTGGTATCAAACAAACAATTCTTGAAGAATCATATGACGATTCCAGTTAGGCCCATAGATATTGAGTCTTCGCGACAGCGGCATGGCCAAATATCAACCAAAATATGCTTGGCTATTTTGCGTGTCGGAGTCCGTGCTGAAAATGTTAATCTGTATTCCGCCTTAAGTATCACCATGCACTGTCGAACTCGATCTCGAACATGGTGCAAGTGGACAAACGTGTGTGTCTTGAGCTATTCAGAGCATATTTGTACCAGGTTCGTGCTCGAGTTCGACAGTGTATGGTGACACTAAGAGAGAAGACAGGTTTCCTTTAGCACATACACACGAGAAGTTCCGTTTGATCTATGTGAGTGATCTGTAGATCGGTTGCTAGTTGGGATAAAATTTATTTTTCAGTTCGCGTGAAAATGTTATACAATTAGATGACATCATTTCCGAACATAATTTTCTTCGTCGTCCTCCTCGGTGTCAACCGCTAACTTTTAATTGTTATGATTTCCTCTGTATTGTCAAAACATGTAGTCGGACAACTCTATTAACATCGTCTCTTCATTCATCTGCAAATTCCTTTTTCTTTTCTTTTTTATTCATGCGCCGCAGCCACCACCGACCACATCATCCCTAAATAGCTCAAATTTCCAGGAACACCGAGTAATGGAAACGACGGCCATGATCGTATCCTGTTTCCATGATCCGTAGACCTCACACTGGCTGCTGCCGTATTTCGGACGAAAACCCATCATCAACTTGGTGTCTTTTCCTCCAAAAGACATTGAACGGAAAAGAATCGGTTCGTTTTCATATGTATGCATTCGATCTGCTTACCTACGTGATATGAAGAAGGTTTTGCAAATACGCAGTTCGGAATTGCCCGATGCCTACACATGTATTTATATGTACATTTATTTCCGGTCCTCCTTTTTTCCTGCCCACATGCCTGGGATGTGTATGTCTCTCCATGACATGTAGTCCATGCGTCAATGGACGACGAGCACTCCACTTCACGATAGAGCCAAAGTCCCCCCTTGTGCCCTTGTGCGAGACGTGCCATTGACGAGTGACCACTTCCTGTCTCCTCCATGAAATATCTTTCGATCGTTGTTGGTGTTGTGTATGTACTATCAATAATGTTTCTTAAAGTTCATGCTTGCAGAATTTTCTAGGTATGTATTCAGATTTTAATTGCGCCATGGTGAATGTTGAATGATACCCTCACGTCGGGCACCGTAAGAAACAATACCAAAGCTGTGGCACTACTACTCGATCACTTGAAAATTTGTTCATTCATGTAAGAGTGCTTCAATTTTTGGTGTAATGTTTTTTTTTATTTGGTGTGAATAAGGAACAGATTTTGGGTGGTAGGAAGCAGACTCAATATATGTATGTATTTCATTCCGATTTATTTTAAAGTGATCGTGTGAACTAGTTTTTATTGGGGCGAGAAAATGCTGAAATAGCAGCTCTATTGCTGACCTCTAGATTTAGAAAAGTAGCTGTCTGGCTCATATGCAATATATGTAGGTTGCAAATTTAGCATGCGTTGATCTATCGATTTTTTGACGTAGTCAGGAAAGATTTTTTGTACCCTAGACTTTATAAAGTACAGGGTACATATATTGTTTTTGTCACGACGAAAATATGTAATACCTTAAAGGAGCCTCCGTAGGTACGGCAATGCATATACATATATAAATGATCAGGGTCACCTCGATTCGATTTAGCCATGTCTGTCTGGCCGTTCGCAAGATAACTTTCGATAAAATGAAGCTAGCGACTTAAAATTTTGGTCAAATGTTTGAAGTTGGATATAGTTATTAGTTGCTATTGAAAATGCGCAAGATCGGACTAAAGGCACTCCTGTTTCCCCTACAAATGAAACTTAAAATAAGCGATAACTTTGGACAAAATGAAGCTAGTGAGCAGAAATTTAGGCCAAATGTTTGTAGTAGGATCTGGTTGGTCGATATTGAAAATACACAAAATCCGATCAAAGTAACACCTACTTCCCCTACAAATGAAACTTAAATAAGCGATAACTTTCGATAAAATGAAGCCAGCGATTTCAAATTTTGATCAAATGTTTTAGTAAGATTTAGTTGGTTGGTATTAAAAATGCGCAAGATCCGACCAAAGGAACCCTTAGGTTAGGTTAGGTTAACGGGTTGCTATGATTGTCCACAGCACACATAGACCGCATCAGGGTTCGTTGTGATGCCCAACGGAATAAGGAACCCTTACCTCCACTACAAATGAAACGATAATTTTCGATACAATGATGCTAGCGACTTGAAAAATACGACAAATATTTCTAGTGTGGGTTAGTTGATTTTTAGAATGGGCAATATCCTACTGACTGAACGGCAACCTCCCCTATAAACGTTAGCTCAAATCTGCAAAATCCGAATAGATGAACGATGAAACTTCTCATTGGATCCACACACAGTTGAAATTGACTATATAGGAAACTCACTTTTAATGCATATGGTCGTTGCCAATTGGTACTTTTGGTATCATCGCTGTGTCTGCACAAGTCTGGGGTATATACGCTTTGGGCTTGGTTTTTTCATTGCAATGTGTATCAGTTTCTGATCAAATAGTCGTGGTGGCTATGTGTTGTAGTCATGCCACAAATAGTGATTTGGCCGGATATTGGATACCCGGCGACACTCTCGGTCGAAGCACCGAATATCCGGTCACCGAATATTCAGCGGAAGATTTGTTTATGCATTTCGCGCACCTGTGGTAGCGACGAGGCTGGAGTGTTTGGCTATTTGCTAGTCGATTGATGTCGCCCATTTTAATCACTCGGGTGTAGCACAAGACAAGCTTAAAACCATATATAGAGAACTTAATTTACCAGATCACCAACTAGTACAAGATGTTAGCACACACTGGAATTCTACCTATTATTTGATGGAGCGATTATTAGATTAGGAACGAGCTGTATCCTTGTGGACAACAGATCATGCATCTGTGAACAGTTTGACATCATTCCAGTAGGAACTTATGTAATGTATCCAACTTACCGAATCGTTGGAAGTGATTTCAGAAGTGATATCACATGTCACATTGACGAAATTACTGGGAAAGGAAGAGACTGCCACAAGAACATGTAATTTACTGATAATACGATCTTTACTAAAAGCTGAGCTAGAAAAGCGCTTTGACTAAAGAAAGCGATAAATACTTGATTGCAACTTTTCTTGACCCGACATTCGAAACTAGATTCTTAAAACAGTTCAAACAAAGAGAGCAAAGCAAAAAATCCTTTTGGAAGCTTTGAACATGAATTGTGCCGAGGTTGACTCTTTTCGAACTCCTTAGAAAAGGAATAAAAATGAAAATGATATATGTATCCTTTGATGTAATACACGACAGTTAGTGGAGCTGCTTTGACGAAATCATTACAGACTGCAAGGTAAATGAGGTTACGAAAAAAGTGCTACTGCAGTTAGTTAGATCATTATATAAAAACTACTTGCCTAGTTCGGAAGGCCGATCCTTTAAAGTGGTGGTCACCAAACTCAACGCAGTATCCGATCCTAGCAAAAGCTTGTTAGGATTTATCTTTCATCTCGTTGTAGCAGTGTATGCAGTGAGAGACTATTTTCCGAAGCAGGTGTTGTTTACGAGGATAAGCGGAATCGTTTGCTACCAGCAATTGCTGTGTTTTCATGTACCATAATTTGCCGCTAATAGACTTTAAGTATCAACTAACTTATTAAGCATCTTAATAACATTTGCGATTGAAATGCGTTTTTTTGGAATTATGTATACGATATCCGGTGACTACTATTTGACCGGACACCGGATAAGCTAGCTTGATAAGCCGAACACCGGATAGTAACCGGATATCCGTGGCATATCTAATGTGGTGTTGTCATCATCGGTAGATAGAGAGTATGAATCGATTGTTCAGGGCGCGTAGTGCAATATAAAATCACATTCTTGAATTTCTGGAAGCCCATTAAAATTTTGACAATATCGAACCCAAAACTATTGCTCTAGCCTGGTCTGTCCGAATGAATTTATCTAGCTGATGCATGCTGATTTTCTAAAACCCGGAATATTCTTTGACAAGGGCAAACCCAATGGTATATACACGCATAGATTCCATTAAGACGTATAAAGCAACTGATGCTGATGTTATCTCCTCTGATTTGTTGCAAGACAACAATTTCTTCTTTCACAAATCCCATCAGATCGGGAAGGCGCAACCACTACCCGCGATTCCTCATGGATTTTTGATAGTCAATCATACACCACCATGTGTTATCATGTTTTAATATCTTGTTTTTTTTTATATCATAATAGTACAGTATTTGCAACTATTTTTTTCTTCTTTGGTAACTGCGCACGCAGCATACAATGCACGTTTGCAAAAATACGTGCTTCCTGGACGCTGGCTAACTATAACAACTATACAACAGGCAGGGCCGTGTTAACTCATTCCAAGCCCTCAATATGCAATCAAGCTACCTGTACATTATCAATACTCTGACGAAATGACCCTAAAGCCCAACGCTCCCATGACGCACCATATTTCTCGGCAAAATTTCGTATCAATTCAGCATCATACCAATCTTTCTAAAATAAACAGATACCAAAATCTATTTTCAATTTGCAATCTATTCTTACTGTTCGACTAGATCAACAACTTAGCACACCCTGAACAAATTAAAATTTCAGTAAGTAAAACAAAACGCCAAATCGGCTTCTGGATTTTCTGTTCTCTATTTTTGTTTTTTAATTATATCTTTCCGTTTTCGAACTGCGATTTCTATTTCGTTGTATGTAATAGCAGGCGCCAAGAACATAAAACAATCCAACCTATGTGAAAGCGCTTGATGTGGCACCCACCTTTGCCCCCCACCTGGCGAAAGCAAAAATATCAACACACAAAAACTCATCATCATATTTCACGGGAACATTTTGTTTATCTAAACAAATTTCTTCGTAAATTAGAACTTTGTACCTGTGGAAGCAAGAAGCAATTTCTTGTGGCCTATACGTACGCGCAAACTACATTTATGTACCTCCTCATACTTGCGTATTTTAATTGCGATATTCAGCCATCCATTTGTGTCTATTCATGCCAAAATTGCACAATCTTACACACCACCATCCGAATTCGGACGCCCTGTTTGGCAGTGTCTTATTTTTTGTTTGCTGTGCTTCTTGCTGGAAAATACAGCAACATCTGGAAAATTGCATGGAAAACGACTGCTCTCGACATCCGGTCCAAATTTCAGCAAATCCAGGGGCATATGTATGGATGAATGCGAATGGGAATGAGATGACGTGGTTTACTTGTATGATGCCATTTTTCGCAATATATGTACGAAGAAAGTGCTCAAGTCGACAATTTTTTTTTTTGGAAATTTTTAATTGTAAGTATTTATTTAAAATATAGAAGATGGTGCTCTTCATATACGTAAAATATGACCCCCAAAACATTTTTTTTAAACACGAACAAATTTCCATGTATTAATCAATTGTTAGTAGAATTAATATACCAACAAGAAGCCGCCTTATCAATACCATGACCCACTAGATTATCACGAAAAGGAATGGGTTTATAGTTTTGCAATTAGTATGAGTTAATTCTTCTGAAATGCATTGAACTTTATGTAAGCATTATGGTTAAGAGGAAATATGTATTGAAAATAAAATAACGACATTATAGAAAGATAGCACGGGGTTAAAATTGTGATGCGGGATGCCTGGCTGTTGAATTAAATTATATAATTTTAAGCTGTAATTATTGTTCATCGTTCTTGCAGTTGGTTATAGATATTGAAAAGCTAAGCCTTTTTTTTAAGTTACAAGCGTTTTTATTATTTTTCGGCATACAATTGTAATTAAATAGGTTAGCACTGAAGAAGGAAGTACGTTGCTTCCGAAACTATTGCATGCCGACAAATAATAAAAACACTTGCAGTACTCGTATAATGAAAACACCTAGTTTCTTAATATCTACATAATTTTATATTTACATATAATGCTTAGTTTACAGTGAACATTGAGCTTGTTTTGCTGAATGTTCACGCGTAAACGAAGCCTAAAAATATGAATCAAGTGATAAATACGTGTTGGGTGGCGCATTGTGGTCGGGACTTTTTGACACTATCGGCAAAATTGTGGTTTTCGTGGCGGGAAAGTTTCATGGTTTCCAATAAATTTGAGAATGACGTGAACAAATCAGGGCCATATTATGTATGTAATTCGTTTCGAATCGAATTTCTTTAGAAAGGATGAAAATGGTACCATGTAACTCGAAAACGTATTTCCCCAATTTAAAAAAAAAATCATCGAGTATTCGCTTCCAATGATAAATGTATCGAATACTCAATGATTATTGAATTGGAGAAATTCGAGTGACATTGTACCTTTTTCATCCTTCGAAAGCAATTCAATTCGAATCGAATTACATGATAGAGATAGAGAATTCGTGATGGTTTCGCGTGAAGGGTATCATACCTTCATTATAGTTCACATTTGCCACTTTGAAATTAGTAGTTAAACTTGATCCGATTTCACTGTTCCTATGAGAGGTATATGAAATAGTGGGCCGATTTCAACCAAATTTAGGAACATGATTTGCAGGTCAATATGATTGAATAATGTGAAATTTGGTAAAGATATCTTCAGAAATGCTTTTGGAACGGTCGTTCCTATGACAGCTATACAGTCATTTCCACAAGACCGTATACCTCACAAAATAAAAACAAAGTGTTACAAGTAAGAAATTTTATTTTTTATTGAAAGTAAATACAAAATACATTTTCGCAATTATATTTAATACATGGTCCAATCGCCGTCACTATTGATTATTGACTGGCATCTTCGGTGACAACTTTCGGCCATTTTTTCCGCATAGTCTGTCGATAAGTTATTCCAAATTGATTTGGATTGATTTTGAAGCTCCTTGAAGCTTCTGCTTCATTAATCCCCAAACATTTTCAATAGGATTGGCATCCGGCGATTGCGAAGGCCAATCAAGTACTTGAATGTTATTTTCTTCTTTCCAGCGTGTACACAACCGGCTTCTATGTTTCGGATCGTAGAAACCAATCGGTGTTGTCGTTGCCATATAGCATCCTAGCAGACTTCAATAATCCTTTCTTGTACAAAATGATCATCCTTTCAGCAGTAAGAATTCCGGTAAACGTTATTAATTTTCGGAAACCGCGTGCAGAAAAGCATCCATAAACATGGACCTTCACAGGGTGTTTAACGGTTCGGTTCACGACAGCTTCTCCTTTTTGTGACCACACTCGTCTCCTGAACGTATTTACAGCAAAACTTGATTCATCCGTAAAGATCACGTTGTCCCAATCACGATCGATGTTTTCCTTAGCCCACTCTACACGTCTTCGCTTCTGGTTTTCGGTAAGTAATGGTTTCATCAAGGCATACCTGGTTTTGATGTTTTCCTCTTGTAATCTTCGCCGAATCGTATTCAAGGACACGTAAATATTCTTCTTCGATAACATTTCCTTTGCTTCCACTAAGGTAGTAACGGACGGATTTTTCTTAAAAATATCAATGATGACCTTATCCTGGGTTTTTGAAGTGCTTCGGGTTTTACCCCTACCAGGTAGATCGTCTACATTTCCAGTATCTTTAAATCGCTTTATCCACTTATTCACAAACTGTGTCGAAACTTTCAAGTACTTTCCGGCCGATGCAGGTGCAGTGACGTGCACTCGTAGTAAGCAATTCCAAACTGCTTGACTTACCGAAATAAGCAATTCAATAATAAACTTTGCTTACACCAATACACATATCATCATTTCAGTCAATGTTTTTCTTTAAGCTGAAGAATACATATTATCATTCAAATATTCCTTTACACATTCAAATTCTGATCCGCGCCTTCTTTTGGTTAAAAAACATTCGTTCAATTACTTTAGATAATATTCAAACCTCCCACATTTTGCACACCATAGACACCAAACTTAGAATAGGAAAATGTGCCTAGATCTTTAGATGCATGTACCATGTGTGCATCCAAATACTAGAGACATGTTGATTCCAGAAAATGGGAATCTTGGATTTCGGTAGTACATTGGGCAACGATTTTTTTTTTGTTTTGTTCGCAAATTTATATGAGACAAGTCAAGCACTGGCGCGACTGCTTTTGTGTGTGGGATAAAGCCCAATGATGCTTGTTAATGAAATGTTGCCAATGCAGGGAATGTTTATGGGAATTTGATTTTTCCAGTAGAGCTTTCGTTTTTGTTATGTAATGGATTTTCCGTTGCAATTTAAAAGAGGAAATCAGTGCAATCGGGTGATTTTGATTAAATTGTGATTTGAAGTTTTTTTGACCGTTTGTAGTGATTTAATTGATTTGATTTGTGATAAAAGTGGTAAGTTTTCTTTTCGCATTATGTCGGAGTATTGCTGCGCGACGGATTTCGTACTAAAAGCGGGATTTTCAACTCTTTCCTTTGCCAAGAAAAGAGAAATTATAGAATCGGATAGACCGAAGCCAGATCTTAGTTTAGAGTTTAAATTAAAAAATATTACGCGAAAATTCCATATCGAAACGTATGAAAAGTACATTTGGTTAACGGGAAGCTGTAAATTAAATAAGTTATTTTGCTGGCCGTGTCTTTTGTTCACGAATGAAAAATCTGTTTGGAATAAAGCTGGATTTAGTGATTTGAATAATTTTACGGGCTCAGCAGCAAAGCATTCAAGTTCCGAAAAACATCTTCAGTCGTTAATTAAATTAGATAATTTTGGTTCTCAGCGTATAGAGTTTATGCTTAGTAACCAGGTGGCAATATCTGTTAGTTTGCATAATGTAAAAGTTGAGCGTGATCGTAATATTTTGAAACGTTTAATCGATACTGTAATTTTTTTGGCAAAACAGGAGCTTCCTTTTCGCGGAAATAATGAAGACTCTTCTTCAAATAATCGTGGTAATTTTATCGAAACCGTAAATTTCTTGAGTTTGTACGATCCGATAATTGAGTCCCACATAGATTCTATAAAAGCAAATGCAGCGTTTTCGGGTTTGTCTAATAGAATCCAAAACGATCTTGTTTCCGCTATAGCTAATGTGGTTCGAAATAAAATCAATTTGGAAATAAAGGAGGCTCCATTTGTAGCTGTAATGGTCGACGAAACGCCAGATGTTAGCGGTCGGGAACAATTAACGATGATTTTTAGATATACAATATCAAATGAGATTGAAGAAAGATTTATCGGATTTTTGGATGTAAGCGCTAATCGTACAGCTACAGCAATAAGCTCTCACATTTTAAAACAATTGCAAAATTTTAATATCGATAAGAAATTAATTGCACAATGTTACGATGGCGCAGCAGTAATGAGTTCTCAAATTCGTGGAGTTCAGACTTTAATTCGGGAAAAACATAAATCGGCAATTTTCGTTCCATGTTACGCTCATTCACTAAATTTAGTATTGTCTAAAGCAGTTGAGTTTATTCCGGAAATTAAATTATTTTTCGCGCACATCAATAAAATCGCATCATTTTTTAATACATCCACTAAAAGGTCGGACCTTTTTGCAAATATAGTAAATCGTCGTTTACCATCGGTTTCCAAAACGCGTTGGCATTATCATTCGCGTATTATTAACGTTATATTTGAACATAAGCATGAAATTTGTACAGTTTTTGAGACAATTTCGAATGGTTCTAACACTGGGATGGCGATTCCTTGACTTTTTCCGATATATACTTACAAAAATTCGCAGTCAGATTTTCAATTATATCTGTTAATTTTTTCTGAAATTTTTTCGAAAACTGATATATTATTTAATATTATTCAGAGCAAAGTGGTAAACATTTCATATGCAAGCCAAAAAATTATTGAATTTGAAAATTGGCTTGAAAATGACTTTTCTAAAAAGTTTGATAATTTCTATTCGACAGTTACAGCAGAATATCAGCCACCACGTAAGAAATGTAGAAATGCGATAGACCCTTTACAAAATTTACGGCGGATATTTCGGGAGATTATAGATGTTATTCTCGGGCAAATTCGAGATCGATTCCATTCGTTTAAAGATCTTTCATTTTTAGAGTTGCTTGAACCGAATTATTTTTCTAAATTCAAGTCAAATTTTCCCGATAAAAATTTTGACTCACTTATTGAATATCACGGTCAATTTTTCGACAGAATAAAGTTGAAAAATGAGCTAAAAGTTATTTATTCTTCAGATGAGTTTAAAAACGCGAATCCTAGTAAAATTCTCGATTATTTTCAAAAACGGCCTTATGTCGCAAACGGTTTTAAGCAAGTTCATATTTTAGCAAAATTATTAACGTCAATTCCAGTCACAGTGGCAACTGCGGAAAGGTCATTTTCAGCACTAAAGCGCGTTCACACATTTTTGAGAAATCGCCAATCCCAAGAACGACTTTCGGATCTTGCTTTAATTGCGGTTGAAAAGGATCTTCTTATACAAATGCGAAGAGAAAACGATTTTTTTGATAATGTGATTAAAGAGTTTTTACTTAAAGAACGGCGCATAGATTTGGAATACAAATAAATGGCAATGGCGAAAGAATATTTATTTCAAATACCCCTGAATTTTTCTTAGTGTTAATTAACATAATATTTATTTATCATTTTTTTTATTAGTAATATTTTTTTTTTTTTTTTTTTTTTTTTGTATTCCGAATATATGTGCCAATATTTTATTTATATCTTTCCTGATTTCTTCTTTAAGGCTTAAAGCCGCTTGGTATAAATGTTTTTGTGACTGTCCATATTCTATTATACAGTCCATTTTTGTTTATGCTAAATTGGCTTTAGGGCGCCCAACTGCTTGACTATGAAAAATTTCCACTGCACGTCACTGTGCAGGTGTCATTTTTGGTCCTTTCGGATGACTTACTAAAAACACAGCTTCGAATCGTTTTTTGTAAATCGCACTCATTTCACTTGACGTCTTATCACTCTCCTACTTGAACTTAGAATGACCAAATTTATACAATGCGAAAAAGAGGAAGAATGCAGGTAACTAAAAGTCCCCCACCACTCTTTGAGAAATGGTACATTAAAAAGTTACAAAGTATACGCTCTTGTGGAAATGACTGTATGATAGAGTATTCCCATTTCAACTAAATTTGAGAATATGATTTAGCTAAAGATAATATTGATTACGGACAGTCAAGCAGCACTAAAGGCGCTACAGTCCGCCACAATCAAGTCGAAGACAGTGCATAACTGCCTAACAGCTCTACAAGCTCTGGGATCAGCTTGGACCCTGGAACTCTGGTGGGTTCCGGGCCATAGCGGAGTTCTAGGAAACGAAATAGCGGATGGACTAGCCAAACAGGGGGCTATCCTCGAACGAGAGGCAGCTCTAGAGCTGCCGACGCCAATACAAACATGCAAGAAAATAATAGACGACAGTATGCGTCAAAAGGCCACATCTAACTGGCTCAACACAAACGACTCCAGAGTAACGAAAATATTCTGGAATTCTTATGACAAAAAGAAAACTGGAAGCCTCTTGGGACTGCCCAGAAGTCAGTGTGCACTATTAGTGGGCATACTGTTCTGAAAAAAGAAGAGATATGTGAGGAAAAGGAATTATCAAAATGTCGCTTGATTTTCCATTAATAATAACCATTGTTAACATCCACAATTTCCTTCCGATTAAACTTGCATGGATAGAAAACCACCATGACCTTCAAACAATATCTTCGGCTTACTAAATCTTGTTCATAAATCAATCATTCACCATTTTTACTATCTGTGCACATGTTTCAATCCCAAAACACCTGACTACTTGCTTACGTCAGTACTATGATGTCCGTTGTTTCAATTATCTTGGCAATCGCTTCGCCACGACAATTTCAATTGTGTTCAGCTAACTCTCGAATAATTTGCCACAATCTTGAATTTCATCTCTAGATATCACCTGTAATCATTCACAAAAACCCACAACTGCCAAGCTTCTATTATTATCGTCTTCCGGCCGACAGAGTCAAGCAACCGAAGCTATTCATTCATTCGTTCGTTCATTCATTCATTGAGACGTCGATATGTCTCTCACAATTAACCCACATAGACCGTCCAATAATCGGCGCACTCTAAAAATTCATTGTGTGTTAGATAAAACTAGCAAAATCGTCTGTCCAAGTACATAGTTAATTTTCAGAGATTTCAGATTGAAGATGACGTTTGACAATTTTTATTTCTACGCCATTGTTGTCACAGCTTCTTCCTCCAAGGTGACCATGACTGTATTGTCAAGTTTTCAGTATGAATAGTGCCGCAAAAACTATGTTCTCGAATAACATCACAAAATACTTTAAAAGTCCATATCCATAATGAATGTTAAGATAAAGAAGCTTGCGTTACATCCGCTGCTGTTCGTCAATTATGAAGTGCTTTTCTACCACAAAAAAAAAATAAACTCAGATAGGGGGCACCATTCAATACTAAAAGAAAAAATCCAGGTGCGCTCATATTATCATTTGACTTCAATTCCGTCCTCGTACAAAAATTACTCGGCTTATAATCTCCATTCATGATTTCTTTATCGCAAAAGCGATTCGTTCATGTTCTCCTCCTCCTAACTGCTGCGCCTCCTCCTCGATGCCAACTGTCGTGTCGTCGATTGGTCGATATGTTGTCGTTTTGCATTGTCGCTTGAACTCATTCATGATTTTATCGTGCCTATTTCATGACAAAATAACACACTTTGAAAGTAAGATATGACGACGACAAGGAATATAACATCGTACTCGTAGACCAACACATATGGCAGCCAAGCTACCCACCTACCTTGCCACACACGCTATAAAGGTGAGCCCGCTGTTTATGTAGGAAATTTCAAGTATTTGTACTATGGAAATTAAAGGGAAATCTGCTCTGCTTTTTACCTCGACACACACGCAAATATGTTGTCCTCGCCCAGGGAGCAGCAGTCTGAGAATGCCTGAATTAAAAAGAAAAAAGATTGACTGCGGGAATTATTGTTAAAAAAAGTAAAAAAAGTAACATGCAAAAATTTTCTTCCGTTTGAGTTTTTATCATGTTTGTCTTGAAAGAGCTGAGGGAGGAAGCGCGTAATGCTGTATATTGTGATCGCGATTCAATAACTTATGTGATTCCGTAGTCAAATGAGAAAAATTGAAATCAGTAGAGTGAAAGCGAAGCCAGGCATGTTATCAATTATGAACGGATGTGAAAATTCATTAATTATAAATAATGCCATGGACGGGCTCCGGGGACGTGGGATATTTTTGCCGGCGAAGAATAAGGTGAACACAGCTTAGGTCGTCTCGTGTGCAAGATGTTAGACCCATTTGAATGTGATGTAGTGTGAGACATGAATGAGTTGGTCTTCAAAGTTTGATAGGAAAGGAGGATCGAAAAGCTTGTCCCTTCTGCCTTTGGACCATTGCTACTACAGTCAACAAACGTCTGGTCTAGAAGAAAAATTATTGGTAAACGAGTCTATTTTGGTGTGTCTTTCACCCGAATCATTGTCAGTCGAGACGACCCCATTTACAAAAAAAAAAGGAAAAACTACAATTCGCACAATGTTTTTTTAGGGAGCTCTACTGTTTGCTGAAGCTATCAATTTGCCTCATGGGGCGACCGGTAGCGCAGTGTATTGAGGCTTCAGTCTCATGTTTGACTACCGGCGTTTCGGGTTCGAACCGTCCACGATGGCGTTCGTGGCCATGGATGTGCAGGATGGGCATGCTGGCTACTGCATTCTCCGAAACCAATTTATGCCGTCGAAACGTCAACTGGGCCACATGGAACAGTTGACGCGCTATGCCCCACAAGGGGTTAGGGCACTTGAGAGAGATTTTTTTTAATTTCGTTAGTTTTCCGTGTAGCATCATATTCGATATTGATTGTGCATTTAAAAGATACCCTTCTAATATTTGTGGGGTTTTAAAAATGAAATATAAAATTTGCCACCTGTTAAACGCCAAAATCTGCAACACTTCAACTAACGCTCGTCGTGAAACCAACTAACAAAAGTCTTACCCATTTAAACAAATTTGTATTTTCACAGCTGAAGCCAAAAACCTAGCCGGACGCAATAGCGGTACAGGCGGTAGTGCCGGACTACGTTACGTCTACGTAACCATAGCATTGGATCAGGAGGAGATATGTCGAACGCCAACAATCGAGCGAACATCGAACACATTCATTGGTGAAGAGTACAATTTCGATATTCCGCGAAAATTTCGATACCTCTCAGTCTACGTATGGGATGGCGATCGTCATTTAAAACAGGACAAACCAATTGGCAAGGTTGCGATACGTCGCGAAGAATTGCACACGTACAATCACAAGGATCATTGGTTCTCGTTGCGTGCCGTCGATGCCGATTCCGAGGTGCAGGGCATGTCGCGCATTCTCGTCTCGTATGAATGTCAAAAGAAGAGTGATAATGACGAATGGTTGAGTTACGATGAGAATCGTAGTAGTATAAGTAGTCGTGGCGATCTAGGATCGTGGCAATCGCAAACGAAACGACGTACGCCCACTCATGTGAAAATTTCCGTGCCCGAATGTTCGGATCTGGCGAAAAAAAATGGCACATGTGATCCGTACGTGTCGATCGTGGCCGAATATACGAACAACAAGAAGATAACGAAACGAACAAAGGTTCGCAAGAAAACTGTGAATCCACAATTCGACGAGAGTTTCTACTTCGATTTGGTGATAGACAATGAATGCAGGCAGGATTCAAATCACACATACCGCATCCATCCGTACGGCGGTGCCGACTTGATTCAGGTTGTGATAAGTATGTGGCACGATACGCCCGGTATGGGTGACAGTATATTCTTGGGCGAGATTAAAATTCCCATGCGTGGCCAACAGCAACAGAATGCAGTGCAGGCCGATGCTTGGTACTACTTACAGCCACGGACGAGTCAATCGAGGCCGAATCGATCGTGTGCCACTCCTCCCGGTACCCGCCTTAGCTGTGATAATTCCATTGGATCTCTACGACTTAATCTTTTTTATACGGCTGATCATGTCTTTCCACTAGCCACCTACGATCGTCTTATGCACCTTCTAATTCAAAGTATTCTCCATCGGCCAACAATGTCCAGTAGTGTTTACATGCTTGGCGAAATCGTGTCCAATAAAACGGATGTTGCTCAACCGCTCGTGCGACTCTTCACCTATCAAAATCAAATTGGTCCCATCATTAAAGTTCTTGCCGATCATGAAATATCGAATTTGACCGATCCCACGACCATTTTTCGTGGCAACACTCTCGTCTCGAAAATGATGGAGGAGGCGATGCGCCTATCCGGTCTACACTATTTACACAATACATTGCGTCCAGTTCTCAAGGTGATTTTTGCAGAGCGAAAACCATGCGAAATTGATCCGGCCCGGGTAGTTGATAAGAGTGCCATTCGTACGAATCTTTCAAATCTTCAGGACTACGTGAAGCGTGTATTCGATGCTATTATCGAGAGTGCCGTACGTTGTCCAACTGTTCTATGCCAAATATTTCACGATCTCAGGGAGTGCGCGGCGAAACACTTCCCATTGAATAAGGAGGTTCGATACTCGGTGGTGTCGGGTTTCATATTTTTGCGGTTCTTTGCACCGGCAATACTCGGACCGAAATTGTTTGATCTCACGACAGATAAGTTGGTAAGTAGCAATGCATGAAGTAGTGTGCAATTTAAATCGATTTTTGTATCATATTTCTTGATATATGTTTGTCATTGTTTGCTCCCCGGTTACATCAATTCACTTTCGAATGGCATTCCCACAAGTTTCGCTTACCCTTGTTCGGGTTGAATGTCCTCAATTTCAATTGGAGGTTTCTTTGTGGACAGGCATCAAAGAAATGGAGATATTTTTCATGAAGGCCACATGCATTGGTCGCAGTCACAGAATAACAACATCAAAAATACGCTTTAACTCCAGATCCAGGTTCGTGGATCATTTTTGCCTTAGAAACGGCTATGATCCATCAACTGTCAATTTTGACGTTTCTGTCAAACTGAGCAGCTAACAGCTGACGACATTCGAATTGAAATTGCGATTTCCACAAATTCACAAAAAACATGGCTACCACTCAATTTACATACGACAGCAAGACGACCGCGTGACTAAAAACTGAAAACACCGCCGCAGGTATCAGCTGTCAACTTCGTTTGGGGAACATGTTTGAGCGGGAAAAAACTGATGATCCGAAAAATGACGTTAGTTGGAAACATGTTTAACTGGATCGGAGTCGGACCGGGAAGCTTTTCTAAGAAAATCAGAAAACTGTTTTGTCGTGAAAACCCGCCCATTGATCGAATCTTGGGCGGAAATTGTGACGGCTTGATGTCGTAAACGATTTTGTCGATTGTCCCATATAATTTTAATTCGCCGACGGATCGATCAGTGTACGTTGTTTAGACCGGATCTATTTCGTGAACATATTTTAACTGAGCGTGGAGAGTTAATTCAATCCAGTGGGTTTTTAATGAATTTCTGTCAATAATCCCATTTGAACATTCATGTGGAAAGCCTTAACCAGAGAAAATGACACGGGGAGAAAATGACTTTTTAATAAGAGACATTTTTTCACAACTTCTAATGGCGTTTTTGTTCTTGTTTATTATTTGTTCGAAATAGGATCCCCAAACAACACGAACACTTACGCTTATTTCTAAAACGATACAATCGCTTGGAAATTTAGTGAGTTCACGTTCTGCTCAGCTAACATGCAAAGAAGAATACATGGAGGAGTTGTATAAAAAATTTTGCACCGAAGAAAATTTGGAGGCTGTGAAACATTTTCTGGAAGTTATCTCAACGGTTGGAACAAATAATAGCAAAGATACGATTCTTGAGCCAGTATTATTAAAAGAAGGGTAAGTTTTTTTTTATTATGTTAACATTTTTGTAATATTGATAACTGCACAAAGTGGTAGAGTTGCAGAGTGTTGCATGCTTTTTGTCTGTTAAATTAATACGGGCATTACAGTAATAGAAATTTGCAATTAAATTTTTTGCAAGCCCATCCTAAGAAATCCCCAGGCCGTACACAAATATCGGCTATCGCCCTAAACTAAAAACAGAAACTAAAAGCAGTACCTATATCCCCTCTTATTGTTCTTCTTCTTCAAAACTTCATAGTATTATAAAAAACAATATAAAACTATAAAAAAAGAAATAAATCAACAAAAACAGCAAATATGTTGATCATTAAGGCTAGTTCCTGCGGCAGCCGGTTCGACGCACTGGGGCCACCCGTCAAGAGCTGACAAACCCCTTTTTACGTGAGACGCGTTGCTACTACAACAAAACAACAACATAATTGAGGCTATACAGGTTGTTCTGCATCGAAAAGTCCATACTTCTAGGGAGGATTATACATTTTGTTTCTGAGAAAAAACACCAGCATAATTGCCCTTTCTTCAACCACTAAGTTGTCGCACATATTTTCGTTATCACCAGGAAGCTGGACTTTTCAAAAAATAAACGGTTGTTTTAAGGAAGTTACGGAAAATTTCTTAACCAAATAAGTGTCATTTTCAAAAGTATGCATAAATTAAAAGTTACCCCGTATCCGCAATAATCATTGTGGAGACCAGAACCCTGGACCTTTATTGTAGGCTTAACAGTAACAACAACGGGGCGACCGATAGATCAGTGCGTAGAGGCATCAGTCTCATGTTCGACTACCGGCGTTTCGGGTTCGAATCCCGTCCACGACGACGTTCTTGGCCTTGGATGTTTGTGCTGTCTTCCCCCTGTGGTGCGGGGCGTAATAATAAGCCATAACATCTCCCGACTTGTCGCAAGTAGGCGGCTAAGTGGGGGAGCAGGAGATGCATGCTGGCCACTGCATTCTCCGAAACTAGTTTCTGCCAACGAAACGTCAACTGGGCCACATGGAACAGTCGACGCGCTATGCCCACAAGGGGTTAGGGCAATTGAGTAGCAGTAACAACAACAAAATGAAAAGGCATTGAATTTAATTTAAAAGTTTCATGGAAAGTGGAAACCTTGATTGTTTTACTCCACATGGGGAAAAAAATATTATCGACACTACTGAGGTGTTTTTTCGCTTCTTCTATGTTTGCATTTGCACCAATAATTCAATAAAAATCATGCAAAGTATTTGATTGTGGATTGTAATATATCGATATTGAAATCTATTGTACTTTATCCTCTGATCATCGCCAATTATTATAAAACTTGATAAACGCATTTTGTGCACAGTTTGCTGATCATCGCACGTTCATTAATCATAATAAAGCCAACTGGGATGGGTCCAAAACTTATAGCAGTACGACTTTCGATGCCCCCAACTGATGTACGCACAGCCGAACGAAATTTTAAGGCACATTCTATAGAAAGCGACTGTGAAGTTCATTCCAACAGGACACATACCTAAGATTCGGCCAAACTTAAGCAGACGAAACAGATCACATTCACACACCAATCCGGGCGATCCTAAAATCTCGAGCTAAACCTCGATATGCACAAACAAGTAGCTGAGTACATGACACGGGAATTGAACTCTCACCTCGACAATTGCAATCTAACAACAGACGTGAACAAGCTTTGGTCAATGGTTAGGACCCTGAAGGTGTGAGTTTCTACGTCGCGACTCAGCGGTTTGCGTTTGCGACTATGAAAAAAAAAAACTATATACGACGATCCCCTAAACTTCACACGAATAGTGCTCCGTTATGACCGTTTTTCTTTTCACAGTCGCAAACGCAAGTCGCGGCCTGGGAAACTCTGTCAGCTCTAATCTCTTTTTCACATCAACTAACTATTCTAATGCAATGGCATTTTGCTCCAAATCAAATGATTCAATTCAAAGCTTAAACCTAATTCATGGCTGCAAACTTGACTTAAGCCACACCAAAATAAATCTGTCCTAATTCACATACACTTTTTTAATTTGATTTGCAATAATTCGGAGTAAACATTCATTCGCCCATTTGCATTCAGCTGAGTTTATCTATGGAATATACAATTTCAACTACGTTAAATTCTTTCAGTTTTATATGTTTGTGTTTTCCACAAACACGATTAAATGTAACGTTCTTTAAAGCTTATCTAGCTTATCTATTTGTAACTAATATTATAAAGCAAACCGTCGTCGTGCCGTTTAGATTTATTGGTCATTAGGTTGAAATGGTGAGCTTTTGCCATTCATATAGTAGGGAGTGTGTACTATACGTAACAAAACGACTGCTTTTGTTAAATTTTCACCTTGCCATTCATTGCGGCCTACTTCATTCTCTTCTTTACGTATTATGACACAATCGGACACTTGTGATTTTTTTGTTTCCATGTTCTTAATTGCCTTGACCCCTCCAGATGCATAGGCGCGTCAACATATCTAGCATTTCTATGCCTTGTTGACGTTTCGATAGCATATCCACTTTTTTCGAAAGTGCCGTTGCTAGTATGCACCTCCTATCCGCGCCGTCTTTATACTGACAAGATCGGAGCACTGTGAGAGTTCTATTAGTACTCGCAGGCAGTTTTTGATCGCGCCGAGATTTGAACCCCGAGCTCTTGATTAGTATCGTAGAGCGTTGACCGAGCAACCACCGAGCGCGATTCCATGTTAATATCAGCTTGAACGCAAGCAATTGCACTTGAATACGCTCATTGTAATTTACTTTTACGTGCTGTATAAAAAAAATACCTTTGTGGGTTTTAATGGTTAAAATAATTTTATCTCGATAATTTAACATCATTTTGCCGCAGTGTAGCTTTTTTATATTTATATTGTATTTATCTAGAAACTCTCTATACACAATAGACGTAATAACAGTGTATTGTTTTTCTTCTTCTTTTCTTCTATTCGTTTAATTGCTAACAGAAAGGAGTGGTGAGCATTTGAATAAATTAATATATTGAGGAATTGTATTTTAGGATTTTTTTTTTATTCAATTTGTTTGAAAATATATTTTCTTTTGTTTATTTATAGTATGTTTTCATTTCATGTATGTATACGTAACGTTAATTAACAGTTAATTCTTTATTTATTCGCAGGATTATGACGAAACGTACATTGCAGCGTAAAGTTTTCGGACGTCGAAATTTTAAACAAAGATATTTTCGATTAACAACACAATCATTAAGTTATGGTAAATCCAAGGGCAAACAACCTGTCTGTGATATTCCGTTGTGTGAGATTTTAGCAGTCGAAAGATCACAAGAACAAAGTTTCAAGATGCAAAATATCTTTCAGGTAAGTTCTGAAACTTCATAATTTGTATTATAAGCCATAATTACTGGCCCCTCGATTAAAGATGGGTATTGATCTCCGTAGGGTTCAGAGCACAGAGGCCGAAAGGCCCATTGTGCTATAACCCTGAGTCTATTAGTAAAGCCTGTCGAGCAAGTTTGATCGAGCTGATAAATTTGCTCGGTGAAGCTGAAGCGATATCATCAGCCGAAGTAGTCCCTACGGCGCCGTCCGTTTTGACTAGTTCGTCAGTCTGTTAATTGCCATTGATGTCAACTTGGCCAGGTACCCAGAAAAGTGATAGAGAGCATACTTGATGTAGTACTTTTTAGCAACTGTGAATATTGCTAAATTTTTGTTGCAGTAGCCGCTCTTCATGCATAATTTAGCACATACTCCGATGGCATGCACTTCAGGTTGAAAGACAGTGGCCTACTTGCCCAGGGGTATGAACACCCGATGATTTAGGCCCACCATGCCTACCCCTGTACCATCATTTCCATTGATGGTGTGTTTGAGAAGATTATTAGCGTCGCATGCTACAGAGTTTAATTCGCCACGTTATACCTACATATTGCCTGCATATCCACAAGGCCTTAGTGGCCCTATCCGCCGCTACTCTGAGATGTTTTTGCCACAGCAGTTTACTGTCGATAGTGATGCCCAGGTACTTGGCGTGATTGGCCATGGGTAAGGGAGAGTTGTACATTTTGGAACGTCTGATGTGTCTTAAGATACAATGTACAGAGCTGATTCAAGGATGTCTGGTAGAACCTTCTAAAACTTTCCCTTAATCAAAGTCACCAAGTTATCGGCGTAGCCCTGAGCTGAGTAGCCATGCGTCGAGAGTTTCCTCAGCAGGCCATCAACCACTTTGCACCACAGGAGAGGGTATAGGACTCCTCCTTCTGAACAGCCTCGGAGCCCCTAGGTGAGTTTTAGTAGAGAAAAATGTATGTATACTGTTTGTCATAACTTTTTGTAGGACATAGGGTGCTAACTACTTCTAAGGGGCCCAGTTGACGTTTCCAGATCCTGTCTATTTAGTCGTCGGCCAAGGCTGTGGCTCTCCCCCCATTCGCAAAACAGGAATCTATCTGATGTTTAAAGCTATTAATTTTTTTTTTAATTTTCGGTGATTGATTGCAAGTTTTTGGTGCTTTGGATCATACTCGATTCACTTCCCTTCATTAAGCCTTGCAAGAAAAAATATGAAATTGCGATTTGTTCCGTCTACATTTCAAAATCTGCATTTATACGTGTCGCTCTTATTGTGTCATACCGTCATCATTTCACGCATTTCAACATAATGTCGCTTACTCGTATCCGCCCACCTACATATCATTGCACGATGCACGCTACCTACGCTCATTAAAACTCATTACTACATATGACATGGCTTTCTCACAGTCTATAGAAATTATTCGAATATGGTACCGCCTAACCATCCCGCTACGACGACTACACCGACGGCACAATTCGTCATTTACAAAGGCTTACAACCGCTTCGAGGGAATTGTATTTGTTTATGCGTCTTCGTGTAATGTGCACTTGCCCAGCTCATTTCAATTATAGAAAAACGATTTGCATAATAACAACACCTCATCATTGCCGCATTGTAGTCGATATACAGCAAACACAACAATATCGGCCTATCGTTAAGTAATAAATGGTCGCACCTTAGTGATCCATTCATTCACTCATTCATTCATTCAATAAGGAATTATGCGTTTCTAACCACATGAGATATTATGCACGCATTTCATAAAGTTTTTTTTTTGTTGTGTACTTTATAGCGACAACCTTCATCTAATTATCTTCAGATAGCGTGGAAGGTGGGTGTGCGGGTTTCGTACGTTGTGTAGCAAGATAATATTTTGAGGGAATTTAACTAAATGCAAGTTATTTTCATGAGATTTTGCTAAGATCTTTTTGGGCGATAATTTCAGTTTTAGTTGGACTGCCTGTTTTCCCTTGTTTAAGCATAAAACTAAGACTAACGAAACTGAAATAACCGGATTTTATGTATTAATGTAAAGTAAACCATCAGTTTAGATCCCGGTCGTTTCAGTTTTCTTTTTACTTATTGTTAGAATTAAACTTTCAGATTTAACGTGTGTTTATTGTCAATACTATTGAAAAATGTAATGCTAGGATTACACGATTGACGATTTGCGTCAATATTTACGCTTTTTTGATGTTCAATCGATATCAGTCGTGTAAAGGCACAATTTTTTTACGTCAATCTACGCCAATTTGGTTGACCCCTAGATTGTCCCCAAATTCCGTCAACCAAAATTTACGCGTTTGCATGAATCATGTAAACGAGCCTTTTTGAAACACAAGTGTCAATCGACAGATCAATTGTGTGGTTGACGTCTCGAGCATCAACCACATACGTCAATATTGGATCAATTTCGCTGGAAAATTTACAGTTTTTACAGTTTTGCGTGTTTCTTCGTTTCACGTCCGTCGTCGTCGTAATTTCGTCTGATTGGGAAGAGTGAACCATGTTGAATTCAATTGGGGCAAATGAATATAAGCGTGAACCAATGATCAATTCGATTGACATAAAACGAGTCAATCGTGTAAACGATTCGATTGTACGGTTGGCGGTTTACCCTTTTTTTAAATTGTGTCAATCGACATTTTGGTCGACGCTGTTAAAATTGATGTGTTTAAGTCAATCGTATAACTCGGGGGAACAATCTATTTACGCTTCTGTCTAAAATACGCCAATCGAGCGTAAAACTATTGACGCTAGAATTACGCTTTTCCGTCAATCGTGTAATCGTAGCATTATGGTAGTGTCTCAGCAAACAATTCCGTATCATTTGGAAGATAAATTACCCATATGATACGATGGCGATTCTTGCATACGATAAATTTATAGATTATTAGTCGCTTTTTCAATAATTAGGGAATATCCCTCAGGCGAAATAATCGCGATACGATTTCAATTCGCCAATCTATCGCTAAGATGATATTTCGCCAATTCACAATAAATACAAAATGACGATTGTGCCATTCTCATTGTTTGTAGTCTATATAGCGCAACGGTTAGCACTATGGACTTGCAAAGATGGGAACCTGGTTCGAATCCTACAAATATCAGTTCTAAAAAAGGATGAAAAATAATTTTGAGCGCCAAAGAATATATTAAATAAAGAAAAGGATGAAGATTAATCTAATAAAAAAAGCCATGATCATTTGACTCTCATCGCTAAAATATCTTCTACGCAACATTTTGGTCAATTCGTCAATTTATCCCCGTCGCGATTCGCTTTCTTGTTGCCGACTCGTTTCGCCAAAGTTTCTACTGTAGGTTTCGCCATCGGTAACATTTTTTTTCTGAAGGAGGTGACTCCCGCGATAAGATGGCGATATCCCCGACGATAAATTTATCTTCCAAGGCGAATCGCATTCTAATCGCGGAAGATAGAAATTGTTTGTTGGGGTAGGAAATATGCATGAAGCCGAAATTGTGTAGTCACGCACTATTTCGGTTTGGCGTCCATGCATTCACGTATCTATAGGCGCGTTCTTTTGCGTATCTATCGAGTGAAGTGTAGAGTAACGAACACGCATTACACAAACAACAAGCCGCTTGTTGTTCGTGTAATGCGTGGTTGTTATCCTACACTACACTCGATGGATACGCAAAAGAATGCGCCCTATTTTGACCTGAAATGGCCTGAAACAGTAATGATCGTCTTAAAAGAGCCTTATGCGTGTACGAATGCACGAAAATTTTTAGATACCTGAGCGGTTTAATTTGAAATAATAAGCTTATGAAGTGATTAAAGCGGGACTATGTTCTATCTGATTTTACTAAATATTCGACAAACATGGCAGAAAATTAATACAGTATAATCATCAATCAAATTTCTCCTCCATTGCCTTGCAATAACTCTATGTATAAAAATCAATTCTATGCGGGATTGATCTTGATTATGTCATTAAATCCAGGCACTTATTCTCCTTCTTCCAGTATGTTATTGATAGTACTCGTAAATCCCTACAAATGAATAATTGACACCGCAAAACCCTGCCAAACTTGTCACCATCATTATTTCTTCTCCTTGTGTACTACAGTGGGCTGCCATATTATTAGGGACAGTACACATAATAATGTATTTTTAAATTGAAAATCTTTTTTTGAGTAAAAAAATTATTTCTCATAATTTCAATTTATTTTATTTCGCTGCTGGTGCCACTATTAATATATTTGACAAGTTGTATCCAAGTTCTAACACTGGAAGTCTATGACTTTTATTAAATTAGTGAGATAAGTGCTTATTTGGTTATCGTTCGTTGACAAGTACTGTGCAGTTACTTCGCCTAAAATAGTTTTGAGTCATTTTTTCTCGCAAGTTTTTCTTTTCTACAATAGTTAAAACGCGAGAAATATCACGTACTGGATAACTTTTTTCAAACTTTGTGAGAGAATTTCATTTTTGTGAGCCGTTATTCATGGTAACCTCAAAACCATTACTTTCTAGTATGGGTAAGAGTTCAGACAGGTCTCCACGCAAATGTCGAGAAATTTAGACATTGTTATTACTAGAGACCGGATTATATGCAAATGCATAACTTCATATGCATTTGCTTATATTGGCTGTTTTTAGAGGTTTTAGCATATTTCATTCAAAATCCATTAATTTTGCATATTTTTAGGGAAATTGTTACGAGTCTTCTCATGATTTATCCAAATCTCATGTAGTGTGCAAGGGACATTTTGTGTTTATAAGCAAACACTGTGAAAACAGAGTGAAAGCTATGCTATGATGCTTGTGCTGGTGCTGATATTTTGATCGTAAACCCTCAGCGAAGAGAAACGTTCATGTGAAACGTACTCATGGAGCTTCCCCTACCCATGAGCTTAAGTGTCACCATACACTGTCGAACACGAACCTAGTACAAGTGGACCAGTTTTCTTCAAACCTATGTGAAGTGTATGTTTGTGTCAGAGGACATTTGTACCAGGTTCGTGCTCGAGTTCGACAGTGTATGGTGACACTAAGATCGCATTCGTAATTGTCCGGTGATTTTCTATATAAAACCCATTCATAACACACGGAAAAATGAAGCCAATACACCAATACAGCATTTGAAAATTCTTCTACATCATCAGAACATCGCTGCCATAAGTACTCATTTTTCCCCACATACCCGAGTGTATCAACAACCTTGAAACTCGAGGCTTGCAGTTGAATGGATCTATTCTTGCAGTTGAATGGATCTATTCTGCTGATTGAAAAAGTTCGTAAAATACACTCTGAATTGCCCAGACAAACTTTAAAAAAAAAGTTTGAAAACATTCTAAACAACAACCCAGGCTTCGAGTCTCTGTGCCGGATTAACAGTTTTATTAATGGTACAGGTAGAACTTTGCCTGGGACAATATCTGCCAATACAGCACCCATGTTTAAGTATTGCCCTGTGACATCGGTGGACGTAGAACGATCTTTCTCAAATTACAAAACTATTTTAAATGATAAAAGACATAATCTTACGACTGAACACAGAACAATATATTATAGTAAACTTCTATAAAAACAAGAGAGTGCTAAAAGCATTAAATTTGTGACTTTTCGTCCCTTTGTTTCTTAATAAAAACATAATTATCCAATTTTTTTCTTTTATTTTATGTTGCATATTTTCACATTTTACTTGCATATTCTAAGCATTTTACATGCATATTTGCATGCATATTTCAGCCTTTTTATGTTGCATATAATCCGGTCTCTAGTTATTACACTCCACACATTCTCAGCGGGAGATAACAGCTGTAACGGGTGTTTCGAAGTCACTCGTCAACAGAATTAAAATAAAAACGGATCTAAACACGCCCCTGGAGGCGAACCATGCAAAAAAATGTGACCAGGAAAAGACTCACCACTCACCGTACTGATAGAAAAATTAGAGATATCTGCACTGAGATTCGTAAAGAGAGTGTGGCTTGATGAGGGAATGGAGTTTCGAAAAGAACAGTCTAAAAGCGGTTGACTCAAGTAAATCTGGTCGGTCGTCGTCCTATCGAAGAAAATGCTGCTTGCCGCGGCCATGAAAAAAAAGCGACTGCTATGGGCCAAACAACACCGGCATATGAATGTTGCGGACAGAAGTCGAGTAAAGATCCTTTTTTTTAATAGTCGACAATGATTTTATTCCATATTTGTAATATTTTACAAGTATGCTTCTCCGATTAATCGACCTTCCAGATTTTAACCCCCAAAAGCTCGTTGGTCCGACGACGCCTTGGTGAGCAGTTACATCCAGATTGCCTTTTAGAGAGGGTTAAACAGCCGGTTAGTGGTATGGTGTGGTCTATTAGGGTATGGGGCGCCTTTGCATCGTCGAGAGAACCATGAGGCTGGATCAATACATGCGTATCCCAGAAACTCGATTGGTCCCACAGCTCAAGGAATGGTTCTGTGACAAAAAAATGGATTTTTATGTACGATTCGGCTCTGTGCCACAAGCAAAAAGTGTTACGACATTCCTGGCCGAAAAAAATATAGCTGTTTTAACCTGGGTGGGAAACTCACCACACATGAACCCCATAGAGAACATCTGGGAGCTTACCAAACGGGCGACGGCCGAAGAAGTGATTACAGTCATAATTGAAACTCTTATCAGAGAATAGTATCACAACACCCAACTGCAACAAAATGCAAAATGTTGCATAGAGAGCATGCCTCGACGCATAGAAGCTGTAATTGCAGCGAAGGGCGGTATCACTAAATATTAAAATTATGTATACAATAATGAACAAATTGTTTTTACGAAAAAAAAAAAGAAATTATTTCGCCTACGTCAATTGTTGTTTTTATAATCTTTATAACGCAATCCTTTAAATATAAATTACTTACGAGACCTAGAATCAATTATCTGCTCAAAAAATCAAGTTAAACTTTAAAATACTCAAATATGAGAAGTGTCCCTAATAATTTGGCAACCCACTGTATATGTTACATTTCCAAATTATGCAAATGAACATGACCGTAAAACGAGAATTCTGTTTCGTAACATTTTTTGTCGAAGAAAATGAATTCAAATTCGTATGCACGTTGCCTGTTAGTAGAACAGGCAGCGTGCATCAAATTTAACCGTTTCAACCAATTTAAATGCAACAAAGTGAGAAATGTGTAAATTATTCAAATCTATATATTCGATCCAGACCAGACGTATGTTCTCAATTGATCATCATGCGACCTACGAATAGTCTCAAGCCCAGGCGGACTGAATGATCAAACAATCAAAGTAGAGAAAAAAACACTTTATATTTGTTGATATTACATATAAGCGCAACTGTTTATTTTATTAGCAGCTCCTACACATTAAAAACTCCGATTATTCCATCGATTCAGTGTTTATGACGGTTAAATTGTGCGCGCACATCTAAGTATCTATTTGATGTGGGTGCACACCTGCTAACTTTCACACGTCTCAAGCTGGCTGTACTATCACGTCCGAAATGCATTGCATTTGAACTACTCCACAGACAAATTTGGAAACTGATGAAAATAAAAACAAAATAAAACAAAGGCGAGCTTCTTTTACTAAATCGGACATTGGTTGACGCCTCTCATCCTCTTATATGGGGAAAAAAGTGAAAATGGTTTCATTAAATTATAAAAAAAAAACACACAACACATACATAGATCTTTTTTTGCATCGGCTAGCAATTTTTGCTAGACTATGCAGACTATGGTCTTTGCTTCAAATTACGTAACAGCAGCGACTTGAAAATGAAAGTGAAAATTCTTTCACTCTTTTTATGAAAATTATTGTTATTATGATATATGGTACAGCCAGATTAGTCATTTCCATGTGATGAATGCGTGCATTAAACAAGATTGTTTCAACTCGATAATCACTCAAACAAATTAATTCAGCACTTAGTTTGAGGGAAAAATCCATACAATTCAATGTGTTACCGCTAAGTGGAAAGATGATGTTAATTTTCTATTTAAAATTAGCGAAATTCTTTAGAAATCATGAATTATGATGTAAAATTGATTGGATGGTTGTGTTATATGCAGAAATGGATTGGTAGTCATAGCATTGGATAACACCATTTCCGGACTTATACAAACTACATACATATGTACATATGTATAGTGTTGGAAAAAAAAGTCGCTCAAATCATTTTATTCGCCTTTTCGCCGAAATTCTTGGAAGTAGAGTTTCAATGTTTTAATGGCTCAGTGCTCAGACAATAACAAATTATGTGTATCATTTCTAGCAATGGTGAAAACTTTTTAAAGAAATGAATTCAGTTGGTGAAAATAGCGTAATAAGCAAGAAAGTGCATTTTAATTGACAAAATGGGAAAAAATCGTGCAGAAACAAAAGCAATATTTTGATTGGTGCGATAAAATCGAATTACATGCGAAATATAGACATTTCTCAGCGTCCTGTGCAATAGTACTTTAAAGAAGTTGCGGGAAATGGGCACCGCCGAGCGGGAAAAAGCTGTGAACGGTCAAGAAAAACTACTCCGGAAGTAGATCGCTTCGCGGTCGGAACCGCTTCAAAGCTTTTCTGACATTAGGACCGATCGATTTCTAGCAATGGGTGAACAAGCCTCATCAAGTTTGGTAAGAAAAAGGCTTGTGGAAACTGGCTTACGTGCATTGAAATCAATCCATAACCCAGACTTTCCGTTAAGAATCAGGCTGAAAACGTTTGCTATGCTCAGGAGCAGGGCCGTCGAGAAAAAACCCGGGCCCGGGACTCAACTTTTATGGGGCCCCATAAGGAATAATGGCAACGCCAAATGAAATCGCTCTGAAAAACTTGTATTGTATTATCGCCACGGTCAATTTCATATCAGTCTCTAGAGTGCCAGGGTTACTAATATAAGAAAAATCTATAATATGTATTAAGAAAAATTTTGATTTCATAAATACCATATTGTAGTTAATACTATATATGAAAAAGTGTAACTTTTATAGCGACGACACAATGGGTAGTGAATCGAAAAAATATAATTTACCAGTCATCATCATCGTGGCGCAACAGCCCGACGTCGGGCCTTGGCTGCCTGGATCATTGTCCTCCAATTATCTCGGTCACGTGACCGCGTCCTCCAATTTTGGGAGCCCAGCAGCTGCGCGGCGTCCACACCTACTGAGCTCTCCCAACGAGATCTCGGTCGTCCTCGCAGTCTCGCTCCGTCGACTCGTTCTGCATTCATTACTCTCTTAGGCATGCGATCATCGTCCATTCTTTGTACATGCCCTGCCCATTGAAGTCGTTGTAGTTTGACGATTTTCGAGACTTGCAGCTCATCGTACATTTCATACAACTCATGGTTGTACCGGATGCGCCATCCATCTCGATCGCAAACAGCCCCGAAAATTCGCCGTAGAACCTTACGTTCGAAAGTGTCTAGCATGTTTTCGAAGGCTTGAGTTAGGGTCCATGCTTCGCAGCCATAGCATAGCACTGGTCGTATAATGGTTTTGTACACGCGGAGCTTCGTCTTTCTGTGCACATGTTTCGATTTCATTATGGGGAGAACCGAGAAAAAAGTCTTATTAGCTAACTGTATCCGTCGCTTGATTTCGTCAGTTTCGTTGGCGTCCCTTGACAGGTTGCAACCCAGGTAGATGAAGTTGTTCACGAACTCGATGTTGAGGTCCCCCACGTTGATGCTCGGTTGTGCAGGTGTCCTTGTCACCGATTGCAGCATTATTTTAGTTTTACCCTCGTTAATACGTAATCCAACTTCCTTTGCAGCGGTATCGAGCGTATGCAGAAGTTCTTCTGCGTCAGCCAATCTTCGGGACATGATGTTGATGTCGTCGGCGTATGCTGCTAATTGTGTCGACTTGATGAGCAGCGTCTTGCTGTTGTCCATATTCATGGCCCGAATAACGTATTCCAGTGCTAGGTTGAAGAGCGTCCGTGCCAGTCCATCGCCCTGTTTCAAACCAGTGCGTGTTTCAAATAGATCAGTAAGTCTATTCTGGATCCTGACTTGTGAGACGGAGTTGGTCATCGTCATCTTTGTCAGTCGCACTAATTTTGCTGGTATACCAAATTGCAGCATGATGTTGTACAGTACTCCACGATCGATACTGTCGTATGCCTGCTTGAAAACAAAGATTTGGTATACGTTTACGTTGTATTCCCAGCACCTCTGGAGTATCAGTTTGACTGAGAAGAGCTGATCGGTTGTGGAGCGACCAGGTCTGAAACCGCTTTGATATTCGCCAATGACTCGTTCTGCGTACGGTTTTATTCTATTTTCCAGAATTTTCGTCAAAATTTTATAGGACGTACAAACTAGTGAGATGCCCCTGTAATTCTCACACCGCAATTTATCTCCCTTTTTATGGATTGGACAGATGATGCTTTTGCGCCAATCGTCTGGGATCTCCTCGTTCTCCCATACTCGCAGGAGTAATTGATGTATGGCATCAACTAGACTCGTTCCACCGAATCTTAGCAGTTCAGCTGGGATCTCGTCAGCGCCCGGCGCTTTATTTCGTTTTAGTGACCGCAACGCGAGATCTACTTCCTCTACTGTCGGGGGTTGAATGGGTGGGCCTAGATCAACAATATCGTCGAGAGCTTCCTGTGTGGGGATGTTAGATGGTCGGTTTAGAAGCTCTTCAAAATAAGAGGCCCATCGTTTGTTGATACCATCGGTGTCGCTGATGATGTTTCCATCCTTGTCCTTACAAAGGCTAGTCCTGGGTTGGTAGCCGTTCTTAATTGTATTTACTAGTTTGTACGCTTGTCTGGTGTTCCTATTAGCTAAGTTTTCGTTTATGTTCAGCAACTGCTCGTCAAAGTATTTACGTTTCTTACGTCTAATTATTCTATTCGATATTCGCCGTAGCTCGTCATATTTTTCTCTTCTGGCTCTGGTTCCTGGCGGGAAATTCGGTGAAGATCGATTGCCTACCGTGTGCATTGCAGGATCGAATGAAATATTTTTTTTAATATGGATGGGATAAATTTAACAGTTGAGTGAGTTTTTGATTCACCAAGTGTAAATACCATAAACATTTTGATTACATTCATATTTGGCTATGTGAGGAAATATGTATCTAATCAGAAAACATATTTATGTGGGATATGACATTTCGTTCCACATTAAGAGCGAATGTGGAGCGAGCCTATATATCACGTAATGTGCACAATGTGTTTAGAAAGGCTCAGTGGCTGATCAGTTGGTGAATGAGGCTTCCACACGGGGGTCCCTGGTTCGGTCCTCCATTTAGATTTCTTCTTTTTTGACGTGACAACATATATGGGGAGTGTGTCGAGAAAGCTTGGGCCGGAAGTGGAGTTGAAAACGAATTGAATTGGACGCGCTTTAAACCCTATGGTGTTGAGATGAATGGATTCTTGGACATGAAGTGAAATCTAGGAAATACGGTTGTCGTCTGAATAGGGGTGATGAGTCCAATGTAATGGAATGATGTTGTAGGCGCTGTTAACCCTATGTTGTCGAGATGCACTTATACTTTTAAGATGTACTTAGACTTTTAACCCTATGGTGTTGAGATAAACACATCCTTAAACATGAAGTGAAATCTAGGAAATACGGGTGTCATTTGAATTGGGATGATGAGGCCTGTGCAATGCAGTGAGGTTGTAGGCGTTGTTAACCCTATGGCGTTGAGATGAACACATTTTTGGATATGAAGTGAAATCTAAGAAATACGGGTGTCGTATGAATTGGGGTGATGAGGCCAATGCTCTGCGGTATTGTTGAACGCGCTTTTAACCCTATGGTGTTGAGATGAATACATTCTTGTACATGAAATGAGATCTAGGAAATACGGGTGTCGTCTGAATGGGGGTGACGAAGCCAATGCAATGGAATGATGTAGGCGCTATTAACCCTATGCTGTGGAGATTAACACATTCTTAGACATGAAGTGGTATCTGGGAATACGAATGTCGTTTGAGCCGGGGTGATGAGGCCAGTGCTCTGGAGTGGTGTTGAAGGCGCTGCGCGTGGTTTTTTTTAACACTTTATTTGAATAATTTATGGTTTGTGAAAAATTTGTAACTGTATGGACATAAAACATGATTCAAAACCCGATTCAACCGAACCAAATGGAGAGGCGAACTTGCGGATAACGAAATTGTGTGCGTGTACATGTGGGAAGCAAGGGAAGACAATGAGGTGGTTTGCGACCCCAAAATTCTACCACGTGCAGTAAAACACCCCCCAGAGGCTTAAGCATTTAATTCTAGCATTGATTTGAAAGCTAAAATGTGTCAATGTGTTATAGAATTCGTTCTTAATAGCTCAAATAACTGTTAGCAGTTCTTACAAGATATAAATGAATTTTGTCAACTCTTCGCAACGTTAAGTTGGTGTTTTGATTCATTTTAACTTGATAGATGGATTTTTCTCTTTCCATTAAAATCAATTACGGAATAGATAGTGTAGTGTAGGTGAATCTACCTAAATTATTGACGTTCGGGCAGAGATAATCAAAAATAATTGGACTCAACTTCATATCACTTTTGACTTTTACTGGATCATCCGTTATTAACGTGTTTCCTTTTCCTGTTTTCATTTCAGATTATCCGCAAAGATCGCACACTCTACGTACAAACCACCAATTGTGTCGAAGAAAAAGAATGGTTCGATCTACTTAGTAAGATCTGTCAAAGTAACGCTCAACGTTTGGAATGTTTCCATCCATGTGCATTTATCAATGGTGTGTGGAGCTGTTGCAATTCGAATGATGGCAATGCGCCCGGCTGCCGACAAGTCTCGAATAAACCTTTCCAAATGGAATTGGCAACCGCCTTGGATCCATCACGTGACTTACAACGATTACATACGCTCATCATGAATCATCGCATGTCGCTGGAAAATAAATATGCCGACGACCCAGTGTGTTATGAACTTTTACAGGCAGCCTACGAACTTGAAGAGATCCATTGCAAGCACAAACAACAAACACTTCTCGAGACAAGATATGGTAGTCGAATGGCGCCAATTGGTGAGGATAATTATTTAAACATAATGCGACAGCAACATCACCAACAACAGCAGCAGCAACAACATCAGCTGCAACAACAACAGCAGCAGCAGCAGCAACAATCGCTCCATCACCACCAATATCAACAGCATAATCAATTCTTCCACCATCAGCATCAACTTCATCATCAGCAGCAATTGGTCCATCAAATTCGTCAGTAACCTATGCCGCAAATTCGTCAGTAACCTATGCCGTATGAATTCTCAATTGGTAACGGGGTAACGGATGCTATTTTGTAGACTTGGTTAAGACGATCCTCTCGTGCAGCATACACAAACACAAAATATTCCAATGATTATCATAAAATGGTTTTAAATCATTGCCAATAAGAAACAAAAGCAGTAACTACAAGTACTCAATTGTAGCAAGAAAACTGCAAAGACTATTTCTTTAAGTTATATTAAATTAGGGAAACAAACGATACATTTGACAGTGTTGTTGCTTGCTAACAAGTAACTTATTGTATTGATGAAATGCGAACATTCTTCGTATTGGCATAGGAAGTAGTATCCCAGTGCATTTCAGAAAGCCAATCCAATTCTCTAGACAATTTCCCATCTAGTCCTGACGATATCAGTGAGGTATTTAGGATACCAATTCGTAAATTGAAAGCCTTGTTCCCTAGATCACGACCGAAGGAGTTTTCAATTTCGATCAATACTT
Organism: Chloromyia formosa; assembly: GCA_964017055.1. NCBI lineage: Eukaryota > Metazoa > Arthropoda > Insecta > Diptera > Stratiomyidae > Chloromyia > Chloromyia formosa. The sequence goes on from OZ024814.1 coordinate 129,744,868, forward strand.
GAAACACTGACGATGATGGATTTCATAGTTGAAATCAATGTTTCTGTGTAGTCAGAACATGCGTGGGTATCAGAATTAAAAAGAACAACAAACAAATGAACAAGATAGAGTTGTTGAATTCTATCGATTGAAAACACCAATTGAAAAAAAAACTAACGTCAATTACATTCCATTAATGTTTTTTATTTAATTTGTAAATATTTTCTTATATTATTGAAAATTGTTGAAAATGAAATTGAAATGAATGAAATTCTTCTAAATATTTATAAAATTGTAAACTTAAATGTGTAAGAAATTTTTGGATGTCGTCATTCTAGGACTCGGCCAAGCCAGATGAATGTTCGAAATGACGGACTCATTTGGACACGCGAGAAGCAAAGTCCTTTTTTTTGAGGGTTTTGTTAATGCAATGAACGTCACTGACGACGGCATTCTAAGTCCAAGTCAAAACATTGAGTTATTGCTTTGTTTTTGACTGATTTCAGTTTTTTCATCATCTGTCTCTTTTGTAAGTAAATGAGATCTTAAATTTGGAATCATGAGATGCTTAAAGGTCGACACACACAGAGCCAAAAGTGTTTTTTTATGTTTTGTGTTGCCACTGTTAAATAGCAACAAAGAAATCGTTTTGCATGTTAGCGGCCATTTATGCAGAACTTTTGCAATTCAATTGTCGGTGCGTGAAACTAAATAAGTGAAAATTGAGTTCGTCGCCAAATTTGATTTTGAAAATGACAGAACATTGACCTGACTCGCGATGGCTCGGCTCTGTCGGATCATTGGATCAGACCCGTGCTGATCCGAGTCCAAATGCACGCATGTGTGTGCCGGATCTTTAACTCTATACGTGGTCCTAGGCATACAAAAAAAAATAATGAATGGTCCAAACGCATGAACCATGACGCATGACCAGCGTTAGACGACAATGCAAATATTTACAGAACTACGCCTGGAGCATAAACTTTGCGTTTTTTTCCCAATTCGCATTAAGCGTTTTCAACCACAAATCTGCTCTTAGCATTTTCCGCGTAACATTCAATCCAAAGTACCACATCTGGTTTGGAGCTGACATTATTTTTTGTTAAGGCAGTATTTTGAGTATTTTTTCTCAAAATCGTTCTTTTCAAATTCCTTCAATTTTAGAATTCGTTTTGGATTTTGTTGTTTATGACTGGACAAAGACAATCACACTAAAATGGTATTAAACGGTTTTCATTCTCCTCCTTTGTTCACTCAATCATATGAAGAAATTATTTAAATGCAACATTCTTCGTTGCTGAAATGTAGAGATTAAAATATATAATTAAGCGAAAACTCCAGAAATGGAGATGGAGTCAGCTAAAAGCTACGCATCCATTCCAAATACGAAAACACAAAAAAAAAAGTTGATGAAGAAAAGCAATGTACAATCTCCGATAGGATAAATATTATCAGATTAGATGCTGGTGAATAGTTTAGATAGATAAAACGAAGCATGTATGAGGCCGGTCTTTACAGTACAATTATTTCCATTGAGAAGGTAAAAAGGATAAAATATTAGCTTTGAAGCGCAGACAAACAGTCATAAACACAAAATTAGGGACTAGAACAGAAATAACAATACATAAAAATTAAATCTCCCAACACAATGAGCGAGTCTGCAGATTAAAAACCACAAAATTAGAAGCAGTTAGAAGGTGATGGAGGGAATTGAAAATGTTTGAAATGTGGTGTTTTTTGTGGTATGTATTTTAAATCGTCAATGAATCTGGCTAAAATTGCAGTAAACAGAAGGAGTTTTTTCCATATTTTTATCTTACATTCAATATACATACATACGTTAGTTCCATATGGGGCCAATACATAAACTATATGAGGGTTGTTTGATAAGTATCCGACTTTAGAAAGAAAACAAAATAATTTCGAATTTTCATTTTTCAACATAGTTTCCTTTTAGCTCGATAGTCCAGCGTTATTCCAACATTTTAAAATCATGGAAAAAAAACAATTTGCGGAACTCCTCAAAATAGGCCAATGTTCAGGAGATGTCCTCCAAGCCATTTAAATTAGAAATACATAAAATTACATTTAAATTAGAATACATAAAAATCGCAAGGGGTCAAACTGGAGAATAAGGTGAATAGGGTAGCAATTTGTAGCGTACGATTTGAACGAATGAGCTGGTGCATTTTCATGGTGTGTCCTTTCTTAACAGGGGCCGTTTTTTCTTCAATTCAGTGTCAAATCGGGTTCAATAAGCCAGCATTGTAATGCCCTGTGATGGTTTGTCCTTTCTCCAAATAACCCATAAAAATAATCCCTCGCGTACTGTTTTTGCCTTCTTTGGAGTAGGTATTGGGTAAACCCCGCTGTTTCGACTGCTCCTTCTCTGGTGTATAGTGGTGAATCCAAGTTTCGTGAACAGCGACCAAACACCGAGGAAACTCACGCCTCGAAGTTGTTAGGCGATTTCGTTTTTGTTCATTTGTGAGCAAATACGGCAGCCATCTTGCGGAAGGCTTTCTCATGCCCAATTCATCGTGCAATATTTTTTGGACGCAATCATTTGATATGCTTGCGATGTCAACTATCTGTCCAAACTTCATTTGTAGGCCTCCTAATAAGATATCATGGATTTTGTGGATCATATCCTCAGTAGTCACTTATCGGACGATTTGGGCAATCTTCATCAAAAACGGATGTTCGGCCTCGCTTAAATGCATTTAGCCAATTTTTGATGGTTGCAATCGAAGAGACATGGTCTTTATAAATGACTTGTAATCTTACTTCAAGTTGCTCACATGTATTTTCCTCCAAAAAATGGAAACGAATCACTGACCAATTTTGATCTGTTTCCATAATTTCGGGAAAGCACTTGGCAACTTTAAACCGCTAAAAAAAGAAACTAACAAATTAATATATTTGAAATTTTAACATTCGGGCTCAAATGCGATAGTGTTAAAAGGTGATTCCACCAGTGGTCAATATCGGTTACTTATCAAACAACCTTCGTAGCACAAAAGTTTTACACCTAACGGAATAATTTCTGGTTAACCGAGCTAGTCGATGGGGACACCAACTCAAAAACTCGAATAATACGGAATACCACTAAAATTTCCGCTTTATATATACGCTTTTATAAGCTAGTATATTAAAAGAGCTATCAATACGATTTATTCATGTTTATTCACAAGCAATGCTCATGTGAAAATTCATTGTTTGTGGTTTTATTGGGAATTTACAGACTGCATAAATTATGTAGGAACAAAAATTTTTCTGTCTCTTTCTAGCTGCTATTTCACGTCATATTTTATGAAGTAGAACATCAGCTTCATTTGCTTCTGGCTGTTGTTAAACATATACATAGTAGTGATTTTTCCAATGCAACCAATCCCTCTTCATTCGAAACATCATCGTCGATTCCTATCTACAATAAATTCTCCTAAAAACATCTGGTTTATGTTAGCTCGGATAATGCGGAACTCGGATAACCGGGACTCTACTGTATTCCATGAAGCCACGAAAGAAGCGTACAGATCATGATTGTTTCTCAGGCTTTGAGAGGTCATACGTTATACCACTCACTGGCTGGGCAAGTTGGCTAACAAAAGTAGGGTTATGATTTTTTGCTTGCCTTTTGCGGATGTTCTCTTCCAAAAGCCTTTCACTTCTGACTATGATCTTTGTAAGCAGAAACACTGCAACATTTCAATAGGAGAAATTTTTGTAAATTCAATTCACAATTCCCACCTAAGGCCGTTTCCTCACTTGTCGTTATGGTAGCGGTGCGGGATCGTTATGCTCGGTATATGCGGTACCGAAAGCTTACCGTGCGCCTTTATTTCAATGCGTGTTTCCTGATTTGTCTCGGTATTCGCGGGTGCGGGGAGGGATCGTTTCGTTTTACCGCGTCGCGGGATGAACATCCAGTGGCCACTCAGTATTGACAGAGATAACGTCGCGCAGAAAATTTAAAACATGGCAGAAATGGCGAGGACGTGAGCGATACTGAGCAATGAAAGCCGAAAATATACCGCCTGGTGCGTAAATGAAAGCAGTGCGGAATAGTTTTGGTATACAAAGCGTAGTTTCCCGCGCCGCTGCCCCGTACCGACAAGTAAGGAAAGGCCCTAAGTGTTACTCTCTCTGTCACTTCTACGACACAACTGCATTCCTCAGTTACAGCACAAATTTATATACATTAGTAGCATATATCTGTGTCTACTCGTACCTGTGGTGTATTTGTCAATATTATACAAACGTACATACTTCCCATGAAATGAATTTCACAAAAATACAATAGAATCGAAAAAATAGTTTTTGGGGTTTTCCGTGTTACATTTCAATTGAATTTGAAATCCAATGATTTGACTCGAATAAGTTTTTTTTTATACAAAAAAAAATATATTTTCTAAAAAGAACTAATATTAAAAACAAGAAGCTTAGTGTTTAGGAAAATTCTTAAAAAGCCCTAGCCTTAAGGTAGTCTAAGTGAAACACGGTAATTTTTACAGAATACAAAATTCATAAAAGAATCCCCCCCCCCCCCCCCCGCAAATAGTATAATTTGTGTTTGGTCACAAATAAATAAAATAACATCCAAATAAAGCAACAGAAACTAATGATTTTTTTTTCAAATCATTGTCAAAAAAAAAACAAATAGATATACATATAAGTATGTATCTATTTACCTTACAAGGGGGAAAACACAAAACGAAAGCAATTAAAAAAACTATTCTGACAAAAATATACATTTACGTTCACTTATTATGAATATGTAATTATAATCATAATTGACCGTCAATATCGGAATTTAGCAATAATTTTTAGTTTTTTATTTGTTTTGTTCGTAAAACAAACTTCCCGTGTCTCTGTTAATTTCTAAGAAAGTAAAAAATAAAAAATAAAAATAAAAAAAATATATATTTATATATATATATATCTATAAGTATACATTTTTTTAAACTATTACAGCGATGGATGAAAAAAGCTCTGTTTTTTCTCCGAGTTACTCTTAACAATATGTTCATTGTTTTAAATGTATATATAAATATTTATATGTATTGAATTTCGTTTAGTTTTTAATTAAATGTAAAATGTGAATCGATAGGATATGTTTTGTTAATTATTATATTTTAGTGTTTATATATAAAAGCATTTTTGTATGAAACATAGTTGCATTGTAAATAACCTCTTATTTCGTTCTATTATTATGTTTGTATTTTATTTTCATTATATTTTGGTTAAATTTTCACTGGACCTTCTTTTTATGTTTATTCTTTTTTGTACATTATACTTGCAGTTTGTATTTTATTTATGTTCGATTTAAGATTATATGAATACGAAATATATATTTTTTGTACTGTATTTAATTTTTTTTTGTCTGACTATGCCTAATGTAAATTATAAGCATTAGAGAAGAGAATAAGAACAAAATGGATTTCAAAATCAAATCACATTTGTTTGTTTTTTTTACCATCATTTTTATATCCTTCACAAATGTGATAGGGTATATTAATTTTGGCATGCAACGCACAGAAGGAAGCATCTCCGACCATATAAACTATACGAGAGTACTATCGTGATAGTTCACCTCGATAGTCTGTCATCATGATAGTGTTCAGTCTACACGCTTTATAGCGATAGTATAGCGACAGTAGCGATATGCATCGGTGAGGGCTGGTCAAAATACGTAGTTCAAATGTGTCACAAAGTGAGTTTGGAAGTTTCGGTCTTCTGCTCCCATTTGAAAAAAAAACTGCAGCTGAGACTCATCGAATGCTGTCAGATACTTACGGTGAGGTTGCCCTGAGTGACAGAACATGTCGTGAGTGGTTTCAACGTTTTAAAAGTGGCGATTTCAATGTCGAGGACAAGCATGGTGGTGGGAGAGAAAAAAATTTCAAAGACGACGAATTGGAAGCACTGGGTTCCGTACGAGTTAAAACCGGAAGATATTGAACGGCGATTATTTGCATGCGAACAACTGCTTCAAAGGCAGAATCGGAAGGGATTTCCACATCGCATCGTAACCGGCGACGAAAAATGGATCGGGTCCAAGCGCAGAAAGTCATGGGGAATGCCCGGACATGCCTCAACGTCGACGGTAAAACCGAATATTCACGGCGCCAGGGTTATGCTTTGCATTTGGTGGGACCAGCTCGGTGTGATATACTACGAGCTACTGAAACCGAATGAAAATATCACTGGAGATCGGTACCGAACGCAATTGATGCGTTTAAATCGAGCATCAAAGGAAAAACGACCACAGTACCAAGAGGGACACGACAAAGTCATCCTCCAGCATGACAATGCTCGGCCACACGTCGCAAAAGTGGTCAAGACATGCATACATACTTGGAAACCCTGAAATGGGAAATCTTGCCCCACCCGCCGTACTCTCCAGACATCGCTCCTTCCGACTACCATCTGTTTCGTTCCATGGCGCACGGCCTGGCTGATCAGAATTTTCGTTCGTACGAGGAAGTCGAAAAATGGATCCAATCATGGATCGCGTCGAAAGACGACTCCTTTTTCCGAGATGGAATCCGAAAATTGCCGGAGAGATGGGCGAAAGGTATCGCTAGCGATGAACAGTACTTTGAATAATACATACGTAAGTACTTTTTGACAATTAAGCTTTTAATTCCAGGAAAAAACGGCGCAAGCAAAGTTGTACACCCAATACAACGAAATATTGCAAATCCCCGATCCATGCAAGTTCCCCATTCAATAGACTTTGTATGTGACTGTCGCGTAATGATAGTATTTGTGATAGTTGCTGTCATGACAGTAACTATCATATGAACTATCCTCGTGAAAATGAGGCTATAGTCTCGAAAGTTTCGATAGGCCAATATTTATTCGAATAACTATCTGGGCTATCGACCGATAGTTTTTCGAATAACCATCGATAGTAAAAAACTATCAAATAACTATCGGTCGATTGTAAACGATAGTATTATTAGTAGAAACTATCGAATAACATGTAACTGATAGTTATTCAATAGTGTCCATCACTACTTTGAACTTGCAAATTTGACAAAAGTTACCCCCGTGTGTTGGCTTTCCAACGGTATATTTCTTTGATACATTTGGATTTGAAAATTTTCGAATAATACAATACATTAAAAGAAAAAACATGGTCTGGAGATGAAACAAATATACTTTAACCTCGGCTTAACAGGTAATCCACACAACGAATGTAAAATAGGAAAAAAAGTATACTTTTAAAATTTGGCACAATTGATGTGGGGAGTCTGTAACGGACGGTTTGGTGGGCATCCGAAGAAGCCCATGGGGATGGAGCCTAAGGGTGCATGGTGACCGCGAAGGTCGGGCAGTGCCATTTGGCGAAGAAAGATTCATAGGCCTGGGGAAGACAACACAAACAGGGGAGGTAAAAATGGGGAATGAAAAAAATAGTCGATAAGGATGGAATGGTTGGCGGACGGATCAGGCGCCCACGCGGTCGAATCTGGGTCCGGGAGTAATGAGACCCTCGGCCTCTGGTTTCGTACCACCAACAGGTCATTTAATCATCAGGTGCTGCCATAGACCTACCGGTGGAAGCAGCACTACCAGACCATAATATAGTTTATTACAGGTGGTTCATTACAGTTATACCATAGTCTCGAGCCAACCATGATGACAAGTCACAATAGAACGGTCTAGCAGCAGATTCTCGAGACATCTGCAGTCTTGGGAACCAAGTCACAATAGAACGGTCTTGCAGCAGAGTCTCGAACCACCTAAATTATTCTGGAATCCAAGATCACCTATATAAAGCCAGGGTCATCAAGAGCAAATGAGTCAGTTGAAAGTCGATCGTTATAAAGTTCAGTATCCGCTCGGAAGCGGAAAGGAGGACAATCGTTATGCGCCGGTAACGAATAGTTAGCGCTAGTTTATCGTTGGATGTTGGTTACGCGTGTGTCTAGTTCCAATCGAAGTGTTTTCATTATTCAGCATAAGAATATCTAACGAAACATTACAACTCTAGCGTTCGCCTGTGAGGCTATTTGTGTAACAAAGCCATTTTTCTCATGTTTAAAACAATACTTTTTATTGAACTTATTAGTCAAAATTGATCGCACAGTGTGTGTGACTATCGTTGACGATTTTTTTTTTGACGGTTCCATATAATTTTGATCGTCAGATAATTTTGTGGCGATCCATCGTCAGATCGATCTGACGATGGATCGCACCGTCTATGGCGGGTCTAACACAACCAAAGAAAATCATTTTCGAAAGGAACACGCCAATTTCAAAAATCTAATTTGCAAAATTGACCAAAAACATATTGTTGTATGTACGAAGTCCGTCTCTCTTACAACACACACTGTACTAAGCTCCATCATAATCTCGAATGATCGATGACAAGTACCAACTAAATGGGCACTATAGCGGATTCTTGAACCTCCTTCTGTGGAAACCCGAGACTAGAACATCTCGAGCCGTCTAGAATCTTCGCTAACTGGTAGATACATGGGTTAGCAGCTATTTTATATAAAGGGAGATGTCACCAAGAACGAGAAGAAGTAATAATAATCGACCCTCAGTCGCAGTCGGATCGTTATAAAGTATCCGCTCGGAAGCGGAAAGGGGATAGTCGTTATCCGCCGTTAACAGATAGTTCGAGCTAGTTTGACGTTGGTTGTTAGTTACGCGCGTGTAGTTCGTTTTGTAAATAAAGTGTGTGTGTTTTTCAATCGAAGTGTTTTCATTATTCAGCACAAAAATATCTAACGAACCTGGTTTCGCTCATCGGAGGAAACATTACAATATTTTAGCTTAAAAAAGTTGTTAATTGCTATACAGGGGCTGGAAGGTATCAACATTAACTATTAATTTATGTATTAATGTTCTTGCAAATGTACAAGTGCGAATCATTTTCAATTTAAATTGGAATTGTTTGTGACACTTGGTTTCATTCTGCACACCAACTTAGTATGCGTCTGTAGCTTAGCTCGGTAACGCACCGGGGATTTTTTGCTACTCGAAACACGGTCTCTGCGGTTCGCGCCCCGCAACGGGACCAACTATTTTTTATTCTCAAATTCCCTCTGAATTAATTTCTCCGAGCTTAGTGGTTTCGTATGGATAGTAGCACTCATCAGGTCTTGCATCTTTGCAGCTATCCATGTGCAAGACGACCACGAAAGTGTGAGAATTCGGTTTGTATAAGCCGTGAAGGCGTGATTTTACTTGAAAGCTCGACCGTGGAGGTCTAGATGGTGTGAAGCACTTATATTAACTCACTAGAGATACGAAACCACTAAGCTCGGAGAAATTAATTCAGAGGGAATTTGAGAATAAAAAATAGTTGGTCCCGTTGCGGGGCGCGAACCGCAGAGACCGTGTTTCGAGTAGCAAAAAATGCCCGGTGCGTTACCGAGCTAAGCTACAGACGCATACTAAGTTGGTGTGCAGAATGAAACCAAGTGTCACAAACAATTCCAAATTAACTATTAAATCAAAAAAAATTAACCCTAGCCTAAAAATGGCCCGAAAAAGGCAATGCCTTATAGGTACACAACTTCGTCTACCTGGGTAGCATTCTTGCGGAAAATGGTGGTACGGAGCAGGACATCGCTCGCTTTAACTGCATTGTTTTACATGCCATGGAATGAAACACCATTTCCAATTATGTGAGTCCGACAAAGAGGGGTACATGGTATCGATCTATGGCAAAAGAGTGTAAGGCGCTGGGTAAGTCGTTTTGGGGAGTTGCGCCGCATTGCCCAGATCAGAGTACGATGGCGCGCAGGAGGCGTTATGCCCCACTAGGGATAGAGGCAAATAGTAGTATAGACAACTTAAAAACAAATGGATAAAAATTAAAATGTGTTTGCACTGCACGGCCTAATTACCGATGAACATCATCACTCTTTTTGGGTCATTTTCCAAAAAATTATTCGAATAGAAAATCGACCGTTAGCTTCCGTTTCAACTACCATCTGAATACCCCCAATTCAGCGTTTTCAATCCAGCTATTCAGCTAGTGCAAAAAACCGAATCATGACAGTGTGTCAAACAGCTGGCAAAATTTGGCAAATTGACAGCAGGGCCAGTAACAAGCATATTGTGCATCTAATCGCCGGGTGAAGTTGTTTTAATAAGATGCTCCCGGAGAAATAAACGAAACGGAATCAGTCGATCGTTAGTCTAACATAAAATGGAGTTTGCGGAACTGATTCTCACTCCGAAGGCAGACAACGTTATCTTGCGTGGACCGTTCCGTTCGGTTGTCGAAGGCACCCTTTGCATTACTGGCCACCACTTGATATTGAGCGGTCGCAAGGAAGGAGGCGCAGAGCTATGGGTAGGCAGTGCCATGCTTCGCGTTTACACGATATGTGATTTTCGTTACGTGTTTCATTCAAGCTATTGCATCGAAATATCGATTACATAGAACGCAGGCCGAGCGTAGAAAACAACATCCTCACAGGGGGCGTCATCATTCTCAAATGTAAGGATTTACGGATAATTTCATTGGAGATCCGATCGCCTAGAGAGTACTCGAACGTGGCGACATCAATTGAAAAGTTGCATGCCTTGGAACATGCCACACAACAATATGCATTCTTCTATCGACCTATGTACACGATTCTGGAGGATGGCTTCACTATTTTCAGGTACTATCTAGTTGATGACAACTACTGTCTTTCTAAAAGTATACTTTATGCCAAACAGACCGGAAGTGGAATTCGCTAAGCTATTGGCTGGCGACGATTGGAGGATCACCCATGTAAATAAAGACTTTGAAGTGTGTCCGACCTACGGATCCGTACTTGTTGTGCCTAAGAATATAACAGACGAACAAATCATACAATCAGCTGCATTCCGGGATGGTGGTCGATTTCCGATCTTGAGTTACCGGCACGAAAATGGGGTGAGTATTGTGATAAATGCACAAGTTTGGAAACCATCTGGGGGTAATCTAGATACGGTCTTTACATGTATCCGACGATAAGTGCCCGGACAGTGGTAAAGCCATGCGTGAAAGACAAACGGCAATTGGCAGTTTCCGAGTCATTTGTAATTATTGCCTTCTACGACGAAACTTCCCCCTGAAGCCATTGTTGGATTCCTTGTTGTTCCAGCAACGCCTGCTGGCGTTTACGGTGTTTGGGCCCTTGGCCGTTGCTGATGAAAGGGTCGCTCCGGTGCGTAGAACCGGCTGCCGTGGGAGCATTCATGGATTCCTGAAATCTACCGCTTAGCAAACCAGAAGTTTTGTTTGTTTCTTTAATAGAGGAAAATAACTGGCGAGTGGTATGTAGATCATATCTCACACTGTGTATAACGAAAGGGTAGTTCTTGCAGAATATGTTCCTAGAGCAAGTTTTCTGGAAGTGTCGAAAGCATGTACTTCAGGAAGGGAAGACGCACGGACACCATACCTGACGGGCATATTGACAGGTAGCTTCGCTCTGGTGTACTGAATCCCGAAAACAACCCTAAATCCTAACTTATCTACTTAACGTCACTCATGCTGTAATTCAAGACGAACACCGGTTTTTTTTTTATTTAAAATTAGCAACGACAATTTTTTAATGGGAAAATTTTTATATTTCAAGAAGTTGTATAGCAACCTATCGATATGCGTTAACATTATTTTCACACATTTCAAATTGCCAATCATTCACTACTTTCAGGCAGCCTTACTACGCAGTGCGCAACCACTAACAGGACCAAGTATCAAACGATGCCGGGCGGACGAAGCTATTCTGAATGGTTTGCTAATTCGAAGTACAAAAGGCTTTATAGTTGACACATGGGGTAAAGGTAAATCCAACACAGAAGTGGATCAACATTATTCGCAGTGGCGAAAAGTGAATCGATCAATCGGCAATGTATCGACACCTTCGTCAATATTAGATAGTTTTACAAAATTTATGGAAGGCATGTACGGATGACTTACAAACCAGTGATGAAAGCTAAAAAGACTTGTCTGTTTCCAGCTTGCAATGATATACATTGCTCTACCGACAAATGGCTGTCTAGATTAGAAAATTCCGGTTGGCTGACATTAGTATTAAATTCATTGAATGCTGCCTGCGTTGTCGCTCAATGCTTAGATCAAGAGGGCAGTCCTGTTCTAATTCATGGTGCTAAGGGACTCGACTCTACGCTTATTGTTACATCGTTAGTACAAATTATACTAAACCCGGATTGTCGAACAGTTCGGGGGTAAGTGCAGTACGCTTTATTTTTTACTGGATGTAATAGTGATATCTTGCAGGCTTCAGGCGCTTATAGAGCGTGAATGGATTCAGGCTGGCCATCCGTTTGCAACACGACACCGCTTCTCATGTTATGCACCTTCCCAAAGCAAATCTAAGACGGCGGGAGCATCATTTCTGCTATTTCTCGACTGCATATATCAATTGCACTATCAGTTTCCGTGTAGTTTCGAATTCTGCACTCAATTGCTGATTGACTTATTTGAGCACAGCTACTGCAGTCAATACGGCACATTCCTGTGTGATTCAGAAAAGGAACGTTTCCAGTCACAAGTTCATAAACGCACGACGAGCTTGTGGTCGTATTTGAACAGGCCAGAAATCCTCAACACGCTATTGAATCCACTCTACGATCCCAATCCAAATGTCATATGGCCATCGGTTGCACCAATCAGTATAGAGCTGTGGCGAGGTGAGTAGTGAAATACTTGTGGCTTGTATGTGGATTGTAAATTTGTCTTTATTTTTAGAGTTATACCTTCGTTGGCAAATAGATCAAACAAAAGACAAGGAGATTCTTCGAACGATTAAGGATTTAGTGACCCACGAAAAAGAGTTACGGAGTAAGGTGAGTTTATCTTTAAAATCGTCAAACTCGTTATCCAACTCAATATGAATTATCATGTGTAGGTGATAAAAATGCGAAAGCATTTACTGGATCTTCATAAAGAAGTTAAAAAGTTAAATTTACAAGAACAAGGGGAATCTTCAAAAAAACTAGAAGACACCGGCGACGAAACGATAGACTCCCAACAAGAAAGAACACAACAGCCGACTACATCACAACAGGAATAGAGTTAGACAATTTCTACATGCAATTTTATAAGTGGGAGATAAACTACTTATCGAGATACCAATGCAATTGAGTGAAGACGAACTGTGGCAGAAAATGTAAATAAAAAAGTTCATTCAAATTTAATCGTAATAACAAATGAATCTTCGGCCTTTAACAATTTATTTATCTCACCGTATTCAGTCGAACTTGTTTATTTGATCATTTTCCGATGAGAGTATCGTGCAATGTCGAAAAAAGCATAAATTAAAAGCTAATGAAATCCAATATACAATCATTATTTTTCACTGTCAATTAACATTTGATATTTGCACGCTGCGCCGTTTCAAATTTCAATAAAATTCTTATTTTTACGCTATACATTTATAAAAGGAAAGCTGGTTTTCAATGTTTATGATTAATTTGCCATTTGTCGTTTAAATAGGCATTAGGTGTATGCTAGGTTCTTTTAGGCGGCTATTACACTATAAAAGTTCTTTTACAAATATCCTTTATCAAAGAACTTTTATAATGTAATAGCCGCGTAAGAAAATATTTGCGACATGGACGTTGCTTGTTTCAACTTTTCTTATATGCTTGCACACCTTCCCCCTTTAGTGGCTAATATCATTCATAAAAGTTCTTTTGAAATATCGTTCGTCAAATATATTTGTAAAATAACTTTTATAGTGTAGTAGCCACCTTAGCGGGGCTAAGTTGAAATATGTACAATCGATGCCATTAATTATGGAAAATGATATCGTTCAAATGTCCGCTGCGAAAGCGCTGGCACCAGTGAATACGCTTTACCCAATTTTCCGTGACTCGAGCACACGAATCGGCGATAGAACATGGACGTTGAATAATTTGCACACCTTGTTGAAGCGTGTGTCTCCCCATGATTAAATGGCATAGCCTGCATTCAGGAATCATCATCGCTCCCTGAGCGCTCCTTCCCCTCTTGAGCGCTGTGGAGCGCTACTGTCCCAATGTCTGGTGAATGCAATCGCTCCATGGAGCCGTTGCTGAGCGACTACTTCTCCTTCTGAGCGAAAATTTTCCACGCTCCCTTGGCCATGCATTTGGCGTGTCAGCTGATGTCACAAATTCGGTAAGTAGCCGGTGTATTCACAAAACAAGTTTGTGACAGGTAGCTGTCGCACCTTGTGACATGGAGGGGAGATGCCACTACGTAGCTGGTCAGTGTTCTATGAATGAGCCCATAGACTACCGTTTCAAAATGTGAAATACATGCGAAGCCAACTTTACTCCTATTTGAGAAATGTCAAAAACAAAATGCGTCGTCCCTATCGAAAAACCCTATACAGTGCGTTGCGTTGGTCAAAGATGTAGGGTTTAGGTTTAAAAACGAAATTGAGTATGTACATGAACATTTTCGCTTTCCTTCGCATACCTGATTTCGATCTGAAACCGAAATTGTTCATAGACAAAGAAAAATACTGGTTCCAAATATGCTAGGACGAAACGGATGCAGGTACATATAGAAGGAGTGAAACGGGCGACCTAGGGGGTCGCAACCCCCTAGGGGCGGAGCTAGCCCAGCTCGTTTCAAGCCGAAATTGCCCATGCATACTTTGTGCGATACTGTGGGTTGTGAATCAAAAGTCCCTGGTGTGGGGTTTCCCTTGCTACGCTCGCTTCGCGCTTAAGGGATCACAACCCTCAGCATCGCTCAAAAATAAACGTTCGCTTCGTTCGCTCTGGGTGCAACTGTCTCTTGTGTGGACTCCGGTTGTGAATCAACAGTTCCTTCTGTATTCGAAATAGCGAGCGAAGCGAGCGTTCATGCTTGAGCGATACTGAGGGTTGAGATCCCTTAGGCTGCGCGCATGTTGGCTCACGTTCGCGTGTCGCGTTCACGTGTTTTATGTCAAACGGTTTGAGTCTATGGTTTTCAACCAAAGACGCGAATCTGTCATTATGACGAATGCTCGGCTATTGTCGTATAAACAAATTGAGTTCATTATTGTGCTTTAAAATGGACAATTAGGTAAGAATTGAGTGGCAAAACAAACGACTGGGGAGTAGTAGGATGTGCATAAACACACATTTCATATTAAATTATTGGCGTTAATACACAATAATGAATCCAATTTGGTGATACGAAAACAGCCGAGCATCTATCAAATTGACATACACTACGTTTAGACCGCGGGACTATCTTCGAGATCTAACTAAATCGATCTAACTCTCGACGATATAAACGTATCGATTTAGTTAGTTTTGGACTTGGCTTATCTCTACTTGCGATGCGGAACTGGACTAAAAAAATTGGGACTATGTCGCTGTCATCGCTAATGTTGATTCGGTGGCTGACGTTTCCTTTGCTGTTGTTTTTTTTTTGTTCGGCGTTTGCTTTGTTGGCAATTTCAGGAAAGCAGTGCGTGATCACGGGCAAGAAAAAGTCCTTTTCTGTCGTAAAATTTATATTTGTAAAATTTATCTGTGCTGTCAACGGAGAATGAAGAAGAAGAAGTACCTCTCCGTATGGTCGGTATAAACACTCCACCAACAAGTACTAACACTAAAATGATTTAGTTAAATCGACTTTTAGTTCCACGGTCTAAACGTGGCCAGATTCGCATCTTTGGTTGCAAACCATAGACTCAAACCGTTTGACATAAAACACGTGAACGCGACACGCGAACGTGTGCCAACTTGCGCTCAGCCTTAAGCGCGAAGCGAGCGTAGCGTTAGGCCCAAACCAGATTGAACGCGGCAGCAGCAACGACATCAACAGGTAGATCTGTCGTGATGACATAACGGTGATGACAGATCTGTCGCGATGACACAGCTGCCGCTGCGTCCAATCTAGGAGATTTGAATATATAACTAACAAAGGAGTGGGTATATGCCTATCAAACCATACGACAGCTTGAAAATGGGACGATCTTCTTCTTGAAAAAGACGAGAGCTGGGAGAGTAAAGTTAACGGTTTTAAGATTGTCATTGAGTGCGTTCAGAAGGTGGCAAAAGAGCAGAAACCGCTCGCGAGCAGCTCCGCAACTGCTCGCGAGCAGCTCCGGAGCTGATCGGTTTGGAGTCTGCACCTTCTGAACGCTACTTCACCAGCTGACAAATCGACCAGCTGAAAGCTGACGATGACAATTTTAGACTTCAAGTGCCGAAAAGTGGAAAATACATGAATCCCACGCTGTCCATTACAAAAATCACGAACAACGTGAAAACAAATTCAGAAGCACCCGAAAACCAAAGAACTAGAAGCCGAAAACGGCAAAAACACAACAACCAATTTGATAACTGTCAAAACTCGGAAACTCGCAACATGAGCGTGAGGTTGAAAAAGAAGAACCTGAGCACTGAGCACTGATCAGTGAGCCGAAATATTTCTTGCTCGGTGAAATTTGATCATGATCACCCGAGCGGAAGTTGCTCAGTCACTTCTGAACCCGCTCGTTCTGAACATGTTCGCTGAGCGGAAGTTGCTCAGTTCCTTCTGAACGCACACATTTTCACGTTGTGCATATGGCTGTCAAACGCTTTGTGCAAAAAGTGGCAAATAGTAGATTCGGTTGAATTCGCGAAAGTTTGGAGCCGATTTTTGTGTGTAAAGAGCCGCGATTATGTAGAGAAGACACTAGTGAAATTTCCGGTAGGACAAATTGGTGCGGTAGTGAGTTGTGGTAAATTGAAATGCCTCGTCGGGGAAACCTTTTAGTTTCCGGGGCCCCGGCTGGGGGAATCACTTTTCACTCGGATTTTTGTCACTTTTCACTTGCGTCACTCTAAAAGTCGAGAATTTGCAAAAAAAAAAAAATTTTAAATTTTTATTTTTAATTTTTGTTTTAAGTTTTAATTTTTTTTTTATTTTTAATTTTTTTTTTCATAATTTATACTGAGTGTTTGGAATATTGGAGGCATGGAAAATTGAAATATTCGCAAATCCCCTTGCGTGGGCTCCGCTCGCTACGCTCGCTCCGCGCTTAAGGGATCGCAACCCTCAATATCGCACAAATATGAACGCTCGCTTCGCTCGCTCTGCGTGCAACAGCGTTTTGATCAGTTTTAAACACACCAAACACTCAGTATAAATCATTAGAACAAGAAAATAAGGAAAAAAATTAAAAAATTAAGATTAAAAATAAAAAAAAAAATAAAAAAAAAAAAAATAAAAATTAAAAAAATTTTTTTTTTTTTGCAAATTTGAGAGTCTTAGGGTGACGCGAGTGATAAGTGACAAAAAATCCGAGTGAAAAACGATTTTTTCACCCCGGGCCCCGGAAACTAAAAATACCCGTCCGCGTCCTATTGGTGGTTGGCATTAATAGTCCCGTTCTTTCTCTCTCCCATGAAAAATTAAACGCGCTCTTCTCTCGTCCCATAAATTGAGCCTATGGGCCACTCCAGAAGTTCCTCTGAGTCTAGGAGGCTTAAAGCGCGTTGACATGATCAAACTACGATTTGACAAACTAGCATTTGATGAAAAGTTGAGCACCGTCCAACTACGGTTTGACAGAAGCACAAGACATCAAACCAGTTTGACAAGGGGTTCACACGTTCAAGTAGGTGGTTTGTCAAACCGTAGTTTGATCATGTCAACGCGCTTTTAAAGGAAACGCATGCTTTCTAACTTGACATTTGGTCGCGGCTGTTCTGCTGCTTTCTGCGTTCAATCTGGTTAGGGCCTTAATAGCCCCCACATACGATGCAATCCGTCGTCAGATCGATCTGACGATGGATCGCCACAAAATATCTGACGATCTCCGCTGCACACACACTGTACGATTTTCGTGCGATGCGATCACGAATGACAATTCAAAAAATAGGTTATGATTCACTTCCAATCCAACCTGTCTTAATTTTTGTTAACTATTTGGATTTGTGTGGCATTTTCGTATGCTACATATTTGATATTTCCATCGCAGAGCCATTTAAAATCATCAGAATCCTCCAAATTCATAGTTGAGTAATTTGAAAATTTAATATTTACTTGCGATAATCACATACACCATCCAATCGATCGTCAGACCGACGGATTGCAGTAAAATCGCACCAAAAAATCGGCAGATAAAATTTGATCGTCAGATCGGTGAAATCGTCAACGATAATCCCATACACTGTGCAATCGATCTGACGATCAAAATATCGTCAGTTCGATCTGACGTCGGATTGGATCGTATATGGGGGCTAATAGGCCGTCATCGTCGCTGTGTCATCATAGAGGAACTAGTGTCCTCGCGACAGTTCTACCTGTTGTTGTTGCTTCTGCTGCTGCTGCATCCTGCGTTCAATCACCGCCATCTTTATCCTCAGGCCGGAGTGTCAAAGTAATGACGTCATGACAAGCAGTGAAACTTATGTAAACAAAGTGAACAACGCGTGCAGTCGACCTCTTGAAATCTGGTGATTTTCGTGCGTAAAAGTGATTTTAGTGTCGCGATTTTAAGTGCAATTGAAAGTAGTGCTTGTCACTGATATTTGGAAGTGAAAAAAACGCAAGGTGCCGCGAACTTCCGAACAAAATGAACTGCTCGAAAGTGCGCGAGACATGAGTGTGGTTATAAAAGTGCGACACGAAAAATTTCGCTTTTTTCGTTAATTTCCCGGTAATTTGGCTAGTGTGAATGGTGCAGCACTACTCTGGGACGAATCCTTGGGCCGGTGAGTTCAGCGGAAACTCCCGGAAGTGCCCCAAAAAGTGAATTCAAAGTGGTTGTCAAATGACAATATTACAGGTGATTTCCGGCCTTTTCATCGGAATTCATAGGGTAATTATACGTTTTTTGTTGTGCAAAAATTTTAGTGAATTGATGCGCCCCAAAATACGGGTTTTAAACGCGTTGTTGACGAGCCAGACGAAAGTTTCACTGCAGCTGACAGGACTAGATGCCTAGCAGTGAAAATTTCGTCCGGTTCGTCAACATCGTGGTCAAAATCCACACTTTGGGGCGCATCAATCCACTTAAATTCTACCACAACAAAAAACGCATACTTACCCTATGAATTCCGATGAAAAGGCCGGAAATCACCTGTAATGTTGCCATTTGACAACCACTTTAAATTCACTTTTTGGGGCACTTCCGGGAGTTTCCGCTAAACTCACCGGCCCGAGGATTCTCCCAGAGTAGTGCTGTACCATTCACACTTCCCGAATTGCCGGAAAATAAACGAAAAATGCGAAATTTCCCGTGTCGCACTTTCCTAACCTCGCACTTTTCAATACACCATTTTACTCGATATTTCCCGGCACTTCATGTTTTTTTCACTTTCACACGGCACTGATAGCCACTTCTTTTAGTTACACTTAAAATTCCGGCACTAAACTCACTTTTACACACAATTATCGCGATATTTCACCGGGCGTCCGCACGCGTTCACACTTCGTTGACTGCTTGTCATGTCGTTAGTGCTTTGACAATCAGCTGACACTCCGGCCTGAGAGTAAAGATGGCAGTGGTTCAATCTGGTTTTACCCCCGTGCCTGCCTATCGTATATATATCTATGGTCGACATGAACTTGTATTGCTGAATATCGCAGCATTTCAAATGCGAAAGCCATTTGCAGCCAGCTTCACATCGGCTGCATTCATGTGAAAAATTTTCGCTACGGAAAGCTACATCCCCTCCACTACACATTTGAGGAGACGCTACCTGTCAACATTTCTTTCGTGATTGAACCGCTACATATGAAATGTCTGACAAACAGGTGACACCGCAAATATTTGGCAATTGCCAATTTTCCATCGTAAAACATTTCTTTGGCACATCACGAAACAAGGAAATATCAAATCAAATACGAGAAGGCAGTGAATTTACATAGACGGGGATTCTATTTGCGCTTTTGATGTACACAAACGTCACAACGCACATACCAGCTGCGAATTGTCAAATGTAGCGCTACATGCCCAGAGAGCGTAAAAAATTTCTGCTACCAAGGGGAAGTAACCGCTCCAGAGCAGATGGAAGGAGCGGTTGCAATCACGACCGGGAGGGATTGTAGCGCTACGGAGCACTCCGTAGCGATCCGGATAAAACGAGCGTCGTGAATGCACTCATCGTCTTCCCCTCTTGATTTCGCTTGTTTCCTCCAGAGGCTGCATTCATGTGAAAAATTTTCGCTACGGAACGCTACATGCCCTCCACTACACATTTGAGGAGATGCTACCTGTCAACATTTCTTTCGTGATTGAACCGCTACATTTGAAATGTCTGACAAACAGGTGACACCGCAAATATTTGACAATTGCCAATTTTCCATCGTAAAACATTTCTTTGGCTCATCACGAAACAAGGAAATATCAAATCAAAGACGAGAAGGCAGTGAATTTACATAGACGGGGATTCTATTCGCGCTTTTGATGTACACAAACGTCACAACGCACATACCAGCTGCGAATTGTCAAATGTAGCGCTACATGCCCAGAGAGCGTAAAAAATTTCTGCTACCAAGGGGAAGTAACCGCTCCAGAGCAGATGGAAGGAGCGGTTGCAATCACGACCGGGAGGGATTGTAGCGCTACGGAGCGCTCCGTAGCGATCCGGATAAAACGAACGTCGTGAATGCATTCAGAGTGAACTTGTTATTTGACAGTTGTGACGAACTTGCTGCTCAGTTTTTGTTTAGGATAGGTCCGACCGGGCCTTATCAGGATCACAGAGAGAAGGAGTGAGTTTTTTTGTTTAGGACAATTAGAAATTCGCGTTTTTAAGCAGTACGCGAATTGCGACATGAGTAAACTTCGACGACCAGTGGACTCGACGAATCCTATCGTCTTCTTTGATATACAAATTGGCGAAGAAAAAGGTATAAAACATTTGTTAGCAATAAATATACTACAATGTACATGCAGAAGATTTCCGTCCTATACGCATTCAATCGGTGAATGTATTGTATAAAAGTGCCTTGGGTGGCGGGCACACGGGGTAGGGTTTGTTAGGATTCCGATGACCTTGACTCGAGTTCCGCATGCCGGCAGCATGCAGACTCATTTGGCTCCCGTGCAAATTTCGTTTCTCATTCGCGAGCTTGCGACCACACTCGTTTGTTATCAGTAGGTGGGCGGCAGGCAGGCGACACTCGAAATTGCGCTCGCTTTCGTCGTCGACTTGTGGCAGGCGACTTTTTATTTTGCACGTTTAATCTTGAACTGATGGATGGGAGAAAGTGAAACTGGCATGTGATAGGTATCCGAGATGCACTGACCCAATCCCCGAGTTGGGTTTGGAACCAGTCGTTTGATAATTTTTAAATTTTCTTTGAATCCATGTCAAAGGCGTTTCATTAATATTCCAGTTGGAAATTTATTGCTTGCTGATAAGAAAAAGAAGAGAAATAAGTACGTCTTGTAATTCTATGGTCTGAACATTTCAGAATGTTGTTGCAGCAATGGTCGGAATTCGGTGTTGGTTGGTTGCATGCCTACGGTTCGTTGTTGTTGTAGCAATGGTCAGAATTCGGTGTGTCTATTGGTTACATGCCTACGGATTCGTCTTCATCCCCGGTGTTGAGGGATAGAAAGTTAGCTGCCTCTATCGAGTTCTTCCAGTCCGGGTGTAATGGGACCCTCGGCCTCTGGTTTCGTACCACCAACAGATCACTATTCATCAGGTGCTACTTCGATCTGCCGGTGGGAGCAGCACTACCAGACCATAATATTGTTCATTACAGGTGATTCATTACATCATCTTGTACAAATTCAAACAACCTTCGAGAAGAGGATGATTTACCTGTATGAATGCTTTCTCTACAAAGTATTTTGCGGCCTATTAAGTTCGTCACTTTCTAGTGACATTGTTTTTCGATAATCCTCTCATGCTCTCATGCACTCTTGCAGTCTTCCATCCTCCTACTGCTCAAATTTCTACCTATATGAATTCTACACTACTTAGAATCATGCGTAATTATGACAGGCTGGAGCTTGGTTCTTTATCCACTTCTTTCTTTGCACTTAAATGGATTTTGGCTTAAAATATAATTTTACTTAACTGACTTTTTCTTTTCTATAACGTGTATTTAATCTTAAGTGAATTTCCATCTTTTTTTTCATTTCTTTTATGTTTTATCGAATTATTTTTAAGTTCTGGATTTTTATTTTATGTTAACTCTTTCTATTTCTGAATTCTGTACGTTACTGCATTATTGGCAATTGTTTTTCTGTTCTGTAATATATGTATGTATATTAAATAAAAATAAATAACTGACGCTACAGTCCAATTTTACTATAATAGAGTGTAGCGGTGCGTTTTGTGTAGAGGTGAGTGATCAGGATCACCAACGTGCTCAACCGAGTTATATATCCCAAATGGGTACTCATTTAACAGCTGAGTGGGCTTGTAGTTCGACATGTAAATCTCCTTTTTCATAGAAGACTACCGCATTCTGTATTGAACCGGGGCCCAGTGCATAGAAGGCGAACATGCTAACTGTTGCGCCATCCGGACTAATCCAGTCTCTTCTTTTAAAATATCATGTTGCAATTTCAGTGAAACCAGTACGATTAACAAAGATGAGGATGACCGATTGCGTCTCACAGGTCAGCATAGAAAATAGACTCACTGATCTTATCGAAACGCGCTATGAAACTACAATGATTATTATCAACACTAAATTGACGAAATATTGATAACTGTTCTTAACCAAAACTCTCTTGTTTCGCCCCCAAAATGTGAGCAATTAAAAAACGTATCATAACGTGTCTCATTCTCTCTGAAACAAAACAGTTGAAATTTAAGTAAAACATGTCTTGTCTTCGTCCTTGTTCATGTGATCCGCAGTGTGTATAGAACGACGGTGGTATTCTTCACCTTTCAACGATGTGTGCAATTTTAGTGAATTAGAAAGAAGGCAATACTTCTTCCGACTGAACTGAATTTATAGCCAGCAATACCGAAATATGTACCATAATATCATTAGGCAGTTGGAAAATATCGTTAGTATCAATCTGATCTCCACTATTAACAATGAAATGCTCGAATTCCTAATTCAATGTAAGTTTATTCTAATACCATTGCTTTCAGTCGGTCGTCTAATCATTGAGCTTCGAAAAGATGTCGTTCCAAAATCGGCCGAAAATTTCCGAGCCTTGTGTACAGGTGAAAAAGGAATTGGCCAATTTGGTCGTCCGCTTCATTACAAAGGAACACGATTTCATAGGGTCGAAAGATTATTTATGGTACAAGGTGGCGATGTCGTATACAACGATGGAACAAGCGGCGAGAGCATATATGGACCAATTTTCGAAGATGAGAACTTCTGTTTAAAGGTAACATTATTGGGAGTGGGGCAGTGTAATAGAAATCTGTTCATGTCGACTATTTCTTACAGAATCTAGAGGGTGTCGTGAGTATGGCAAATTACGGCAAACCGCATACAAACAATTCACAATTCTTCATCGCCTCAAGTAACTGTACACATTTGGACGGAGTGAACGTAGCTGTTGGACAAGTGCTACGGGGATTCGGAATTGTAAGTGAAATGGAGAAATATACCACCAGCGAAGGCGTACCAACCAAAGTAATGATTTTCACAAGTTCTTTCAACGTGCTTCTGTTCATCTTTGGTTTTCTTATTGAATATACAGGATATGTTCGTTTATGACTGTGGTGAATTATCAATTGAGGACAACTGGGGTTACTGTGATGATGACGAAACTTTAGATATACTACCACCGTTTCCTGAAGATTGGGAACACACGGCTGATGCCTATAACGTAAGTACTGCTCGTCACCAGAATAGGTTCAACGTTTGTGCAAAAAAATGTGCATTTTTTTTTTGGTCACCAAAATAGGTTCAAACACAAAATAGTATAAAAATTCATATGTAAAGCAAAAATTCAAGCTTACATTGGTTGTAACATAAAAGTTATTAGTTTTAAAATATTTTAATAGTGCGTACTACTTCCTTGGTTCAAAATGACTTCGTATATCCGGTTTGGCAATGAAGCATAATAATTTCCAATATCTCGAAGGGAGATTTGAGCCCACGCCCTTTTAATGGATTCCTTTAGAGTCTCAGTATCTTCGTACTGTCTCCCCCCTTCATACAAAAAGTCATAAAAGTCCCCACATATTTTCTATAATATTAAGATCAGGAGAGTATGGCGGCCATTCAAGCAATTTGACATTTTGACCCTTGATCCACGATTTTACCTCTCTCGCAGTATGAATGGGGGCATTATCATGTTGGAACGTCCATGTAATTGGTCCAAAAATATTCGAGTAGTGTGGAAATGCCTTTTCCAATACCGATTTGTAAGCGTTCGCGTTCATTTTGGGAGTTAAAAATTGTAATTCACAATTACCATAATATGAAATGTCTCCCCATACCATTACACCGCCTGCACAGCTGTGATGACGACTTAAATAGCTTTCAGGCGTTCTTATATCGTGGAAATAAAAGTTATATCCATCAGGTCCGCCGAGGTTGAACTTTTTTACGTCGGAAAAGACGATGGTGTGCCACTCCTTATTCCAGGTCATATGCTCTCGAGCAAAACGAAGACGTGTAGCCTTACGAGCACCATTAAGCGGTGGTTTTTTTTATGTTTTAGTCTTTTTAAGTTGCAAGTGTTGCGTATTACAAGTGTTACAGTCGATAGGCTCGCTTTAACACCGCCTTTTTCCCTGATCTTCGATGCAGAATGGCGAGAATTTGACGCAGCTCGGACAATATGTCTTCTGTCTGTTGCTGTTGTTGCTGAATAAAGACATCCTTTCATATTTTTTCCGTAATTTGCACCTTTTCGGATAAAATTGCTCACTACATTTTGATTTCGACCAATTTTTCTGGCAATTTCTCGCTGATTTAGGCCACATTCGAGGTAACCTTTTATTTGACCCTTTTAGAAATCATTCAGCTGCTTACCGCGACCCATTTTGCACTAAAACCACTCTACACTACCGGAATTGTTAAAAATAAAAGATTCCACACTGTTTGATAGCAACTGCACATCGCAAACTAAATGAATTAACGTTGAACCTATTCTGATGACCCAAAAAAATGTTGTTTTAAGTGAACAAGCAAGATTTAACATAGGTACAGTCACAGAAATGCCCTCATTTTTGTAGTATTAAGTCTAAACAAAAGAAAGTTTAAAACATCCAATAAAAATATAATGTATATGTTATACTTTTTGAGATATGAGAGAAAACGTAAATGAAACCTGAACCTGAACCTATTCTGGTGACGAGCACGAGCAGTGTATAAAAAAATGGATTTTTTGGACTTTGATGATATGATCACAATTTTTTTCTTACAGGAAGAAGCTATGGTTACACTTCTCAACAATATCAGACAAGCGGGTCAATACTTTTTTCAGAACAAAAGATATGTTGAGTCTTTGCGTAAATATAAGAAAGCGCAACGTTATTCGAAATTTTTCATTGAGAAGAATAACTCAGTGCCCCTTATTGAACATTTTAACGCTATTAATTATAGCAATATGGCTGCATGTGAACTGAAACTGGAGAACTATGTGAATGCAAAAGCCGTGGCAACGGAGGTAAGAGTTATCGGCAAACCCCACTAATGCTAGTTGATCGTTAAGTATCAACTATTTAAATTCGCGCATCTCTCATTTTCTTTCATTTACAGGCCATTAAATTAGATCAATCACAAGGAAAAGCATTCTTTCGGCGTGGGGAAGCTGAATTACACCTCAAAAACTATGAAGACGCCATTGTTGATCTGGTGGAAGCAAATAAACTTATACCCGACAACAAGCAAATAATAAATTCTCTCAATAAAGCAAAACAGCTTCTCTCGGAATACCACAGTTCACAGAAAATTGCTCTGAAAAATCTTTTCTAATTGAGGTGCAAATATATACGTATAGACGTATTTATAAGAATATTGATAATAGTGAATAATTAAAAAAAAAATTTCCTTGTTACCTGAATGCAATTGTTGTTGATCTGTAGTAAATACTATTTACATAAGTTTATTTTAAAATAGGACTAAATGTGTGAAAGTTGATGTATGTTTTTTTTATTATACTCCAAAAATATATATGTATAAATATGTGTGTATCTATGGTACTTATAATAGTATATATTTTTTAATGAAAGTTGATAATTTATGTACAATATTTTGTTTCAATCTAATGGAACTACCATACATATATTTTAAATGATTTTGGCATGTAAAAATAGTTTATCTGTTTGTAATATATGTGAGATTAATTATTCCCTTGTTTTTAACTAATGTGGTCGTTTCCTCTTTGGTAATTATGAATATTACGATGACGTGGAAAGGCACGTAGCTTCTCCTACTACAAGTATTTATTGTAGATATGTACATGTATTTCGGGAGCAACTTACTCCCATCAGTACTTAACTACTAAATTACTGACAATGATACATAGCAGCGGACAACTCGTATTCGGAAATCTGCAGGTATCCAAATGAACATCAGCGCGTAAATGACAAAAAAAACTGGCCTGCTATAGCTCCATGGTGCATATCCTTTAACCCCAGAAGGCTTTCAAAAGGAAAAGGCTTATATTTTTGATACCGCACCGAAGAACGGACAATATAGACACAAGCCAGGTATTAGGCGCGTTTTTCAACAGTCCACATCAAGAGCACTCATTACACTAACAACCTGCTCTGTATAGAACAATTTTGTTAGTGTAACCGAGGCCGAATAAGAGGGGGTCCTAAAATAATATGGTAACGATCTGTGGCAAAAGAGTGTAAGGCGCTGAGTAAGTCGTTTGGGGAGCTGCGCCCTATTGCCCAGAACAGAGTACGATGGCGTGCAGGTGTGGTTGAGGCGCTATGCCCCACTAGGAGTTAAGGCAAAGTAGTATACAGGATAGTATATATGATAACAAATGGTTAAGCAATTACAATTATTGGAGTAAATGCGGGCCGAGCGTGGTACTGACCATTCACCTCCCCATTACCATCATCCCGTACAACGGTCTCGAAAATGAGGTCCTCTACTACATTTCGCATATTCGCTACTTTATAAGCAACATAATCTGTAATGGATTCTACACCGCTATAACCCCCAAACTTACCATTTAGAGCACAATTCGAAATATCCACAAGTTTCCAACCAACCAACAAATTATATTCCCACGATTATCAGTATAATTGCATAATTCCCATTTACATACCTGCAGGTTTTAATTGTTCATCTGTACAACTTTGATTAAGGAGACGGTGAAGATCTACCCAATCTCAATAACAACGAGACTTCTATAATAATTACATGTATACGTAATATCATATCGTGCCAATAAATTCTGCATTGCAAAATTCGTCAATAAGCAGACCATATTGTTTGTCGACACACACCGTAATCGTTCATTCACAACAATTCGCCTATTCAAATACCTGTCGGACTCTGTATTGAAATTGTTGTTGGGTCCGGTGAGAGTCGGGAGAAAACTGATCAAGCCTGGCCTTGAGGAATTCCGGATCGTGTTTGTTGAAATTTGGTTCAGGCGGCCGGATGCACAATCAAAAAAACTCAACTGACTAGACGTACTCATACGAGGGTAAGGTGAAAAGTCCTCGGCCTGACACAGAAATACCGTTACAATCAACAAAAATTTATGTTTCCTGCCTGGGTGCACGTGTCATTAGTTCGTATGACAAGTTTCAACTTGTTCTCTCAAGTAGTTTGTTTACATGAATTTTTGCAGTAGACGTCTTACGTGTTTTCCGTTAAAAGGGAGAAACTTGAATATCGTGCGGTTATCAAATTCTTCGTTTTGGATGGATCAACCCCTAAGGAAATTCATCCGAAGTTAATAAAAGTTTAGGGGGACTCTGGTCCTTCGATGTCAACCGTTAAAAAATGGGCAGCTGAATTCAAACCTGGTCACACGTCCCTCGAAAAAGTGCATGCATCGTGTTGGACGATAGGCGAATGAAACTGGGTGATATTGCTGAGGTTGTGGGTATATCGGAAGAAAGGGTGCGAAACATCTTGCACAAAGAATTAGAGATGCGAAATCTCTGCGCAAGATGGGTGCCGCATTTGCTGAATGCCGATCAAAAGCAAATGCGCAAACGATTTTCGTAGCAATCTTTGCACCGATTCATTCGGGATCCGACCGATTTTATGCGACGATTTGTCACCATGGATGAGACTTGGATCCACCACTACACGCCAGAAACGAAACAACAGTCGAAGCAGTGGGTGGCAGCCAGAAAGGTCATGGCCAGCGTGTTTTGGGATGCGAAAGGGATCCTGTTAATTGATTACCTTGAAAAAGGCAGAACAATAACAGGCGAGTATTACTCCAAACTTCTTGACCAGCTGGATGCCAAAATTCGCGAGAAGAGGACTGGCTTGAAGAAGAAAAAAAGCATCTTTCATCAGGACAACGCACCTGTGCACAAGTGTGCGTTGGCGATGGGGAAAACTGCGGGATTTGGGGTACGATTTGCTCGGTTATCCCACCTATTCTCCTGATTTGGCACCCTCAGACTTCCATCTGCTCCCAAACTTGAAGAAATTTGTTTCTAAGAAGCGCTTCGCATAAAATGAAGAATTTGAGAGTGCCGTAGATGAATATTTTGACAGCCTTCCAGACTCTCACTTCCGGGAAGGAATACTGGGGCCCGATTCCGCAAGAGTGAATTTTTTCAGTGCGCACCGAAATCAGTGCGCACCGAAGAAATGCGATTCCGCAAGAGTGAGATGAATTTTTTCGGTGCGCACCGTGCTGAATTGCAAAAATGCGATTCCGCAACGATGCGATGAGTTTTTTTGACAGTTCCGGTGCGCACCGTGCGAATATATTTTGCACTGGCTATTTGGTAAGTGCAAAATATATTTTTTTATAAATTATGTATTAAATTGTTGATTTCTGCATACGAAGGTGGAGTATTACTTTTCAAAGCAGAAATGGATGAAGGACGGAGCTTCGTGTTGAATTTAAGGACAAAAATATAAAAATTCATAGTGAAGATGAGAAGTTTTTGTTTCCGTATCCGGTGCTTTCTTTAGCAATTAATATTAAGGGGATTCACGCTTAGTGTCGTGAATGTCGTAAACGTCGTATTCGTCGAAAACTTCTGTCATCTCCATAGTAAAATGACAGAAGTTTACAACGTTACGGCAAATACGACGTTTACAACGTGGGCATGCATCCCCCTATTATTATTAGGCCGGCCGCGTCTTGGATGTAAGCAGGGCAGCGCAGCGCGCACATGGCATTGTTGTTGTAACAACTGTCCAAGTCTGATTTTACAACAACAATGCCATGTGCGCGCTGCGCTGCCCTGCCTACGTCCAAGATGCGGCCGGCCTTATTGTTATCCCGTTTCCATTCGGTCACTAGGACCGACCATTTCTGAAAGAAGATTATAAGGGGATTCATGCTCACGTCGTAAACGTCGTATTTGTCCTAAAATTGTAAACTTCTGTCATTAGTCTATGGGAATGACAGAAGTTTACGACGAATACAATGTTTACGATATTTACGGCAGGGAGCGTGTTTATGTTTCGTTTGATGCAGAGCATACGAAAAATCTAAGTGACTTTGGTCGTCATTAAAGTCGAACAAGAAAAGTAACAATAGGGGGATGCTCACGTCGTAAACATCGTATTTGTCGTAAAGTTGTAAACTTCTGTCATTTTACTATGGAGATGACAGAAGTTTACCACGATTACGACATATACGAAAGGGAGTGTGAATCCCCTAAATGATTATATTTAACGCTAGATGTGAAATGGTCCGTGGTTGGGAGTTTAATATACTCGTAAACACAAGACTTTTCCTCCTGAAAGAGAATAAATGTTATTGATCGATTCCATAATTTCATATGAAGCATGAACGTCACCCATTTTTATAATGTTTTCAGCAATCAGAAAAATTACACACGTTTGACGTTTGTTTGAAAAATTCATTCAGCACTGAAAAACTCACTAGCTTTTGCTGAATTGCATCAGTGCGCACTGATATTTTCGGTGCGCACCGAAAAAACTCACTGAAAAAATTCACCGAAAATATCAGTGCGCACTGATGCAATTCAGCAAAAGCTAGTTAGTTTTTCAGTGCTGAATGAATTTTTCAAACAAACGTCAAACGTGTGTAATTTCCCTGATTGCTGAAAACATCATAAAAATGGGTGACGTTCATGCTTCATATGAAATTATAGAATCGATCAATAGCATTTATTCTCTTTCAGGAGGAAAAGTCTTGTGTTTACGAGTATATTAAACTCCCAACCACGGACCATTTCACATCTAGCGTTAAACATTATCATTTAGGGGATTCACACTCCTTTTCGTATATGTCGTAATCGTGGTAAACTTCTGTCATCTCCATAGTAAAATGACAAAAGTTTACAACTTTACGACAAATACGATGTTTACGACGACGACGATGAATTGTTACTTTTCTTGTTTGACTTCAATGACGACCATAGTCACTTCCGCCAGATTTTTCATAATTCGTATGCTCTGCATCAAACGAAACATAAACACGCTCCTTGCCGTAAATATCGTAAACGTTGTATTCGTCGTAAACTTCTGTCATCCCCATAGACTAATGACAGAAGTTTACAATTTTAGGACAAATACGACGTTTACGACGTGAGCATGAATCCCCTTATGATCTTCTTTCAGAAATGGTCGGTCCTAGTGACCGAATGAAAACGGGATAACAATAATAATAATAGGGGGACTCATGCCCACGTTGTAAACGTCGTATTTGTCGTAACGTTGTAAACTTCTGTCATTTTACTATGGCAGAAGTTTTCGACGAATACGACGTTTACGACATTTACGATACTGAGCGTGAATCCCCCTAATATTAATTGCTAAAGAAGGCACCGGATACGGAAACAAAAACTTCTCATCTTCACTATGAATTTTTATATTTTTGTCCTTAATATTACGTTTACACTATCCCCAGATTATTTCATCTGCTGCTTAATCTGGGTGTGGTGAATTTAAAATTGTTAAATATGTATTTGACAGTTCCAGATTAAATCAGCCGGCGCAGATGAAGTAATCTGCGGATAGTGTAAACGTAATATAAATTCAACACGAAGCTCCGCCCTTCATCCATTTCTGCTTTGAAAAGTAATACTCCACCTTCGTATGCAGAAATCAACAATTTAATACATAATTTATAAAAAAATATATTTTGCACTTACCAAATAGCCAGTGCAAAATATATTCGCACGGTGCGCACCGGAACTGTCAAAAAAACTCATCGCATCGTTGCGGAATCGCATTTTTGCAATTCAGCACGGTGCGCACCGAAAAAATTCATCTCACTCTTGCGGAATCGCATTTCTTCGGTGCGCACTGATTTCGGTGCGCACTGAAAAAATTCACTCTTGCGGAATCGGGCCCCTGATGTTGCAGAAACGCTGGACCAAGCGTGTTGAAGTGAAGGGAGATTATGTAGAAAAATACTCATAAAATCATTTTTTAACTGAAAATCGCAGTTTTTCATTGTTAGGCAGAGAACTTTTCACCTCACCCTCGTAGATGTGTGCACGTACGTAATTTCAGATACATAAGATAGGTGCGTCATTTCAGATACAAGATACTCGTATCAGAATATTCAACAATGAATGAATCTGTGGATTTTCTTAATGTTGATGAAAGGCAGACCCTCACCCGCTCGATTGGCTTTTGAAAATCAACTTTTCAGGGCGAATACTATGAAAGACATGATGATTGGTAAATACACTGAAATAAATTCCTCCGAAAATTCAACCCGGTCAGTTTTTCAGGATCGATTTTCAGTTGTGCATCCGGCCAAATTTTCAATACATATGTATATACGATGCGGAATTCCTCAAGTCCAGGCTTGATCAGTTTTCTCCGGAGAGGATTTCCGGATCGTCTGTTGTAGCCTATAGTATGACAGCATTTCTGTATATTGATTTGGTGTGAAGCCGGGACGAGCATGACACTGACCATGCCACCTTACCGTTATCACGTCAAAACTGTCTTGGAAATGAAGTGCTCTACTACATTATTTACCCCATGTTTCGACTCGGAACGGAAAGGGAGCTTCTTTACTTTTACAACTTTTCCCAGTTTCATTCACAATGATAAATATGCCCAATTAGTTCTCGTTTTGTTTAAACATTTTGAGATTAAAAATTTACACAATTTTTGTATTGTTACCATTGTTTGTATAGATTTATCTAATCATAAAAGAGAAACACAGGAACAAATGCTTCACTTTATATTCATTGGCGCCTGGCTGGCGTATTATCGGCCCCATTGGCCGGTTTTATACCCGCAACGGATGCAAGCATCAAGTTTGCGGGTATTCCTTGGGCAGGTCGCCGAGCACCTTCTGCAAAATTGCACATGTATTCAGAATAACGTGTTTCTGTTTCTGTGTCAATCAATTTGTGCGGCAGGTTCAATTTGGTGAGGGAAGTCTGAAGGTTTTTGGGTACTATACCGGTATCCGACAATATTACAAGCACTATTAGTACACTGCCAAGATTCCAAATTTGTTTGATTTCTTGAGCCAGTGCACTATAGTTTGCCCTTTTCTCCGCATGTTTTTTCTCGATGTTGCTATTATGGGGGATAGCAACATCGATTATGTATGCAGAGCGACTCGTCTTGTCGACTAGGAGTACATCGGGTTTACTGTGGGCGACCGGGTGATTAGTGTTTACAACAACCAGAAATGAGATGATCAAGTGTTTTCAACACCGAACCAGACATTCTGCATCGGTCGTGAGTGGATGACGACCGATGCAGAATGTGTGGTTCAGTGTTGGAAACACATGATTATCTCACTTCTTGTTGTTCTGTAATGGCGCCGGTAGAGTAAACGGACAGACACAATACTGTATGCAAGGTATGCGTGCGCCCGTACTCCCTAGCGACTGCCCCTCTTATACAGAGGGGAAGTCCTCGCCGAAGGTTGCGGCTCCCTTCGACACTAGGGCAGATATCCCTATCCTTCTTCTTTTGGACATTTTCGTGTCTTCATAATTTTTTGCTTCTGCTTTATGGGGTTTCCAGAGCCCTGTTAGTTTTATAACGTTGCCCGGGGTGCACGTGGCATTAGATATTTTAACTCGGACCTACGTCCGGTTTTTTATATTATTTAGATTTTTATTTAATTATTTTATTTTAAGTGAAATATTTTTAATTATTTTATTTCTGTTTATTTCAAATATTTACTTTTAATTTATCCAATATTTTGTAGGTAGTACATATGTATTTATGTACTTGAACATTGTTTATATACTTGTACATTATACATATTTAAATCAGTCAAATAAAAAAACGCTCTAGAAGATATGATCTCATGAAAACACCGGCTAGAATTTTTATCCAACGATATAATAATTAAACAATATAATGGACCTAGCCAGTGTAGAGGTCAACAATTCCTTCTTGTCGTACTAAAGTCATATTTCTCACACAACCTGTTACCCGGGTCACCACGCAGACGGGCTTTTGTCCTTCAAAGTACAAGTCCCGTCGGAATTGAATTTTTCTTATGGTCAAAAACATTAACATTTCATCGAGGCAAGGACATTGCCACGGATTTGCCTCTATTGTTACTTTGACAAGTCTTGGGAAGGTATTCTCAGTATCTGGGAAAAATGTCAGGCGATTATGGTCAATAAGTAGCTCTGAAATGCTATTGATATTCTCAACTAAACTGTAGGGTAGTTCTTCTAACATGTTGTGTCCTATATGCAATTTTTTGAGTTGTTCTAAAGGTCTGAACAAGTTGAGAGGAAGGCTCGTTAATTCGTTGAACGATAAACTTAAATAGTCAATATTGGGTGTAAATTGGAAAAGGTCACTCGGCAGGCTAAGAATATTGTTCTTGGATAGAAAGAGTTTCTTCAGTCTTAGTCCGGACGTGCCAAATATATTACTTGATAGATTCATGAGATTGTTGCCACTTAGGTCTAATAGTTCCAAATTATACAATGGCTCCAAAGATTTTTCTTGGATCTTTTGAATATCGTTGTCACATAGATACAGACGCCGAAGTAGTCTAAGTCCTTGGAAAGTATCACGTGATAGTTCCGTTAGGGAGTTTCCAGAAAGATTTAAGTTATGCAGTCGACTTAGCTCTTCAAAACTGTTTGATTCAATTTTTGTTATGTCATTCTCCCTTAAATCTAGTAAGTCCAGACGAGTTTTAGACATTCCTGCGAAAGTGTTTCGGATTATAGATGCGATTTGATTTTGCGAAAGATCCAGAGTTCTAATTCGATTGAGACCAAGGAAAGCACGATCTTCAATTTTTTTGATGCTATTTGAAGCCAGATTCAGGACCTCCAAAGAGGGAATTTCGGAAAAAGCATTTGAGGCAACCTGGAAAATAATTAGAGTTAGATTGTTATGCTATGACCTTTTTATTTTATGTACCTACTATTTCAATAAGGTTGTCATTTAAAACCAACTCTTCCAGATTTGGTATTTTTCCAATATTTATATTTTCTAGCAAGTTGAAACTCAAGTCTAGCATTTGCAATTCCGTCATATCGGCAAAACAATCGGTTTGAATCGTTTTAATAAAATTTCTGGAAACATTCATGCTCTTCAAGGCAGTGAGTTTGGACAAGTCAGACCGGTAAAGGGATGAAATCGCATTATGGGTCAAATCCACATTTTCAAGCTTATTGCCTGGTTCGGCCCAACTAGCTTTTATGGCTTCTAAGCGTGTGCCAGATATGTTCAATGTATGGAGTTGACTGAAATCGACGAATCCATGGTCGGATAGGATCAATCGTCCAGCTTGGGACAGATCTAGGGTTTGGATGCTGCCTATGTTGCTATTAGGTTGTTCTGAAATGATAAAATATTTAGATTCAAAATAAGGATAATCATTACACTGAGGATGAAGGTAAATTGCTACTACTACATTGTATTTTACTCAATTGCCCTAACCCCTTGTGGGGCATAGCGCGTCAACTGTTCCATGTGGCCCAGTTGACGTTTCGTTGGCATAAACTAGTTTCGGAGAATGCAGTTGTCAGCATGAACCTCCCGCTCCCCATTTAGCCGTCTACCTGCGAAAAGTCGGGAAGGGTGAAGACAACACAAACATTCATGGCTACAAACGTCGTCGTGGACGGGATTCGACTTCGACCGGTAGCTCAGTGCATAGAGGCGTCAATCTCATGTCTGACTACTGTCCTTATGGGTTTAAGTCGCGTCCACGGCGTTCGTGGCCATGGGTGTTTGTGTTGTCTTCCTCCTGTGGTGCCGGGCGTAATAATAAGCCACCACACCTCCCGACTTGTTACAGGTAGGCGGCTGAATGGGAGCAGGAGGCGCATGCTGGCAACATGCATCGTCCGAAAGTGGTTAATGCCAACGAAACGTCGGCTAAGCCCTTTGAATATATAGCCATGGAATGAGCTTGTCCTATATGTCTCCATAGAAACAGTGGCTCCAAAATCTGGGTACTAAGTCGACATGTGGTCGACAGTCAGCTAACTCAGTAGACCGTTTAGAAATTATGAAATTTAAATATTGACAAAAATTGACGTTTGTTTATGCACAATTCGACAGCGCGGTCAACATTATGTCAATACCGAAACGCCAACTGAGTAGGCTGACTGTCGATAATCTGACAAGAACTGACTTTTATTCATGAACAATTCGACAGAACAGTCAACATATGTCAATATCAAACAACAACCGAGTAGGCTGACTGTCGACTTATTCGCCAAATGTTGGAGCCAGAAACATACAATACAAGCTCATTCCATGGCTCTATGTTCTAAGGCTAAGCCCCATGGAATATTTGACGTGCAATGCCCCACTAGGGGTTAGGGCAAATGAGTATACCGGATCAGATACCGCGGTTGGGGGTGGTCTGATGTCACACCGGCTTCGTGGGTTCGAGTCCCTCCATGTCCATGTAGTAGGCTGACTGTCGACTTATTCGCCAAATGTTGGAGCCAGAAACATACAATACAAGCTCATTCCATGGCTCTATGTTCTAAGGCTAAGCCCCATGGAATATTTGACGTGCAATGCCCCACTAGGGGTTAGGGCAAATGAGTATACCGGATCAGATACCGCGGTTGGGGGTGGTCTGATGTCACACCGGCTTCGTGGGTTCGAGTCCCTCCATGTCCATGGTTGTTTGTGCTGTCTTCCTGTAGTATGGGGCGCATGAGTAAACCACAGCATTTACCGACTTGTCGGTGGTCGCCGTATGTAGCTACCCAGCAAAAAGCGTGGCTAATCAAGTAGGGTAGGTACCTGGTTAACCAAAACATGAAAATCATAGCCCCCGTATGGGTGGTACGAAATGTTAAAGAGAGGGTACCCAGCAAAAAGCGTGGCTAACCAAGTAGGATAGGTACTTGGTTAACCAAAACATGAAAATCGTAGCCCTCGCATGGGAGGTACGAAATGTTAAGGAGAGGGTAATTAAAAAATTCGTCAATGTCACAGGTATTTTGCCAGCCAACGGTGCCCCGAATCTTACTGACGTACGTACGGTTTTTTGCTGGGTAAATGGACATGGGGTGAAAGCTAGCTACATGCATCGTTCGAAACTAGTTAATGGTAACGAAAAGTCAACAAGTCTTAGGCGTAGTTGACGCGCTATGCACCACTAGGCATTAGGGCAAGTAGTACAGTACAGTATGTAGGACGCATATTAAACCTACTAAGTAAAATGGTTTTGGTGCGAACGTATTGCAAGTCGAACCAAATGCAACGCTCTAACTTGGAATTTGTATGCGTTCGTTATAAATATATATTTTGAATTATATAAAAATGACCTTCGTGATGAAAACCACCCATATACGTAGTCATGTCAAAACAAGAGGCTGCATATTGATAATAACATAAATAAATGAATAATACAGTAAATTTAACAAAATTTCGGAATTTCTCATTTAGGGCTAGATTTGAACCATCTTACCGATCCGAAAAACCGCACCCGGTTTATTCAAAACTTTAACATTTCGCCAATTAGATTGAACTTCCGCCGACAGCTCCTGTAGAGAGTCTAAGTTTTTACACACAGCAACATCATCACTAAAAGAGCACTTTGTTCCACCCACGAAGGTAACTACTGCACATAATAGTGCAACAAAGATCAGGGACATATCGCTTGCAAATCGGTGAATTGTTAGAAGAACTTTATCGCATTTTTCGTTGACACAATCTTTTGATCTGCATGAAACAGGCAGACAAAACTGAATGATCACGCAAACTTCAAGCTTACTATCATTTTGATGTATCAGTATCATCGGATTTTCCCCTCAGTCGATTTTTCTTGTTTGTTTAAGCCGCGGATTTTTGCCAAGAGAAACCTACATCTTCTGTTGGTCCAGTAGTCTAATCAATATGATCGTTACTCTGACGCAACTGGAATAACGAGATATTGCTTACTCTTATTTGATTCTCTTCTTGAACGAACATCGTGAGGGTTGTGTATTGAGTTAAGGAAATATTATGTGAGTAATATTTTGGAATAACAAATTCAGAATCGCATATAACATCCAATATACGAGGGTAAGGTGAAAAGTTCTCGGCCTGACAATGAAAACCTGTGATTTTCAGTTAAAAATTGATATTATTTTTCTACGTAATCTCCCTTGACTTGGACACACTTGGTCCAGCGTTTCTGCAACATCAGTATTCCTTTCCGGAAGTGAGAGTCTGGGAGGCTGTGAAAATATTCATCTACGGCCCTATCAACATCTTCATTGGATGCGAAGCGCTTCCCAGAAACAAATTTCTTCAAGTTTGGGAACAGATGGAAGTCCGAGGATGCCAAATCAGGAAAATAGGGGGGATGGTCGAGCGAACCGTACCCCAAATCTCGCAGTTTTTCCATCGCCAACGCACACTTGTGTACAGGTGCGTTGTCCTGGTGAAAGATGATTTTTTCTTCTTCAAGCCAGGCCTTTTCTCGCGAAATTTGGCATCCGGCTGGTCAAGAAGTTTGGAGTAATATTCACATGTTATTATTCTGCCTTTTTCAAGGTAATCAATTAACAGGATCCCTTTTGCATCCCAAAACACGCTGGCCATGACCTTTCTGGCAGATGCGATCGACTTCGCTTTCTTTGGCGCTGAACCACCGGCTTCCACCCACTGCTTCGACTGCTGTTTCGTTTCTAGCGTGTAGTGGTGGACCCAAGTCTCATCCATGGTGACAAATCGCACAAAATCGGTCGGATTCCGATTGAATCGGTGCAAAGATTGCTGCGAAAATCGTTTGCGCATTTGCATTTAATCGGTATTCAGCAAATGCGGCACCCACACCCACCTTGTGCAGAGCTTTCGCATCTCTAATTCTTTGTGCAATATGTTTCGCACCCTTTCTTCCGATATCCCCACAGCCTCAGCAATATCACTCACTTTCATTCGCCTATCGTCCAACACGATATCATGCACTTTCTCGATGGTTTCCGGTGTGGTTGCGGTTTTTAGTCGTCTTCCACGTGGGTCGTCTTCGAGCGACGTGCGACCACGTTTAAATTCAGCTGCCCATTTCTTAACGATTGACATCGAAGGAGCAGAGTCCCCTAAAATTTTTGTTAACTTCGGTTGAATTTCCTTAGGGGTTAATCCATCAAAACCGAAGAATTTTATGACTGCACGATATTCAAGTTGCTCCATTTTAACAAAAAACACGTAAGACGTGTTATTTCTGTGTCAGGCCGAGAACTCTTCACCTTACCCTCGTATTATGTATTCGTTATAGGGTTTTGTAGTGAGAAAAAGATCAGATGTCTGTCGGTCCAGAAATTACAATATTTCCGGAATGATTAAAGCAAATTACATCTTCGGGGGAACGCAACTCCATATAAATACGAGCATAAATACGAGTGGTAAACGATGATCGCTGAGCAATCGTCACAATGATAACTCTGACGAACAGGTATGTTTTCCTCGAAGCGATCGTTGTTATCATAGCTCGGCGATGGCCGGTTAGTTTTAAACTTGTTGTTTAGATTGCAATTCTAGCAGCAGCCGCTCCGATGAACATAACTCCATATAAAATACATACAGATAATTCTAACTGATGGTCGCTGTTAGGATAATAGCCCAGCTATGGGCTTCGGACTTTTTGAACATTTTCGACTATTCTATTATTTCTATTCTATTTCCATTTCTCTATTCTTCTGTAAATTTTTGTTGCCGTTGAATAAAAAAGTTTTAAGGAAACATTCAACAGGTTAAGGTAGCCTTAAGGTTTGGTTTCTGGGTCTTGTAATCAATGGCACCGAGTGTCTATCTGATCGCCCATTTCGGCTTCAATAACTAGATGAAATCACGCTGACCACACACTGGTAGCTTTATTGGTTCGTGAGTTATAAAAGCAGCAACATATGCACAAACGTTTTTATATATGTATACATATATTAAGAATATACTATTGTATATACATATTAAGATAAACAAATACTGTTGCCGCAGCATGTTGCGATTCCGCTGTGTGCTATGAACTTAGCCAATTTTAATAATTGACACATTTTAAATTAAGGAATCACAAAAACAAAAAGCTGGCAAACGTCAGTTGTGTTAAATGCAAAATGGGTAAACTACGAACGTCACCTGCGAAACGATTGAACTCTCCACGAAACCTAAGCAATGAATCTGTGCAACTTATTAAAACGTAATCCTTAATTTATTTTTGTTCTATAACAATATCGGTAACAGTAATTTCTACTTCAACAGACGCAATAAAAAAGTGCGAAAAGTCGTGGTTGGAACCATTCTTGGATACCTGGCTGGAGTTATTCTGACGTATATGTGGTTTCTTTTCTTCGCGACTCAACTGAATTACTCATTGAAAAAGTCAATGAATATTGGAATAGTGTTGGCGGCCATTTTACCTATTGGTCTCGCTTTTAACAGAACTGTTAGGTAAAATTTTACTCTTAAAGCGACCCTACACCTTCCGGAAATTCTCTTCGTACAGGCTTGGCCTTCCGCCAGAGACAAAATTCACTCATCTTGCCACACCACACAAACTCCGGTCGACCTATGCAGTCCGGAACTGCGCAGTTATTTCGACTGGGGTTTCGATTGTAATCCGCTACCGGCCGACTTAACAGACCGCCAAAACTGAAAAGTTCCCTACCATACTCGGTCCCGAAAACCCTGAAGGGCCTGTACGAGAGGCGATTTTCGTCTATGGCTGCCTTTAAAGTAAACTGTCAGCTATAATGACATTTTAAATTTTATTCACAGATGCGTCGTCATTTTAATTCTGCCAAATTTCTTCAGTGTAAAAGGACGATCTGCTTTAATAGCTTATGCCTTTGTTTTAGCAGTAACTGGGCCTACGAAGAATATTTTGGATAATGTAGAAGTTTTATCGATCAGTCTATCTTGTGGGCAGGTAATTTTTTATTTCAAATATTGAAATAAGAGTGGGCACCCATCTATACACCAAGTGCACAATATAGGTTAAATAACTTAATCTGGTCAGATTAATTAATGTGAAATTGTCAGAAACAACGTTGCTGTTAAAGTAATCTACCGGAATAAGTAATTTAGCCTACGTGTGAAATAATACCGACGATCGGATATGAAAATTTATTATCCTAACGATGTTGTTTTTTGTATCCGCCAATGCGGAGTCTAAAATCTGATATATCTTTTGGAGGTACGAGTTATTTCATCAATACCTTTTACAGTGTGTTAAAAACTATTTACATAGTTGATTCGGAAAACGAAAAAAAAACACCGAACGGAGAACCATTTGTGTACAAATTTAAGTATGTTTCTATTGCATTCAGGCGTCCAGTTCGATGCTATCATAATATGGGTTCAAATACTACTGTGCCTGTGGCCTAAAAATGGTAATAATTCTTACGGAAAAAGAAACTAGTATGCTTCTCATATATGTACGATGACGCTAAAAAGAAGTCCCCTATAGTCTAGGTACTTTTATATTTTTTGACCTTATTGGAGCTGTAATAAACCAAATAGATTGTTATCTGTTATCCCAAATGTGTTTTTTTTTTATTAACATCCTTCGCCGGAGTAAAAATGACACCTAAAAGAGCTGGACTCCATTATACACCAATCGGTGTTTTATCTACACAGAATTTTTCGCTGTGTAATATATCTTCTTCCTATGAGCCTATTATCGTCCCTTTTGAATAAATTTCCACATAATTTTCAACTTGATTGGATTGAATTTTGGTTGGATTGGCTGCCTAACCTCCCACCAGTCTTTTTCTGCCGCACCGAGGAGTTGTTGATGTCTCTATGTTATTTTTACCTCTTTGTAAAATATAAATGTCTTCAATTATTGTAGTATAAATGTCCATTTAATTTTAACAATCCTGCTTACTGCTTATAGTAATCCTGCTTACTGATATATTAAAATTTTTCAGGAACAATTGAAGGATGCATTGGAAGGCATGCTAGAAATAGTGAAACGACCGTTGCACGCTATTAAAAATGTTGTGAAACTAGCAATAAGATCATTAAAGAAAACTGTGGAAAAAATTGAAAAAATTTTGAAAATGGTTATGGATCTAATTAAGGATTTATGTGAGTAATTTCACATAGTTAAATGTATCATTAAAAAAACGATTCTCAGCGTAATAAATTTTAAATGTGAAGTGGTGGGGTTGTTGTTGGTTGCCTACGCCCCTCCAGGGTAATAGGCGCTTCAACATCTCTTGCATAGCTATGCATTGTTGACGTTTCGATAGCATATAAACTTCGGATGGTACAGTTGCTAGCATGCATCTCAAGTGGTGCTGTTGCCAGGACATAAAATATCACAGTTCATTGCAATGACGTAATTTTCCGGCTCAGTAAATAATGCGCGCATGTTTGTATTTTTTTTAGAAAGTTTGAGTAAAGAAAGTGGGATTTCGAAGGTGGAGAAGAGTGGAAGTACTATTAGATTGGGGCGACCCGTAGGTCAGTGCGTAGAGGCATCAGTCTCATGTCTGACTACCGGCGTTTCGAGTTCGAATCCCGGCCACGACAACGTTCGTGGCCATGGATGTTTGTGTTGTCTTCCCCCTGTGGTGCGGTCGTATTAATAAGCCACAGCATTTCCCGAATTGTCGCAAGTAGGCGGCTAAATGGGGAAGCAGGAGGGACATGCTTGCAACTGCATTCTCCGAAACTAGTTTATGCCAACCAAATATCAATTGGACCAAATGGAACAATTGACGCGCTATGCCCCACAAGTGGTTAGGGCAATTGTGTAAGTGCTATTATATTGAATTTAATTAATTGATTAAACAAATAATCCCGAGATAAAGAGCCTGGAGAATTACTCGGAAAGTTACGGGGACAAACATAGGTGATCAAGATCATACCATCGAAAGAGTGGGAAGTTTATGTACACACCACGGAAGAACAACGCTAAGAACGACGATGAATCCACTAAGATTAAGCCGTGAACCCAGCATTCAAACCACATCATTATGGGGTGTACACATACTAAAGACCATTTGCATACATCAACAGGACGTCGAGACTCAAAGTCTACAAAATAATAATTCAACGGATGTAAACTTGAACCTTCACTTATGCATCTGAAAGTGTAATTAACTGCTCCAAAGGATCATTATAACGGCTCAAGATGGACACCAATTGCGAAAGACATGCAGTGATGAAATGTGCGAACTATTTGACGAAGAAGGGGTCTCCGAAACTGTCAAGGTGTGGAAGCTTAGCTTACTATTTATAAGAGAAGGGCCAGATGACCGAAACTGGAAGCAGTATTGTACGTGTTGAAAATAATGAAGGCAAGGACTCGTATCATAATCCGGCAATATGTTAAAAATGGCAAAACAATAAACAACGATATCTAGATCGGCAGATCGATTTATTAAGATCTGAGGTAATGAGTTCATAGTTCTGGATTATACTGCATTCTCTGAAACCAATTTATGCCAACGAAACGTCAACTGGGCCACATGGAACAGTTGACGCGCTATGCCCCACAAGGGGTTATGGCAATTGAGTATTTAGGTCTAGGGCTTTAGTTTTCTGTGCTGGGATCCTAAAGGATGGCATGGGCTTAGGAAGTCCTATTCGTCAGGACACTGAGAATGCCTACTATATGAGTCAGTCGACGTCCATTACCAATACTATTTTTTTTTTGGTAGTGGGACCTTTTCATCCGTTGTTCGTGTTTGTCTAGGTGTGAGAATTTCTGAATTTGATCCTAAATGGCATTTTGGATACTCAAA
Source organism: Chloromyia formosa (assembly GCA_964017055.1). Classification (NCBI taxonomy): domain Eukaryota; kingdom Metazoa; phylum Arthropoda; class Insecta; order Diptera; family Stratiomyidae; genus Chloromyia; species Chloromyia formosa. Next base: position 129,787,972 of record OZ024814.1, read on the forward strand.
CGATTTTATTTTTGTCTTTTAATTTTCAGTGAAAGCTATAAGAAAGACTTTTAAATGGCTCGGTGAAGTCGTTAGTATATGCAACAAGCAAGTGGGTACTCCATATCATCGTTGCGAAAGTTTATTTGAAGAAGGAAGAAAGGAGTGCAAGTATGTACTGTCATTCTACATCCGTCGTCGAATATTTATAAATTCTTTGAACACATTATAATTTAATCTTCACAAAACATGGCAATTCCAGTGATCAGTTAGGTCCACTGGGCTTCCTTTGCGACGTAACCTATATAGTCAAGACTATTTGTTATGCGGTAAAATTTCTGGATTATGTTTGTTTCCTGATTGACTTTGTTAGTGATGCTATCGTCGGAACAGTTAACAGAAGTGAGTACAAGTATCTCGCATAAAAGGAACAGCGTGCCTTTCAATACATTTCTTATTTAATGCATAGGGTTAAATGTATTTGTCCAGGAAGTTCGAAACATATTTTACGTTTCCGTAAAATTCGATCACAAATTCAATTTTACAATGCATGCTACCAAGAATTTGACGCAAGTTGGTGCTGAAATTCTTGCGGATATCCGAAAGCGGTCGCGAGGAGTATTTCTAGTTATGGGATGGATGGAAATATTGGCAAGTTTATTCATATTGAGAATTGTTTTAAAGTGAGTGTGGGATATGTTGTTTTTAATTGTTATATATTTGTGGTTACAAAATTTGATTTGATTGATGATGGCGGTGCATATTCTTGTTTTTTTTTTTTAATTTCCTTCTTGTGGCTAATCTTAGGTTCATCAATTCGTGCGCCAACTTTTATTGAAACGGAATATATCGGAACTCTCTCCTGTATTTTTTTTTACACACAAACCGACATATTTTGTTGATCGATGAGTCGTTCAATCGCTATAAAGCCGTTTGAAATTATTATTGATTAAAAATTTACTATGGGCAGGTATCTCAATGTCCGATTAAAGTTTAACATAACGGCAAACGCTAACCGCTACCTATCCTCCGGTTAAAAATTTAACGACACGATAACCTCAAACATATTATACCGGCTGCTGAGAATCGGCAGCTAGAACTGTTTACATTTTCTCATTCAAATGAGAACAATTAAAGCCATAAAGAAGAGAGTTCTCGATGGAAGAGGATTTGGGACCAAATCATCCGCAAATGAATGCTGAGAGAAGGTACAGACAAAGAATATAATGGTACAGACAGACGGCAGAATTTTGGCAAGAAAAACAGGCCATTTTGCTACAGGGCTGTCATATATAATATATGTTGCATATCCAGAGCTTTAGGTTCTTCAATATTCTAATGTCCCGGTTAGTTAATCGGCAGTTTAACCGGAAATTGAGAAACCGGTCCTTGGTGTGGTTATTATTTACGATTCTTAATCATGTTTTTATAAATTATGTCAATGATGTCAGCTTGCTGTTTTACGCGCAAAATTCGCAGTTGACAACAACAATTTCAGCACCACCAAATTATATACCCGGCTCACCAAACCGCACCCCTATGGGGATACCTCCCTGTTGTAGAATGCTCCTTCGCCATTAGTAATTGCCGCAAAAAGTTCTCGTTTGTTCCCGATCTTCCCATAACTTTATCTTCTTTTAAAATTTGAGCTGTTTTGGAGCTTTGAAGAATTGAATTTTCGTGACTTTCTGAATATAGTAGCATAGAAGAATAAGACATTTGGTGGTATGCATAAAGTGACTCGAGTGGAGTAAAGCTGAGTTGACAGAATTCCACTCAATTTTCACTATGGAGCGGAGAGTAGTTTTATGCATACAACTTTTTCACTCGATTCACCGAACATAGCAGACTCAGGAATGTTCTCAATAGACTTCACTCTTGAGTATATCCTCATTATTATGCATACCACCCAATATCATGTAAAAAATTAAATCCAATAAGCTATCTGATGAATTGATTAGACTATGTGTATGTAAATGGGTATTTGCGAATTATGTCAAAAGAACTATACCCAGTAGTTGTGGTCAAATTACCGCCATCATTTACCGTATCTAATAAAAAAACAGTTACTTAATAATGCTCATTCAATTTAATTTAGTTAAAAACTTATAAAATTTCCCTCCACTAAATTGTAGTAAGTTTTATTTATTTTTTCTTAAACAATTACTATTTTATAATATCCTGAAAAAAATACACATTACAGATCTGTTATTTATAAAAGTAAATACCTACATCATGACCGCTTTGATAATACCTACATCACTAAGGATTTTATGGTAGTAGACAGAAAAAAACAAGAAATGGGGAAGGAAACTGCATTGCCATTGACCAGAAAAGAAAGAAGAAAATATGTGAATGTAAGTTAATTTGTATAACCATACTTATATATGGCTTTGTAACAAAGTCTTTGGACATTCAGATTACATCTTGCCTGCTAGTAAGATCCGAAAAAATTAAACTGGCAAGATCAGCTATGTTTCTGATGATTACTACAATCCAACTATTTACTATTTGCCTGGTCGATTATTCGTTTTTCTGGTTGCTTTGGACAATACGGGAACATGGAAGGAAAGTGGCTGGTGTCGAAGGTATGTCGTCTTTTTTTGCAGGTGGCTGTTTGGATTTCCATTTTGAATAATTTATCAAGATTCCGAGTTCAGTCCTTTATTTATACACAGTTCAGGCTAAAACAAAAATATATAGATATATATCTTGTATGTGTGTGTGCCAGCTCCCGAATTCATAAGCGTAAATGTGTCTGGAAGTGGATTCATAGCAGAAATCTATGACGGAATTATAAATGCTTTTTCTCCTATGGCTGAAAAGTATAACATCGACCCGATTCCTTGTTTACCTAATCCAAAACCACCAAAATATGATCGATACGTCCAAATTGGTAAGGTGAATAATATTCAACTTTCAAAAACTTTTCAGTTCAGTTCTACTGGCCTGATTTGACTTTTTTTGGTACAGTACAGTAGTTGTTGTTGGTAAATTCTCTGGCAGTGGATGATTGCTTCGCGACCAGAGGAGTTGCAACCCTCAGTATACCGCCCTGAAACGATCGCTGCGCTCGCTTTGTATCTTACAGCGGTAAACCCACTATTAGCCAAGGAGCGAGCCACGATGCGTTCCTCGTTGAAATGGGAATATACCAAAATTAAAATTTATATTTTTAGCGGAGAAAATTTGTTATAAAATTCGCAAATAACATTTCAAGAAATGAAACAATCCTAGTTGACCGGGCGACATATAGTGGTTTGCATCTTTGACCAATTGTGGGTTTTAAATTGAGATGATTTCGCGCTCCCCTGGCTTGGGTTTCTACCCACCGCATTAGAACGCTCTCGCTCTATGCGCTACAGCTACTGCGGTAAAGCACTGCCTTCTTAATATACAGGCCCAACTGTAGAAAACAGCTCGCTTGCACACATAGAAATTTTGCTTTCGTTGTTTACGTCGTTTGGAATAGAAGAATAGGCAGTGGTACTACCACTGCAAACACCTTGTGTACAAACGCACACAACATATGTATTTTCTTCGCGCACATATTGTTTTAGATAACTAGATGCAATTTAACTAGTAGATAACCACTGAATTAATATTGAACGCGGAAAGTGAAAACTAAACACGAAACACACGAAACCCGGAGCAGCCGCCATCAGTCACCAACCACTGGATACTTCATTGGGAACGCACACAAAGGCATGAATGGAGTCAACAACGAAGCCAGACTTCGCCACGATCAGCTGAGCGCTGACCTGGTATTTTAAATGGCACTGGGTAAAGCCACTATTAGCCAAGGTGCAAACCACGAGTCGTCGCCCGATGAAATAGGAATATATCCACGAAATTCATGGCCGTTATTTTGACAATCAATCAGCTGATAGCACAATTTAAATTTATTCTAGGCCCGAATTAAATGTATCGTAAATTCAAACCTTCTCTTTAATCAAATCTATCGTGGATTTAAACTTCCCTCGTGTCAGAACACGGGCCTGAAATACACTTAAATTAAGCTAATACAGCTATGCTCCAAAGAGAGCTCCTTTTTGTGTCCTTCGATTATGTAAATATACACGTGTTGGCAAAATCAAAGGACACAAAAAGGAGAATCCCTTAATAAACAAAACAAGGTAATCAAAAATCGTTGGGAACTATTGACTTCGTTTACATACTAAGCCTTCGAATATAACGATTCAAGTTAAAGCTGTCTCAAATTAAATTAACGCTTTTTTAAAACCATTTAAAGGTTCGTCTTGCTCCCCAAAACTTTAAAATATACACGAATAGTGCTCCGTTATAAGTTTTTTCCCAGTCGCAAACGCAAGTCGCTCAGTTGTTGCTTTGGAACTCACACCTTAAGGTGCGTTTTGCTAGGCACACCATCGTCGCGCTTTGTTTGCGATTAGCGATTAACCCATTGAGCATGGAGCACTATTTGTGTGTTCTATATATCTTTCTCATCGTTGCTTGCGATCGACGCAGAGTGGTGTCTAGTAAAAGGCATTTTTAACGCTGAATTTTTCAAGTTAACGATTTGTCAAAATACTTTGGTTGACAAATTATTAACTTGATTGATTTGAACTAGCGTTAATTTGATTTGAGAAAGCGTTAAGTTGTCTTCAAAATGCTATAGATAAAATGTGTAATAAATGATTTCTTAGGTGCATTGATACTAATTTGTTGGACTTTTGTAATATTTGAGCCTTATGGGCTTCGATTACGGCAAACGACTATGCGAACATTTTATCCGCAACGATCTAAAGAACGTGCTGTATGGCTGCATAGTCAAATTCTAATGAGGAGAAGTGGGTACACTTTTTGCGTTATTGGTCGTAAACTTAAATTGATTATGTGTATATGCAACTGTTTTCATAGCAACTTTTGTGAAATTTGCTAGACGAAAAGCCCGACTTGAATTTAATAAAAACCAAAGTACCGATCGAATTTCATGTTTGGATTGGTTAAGGGCGAAAACGGATAGGTAGGCCATATAGAAAAATAGTTTAAAACAAAACCGAAAATTCACTATTCTTAATTGATAAATTGTTCAGATACTGGATTATGCGTAAAACTCTAGGGAAAAGCAAGGCCTTACGATGTATGCTGTGCGCATCGCCGATTTCAAAGTATGTATGTCTTATCTCTCTTTCATAAAATGAACATACAAATTTAAATGTACTCGCTGAGGATGACAATAGTCGAAATACATACATACATCCGAGATAATAATCGCGCTCGGTGGCCGTTGTCGTTCAGTCACCGCGCTGCGATATTAATCTAGAGCTCGGAGTTCCAATTTCGGCCTGATCAAAACTGCCTGTGAGTACTAATAGAACTCTCACAGTGCTCCGAGCTTATCAGTATAAATACGGCGCGGATAGGAGGTGCATGCTAGAAACTGCACTTCCGAAAAGTTGTTATGCTATCGAAACGTCAACAAGGCATAGAAATGTTAGAGATGTTGACGCGCCCATGCCCCTGGAGGGGTCAAGGCAATTAACATCCGAGATAATTAAATTTATTGTAAAATAAATTTAAAGAATTAGGAAAGTCCGTACGGTGTTTTAATTTTAAAATTATAAAAACGAATATACAGGATCTGTTAAAAAATAACGAATCTTTTTAATTAGATATTGATGGATCGTCGTAGCGGCGGCCGTTTGGCAAAACTGCAATTGTCATAGCTTTCCGTGTAACTGACTGTTTGCAGATGGGTTTTATCTCGCTTAGCTTCTAAGTTATTGCTATTTGAGTTACCAAGTTATTCCGTTATTTTTGTAACAGACCTCGTACAGCAGAATCTCGATTATCCAAGGTAATGACATATGTGTACATGCTATAAATATTGGTATAGTATGATGTAATCATATTTTCACAAAAAGAAACATGTTTAATTCAGCAATGTTAATTGCTTTAACCCATCCAGGGTCATAGGCGCGCCAATATCTTTTGCATTTCTATACCTTGTTGACGTTTCGTTAGCATATCTACTTTTTCGGACGTGTAGTTGCTAGCATGCATCACCTCCTATCCGCGCCGTCTTTATACTGACAAGCTCGGAGCGCAGTGGAAGTTCTATAAGTACATGACACTATTTACGCCTTCATTAATTTAGACCATTCTTTTTACTGCTGACAGCGATTTTGTTAATTCAAACTATACGAGTACATTATTTCATGATTATTATAAAATAAATTTCAGACTGCAAGACGTCATTCAATGTTCACGGCCTGGCTGTAAAGGCAAATACTGCAAAGAATGCTTTAGCGAAATGGAAAACACATGCTTCTTGTGCACAGAGCCTGTAGAGTATGGCGATTTTAGTGACCTGTCAGAAGAAAGGTACCTCTACTATACGTTCCATTGCTTCCTTATACATACGAATGCGGTCCGATAAGTACTTAGCTTAGCCTACATAAGAAAAACGAAAATTTTGGAAAAGTGGCGACTTATTTCTCAACATAGTCTCCTTTTAGCTCGATACACTTGACCCAGCGATGCTCCAACTTCTTTAACTCGTCTGAAAAATACGTTTTCTCGAGGTCTGCACGGGGCCAAATCTGTAAAATACGGTGGGGCACCAGTTCGTAGCCCAATTCGACCAATTTGGCCGTGGCGATGGCGGAGGTGTAAGCCGGTGCGTTGTCATGGTGGAAGAGCACTTTTTTCTTCGCCAAATGGGGCCGTTTTTTCTGCAATTCGGCGTCGAATCGGCCCAATAATTGGGCATAGTAGAGCCCTGTGACCGATTTGCCCTTCTCCTGGTAGTCGATGTAGATCACACCTTGTGAATCCCAGAAAACGGTGGCTATCACCTTTCCGGCCGATAGGACAGTCTTGGTCTTCTTCGGAGCACGTTCGCTGGGTGAAGTCCACTGTTTTGACTGTTCCTTGGTCTCTGGTGTGTACCAGTGGATCCATGTATCGTCGACGGTCACGAAACGACGCAGAAACTACTTCGGATTGCGCTTAAACAGCGTCAAACACTGCTCTGAAGTGGTCTCACGGTTGCGCTTGTTGTCCGGAGTGAGCAAACGCGGCTTCCATCGCGCCGACAGCTTTCTCATGCCCAAAATTTCATGCAGGATATGACCCACGCGGTCTTTTGAGATGCCTACTGTCTCAGCTATCTCGCGCACCTTCAATGGGCCGTCTGCCAATACGAGATGGTGGATTTTTGTCACGTTATCCTCCGTGGTAGCAGTTTCCGGGGCACCTGGGCGTGTCTCATCAAAAACCGACGTGCGACCACGTTGAAACTCGTTAAACCAATTTTTGACGGTCGCCATCGAAGGAGATGAGTCACCATACACAGCATCCAAGCGCTCTTTGATTTCGCTGCGCGATTTCCCTTCGAAAACAAAAAAAAAACAATCACCGCCAGAGACCGAAAAATGGAAAAAGAGCAATCTCTTTTTCCATTTTTCTAAAATTCGCGGACACGCCCGCTTCCACATGCGGTCAAAACAAAACTACCAGTCCGATTCGGCTGAAATTTTGACAGTAGCCGTCTACGAGAATGTACTACACGATAGTAAATTTCTCTTGCGATAGTGGCGCCATCGGGCGGTGAAGCTAAGCACTTATCGGACCGCCCTCGTACATATGTACCCTTGATTATGAAAGTGGCCTAAGTCAACAATTTCCACAAAATGAGTTTATAATTGATTTCGTTTTGTATTTTCATATACTACCATAATCTGAAGTAATATTTTAGAAATTTGAATAATTAAACCGTTAGATCGTTGATTGTTTTGTCGTTGAACATAATTCTATTCCCCAGACATACATTTCTTAGGATATCTTCTGAAAAAAAATTTCCTATTAAATTTCCTCTGAGGTATGTTTTTTAAATATACTTCTCATATTGTACAAAAAAGTTGAAATAAATTGCTACATATTGTAACGAGTTATGGTTAATTTTGTTCGTTGCTGTATAGGTAATCTTGAAGTTTTCGATACAATTAGTTCCTGAATGTAGATTATACCAAAATCAAAACCGTTTGTAATAAGTGTGATAGTTATTTATATGTATATCAAAATGAAAGACAATTCAATTTTTTATAATTCTTGTTTTATTTTATTTAATAAGTGTTCGAAATGACCACCTTCCATCATTCTTTATGGATGGAAGGTGGTCATATGCGCTTTTAAACTACGTATAACTTTGCTCAAGGTCTGTGAAGTTGGCACAATCATAAATTTTTTTTTTAAATGTAAATTGTGTAGTTCGTTTGTCCATCATACGGATAGGTTTGTCTACCCTTGCAAAAACAAAAGTTATTAACGAAACAAATTTTTCCAAACTGATAAATTAGTGTTAATTTATTTATATCTGTTGGCCTAATAAAACAAATAACACAATGCGTTTAGCAGTTCTTTTATAAAAGGAACACAATGGCTAAAAACGTGATTTTCAGGAGAAGCAATTTTCTTCTCATTGTCCTTAGAAAAGCACGTGTAATCGTAAAACCTAAACCTTTAAATATCTCAAAATGAAAATGTATATCTTAGGCCACTTTCATAATCATGGGCTCATATATCTGGGTAATAAGTTAATTGAAATCACCTTTGATTTAAATATGTAGAAAGTTTTCCTAAAATTTTAGAGACTCCTCAGATGAACCCGAAGAGGTTATAATTGGTAATAATATGAAAGAAAATGGAGATGAAAAGTATTAAGTGGTAAATGTTTACTAAAAATTAACTGAACCATAAATTATATAAAAAAAATCTCTTAAAACAGGTTGTTTTTAAACTTTTGAAGCGCGTAAACCCGATTAGAACTACGACTTGCCAGATTTCTTTCATTAAAACAACCAGGCAAATCATGATCAAGCGGAAGAGTATGGATCCCAACCGGATAATTAGATCGAAACTAAACATAACCAATTCCCTCCCCTCATCAGCCAACGAATTTACCTAACACAATTTTACCAATTTACCTACTTTTTTTCACGTTTTTTCAATTATAGTCATCAAGTAGTTTTCGTAAAGCAAATTGTTGTGAAGTTTTGTTTTTTTTTTTTCGTTTGTTTTTTGGACTACTGATTACGAATCTGAAGTTTGCTGCCAAAATTTGTTTGTGGAATTTGAGTTATAGCCAAAAAACAACAACAAAATCTCAGTTTTTTGGGTTTTTTTATTTAATACAATAATAGGCATGGGCCCATCAGAGCAAGACGTAATATTAGCTTACCAATGAACTTGGCTGATTGGCAGAAACACAAGCATGCCAACATTAACCTATTAGATTCCACAGGATAATAAGGCCATCTTATGTGTCATGCATGTGGAAGTTATTGAGGGGTTATCCAGTGTAGAGTAGCCACCCTACTAAGCTATCCAGGTTAATGTTGTTGGTGTAACGTGTGTGTTATTTTACCCTACACCCGATAAATTCCCAAAAAAACGCCTATTGATTCCATTATTTCGCGCGCTTTTTGTTGGTCGGCCAAACCATTTTATTCTTGCGTTGAAAAAACTAACGCCTACGGTGAAAAAAAAACGCTCGCGCTCTAACGCCTGCGGTGCAAAAACGAACGCTTGCGGTTGGAAATATTACAGCAGATTTATTCAGATACATATACCGAAGTGTGGTACAAAAAGAAGTTTCATCATAATTATCATAACTACAACTACACTAGGTCTATAGTAAGATTTCTAGTGTAAAAAATAAAAATCGAAGGACTTCTGTTAAACATGGCCATCCGGTTAATTTTATCTTGTATATTTAATAATTAGAAATTGATTGAAATGTAACATAATATCGACTGGTGGTCGAAAATATTATTTTGTTTAGTGTTTAGATAAATGTTACCAAGGAGGTGGAACAGATTATGGTCTAGTATTCCCCTCTTCTTCTGTTCCCATTCTTCAAATTTAAAGAAAATGCTGAAAATTGAATATACTCTGTAACGAACTGTTTGGTGGGCATCCGAAGATACTCGTGGGGAGTGGGGATGGAGCCTAAGGTAGCATAATGACCGTGAAGGTCGGACCGTGCCATCTGGCGAAGAAAAAGGCCCCTCAACGAGCTAAGCAGCGGTCTATAATTGCTGTAGCTCAGTTCGGGAGACGTGGGCGGGGTTTTCGCCGCTCGTTGCTTTTCCTTTACGTATTAACAAAAATGCATAGGCCTGGGAAGAATGATAAAAAATTAGGCGATAAGGATGGAATGGTTGGCGGAGGCCGCAGATTCCCTCGCGCTTGCATCGGGGTCCAGGTGTAATGGGACCCTCGGCCTTTGGTTTCGTATTACCGACAGATCCTTACTCATCAGGTGCTGCCATAAATCTGCCGGTGGAAGCAGCGCCACCAGACTCGAATATGGTTCATTACAACTCGTCGTTACCTTGCACATGATATGAATTGAACGAAATTAAATTTCAAATCGAAATTTCTCCAAAATGTTTATAGATATAATATCAAAGTAAAATGTCGGCATTTACCCTACTTCTTTCAATCCTTCACCTGTCCAGTTCATACATTTTTCAAAACAGACATTAATGTGACATAAACGCAGTATTTAGTCTACATACATACGAGTATTTTCAACTAATCTGACTGTTTTCATGGAGTGTTTCTAAACCATAAAAAAAGATTAACGATCTATAAATTAGCTGACAATTTATTCTGATCATAAAACAAATCCAAACCTTTGCAGCAACCAGCCAGCCGACACATTTTCTAACCAGGCTATGCCCTCTTTATTGCAGTCATGTTGTACATCAATTTTTCATGTTCCTGGTTGGTGGCACCTACAAGGTTTGTTCCCCGGCGAAACATGCCACACATGATGACCCATCAGCCATCACCATCACACAATTAATAGTCGCATGGTTCATTTTCAATTTCGTTCCTTTTACGGATATTCATTGAATAAAAGAAAGTACTAAACGAGTCTGTGTTGACAATGTTAAGAAATAGAACCCACAACACTTGACCACAGGGTAAACATACGAGCACAAAGAATCTGCTGAAGTGATCTCTTGACTGGCTCAAGCTCACCTGCTTTAGGGTACCAGAATCAGAAAGGCAACAGAAAGGTAAGTCGACCCTTCTTCCCATTGGCGCATTGCCGTACCAGAAGAACCTGTAGACGCGACATGGGTTAATGTTTTCATTTGGATTTTCTTTAGACAGAGGTCCGGGCGTAGGAGGTCTTTGAAAATAAAAATGCAATGTGTGATATATGCCTTGTTCGGTACCTGTCGTGCTAACAAGGCAAGGCAACAACGGAAAATTAATTCAGTCCAGTTCCGATCACAATGTCATATCGCTCATGAAAATCAGTTTATGGCTCGTAGCGTAGTCATGTCTTTTATGGAGTGCATTTAAGAGGTACACAATCTGTAAACCTATCTGCATATGGACTATGGAGTCATTGTTATGGGGGGCCGTAAATAACACGTCGATTCTAAATCCAGAAGTGACGATTGAATGGTAATTCGAAACTATTTTCAGATCATAAGCATGTGTGCTAATACGAGTAGTTCTGTTTTTGACTGAGCGTTAACAGGTTAAGCACGTTGATGTTACGCTTTTCCTTGTTTCTTGGAACTGGGAATATAGTACATGCTCAACTGGACAAGGGACAATGCTACACTTTTATTGCGTCGCCTACTGATAAAACGATCCGCTTTGTAAGTATCACCATACACTGTCGAACTCGAACTCGAGCACGAACCTGGTACAAATGTCCTCTGACACACACATACACTTCACATAGGTGTGAAGAAAACCGGTCCACTTGTACGGATACTAGGTTCGTGCTCGAGTTCGAGTTCGACAGTGTATAGTGACACTAACTCGACTTTCTTCTTTAATGTAGGCTCTCTCGCGGCGTTTGTGCGAGTTTTTCTTAATATGTAATTAGATTATAATTAATCATGATTATATTCAGGCAGGGAGGCCGGTAGAGCAGTGCGTTGATGCGTCAGTCTTATGTCTCATAATATCGGTATTCGACGGTTCGGGCGCCGACGTCTGCTGAAACCGCGGCGGTTACCGTTTTTTTTTTAAATCTCTTAACGCAAACGTAGTACTGGTTACCTATTTCTACTTTATCACTAATTCAATAGCGGTTGATGCAACAAAGTAGCTGATTTGATTTACAATTTTGGTCAGTGACTACCGCACCGTAAAGTTCCATGATTGCTTTTTTATCTTAAGCAATACGAATGTAGAAAAATAGCGCACCATATACCTAATGCTATTTCTAGCAACTATGAACTCCAAAAGTTTAAGCGGAACGTAGGCCGGTACCTAACTCATCACTCACACTTTACCCATACCTTAGCCTTAGCTTCCGTCAAGACTGCTTGTTTTATAGGGCGAGTACGAGTATATAAAAATGGATTAAGTGCATATACAGAATATACAGTCGCCCCATATTGCACAAATTCGAATTTCTAGTTCAAACTATTGTATGAAGCAGACAAGTAGAACTCGCATAGAATTGTTTTGTATACTTGAACTTCAATTTCCACGGTCAAAGTAAAACCTTTACCTTCGAAGAGCTCCTTTGTCTTGGTATCCGATTTTCATCTACACCTTGAAAGCAAGATGGATATGTAACCCTTTTTTACGTTCCCCACGAGATTATTGAAATGCGCACTTAGTATCAGTGCTATTGCACCGGCGCGGCGCTCCCCTTTATCAAAGCGGGGATGTTCCCATCTACCCCGTTATATAGACAGTGGTCGGCTTCATTATCTTCCAAATTTCACTCGAACGCGACTATTGAAGGAGTTGAGTTCTCTTCGTTCGAAGACACCTTCTTCCGCTGTATTTCTCCATTCTCCCTCCGATATTTTTACCGGTATGTATCCTTCGAATTTACGCAAGTGAATCGCCGCAAAATATTTACGCGATTTTACGTTACTATTCGCAGGGTGGTTGATATCCTTTAATTGCCAGTACCATCAGTTCCCACGTCCAGTACATGTCCGTCCATCGAAATTGTGCAAAATTCACTTGTGTTCTTTGTCCTTAAAGCCTTTCTTTGTGTCCTAATCGGTGTGGCTCCCTTTTTTGAAGTGATGTCCTGTGTTTATCCCTGAAGGTATCGCGATAAAATCTTTTACGTTTGCTGCTGCCCATTCAGCGTCTTCTCCTTCACCTTGATCTCGAAATAACGTCAGTGATTATAGTTGTGTCCTACAAGAAGAAGCAAGAAGTGCAAGTGATTCTTGTGTTGGCGGTGTAGTGAGTGAAAAATTGCGAGAGACGGCAACTTAAAAGGAAAAGCAGCAAGCTAATGTTGCGACGCCCACATGCGAGCGTTTTTTAACTGGAAGCTACGAATAAGGAATCTGAGGACACATATTCAGTCAGATTTGTGTGCTTTTCTCGCATCGGAGAAAGAATATACGCCCGCACCTTGTACACGATGTTTGCCGGCTTGGGACTGCAGTCACCGCAGCAGCAACAATCAACACAACACCTGGTTGGAGTCTCGACTCGTTTTTTCGTGGTCCAGGTAAGATAAAAGATACATACGATTACTATGGAAAAAGTTTACTTACCGGACATACACACGGTAATACTCGTAGTTTCATGTCGCCTTTTAATTATATCTTGAGACAAAAATCATTTTAATGAGCCCTTGCATAAAGTCATGTGGTGTGGACATAACTCTTGGCGCTAACTTCCATTACTTGCAATGAACCCATTTCAAGGACTACGTGACCTCAGCTCATTGTCGAGGGAACATCCATTAAATACGTGCCGCCTCGTGGTAGTCTGCTGAAGAAGTACACTCTCCCACGCAATCTGTTTTGCGTTGGTGGAGTCCTTTGGTGTGAATAATGACTGCTGACATCGTTCGTATGACATGGTTTTAATTTTATACTTTGGCGGTTTCGTCTGGTTGATTAGCTAAATCCGTTTGATATAACTCGATTTTCGTACTTAAATTGCAAGGAAACCATAACTATAAATCGGGGCGGCCAGTAACTCAGTGTGTGGAGGCGTCATGCAACTGGCCAGTTACGGAGTCGAGACCCGTTCACATCGTGGCCATGGATGTTTCTGTTGTCTTCCCCTGTGGCGTGGGGCGTAACAATAAGCCACAAACTTTACCGACTTGTCGCAGGTATGCGGTTAAACGAACATGTTAGCTACATGCATTGTCCGAAATCAGTTAATGCTAAGGAAACGTCAACTAAGCCACACATCCACTAGGAATTAGGACAAATAGTATACTACTATAATTGCTCCTTCTATGCTGTCATAGTAGGTAATAATTGTTTTTAAACTCTGCTGCTTAAAATAGGTCAAATAGACTACGTTATTTAGTTTGAGAAGGTTTACAATACTAATCTAGAGCTCGGATTTCGAATCTCGGCGCGATCAAAAAACTGCCTGTGAGTACTAATAGAACTCTCACAGTGCTCCGAGCTTGTCAGTACAAAGACGGCGCGAATAGGAGGTGCATGCTAGCAACTGCACTTCCGAAAAGTAGATATGCTATCGAAACGTCAACAAGGCATGGTAATGCTAGATATGTTGACGCGCCCATGCCCCTGAAGGGGCCAAGGCAATTAAGAATATCGGTCGGAATACATGCAGCTAGCGTCCAACGTGGGGTCATATGTTGCAACAGCGGTGACGTGGTAAATCCGTCGTTCGCAACAAACTATATCATAAATAACAACATCGCGTGCAAAGTGTATGAAATAATTTAGAATATTAGAAGACGCGCACATAGTCGAATTCGATACCTTACCAACCGAAAAAAAGGCTCGCGTAAAGAAGGATGGTCCTATTAAATTAATAGGAAAATACTAAGGAATTCAAATAAATTTATAAAGTCAGTGTGAAAGTCGTCCCGTCCCACCTTCACTGCAGTAGTTTTTTTTAAGCAATGTACTAATTTAAAGCTAAGCTGACGTGAGCCTTGGGAGAAAAGCAGCTTTTCGAATATGTTCGTGGCAGGAGTCGAACCCGAGACCTCTCGGTTGGTAAATCGATTGTGTTCCTATTGAGCTACCGCAGTCATTGGAAGTGTGAACTCTACAGCAATCGTCAAGGGGTAAGCTAGTCGCTGACTACTTTCTATAATTATTCACACAATTTTTTTTTATGCAAGTTTGCAATTTGCAATGCCGTCTTAACATGAATGGTTAAGCATCTCGAAGAGTAGGGCAGTTCATCTCGTACTAATACATATCTATCTACAGTACAGCTTCTCGTTTTAAAGTTATTGCTAAGAGATGGAGTCCAAAATAAGCGCTTGGTACAAAACCCTTGGATTGCGGGCATAGCCCTCTATATTCCGGTTTCATTTACCTTTGCTGTATTGGAAGTTCGAAAAGGTTCAACCACAAAATTAATAGCCCCGCTTGATTCATTATCCGTATGGTAGCTGTTTGAATTCGCTCGTGACAGATTCAGACCGTTCGATTCATTCTTGAACTCTGTCCGCTTGTCTCGCACACGGCGAATATTCCACGAAAAACATAGTTCAACTTAAGAAGTTGTAGCAGAATCAGTGCAAGTCAAATGAATTGATTGTACTACAACTTCCTTCTCGTCAAATAGCTCGAACAATTCGATCAGACAATTTTCGGTTGATATCATATTTACAGGATACAGGCACCTGGAACTTAAGTTTAACAATTCAAATATATTGTAATCACATTCAATTCATAGCAGAGACAAGACAGACACTTACCAATCCATTGAATCTTCATTTGATATTGTCCTGTCGTTTGCCACGATCAACGCATTCTTCTTCCTTATCAAGTAATAAAATTTTGCAAGTCAATTATGTTGTCGTTCAACATCTATTAAATTGGCAATTAATCGATTTATGTGTCGCATTTATATTAACAAGATTGCAACCTCCCTCTTGGCTATTTGTCCTTTTCTTCGGCACTTTTGTATCTTTCGTTTTCTGCGACTTTCTTAAACCAAACAAATAAAGAAAAGGTATTCAGCACTATTGCTTAAAGGAGCTGTACTCCTACACTACGTACAGAGTCGGGACTAATTTATGATAGTAGTTCTGCAATATTTACTCGTACTACCCACATTATCGGTATACGAGTAAGATAAGTATTTTGATTTTATATATAAGTAAGCAGTTTGTTTCAGAGAACCACATATACGCGAAGTGTTCGTAGAGCAAGTTGCGCTTGTAGCTTCGTTTCTTCATATACAATAATTTGTTTGCAGATCTTTTGTATGTTGAAGCAATGATAGTTAAATATACATGTTTGCCAACTCATATGTTTCTTTTTAAAGTTATGAAAATCTTATTCGCCTAAAGTGACGAAAATATTTTAGATTTCGGAAGACATTAATCATTCCCGCAGTAAATTTGTAAATGAATCAGTGGTGATTTACGTTGCCTAGAATCCAAATACTTACATACTTTTTGGCACATAGCTGCGTTTTGACACACAGTTAAAAATCCTGGTCTATTATCAATGCTAATTCGGGTTACATATATGACGACACCAAAATTGTATTAGATTTTAATAAAATGAAAGTATTACAATTGCTTCCGTAAACTTCACTGTTTTAAATATTAAACTTTTCTGTCATTATTTTTTTAATCAAATTGTTGGTTTAAAATTTAATCTACAGATATTATAATCTATGAAAAAATATTAATTTTACTGCGTTTTTTTAACTCCTCTTAAGTTTTTTCTCCATTATTTTTTTTTTCAATTTTCTAAACTTCCAAATCCTTTATTAAGCCCATCGCAGGTTAGCCAGCTAATCTTTAACTTTTTACGCCATGGCGCAGCATCGAACCTGTGAACTCCGTGTTGTAGAGTTGCGACCTAGACCACTCGGCCACGCAGCATAATATTTTGAGCTGACTGCGAGTAGTTATAGTGAGACTTGAGACTCAAAAAATATACTTTGTGGGGTTTACCTTTTAATTAAACTTACATTAGAAACTAATGCGAGAACAAAAATAACACAAAAAGGTTTGAACTGTATTAGAATTTATTACAAATTGGTTTAAAATAGAAGTAAACTTTGACTTGTATTAGAATTTATTACAAATTTGGTTTAAAATAGAAGTAAACTTTGAAAGGGTTTAGATTATAGAATTAAAATTATTAAAAATGGTGGTAGTCCAAGACCAGGTTTAAAAAAAATACCGAGATTTTTAACTGGGCACGTATATACTCGTATATTTGGGCTGGGGGTCTGAATAAATTTTGTTTAGCACGTAAGTGTCACCATACACTGTCGAACTCGAACACGAACTTGGTACAAATGTCCTCTGACACACACACACACACACACTTCACATAGATGTGAAGAAAACCGGTCCACTTGTACTAGGTTCAAGTTCGAGTTCGACAGTGTATGGTGAACCTGTTACAAATGTCCTCTGACACACACACACTTCACATAAATGTGAAGAAAACCGGTCCACTTGTACCATGTTCGTGTTCGAGTTCGAGATCGACAGTGGGTGGCGACACTAACGTAACGTAACGATCGTCACGCTCTTGAAGCCAGACATGTTAAATATGGGTATTTTCTGAATAGGAGTGATGCGACCAATGTAATGGAATACTGCCGAAAATATTTTGAGTCCTTTGGTCGGCACTTAAGGAGATTCTTGGACACGAGGCGAAATCTAGGCAATGCGGAAATTTTCTGAATCGGGGTGATGAGGAGAATGCACTGGAGTAAGGCATGATGAGTCCTTTGGTCAGATAAATTGAAAATAGGGTACGGAACGTGGGAAATGGGACGGCCCGGTCCCGGTGAGGATATAGAGAAACTAAAGGAAACTGGAGTGAAACTAAAGGAACTGGAGAACTTTTATGAATGATATTAGCCCCCTACGGGGGAAGGTGTGCAAGTTTGTAAGAAAAGTACTTGAAACAAGCAACGTTCCTGTCGCAAATATTTTCTTAAGCGGCTATTACACTATAAAAGTTCTTTGAAAATATCTTTTATAAAATATATTTGTAAAAGAACTTTTATAGTGTAATAGCCGCCTTACACAGACATAATGGCATCGTGTAAAATCTTTAACGCGCCCAATATCGTCTTTGTGAGATATAAACATAATCCAGTATTTTTTCCAATAAGAGAAAAGTTTCCGCGCCATTTTTTTTTTGTTTTTTGTGCATTGTCCAGGATTAACTGTACGCGTTACAATAACAACAACTCTTCTGGATTGTGCTGGATGAACAGCTGGTGTGTGAAATCAGTTCTTAAGGTGAACTCGTAGGTTGTAATATTCGGAATTCGCTATGTGCAATGCAGTTCACTTATACAGTTTATGTCGATCATACAGTTTATTTCCTGTCAATAAAATCACACACTTCATTTTTCTCTATATTCTCCTTTCGTACCTGTTGTGTTCTGTGTGTTTTTTTTTGCTGCTATGTTCTACTCTGGAGCAAAAAAAAACGCAGCTAATGTAATCTAAAAGAGAGTTTTAAACGAAACCACTAAGCTCGGAGAAATTAATTCAGAGGGAATTTGAGAATAAAAAATAGTTGGTCCCGTTGCGGGGCGCGAACCGCAGAGACCGTGTTTCGAGTAGCAAAAAATGCCCGGTGCGTTACCGAGCTAAGCTACAGACGCATACTAAGTTGGTGTGCAGAATGAAACCAAGTGTCACAAACAATTCCAATTTAAATTGAAAATGATTCGCACTTGTACATTTGCAAGAACATTAATACATAAAGAGTTTTAAACTTTAAAAAAAAAGTGATATAACAAATAATCCATGTTTTTTTTTTATTTCAAATTTAATTTTGCTTAGAAAATTTAGCCGTTATGTAGCTGTAACTTCTTAACCACTTTATCGATACTGCTGGATTGGATTGGCACATATTTAGCCATTTGTATCTATACCCGTTAAACATTCTTTTCACCCAAAAACTGAGACAAATTTCTAAATATTTGGTGTAAGAGCAGCAAGAATCTTATGCTGATTTTGTAAAGATGAAGCACATTTGCACCTCTCCGGGAATTTCTGTTCTTTCTTAAGTTCAGGTGTATTAAACATACTATTGTAATGTAGTGTAAAGGAGTCACTCGACAGACATCTACGCAAGGATCAACTTCAGCTTGATGATACTTAAATCAAGAGAATAATGCAGTTGACTCAGCTCGAATGCCGTCAGATAAGATTCTCAGTATATACGACTACGAGTACAACTAAGGCTCATGCTCTCGCGCCACCACCATATACTTTGTTGTTGGTCTCCAATATACTTTGCTCATGCGACTCTTCCGGTTCGGCAATGTAAATTGAGCCTAATACCACTCCACCCATGTCCATGACATTGCCTCCAGCCGGGGTCTACGGTGAGCGTACCTTTGTATTGTATAATAAACACCACACAACCATTTTCTTGTTTCTGTCCTTGAAATCTATATCCATATAACCACTATAGGCGATATGCATTTTTCTAGCAAACATGACAGCTACATCACCTTGGCATCTCCGGAGGATTATAATCTTATTTCCTACCAAGCACGAGACAGCCTAAAAGTAATCGTTCCTTAACGCATGGTATGCATATCTCTGTAGATGCTTTGATACGTACCTCACTTTTCCATTTACGAACGATAAGATAAAGATCGCAAAGAAACTTGCTAAGTCTTAAAATAAACTCGCATGTGTTATCTGAAAAATATTCAAAATAAAAGAAAAAAAAATATGTTGTAATTACGCATAAAATTCCATTAGTTTAACAATTAGCTTCTAGCACTTCAAGCGTACAAACTGCAGAAAAAAGGAAAACAGATTGGAAAATGCAAGACGTCTTACCGGAAACTGCAAGGAGTTGCATATGTACATAGCTCCGCAGCAGCGAAAATGCTCGTATAAGAAGTGTTTCATGTATGGGCGATGGATAGTGCAGTAAATGACTCCCTTTACGTATTGTAATGATCGGTTTTTTAAGGCGTTTTCAGACACCAGACGAAGTTACGATTGCAGTTTCGACAAGAGACGACGACGACGCCTTCTGATCTAGCAAAACATGAAATCATACCATTCCGGATTGCAATGATCTTACGTCAGATCTCGAATTTGAAATCAAAATGCACCATGAAATGCTGCTTTTACGCGTATTCGACTATGAGTGTTTCATCGATCGAATCGAATATCTCGTAGTTCTATGAGTTTTCAGATGGTGGTGGGTAGTGTTGACTACCCACCACAAATGGGAGTTGCAACTTAGGAAATGTGACTAGTAGACGTGACCCAATTATTCCAGTTTTTCAAATGGAGAACCAACCTGCAGCGAATGGCATTTCCGGATGACACTAAAATTTAGATTTGGAGAATTTATAGTTCTTACTCAGCATTTATTCCAATCTAGCGTAACTGGCAACTCTGACCTGTTGCACCAACCTATTGTGGCCCATGACCAGCTTACATCCACCCAACATCTACAAACTGTGGTTCAAGTACGATGCATCATCTTTTTATTCTCGGAACCATTGCACAACTGGATACCACATGCTTCACTCTGATGGAATCCTGATATGGTATGACGTCATGACTTACACAAAACATTTATATTTACCGACGCTAATCCGAAATGAGAATATCAGGACAGATCAGACATTCCGTAGGGCATTATGAAGCCATGGACTCAACATTTAATGTATGTAGTCCGATCTGATCTCCTGTCAACGATCTTCATTATTATCACAGAGGAAGCAAACAGAAATGGCAACAACAACTACTATTCAGAGTGTTTCTCGATCATTTGTAACGCTTGTTATCATCGATGGGAATATCACGAAAAGAATAAGAAAAGTTAAATGACAGTGGTAACTTACAGACTTGAGTCCTTGACATTGACGATTAGAAAAAAAATTTACTTGAAAAATTCCAATGTAATTAATGTGCTCGTGGAGACTGAAGAGGAATCTTGAAGTGACCATAATGATGGAACTGGTAAGCTGTAACTCACTTTTTTCTGTCATTAATGGCTGAATTATAGTATGCGCGAGCAACGCGGCTTCTGCTGTCAAATAAAGTTGAACCAATGCATTTCAGATGGCGATAAGTATACTGTGCGCGAACAACACGTCGCTCACGTCGCAAAAATTGAGACGAGTTCAACTTTGTCACAATCAACGAGCCGCGAAGTATCAATTCACAATAGGCATGTGGTTTAAAACTGTGGGTGATCATTTGTTTTGTTGTAAGTTACTGTTATGCGCTTGGAAGTGCATGTTTCTATTCTTAATTCAAAAAAAGTGATTCAAGTTTGTTAGGAAGCCAGTTTTTCACAGCCCAAATGTGTCAAAAGTACGCGAACAAGAGATTTGACTATAACAGGCTGAACAGCTGATTTTCGTTGACGGCGACTTGTGGACGTAATTCGCGCACAGTATAATTCCGAGGTGAATCTTAATAAATGGAAAACCGGAATCTTTATTTATTGAGTCCTACAGTCGAGAACGGATAAATGCAAAACGCTTAAGTGCATAGAAGGCGAACGTGATAACCGTTTCGCCACCCAGAATACTAATTTTTCCTTTATTGCGGTCTTAATTATCTTTCATTTGAGATACATCTCATAAAAATACAGATAGGTGCACATTTTTGCAGTGAGATCGTAGACTATTTAGTTTCTAAATTATTCAAGTCAAAACGCCTCTATAGGGCCCAGGGATGTATGAATTCCTGGTCTGCTAATCTAAAATTGGGGGCCCTGTCGGTAGCTTAGTGCGTTGAGGCGTCAGTCCGATGTGTTGCCGGCTTTGAGGGTTCGAGTCCCACCATAACCAGAAATGTTTGTGTTGTCCCCCTGTGGTGTGGGGCATAAAAGTAAGCCTTAACCATTTCCGACTTCTCGTAGGTATGCTACTAAATATGCAGGAAATGCTTGCAACATGCATCATCCGAAATCAGTTTTATGCTAACGAAACATCAACTAAGTCTTATGAGAATAGTTGACGCACTGCCCCCAACTGGGGGTTAGGACAACCAGTACAATGCAGAATGTAATTTCAATATCTACTCGTAACTACCCTGTCCAAACTTTTGTTTTTTTTTTATCTTTGATGAGATTATGCAGTTCTACGTATTGTCCAATGCACTTTATCTATTAATAGCAAAAGGCCAACCTTATTCAATTCATGCTCAGTCGACTTT
The DNA here is from genome assembly GCA_964017055.1 of Chloromyia formosa. Classification (NCBI taxonomy): domain Eukaryota; kingdom Metazoa; phylum Arthropoda; class Insecta; order Diptera; family Stratiomyidae; genus Chloromyia; species Chloromyia formosa. The sequence goes on from OZ024814.1 coordinate 129,810,071, forward strand.
TATGCAAATTTTCATTTCTTTATTTCGATTCTATCGTTTAGTTGTCGCCATCATGACTTCACAGTTCGCACCATACGTTTCTGCTGCTGTCGGTTGCTGCAATAACCATAACAATCAAAGTGCACGTTATCGACTAGTGAACTCGATACATATTCATGAGCAACCTCTTTTTTATCCATTTTCGGGGCTCCTTTAGCCGCTTTCGATTTTACTTATACATATAAACGAACTAGAATAGTTCAAGCACTTTAATTTTGTATCTGGAAAGGCGGAGTTGAATGAGAATATGCAAATTTGATAGTCAGGAAACGAGAAGATAATTGCTTTTAATTACTTCGGTTACTTCGGCAAAGTTTCCAGCAACATGTTTATTCTCGATTGGGAATGGCACTTTAGAAACAATCCATTTCGTTTTTTGTGCTTTGCTCATTTAGTTACGAGTGTACAGACGTGCACTATGTACATATGAGGTGTGTTCGTTTCGTTTGGATCTGCCTGGATCAAGCTGGACTTAGTGAGTTTGACAACAGATTCTCAGATTTCACAACTCAAGAGGCTAACATGAAAGTGTTCCAAATTGCGTTTAATACTGAGATAGAAAGCGCCGTATATTCATGTTTCATGGAGGGGCGCATCGTATGGTTCGTGCCATGGCTAATGGTTCCTTTACCGCTGTAGTGTAGAGAGCGAACGAAGCGAGCGTTCTAGGTTGGTATTCTGAGGTTTGGAACCCCTAAGGCCGCGGAGCTCGTGTAGCGAGCGGAGCCCACGCAAGGGGAGTGCGAAATTATCTCAATTTAAAACCCACTATTAGTCAAAGACGCGAACTGCTATGCGTTGTCCGGTGAACTTGGAATGTTCCGAAAGTGCTGAACTAAATCTACTGTTGGAATTAATTGAGGTATAATGTTCTTCTTAAAACAGCATACAATAGTTGTTTGCCGAACCGCACTTGCTTTTTTTTTGAATGAATCGTACCACATCAAAAACAGGATCATTTCTATCATCGCACATGCGGTTCCTATCGCGAGAGAAAGATAAAAAAATGCATTACACTTACGGGAGAAGTTAAGGTTAGATAAGCTGCCTTGAATCAATAAACAAAAACACATAGACCACCACTGGGTCCGTTGTGACACGCTAAGTACAGTATCCTAAGCCTAACTCAATCGTCAAGCTAATCAGAGCGGACAATGAAGCGGCGAAGCCGATTAACTTTACTCAATTGCCCTAACCCCTTATGGGGCATAGCGCGTCAACTGTTCCAAGTGGCCCAGTTGACGTTTCGGTGGCATAAACTAGCTTCGGAGAATGCAGTTGCCAGCATGCATCTTCAACTCCCCCATTTAGCCGGCTACCTACAACAAGTCAGGAGATGCTGTGGCTTATTATCACGCCCTGTACCACAGGGGGAAGGGAACATTCCTGTTTCGCAAAAATTGGGAGAAATCTCTCTATTGAATTAGAGAGAATTTTCACAAAACTCAGGAAATTTCCGCTTTAGGACCTTCAAATCCCCCGAGTGAGTTCTAGGTTCTTACCAACTAAAGCGGACTAAAGCGGAAATTCCGGAAATTAAGGAATTTTAAAAATTCTCTCTAAATGCAATAGAAAAAATTCTCCTATAATTCGTGAAGCAGAAATGTTCCCAGACTGATGCTTCTACGCACAGAGCTACCGGTCGCCCCAAATTAAGTTAAATTATCCAGGTCAATAAAAAACTAAGATCCAAGTTGCATGACATGTAGTGCCTCTACTCCATCTGGAGTTAGCTATAACATACGCCAAAGCTTTAGTAACTAATTTACAGGTTGCTTGGGGTATTTCAGTGACGCGCAAGCACTCCCAGTCGTCATTGGGCGTAACCGCGCGAGCCAACTCGTCAGCTTTGCAGTTACCAGAAAATTCACTGTGACCCGGTATCCAGCTCAGGGTAATATTGGAAAATCTCCCCTTCTCCTAGAGAAAGCTGCGACACTCCAAAACTGTCTTTGACGTAACCAAGACAGAACTTAGCACTTTAGTCGCCAGTTGACTATCCCTGGATATTATATATTGTATATTGCGAAGATCGATTATGTATCAATCGATTGACGGTTGACAAAGTTGTCAATTAAAATTAATAGTTGATAAAATCGTGGGCTATTGTGAATATTGAACTGAAAATAAGTTTGACAGCTCTCAAATATTTGGTTTGTAAAAATCAGAAATACTCGTATAAGTTTTGCTGCTTTAATAAAAAGAACGATATCAGTGGAATTATTTTTGGCAATGATATGGACGAGACTTTCATGCGCCTTTAGCTGCAATACGAAGGAAGTTGAGAGATGCATCTAATCCTTTGGAACTGGAAAATCGAAAGTATGTATTGTATTTGATTTCTTGTTAGAAAAAGCAAGTAGTAAAAGGCTGGAATGGAGATTTGAATAATCTTATTTCCATTTCACCTTTATAGAAAAATTCGGCCTATCTAAAGCTGTGTTTATTGACTTACAGACATTAAGCCGAAGCTTAAACCAAGTAGAAGTCAAGAATCAGTTCTGTTCAAATCTTAAAACCTGAGGCTGGAAGGCACCAGTAGAGTGTAGGAAACGACTTCAGCTTTGGCCTTACACAGCCAACAGTCTCGTTAATATTAAATGAAGTTTTGAACGCAATGAAGAACCACATATGTATAAATATATGTAGAAATAAAAATTTAAGAAGCTTCCTGTAAATATGTAGAACTTACTCTTTGCTTCCTCTTTTTGCATGGCTCCTATCACTTTCCAACTGGAAATCCATGGCGTTCGATTCACTCATGAACTAAAATAGATCAGGGTGAATCGAACACACAAGTGCCATTGGTAGTATTTTGGTAGCCCGCATGTGAGAAATGAGGAAATACTTCTTTTGAACAATAAATATGCACTTCCGTACTGTGAGTACGATAATTACATTATTATTCTATCCTCTGTGTTTTCAGCTTCTTCTAGCATTTATTAGTGAATAGTCCGTATTCACAGAATGATAAACGCTGAGAATAGCAATAACACCGCTCGATGAAATCGGGCAAAGATCCAGAATGAATCGAACGGCCCGGATCTGTGACGAACGAATTCGAACAGCCATCATATAGATAATTCGCCGCGTGGGGTGAATTGCGGGCTCAGTATATCGGCGAAATGCCTATGTTTTTTTTTCAATATCGGGAAAGTACTCATCCCTATTGAAAATTGAAATATATACTCGTATGTATAACTTAAGATATACACACAAAACAATAGTTCGCCCTATGCTATGCCACGGGTGAGAAACTCGGGAAAATGTCCTTGAAAGGAGGGTCCACTGACGCATTATTGGAGCATCGCGCGAAGGAAACCAATGCCGAAAACTGTACAACCATGATGCCGTTTAGTACGTATGTATGTTAGTGGGGCCCATACTTTCAATTTAGGAGATGAAGCCACCTTGGACCCCGCGGCAAAGCGGCTGTGCAGGCGGAAGAACCGAAAAATTTGAGCCCCTTTTTAATATTCTCCTCATAACTTCCAAACGGTGCCTCGAACCGCATTTTTGCTCACAACTACAATAAAAACGGGTCGATTTCAAAAGTATTGGGCCAGTTAAACTTGAAATAGAAATATCTTCAACTTTTGTCTAGTGAGTTTTTTCCATTTGTAGCATCGGTTTCAGAGATATGTGAGCTTGAAAATCGATATAGTGGGATTTTCCTCCAAAGCTTTAAAAGGTGACGTTCTTCGACTATCGGTTTTGATTATACTACTAAACCGAATTTCAACTTGAGCAATGCATTGAATGTAGAATTTGACGCTCTTTAATTTAAATCCTATTAAGTTTTCCGATCCGAGGCACTGTTTACAAATTATGAAATTTAGAAACGTTATTTCCAAAAAAAAAAGTTTCTCCAGTTGAAATTTTCGTTGATAAATCTTACCTTCGATTCGTGCTCAGCATCCCCAAAAATATGAAGGAACACAAAAAAAAATCTGTAAACTTTCCATGTCAAAATTCCAGGCTGTGAGCTGAACTATAAATGAATTTGAGCATCAATTCATTTATAGTTCAGCTCACACTATCCACTTAAACACATCGGCTAATTGCAATAAACACTCGACTTGATGCCTGATCCCGATAGTTTGCAGGATAATTTCACAAGTTCTTTACACATTTCAAAGAACGAGGGTCGAGGAATGTTCCTTCTCCTTGTCTTGCTAAGTGGTTACATATTGAAAATGCACATGAATACATCGGAAGCATTAACGCTAAAACGAAGATATCATTCGTAAATGTAGGATATGCGGTTACCATAAGCAAAATTTGTGCATAATGTAATACTACTTTAGTATTACCATGGCATGCATATCAAGAGGCGGTGCGGCGGCTGAATTGAATTTCTTACTCTGCTTTTGTCAGATTTGCCGACGCGCCGCTGTCGTCTAATGGACCAAGATGATTCCAATTTCATTCAAGTGTCTGCCAATTACTCACCGACCACTTGAAGGAAAACAAGAGGTACACATGATGGCAATGAAAAGAAGTAATCGTACATAAATACCAGTGTATTGTATATGCATAATGGGATCTAGTAGCCTACGTCATACTAATTTCCTAGTTTATAAGGAAGGCTGATGACCTTTCTTTTTAAAGGATGCACTGTGAAATGTGCGGCCTAAATCTTCCAACTAACGTGTTCTTGATAGATACGGGTATGTTAAAATGTATGTGACCTCTAAATGAAAAACGAGGCCTACAGACAATGGATTCAACGAGGAACCAGAGCCAAAAGAGAAAAATATGACGAGCTACGGAGAATATCGAATAGAATAATTAGACGTAAGAAACGGAAATACTTTGACGAGCAGTTGCTGAATATAAACGAAAAGTTAGCTAATAGGAACACCAGACAAGCGTACAAACTAGTAAATACAATTAAGAACGGCTACCGACCCAGGACTAGCCTTTGTAAGGACAAGGATGGAAACATCATCAGCGACACCGATGGCAATAACAAACGATGGGCCCCTTATTTTGAAGAGCTTCTGAACCTACCATCTAACATCCCCACACAAGAAGCTCTCCACGATATTGTTGATCTAGGCCCACCCATACAACCCCCGACAGTAGAGGAAGTTGATCTCGCGTTGCGGTCACTAAAACGAAATAAAGCGCCGGGCGCTGACGAGATTCCAGCTGAACTGCTAAAATTCTGTGGAACGAGTGTAGTTGATGCCACACATCAATTACTCCTGCGAGTGTGGGAGGACGAGGAGATCCCAGACGATTGGCGCAGAAACATATCTGTCCAATTCACAAAAAGGGAGATAAACTGCGGTGTGAGAATTACAGGAGCATATCACTAGTTTGTACGTCCTATAAAATTTTGACGAAAATTTTGAAAAAAAAAATAAAACCGTACGCAGAACGAATCATTGGCGAATATCAAAGCAGTTTCAGACCTGGTCGCTCCACAACCGATCAGCTCTTCACAGTCAAACTGATACTCCAGAAGTGCTGGGAATACAACGTAAACGTATACCAAATCTTTGTCGACTTCAAGCATGCATACGACAGTATCGATAGTGGAGTACTGTACAACATCATGCTGCAATTTGGTATACCGGCCAAATTAGTGCGACTGACTAAGATGACGATGACCAACTCCGTCTCACAAATCAGGATCCATAATAGAGAAACACGCACTGGTCTGAAACAGCGCGATGGACTTGCACCGACGCTCTTCAACCTAGCACTGGAATACGTTATTCGGGCTATGAATATGGACAACAGCAAGACGCTACTCATCAAGTCGACACAATTAGCAGCGTACGCCGACGACATCAACATCATGTCCCGAAGATTGGCCGACGTAGAAGAACTTCTGCATACGCTCGATACCGCTGCAAAAGAAGTTGGACTACGTATTAACGAGGGTAAAAGTAAAATAATGATGCAATCGACGACAAGGACACCTGCACAACCGAGCGTCAATGTGGGGGACCTCAACATCGAGCTCGTGAACAACTTCATTTACCTGGGTTGCAACTTGTCAAGGGACGCCAACGAAACTGACGAAATCAAGCGACGGATACAGTTAGCTAATAAGACTTTTTTCTCGGTTCTTCCTATAATGAAATCGAAGCTGTAGCCCTTTTAAAGGACAACAAGACCAAGAAAACATTGAAAACAAGCGATTTCAAACTGTTATACTCGTATCTCGGGTGTTTTTCATCGTATCTACTTCAAATTAGATATACTTCCCAAGACGGCTTGCGACAATCAACCCCCACGCCCACCAGACCCGAGCTACAATGTTCCGAAAACCCGTACTTGTTGTGTCGCGTAAGCATAGTCTTGGTTGCATTTTCGATCTTCGCTTTTCGCGTTTTTTCCGATTTCTTCGTTTTTCTTAGGTAGATAATAGATAGAGAGTGTCCCGTCTCAAAATATGTATATATTCACAAGTTGTTTAGCCTAAGAACTTTTTGAAAACGTTGATACAAAAAATCCACCCAAAAAGTCGCTTTATGCTCAACCACTATAGAGTTATAACATAATATATAATATAATTTTCTATTGCTCTTGCCAAAAACCAGACAAAAAATGACACTTGTCAATGTCCTGATATTTGAAACCAATATTTGATCCTTACTTCCTGAACTTATATACAATTTGAAAAAGAATAACACTTTCCTGATTGTAAGATTTTTCCTAGGACCTAAGAAAATAACACTTCAATTCAGATTTTTCCATTGGAAAAATAAATGAAGATTTTATAAGGATCATTAAATCTAGAAGTTTGCAAATGTGTTGGCTTTCGAATGGTATTTCATTTTAATGGTTTTTGATTTAAGGAGTTTGTAAACCCAATGTTTCGTGGTACAATCGAAAAACAATTTTCTTGACCGTTTTGAAATATTCGTTAAATTCAAACGCCCTCTAACGCCTTAACCATCAATCTGACGAAACCATATATGAGTTTTTGTAGGGAACTTGATGTATTACAGTTTATTTTTGTTTCTCTTTTCATTTCTTTGAAAGTTTGTATAAGTTAAAGAAAAAAAAGCGAAAAAAAAGAGAATTTTCGGGAGGTTTTCTCGGAACGCTCCAATTTTTCGAGGTGGCAAAGTTGACATTCGGATTCAGCGCCGCAAAATACATAAACCAAATAAAAAAAAATAACTACTGGACTATATGTTCTTATTGTAAAACCTATTTGCAGGCTTTCTGCGAAGTATTCTTTCGTGAAAGCGCTAATTGTATTTCATTTGTTTGTTCTTTATGTGTAGTGGTTGCGCATGATAGTGCACTTTGCTAACAACAAACATAAATTTTGATATACCTATGAAGTTTTAGTTAGTGTACAAATTCCATTTCCGCACGTGCATTAAGAAACATTGTGAATATGAAATATGAATATTTGCTTTTTTAATGGGGAGAAAATCTCTTCAAATCCATTTCGTATGTCGGACAAACAGTTCATTTTAATGTACTTTAGCAAACAAAACATCGGAAAAATTATAAGTAAATACTTACACATGTATCTAAACTGCAAAAGAGATACATAGACCCTCAGAAGACACATTGGCCGGCACGAGGAAAAGCAATTTGGTGCACGAAGAAAGCATCCGGTCGACTTCTACAAGTAGTAGTAGATGAAGCAATCAAAGCCGCAACATTTCATTAAATTTTCAAGTAAATAAATTGTCTCTTATTCGTTTTTTTTTAGTATCAAGTGTGATGCAGAAACATGTTGTGCATAAGCAGATTCTCTAAGTTTTAAAGAGATGGGATGCTGACAAGATGTATTTCAAAGTCCTCATCTAGAGAAACTCGCGTTCGTTTCTCATATTTTTTTTCATAAAAATATTTCTGAAATAGACTTTGCTAAAGGCCAAGGTCTACTTAAGGAGCGCAACGATGAAATGAAAGAAAATTGTGTCTTCAAATGCACTTTCTCCTTGACGACATTGACATTTTCTGGATGGCCTTTATAATCCCATCGTATTTGACGAGAAATTCAAATATGGTTCGAGTAGCACGTTTCAATGGTGTATCGAGTCAAAACAAATTATCACTGCAATACACTACGATCTGAGGAATATTGTTTACCCGAAAAGCAATATTTAAAGGACACTTTCTTGCCAGAATTTTCGGATAGAATTTATGATAATCGCAGGATTAATGAGCTACATATGTCGTGCGTGGACTCTTAGCGGGTGGGATCACTAAAAAGATTCAACTTTTTCAGCGTCTGAGAACAAAGGAAGGATGAAGATGGTCTTGGGTAAACCAAATGAAGACCCCTTGCTTGGATCTGACGTATTATTTGTATTTACGAGTATTTTGCGTGCTGTTGATTAATTTCCATAAAACATATAATATGTTACGGCGATAATTTGAGGTCTACGCATAACTACAGAACAAGTATTCATGCTTTCCTTATCAGCCTTAGTCGTATCTTCTCAAATTGTATTTTTTTTATTCCGTATTTGAAACTGCAACCCTTTAAAATTTCATGATTAATGACATTACATCAACAAATAATAAGCGTGCGCACTTAACTAAATCTATAGACGCTATACTATACCAGTAATTAATGGTTTTATGGCTCAATTGTAGTAATTTTTATAACATTTTCAATTACATGATTGCATCAGACCTTATCGACATCTTCCAGAAGAATGTGCATTACAACATTAGAATACTTTTCAAACATTATATTGATGGTTTCTCTCATTTATTTTTAAAACCTCGATCTTTGGAACCCTACTATCATCCTAAATCACTGTCATTCCGGATTTGCCAGTGTCACATAAACCACGTTGCCCAAGCACCGACTGCGCGGACCTTAGAAAAATAAGATCTATTAAAAGAGGTGACATGAGTCTAAATTGTTGGTGATGCACAGCACACTATACTAGTTGCCTTAACCCCTGCAGAAGAGCATGGGCGCGTCCAAATCTCTAGCAGTGCCCTGTTGACTTTTCGTTAGCATATCAATTTAAGATGGTGCAGTTGCTAGTATACACCTCCAGCTCCAATCCAATTGATCCAGTCAATAGGAAACCAGTTGATAGAAGGTAGGGCATGAAAATAAAATTGTGGACAAAACACACAGGAGAAATCCATTTTGACTTCGCCCAGTGCGAAGCCTAATGATACAAATTAGATCTGGGTTAGACCTAATGATGATAATAAAACTACAAGTTTGCGACGGCGATGTTGAAATATGATTTTACGTAACTTGTTGCGGTTCGATTGTTTTGATTATCTAGAGAATTTTTCAATCTAACCCTACTCTGCTAATTGGGATACTTGAATGGACCGAGCTACTACAGTCGACCAGTTCCTACTTTAGTTCGATTGACAAAGACCGCCCAATCTGTAAAGGTAGTCAAAAAATCTACAGCTGTAAGAAAATTATTTAATACAAGTTAAAGATATGTACATATATGTACAGGCCGTTTACAGTCGTCTTTACAGGTTTACTCGATCGGGAGTTACAGATACATTTAATTATTTTACATAAGTAGGAAAGGTCAACTCTTCCCCCTGGTCAGATCTTGCCCATTTTCAATATCAACTAGATCCTACTACAAACAATTGACCAAAATTTCAAGTAGCTAGCGTCATTCATTCGAAAGTTATCGTGCGAACGGACAAACCCACAGATAGACTTGGCTTAATCGACTCAGGAGGTGACCCTGATCACTCATATATGCATATTGCTATAATAATGCAATAATAAGTAGTGGTAGTAGTATACGTTGTGCTGAAAATATTTCGATAACTTCTTCTGGTTGATATCAATGTCTGTACGTACATGCAGCCAAGCCTATGAGTCTGGTTTAGAGCATGGTTGTCCTGAGGCATATTTTCATTTGGCGGAGAATTGAAAATGTTCCAAAATACTCAAAGCGTTCTGAGCTCGCCTTGTGAGAAAGGTGCAGAGAATCCGGAGATACATAGATATGGATTATTGGATTTACGTCTTTACGTTTTAACATATCTCTAAAGTTATTAAATATTTTTTTTATAATACATAAAAAAAATCTGCTTCGAAGTTTTTGGGAGGCGAAATTTCTATCATTTCTCTCCCCGTAAATCCACCACTAAAACACATATGGATTGTGTGTGATAATAGCCCTTCTATTAATCTTATATTTCTATGCTGGGGACATTCTTTTTGTTTTTGGGAAACACTCAAGCTTATCTTCTACGGTCACGGAGATTTTTTAAAGCTCATTATTCATCCAAATTGAACATTTTGTTTGTAATTAGCGGAATCCAAGTCCAAGTAACACTGGTGAATGGATTATCGCCGATGCGGATCAACTTGACCAACTAATTTTATAAATTTGTTTTGTTTTCCAACGGCTCTCATTACCAATCGAATTCACATTCCAATACATATATATTTTTTGAAAAGGCTTCAGGTTTTTATTTATCTTCCGTGAAATTTGTTGATTTTTTCATGCAGTCGTGTTGTTGTAACAGGGACAAGAGTATATTCTTGTGGCCATTAAGGTAAATATTTATACAAGTCTGGCCTGTGACTCGGTTTCTTTTGCCGCACTTATGTCTTTTTTAAAGTACACCGATATATTTCTGTGTACACTATTATATTGACTTGAAAAATATAATACATTTATGAAAATGAAATACCTGTAGAAGGTGTTATTTACGATCCAACAAAGTTCCCACCGATATCAAAAGAGGAAACCAAAAAAAGAATGTTTTTTTCCCTTCTCATGGAGAGTGGACATGGCATTTTGGGTCAGAAAATTTGACGGGAGTTTGCTGAAGTGATCGTGGTATCAATTTGCCCATTCGCTTCGGCAGCGTACAGTTAATGAAATAATAAGAAAGACACTGAAATATATGACATCAGTGTGGGCGATTAATGAGAGGATAAAAATGTTTAAATTTATGCTTAGATTACATTAAAAACTAATATATAGTAGTATAGTAGAAGTATATTATAGGTATATAGAACGGGTAATTTATATATTATATATCCAGATATATATACAATAGCGATAATATAATCATAGAGGAACTAGATAAGAGGTGGAACTCAGTACAACTGAGACGATGGTTGTACCTATTGGATTTGTTGCATATGTATTGAATTCCACTGTCGGTGCACAATGGAATTGCGGAAAGCAGATAGCAAAACCACCGCGCCATATGTTTCCGTTTACCAGAAAGAGATAAGACTATCACAGCAGATCGATCGGGTAATACCAAAAGTGCGTTCATTCTCTTATTTTGCGATTCTGGCAATACTAAATATCTGTCAAATCGCACGCATACACGGAAATCTAACCAAAACCATGCACGCACACATACGTAACCTATCCAGCGTGTTACTTATACAATCGCAACTAAAAGTGATTGGACCCAATTTGACTTTTGAGCAGCTGTTCGGAATTGGTTTTGTCCTTATCGCTCTAAAGGGCTATTTCCTCCTAATTGTAGCCGTCGTTTTCAGCTCAACGGGGTAAGTTTGTGTGCGTTGGAGTAAGTGCGTCCCTGTCTACAAAATTATTTGTACTGAGTTCCACCTCTTATCTACAATAGTTCCTCTATGATATAATAATACAAATCAAAACCAAGCCAGTTGAAATTTTGGCGACTGTTGAATTGAAATCATCGAATCCAATAAAAACATAAGGTATGATACCCTTCACGAGATGGGTGCATTTGGCACTTTGAAATTAGTAGTAAAACTTGTTCCGATTTCACTGTTCCTACGAGAGGCATATGAAATAGTGAGCCGATTTCAACCAAATCCAGGAACGTAGTTTGGCAGTCAATATGATTGAATAATATGAAATCTCGTAAAGATATCTTCAGAAATAAAAAAGTTTTTCTAACAAATACTTGATTTTGGAACGGTCGTTCCTATGACAGCTATATGATAGAATAGTCCGATTTCAACGAAATTCGGAAATATAATTTGACTAAAGATACTACTGATAAGTGTGAAATTTGAAAAAGATACCTTTAGAAATAAAAACGTTTTTCTCACTAAGACGAATTTTTGGACCGGTCGTTCCTATGGCAGTATATGACGTAGTGGTCCGATTTCATTGGTTCCGACATATTTACAGCGTGCAATAGAAAGAAGGCTTTGTGCAAAATTTGAAAAAGATATCTTTAGAATTAAAAAACTTTTTCTCACACGAATTTTTGGACCAGTCGTTCCTATGACAGCTATATGACGTAGTGGTCCGATTCCGTTGGTTCCGAAATATTTACAGCGTGCAATAGAAAGAAGGCTTCGTACCAAATTTCAGCTCGATAGCTTAAAAACTGAGGGACTAGTTTGCATAGAACCAGATGGACAGACAGACAGACGGACAGCGGACAAACGGACAAAGCTTAATCGACTCGTCTCATCATACTGACCAAGAATATATATAGTTTATATGGTCGGAGATGCTTCCTTCTGTGCGTTGCAAACTTCATGACAAAGTTAATATACCCTATCACATCCGTGAAGGGTATAAAAATGTGAGTAAATGTGGTATTCTATATCGAAATATAAGTCAATTGATAAAAAACTTCAGTTCTTTGGAAGTCAGTCAAAAAAGGAAATAACCTAAAACAGCAGATGGGAAAAATTGCAAAAAATTGATATTTTAGACAGGAAATGTGCTATATATTGAAATTATAAAGTGTTTAATGTTGCGAAAAAAGTGTTAAAATTTTATTGTCGTGAATTGATATTATCGCGAATGTGCATATACTTTTTTTTCTAAAGGTGGCAGATGTAACTCCGATAAATACGAATTTTTGGAGAAAAATAAACAAATATACTCGTATGTATAATATTTTAAGTCGAAAATTATGTACATATATTGAATAAAGACAAAACAAAATTTGTTTGCTTAAGATAAAACTCCCCTTGTGGCGTGGGGCTTGTCGTAGAAGGCGACCGAATGGACAGGATGTGTATGCCAACAACATACATACATACATATATCATCCAAAACCTATTTTATACGAAAGAAACATCAACTAAGCCCAACCTGTTGAGAATTAAAAGATTATTAAAAAAATTTAATTTTTTTCCCATCGCTAATAATGTCTGAAAATCATAGATTTTATAGAATGCATGGATTGCGCTTGTTCTATAGTTATGTGGTTAGACTTTCAGACAGTCAGTTTTTGACCAAAAATTCAAAAATGAACAAGTAATCGAATTTGCCAGCTGCCAGTTCTGACATTTCTTTCTCAATTCATATGGCACCAGTCATAACAAATTTAATTAACGGGTCGCGAGACAACAAGCTGGGCAAAGTATCTGCAACAAGTCTCTTCTTCGATGTGAAGCTCGTATCTTTTATACGTTGTATTCTGGTGACTCGACGGCGCGGTGCGTACGATGTCGACGATCATATTTGGAAAACGTACTTGTGCATGACAAACAGAATGCTGAACAGAATTTGAAACGTCAAATTCAGACAATTGGTGTCAATGCTTCGTACATTCTCGATCCCGGAGTCTATGCTAACAACATATGTACAATATCCGAAACGGGTTATATGCTAACGAAATGTCAACTAGACCTTTCAGGTGTAGTTGATGTGATATGATGCTTAAAGGTTTTAGGCACATATTAAAATATATTAAAAAAATCGTTGGAGATCTTCTAGTCAAAAATATTTATTAAAATAGGAGCGTTTTTCTTTTTAGAAAAAATCTCATTAACGATATCATCGTTTGAGTTGCGCCTTATATTAACAGTATTTTTCAAATCAATCGAGATGAATGAAAAATCTATCCAGAGAAAAAGCGTTTGCGGGAAAATTTGATTTGCCTAAAAAATATATCTATAGTAGTATATTGCTTTTCATTTAAACTAAAAATTATTGAGCGGCTGAAACTGAATAACTTTAAGGCCGTATCATAACCGGACGCGATCGAGACCAACAACTTGCTCCGGTTATGGAAAGTGTCCGCTAAAAATTACGTCAGCCTTTTTTTAAGGCGACCTTTAAATTTTTGCAAAGAAAAGAATCAAATAACCAAAACTGAACCGGTAGCGAAAGTAAAAGTGTTTAATCACACGCTGATTCAAGGGGGTAAAAACACAATGGTGGCGTTTGAAAGTTTCAAATTTGTTTGGGATACGAATCGGCCTTATGAAGAAACAGCCACTCTTGCGTATAATGCCATCCCCTTTGGTTATTGAAAGGCACTAACCAGTCGTTCATAATCTCCAAAGTCATGAAAATGCATAGAAAGGCAATTATGAAACCATCGAGTTGTCCGACTATTGGAAGTTTAGTCTGCAAAATATCTGAAAAATGCGTGTCTTGCTATAAAAGTGTCGGTTAAAGAGCCTCATTTGTTTGAAAACATGCAAAATGTTGGGGACTTAAAAAAATTTTCCCTTATAAAAGGTGTCCGGTTATGAGGGGTGCCCGTACAGGGAGCGTACACGATATACACTATATAGGTATATACTCGTATATAAAAAAATGTATTATAATATGCGGTAAAATTCCGTTATTCCACATACAATGCCCGCTGTTCGATTCGATAAAACCTCGTATACTGTGTATAACGTCTAAAATCGGCCGAGCTGCACAAATGAAAATATGTGCATTAAGAAAAATTTTATAAAATAAATAGTAAAACTCGCACATAATCTGGATTTCTGCTTTACAAATGTGTAAACGCCAAAAAGTAATCAAATTCTGAATTTCCTTGCTGATATTGAATTGGATCAATTTCATCATAAATCACTGTATGTAGAGAGTTTAATAATCTGTAATCGAACTCAAATGACTTCGATTGTAGGTGTGTAATACGAGTACGAGATAGAAATGCACAAAACGACAAGTTCAAGGGATTCATTCGACAGGTTGCGGTTAAATGACGCAGAAACAAAGCATATCCGTAGATTAGTGGTCGAGTGGGCGAACAACCCGCATATTCGCATGCATTAACTATGCATGCGAATTTGCAGGTAAGGTATAACCCATAGGTAAAAGTAGGCACCCAAATCCATATAATGTATGAGCAGGAAGGGAGTATTTATATTGTAGCTTAATGAGCTTACTGTCGAAATTGGCCGCCCACTAGAATAACCAGTAAAAATGGGCACTTTACGAATATATCGTCGACGATGACGCAACAAGAGCGAAAGGACTTGGCGAGTAAGATTAGCTATCTTACGAGATTATTGGGATATCAGTTAAATTGATTTCGTGTATATTAGATAATGTTGTTTTGTTTGTTTTTCTATTAATATGAATAAATAGCCGAAGGCTAGCTTGTTTTATATTGTTTCGAGCCAGAAAATTCTTAAAATTCGACGAAGACACAAGTTAACGAAAACTTCCAGCTTTTTGGTATCATTTACGGAAACTTTCCACATGCTGCTCCCATACAACAAGCTCAGCTTGCTACTGAGATAGCTGCATTTCCGGTTTTAGACTGCATGCCGAATGTGCATTTAGCGAGGTTGGTGCGACGGACGACATCCGGCTCCGTACCACCATTTTCGGCAACAATGCTAGGTAGATGGTCCACCTTCTTCACAAGCTGTCCATTGATACTGCTGGCAATTGGACGAGTTGGATTTCTTCTTTTTCGGAACGACGGGCTAACCTTGATCTTGTTGGTGTTAATCTTTAGCCCAATCGTGCTCGCCTCTCTTTCGAGATCTAAACCCTTCGCTTAGATCCATGATTTTGTGGGAGAGTAGGCATATGTCTGTACAAAAAAAAACACATTAATAGGTACGATTTGCTGGTACAGAGCTGATAGGTGCGTTTTTTTACAAAGCTGAATAGAGCATGATAAGCGAATAAACACCATAGAGCCGATCAGAGTAGCGAACACGAAAACGGGGCATCTCTTTGCTGGGAGTGTGTCTTGGTTTAGTTAGCATTCAAACGTCAACTCAAATTTCAAGAGGAAACTTAAATCTTTAGTACAGATACTATCTTACAAATTTCCTTTAGACAGCAAAATTATTTTGTAGGTTTACTATTTCATATAATTACACAAAACGAACATTTTATTGACGGGAAATGAATTTGATGTGCTTCTCAAACTGTGAACTCCCCGAAAACTTGGACATCTGCGCCGCCTTCATCTCAAAACGTGGCAATACTAACGGAACAGCATTCTTGTACTAATCTCCATTTTCAGTGCTTCTCAAACTGCGAACTGCCCAAAAACTCCGACGCTTGCGCCGCCCGCATTTCAAAACGTCGAAATACTAACGGAGCAGTATTCTTGCAGTAATCTTCTATCCAGAGCAGCTCAGATCAAATTGTTAATGTAATTATGTGGTATTAACCTGCTCTTCATGGCTGTTAAAAAACGCGCCTATTGTGTTCATAAGCGGAATTGGATGACCTTCCTAGTATTCAACAGATGGCACTGTTTTGCGGCTAATTCAATTTCAGCACTTCACAAGCTGCAGTACACTGCGAACAAGTACGAAAAGTTTGACGTTCTGATATTTGGTAAGCTGAAAGCTATGCATCCGATGACAAATCGTAGATGTATTGTGGTGGCGGAAAACAATATTTTTATGTAATGTAGCGTAATTCAAATGTCTAATGTCGAGTAATGCACAACATATGTTTGTGACGTCTACCAAACATCTGGCCTAATACAGTGACGGCTGGTGTCGAACAGCGGAATTTATTTTGCTGGAAGGAAATAGATTTCGATCGTGCACCTTTCGTTCCGCGCAACGCAGTACCAGGCATGGGACCGAAATCCAAGTGAAACAAACGCGGCTATTACCAACTACCTAGTCTAGCCATAAATACTGTTACAAACTTTTTGAAGCACTGTTCAAGAAAAGAGGTGTTATATGTTAAGAAATCATTGTTTATTTATTAAATGCATTGTCAACAACGGAAATTGCAACAAGTTATTCGAAGTGATTGCCTTTTTTCTTTACACAAGCCTTTAATCGAGCTGGCCACTTATCTATGGAAGCACGCACGACTTCAATCGGAAAGTTGGCGACTGCATGTGTAAGAGACTTCTTTAAGGATTCGATATTAGAATGTCTTTTAGAGCACGTCATTTGCTCTAAGACAGACCATAATTCGTAATCCAGCGGATTCAGGTCTGGGCTAGAGGAAGGCCAATCTTCAGCTTTAATAAAATCTGGAACATTTTCTTCAAGCCATTTTTGGGTTGACTTCGCCTTATGACCTGGTGCAGAATCTTGCTGGAAACTCCAAGGCTGATTTTTGAATAATAACGTGTTGAGAGGTTTCACTACACTTTCTTGATAAATTTTGGCAGACGTTTTGACGCCCTTCTCACAAAAATGCAACTTTGTCACCCCGTTGTAGCTAACACCCCACCAAACCATTACTGAGGCTGGATGATGACCTCTTTGAACCTTTTGGGCAACTTGAGAAGTTTCTCTGGCACTGCGAGCATAAACCCTATCGTTTTGTTTATTAAATGTTTCTTCGACAGTAAAAATTTTTTCGTCCGTAAACAAAATTTTACGGTGTTCTTGGTTTGCGTACCGGCAAAGTAATCGTTTTGATTTTTCCACTCTATTTTTTTTAACGAATCTGTTAGTAAATGCCCGGTAGATCTACGATAAGCACCCAACCCCAAGTCACTTTTGATGATACGTGAAATTGTTCTTTGGGGTATTTTCATCTCACGCGATTAAATTTTTTTGTTTCCGAAGAGGATTACGGCGAATTCTCTCGCGCACGGCTTTAACCGCTTGAGGTGTTCGAGTAGTTCGCGGACGGCCACTTCTTTCACGGTCACTTACTCCAGACGTATCATTAAATCTTTCAATAGCCCGATATACAAACATTCGGCTTATACCAAGGGTATGCAGAGTCTTAAAAATATCACTTGGTTGCATTCCTACTTTATGAAGTGCAATCACAGCAATTCTATTTTCTTTGTCACCCCAATCCATGTTCACTACACTAAAAATTAAACTCAAATGATGACAAATGCATCAAGCACAAGCGTACTATAGCGATTAGCTCAATTTTTAAGAAATGCAATATAACGGTTCCTTCCTGCAGGGTTGCCAAACCTTGTAACAATATTTATGGCTAGACTAGGTATACTCATAATTATATGTATGCATGTAAAGTAAAATAAAAGATCGCGTCAATGCAACTCATTGGAAATTTGTATTATTTAGTATATTCTTATCCACCGACCTTTCATATAATATTGTATTTGATTTTTTTATTTAGCAACAAATGCAATTTCAAATAACTCTCAAACAAAACTGCATTCTAGCTGATAAGAAACGCAAACTGCATTATGAAAAAAAAATCGAAGGAATATGTGTAGGTACATACATATTATGCAGGTACAAACTGAAAACGAGTAGGCCTTAGTGCTTGATATGCAAAAACAGTCGCGTGAATATTATTTGAAACGTTTCCGATCCTTATCATATTCCAAACATGACAGTACAATTCGTTTCAATTCAAGGTAAAAATTGTGTAAACAAATTCTTTTGAGTCGCTAAGGCGATAAGTATATGAATACAGACTGTGTTTCATGAAAGGGACAAATATTAAAAACTTTACTATATATAGTGTATTCAAGATTCTTGCAAATGTACAAGTGCGAATTATTTTCAGTGAAACTTGGGTTGGTAATTTAGCTTTCATTCTGCATAGGGCAAACCAACTTACACCAACGAACAAAAACTTGAAGTTGTGGTATGGAAGCAACATACTAGGCGCGTTTTTTTTAACAGC
This sequence comes from Chloromyia formosa, assembly GCA_964017055.1. Lineage (NCBI taxonomy): Eukaryota > Metazoa > Arthropoda > Insecta > Diptera > Stratiomyidae > Chloromyia > Chloromyia formosa. The sequence goes on from OZ024814.1 coordinate 129,828,817, forward strand.
CAGGCAGAGCTGAGCAGCTTAAGACCACACAATTACACTAACCATTTGTTCTGAGCTGCTCTGGATAGAAGGTTAGTGCAAGAATACTGCTCCGTTAGTATTTCCACATTTTGGAACACAGGCGGCATAGGCGTCGGGGTTTCGGGCAGTTCAAAGTTTGGGAAGCACTTGAAATCCATATCCTGTCAATAAATTGTTCGTTTTGTGTAATTACATGGAATAGTAAACATACAAAATGATTCTGCCGCCTAAAGGAAATTTATCCCATTGTATCTATACTAAGGATTTAAGTTTCCTCTTGAAATTTGAGTTGACGTTTGAATGTTAAACTAAATCCCGTTTTCGACTTCGCTACTTTAATCTGCTCTATTGGGTTTTTTGCCGCGGAGCAAAATAGAGCACGATAAATGCTCTATTTTGTGGAAAAATTGCAAATATTAACTCACTAGAGGGGATTCAACTATGTACATGATTCAAAGTTTTCGCAAATGTACAAGTGCGAATTACTTTCACAGAAACTTGGGAGAGATGAGTTAATAAGCTGCTTCACATGATCTAGGGCTCCACGGTCGAGTTTCAAGTAAAAACCACCCGTCACGGCTTATACTAATAGAATTCTCACACATTCGTGGTCGTCTTGCACACGGATTGCTGTAAATATCCAAGACCTGAGAAGAGTATTTCTATTCGTACAAAACAACTAAGCGGAGAGATTAAATAGAGGGAATTTGAGTACTATAAAAAAAATATTTGTCCCGCCAGGGGCTCTAACCTCAACCGACAGTATTTCGAGTAGCACTAAAAAATGTATGGCGTGTCGCCAAGCTGAGCTACAGACGCGTACTAACACCTAACTCACATTAGCAGATTTTTGTAAAAAAAAATTGAACAAAAACTTAAGGCCATATGGTGCTTGTGCGAGAAAATTGGCCCAGAATTGAGATGTTTGCTGTTAATATTTTCGCACAAACACCAAATCTTTAAATTTTTGTTGAAAAAATTTGCTAATGTGAGGTAAGTGTAATGCCGGAATTTCATTGCCGACAGAAGCAGTTTCACTGAAAATTAAAAAGTGGATTTCCTGCGAAGAAAATGCAATGTAATTTTAAGTATGTGTGCTCATATTATACGCGTATGTCGATATGTCTGACTTGAATGAGTATCTTACTCAATTGCCCTAACCCCTTGTGGGTCATAGCACGTCAACTGTTCCATGTGGCCCAGCTGACGTTTCGTTGGCATAAACTAGTTTCGGAGAATGCAGTTGCCAGCATGCACCTCCTGCTCCCCCATTTAGCCGCCTACCTACATACATATCGGGAGATGTTGTGGCTTATTATTACGCCCCGCACCACAGGTAGAAGACAACACAATTTTTCGGGTCTTATTTTTTTCCAGTCCATGACCGGTCCATTTTACCTAAACTTCTGACAGCTCGCAGCTGATACCTGCCGACGTGTTTTCAACTGTTGTGGTCTTCTTTGATTATGGGGTCGTCAGTTTTCACTTGCTGTCGTCTAAAAATTGTGTGAAAGTCGCAGAATCCGTTGAGAACAAAATCAATTCGAATGCCGTCAGCTGTTACCTGTTCAGTTTGACAGAAACAAAAACTGACAGCCGAAGAAACTGGATGGACCATAGCCGTTTCTGAGACAACTTATGATCCACGGACTCGGGGGTAGATTGGAATTGCACCACGTTCCTGATTTTGGTGTTTTGGTACCGCGAGCATTATCGTATTTTGAGCGTTGCATACGGTTAAATTTAGTGTCCCTGCTAAATGGCAGTTTAACTAGACATTGAGAAAACGGGCCTATGACTTTATTATCATCTTTCGAATTTCCGCGATATTCGCTAAGGTTAAGGTCGCTACAGACGTTCAAGTTTGCTTTATTAATCTAGAATTTTCTGCAAGCCGGTTGTATGTGTATGAGAATTTTCTTCAAGCGGCTTGAGAATAATTCTCATAAACACGTTCAAGTCTGTTTGAACTTAAAGGTTGATCACACAAAATTGAGCTTTTGTAGTGACTTTTAGTCACAGTATTTCACTTGCATTTTAAGTTATGCATTAAGGGGGGAAACCACATAAGGAGGTTAAAAAAATTCAATTTTTTTTATTGCATAAATGGTTAGCTTAACAATCCAAGAATACGCTGCCAAAATTTCAAAGCGAAATTCGCATTCGTTTAAATTTTATGAGCATAGAACCGACCGCTCATCGGGTATAGTCTACAGGCTCGAGCGCACTCTAGGGGGTAGGGCGGGGCACTACCTCAGGTAGTTCTAGCAGAACCTCACTTTTGTATCTTTGTTTTCAAATAACGGTATAGAAGGTACTAGAAGCATCAACAAAAGGGGTTATTTTGGTTACATTCTGTTTCTCAAATGCGTTTTTCTCGAAATGACTTTTTTCACATTTGCGGGATACCAAAAAGTAATGAACTGATCATTATGAAAATTGAAAGAATGATTCTTTATAAAATTACGAAGAATATGAACCAACATTTGGAATGATATCATAAATATTTTTAAGGGTGTTTTTTTTCCATAATTAGTGAAAAAAAATGAATTGTGAAAATTTAAATATGTACCTGCAAATTTTTTAATTTCCAATTTTTTCACCTGCATTGAGGTTCATATTCTTAGAAAATAAGTTAATAATGTAAAATTAAAACCTTTTTGATTTCGGATAAAAATTGGAATCACTACACGTCCCGCAATTGGAGAACTCTAGTTACGGCCTTCGGCGGATATCAATGAGTAACTTTGTTACTTTTGGCTTAAATTATTCAAAAATTTCACAAAAATTGTTCGAAATATGAATAAAATGATGTCCAAATTTTGACTGAATTCTAGTTAATTTTTCCCACCCAAAAAAAAATCCTAAAAAATGAGTGAAAATGAGCCTCCTAATGTGGTTTCCCCCTCAAAGCTTTCATCGCTTTATGCATTAAAGCTTCCATCTGAAGAGACTTTTCGCCTTACAGTAACCGTCAGAACATTATAAGAGACAGATTTTCATAGATTTTTATATAATTATATGAATCTGAAAAGATGAGAATGCACAGATCGCGATGGACAGTTTCGTGGGGAATACTGTACTGTACTCGTTGTGTATTAAATACTCATGGGAGAAGTATGTATACAGCTGCAACTTCACGTTCCAAGTAAATTGACCACATAGTGAGATTAATTCACAGGCGTGCCACTTATATTGTAAACATCCAAATGGGTCAGTAGAAAAACTATCAAGAAGGAGGCGTGCGAAAAGACAAAAATTCGTGAACAAATAGTTGCATGTACCAATGATGACCATATGTGAATTATAGGGGAGAGGTGACGGGACGGGATACTTAAATTGAACTGTGATAAAGGAGAATATCTGATTGCGGTTTGAGTTGTAGGTCCTTAGGACCAAATAGATTTTGTCCAAATATTAATTATTATTATATAAATAAGTAAATACACAAATAAAAAGCACTTACTTTAAAAATCGGTTGAAAAATATTTGTTTTTTTGTTCAACAAGATGTTTAAGTTCGTTATTATTATTTTTTCATAACAAAATAAAAAGTATTGCAAACTATAATGTATTTATAGTCTAGCCATAAATACTGTTACAAACTTTTTGAAGCACTGTTCAATAAAAGAGGTGTTATATGTTAAGAAATCATTGTTTATTTATTAAATGCATTGTCAACAACAGAAATTGCAACAAGTTATTCGAAGTGATTGCCTTTTGCCTTTACACAAGCCTTTAATCGAGCTGGCCATCTATCTATGGAAGCACGCACGACTTCAATCGGAAATTTGGCGACTGCATGTGTAAGAGACTTCTTTAAGGATTCGATATTAGAATGTCTTTTAGAGCACGTCATTTGCTCTAAGACAGACCATAATTCGTAATCCAGCGGATTCAGGTCTGGGCTAGAGGAAGGCCAATCTTCAGCTTTAATAAAATCTGGAACATTTTCTTCAAGCCATTTTTGGGTTGACTTCGCCTTATGAACTGGTGCAGAATCTTGCTGGAAACTCCAAGGCTGATTTTTGAATAATGACGTGTTGAGATGTTTCACTACACTTTCAAGGACACTTTCTTGATAAATTTTGGCAGACGTTTTGACGCCCTTCTCACAAAAATGCAACCTTATCACCCCGTTGTAGCTAACACCCCACCAAACCATTACTGAGGCTGGATGATGACCTCTTTGAACCTTTTGGGCAACTTGAGAAGCTTCTCTGGCACTGTGAGCATAAACCCTATCGTTTTGTTTATTAAATGTTTCTTCGACAGTAAAAATTTTTCCGTCCGTAAACAAAATTTTACGGTGTTCTTGGTTTGCGTACCGGCAAAGTAATCGTTTTGATTTTTCCACTCTATTTTTTTTAACGAATCTGTTAGTAAATGCCCGGTAGATCTACGATAAGCACCCAACCCCAAGTCACTTTTGATGATACGTGAAATTGTTCTTTGGGGTATTTTCATCTCACGCGATAAAATTTTTTGTTTCCGAAGAGGATTACGGCGAATTCTCTCGCGCACGGCTTTAACCGCTTGAGGTGTTCGAGTAGTTCGCGGACGGCCACTTCTTTCACGGGCACTTACTCCAGACGTATCATTAAATCTTTCAATAGCCCGATATACAAACATTCGGCTTATACCAAGGGTATGCAGAGTCTTAAAAATATCACTTGGTTGCATTCCTACTTTATGAAGTGCAATCACAGCAATTCTATTTTCTTTGTCACCCCAATCCATGTTCACTACACTAAAAATTAAACTCAAATGATGACAAATGCATCAAGCACAAGCGTACTATAGCGATTAGCTCAATTTTTAAGAAATGCAATATAACGGTTCCTTTCTGCAGGGTTGCCAAACCTTGTAACAATATTTATGGCTAGACTAGGTATTAACTTCCGATGAATTCTTCAAAGGTTATACTTTCGCCAATTCTCCCCTATTCACGTAATTCAGGTAAATTTATGCACTCATATTTCAGTCTATCCACATGGAACACGTCCATTTCATCCATAAATCGATACAGGCGTTTACATAGGCTTGAATTCACGATGTTTCATCTGTAACCGCGGCTTCGTATTGTTGTTGTCCATGTGACGTATGGCATTTATTTGCTTTGCTCATATGTTCAAATACGTAAACGTTCTACCGAAACAGATTTGAGCACGTAAATATTTGGTGTTGATCGAATTGCATTGTTAAACTGGCTTTTCCTTCTGAGCATACTTCTAGAAAATTATATATTGTGCGTTACTTTCTGTCCAAAAAATCGACCAAGACTCATTGCTTATTTGTTTCAACCGAGAAAATTAAGCGAAAGGGGATTCTTGAAACGAAGAAGCCATTTAAAGTGTTTTAGACGTCATATCAGTTTCAGTCGAACTGTCAGACGAGTTAGGGATGGGCCGTACCGATATTTTTGAGTAGCAGTTCCAACTGTGACTGTGGCGAGTAACAGTTCCTGCTTACCGGTGCAGTTCCTGCTCCTGTTCCTGACTATTTAAATCTCATAAACTGTCGCGTTAATGCACGTATTACAAACAAAATATGATACGCGTGGCGATATCTCATGAATCTACGCTACTCATGCATGTGATATTGCTCCAAAATCAACTGAATTTAATATTTGGCCTACAACTTAATAATGAGACTTTTTTTTAGAGATGGCAACACCGATAAACCAATGGTAGTCCATCTTTGACATACATACCATTTGAAGTTTGTATTCATAAGCTGTCAATGTCAGTATAAACATTTCGTGTTGATTGTTGACAACGTATTTTACCGGACCATGGAAAGTTTCGAAAATTCACGAAAAAAACAACATTTGCGGGAAGTTTTACTTGGACATTATTTTGCTAAGAAGACTGCAGCTCAGAGTCATAAATTGCTCGTGGAAGTTTACGGTGACGATGCTTTTTCGCGTGCACAGTGTTTTCGGTGGTTTCATCGGTTCAAAAATGATAATTTCGACATTACCGACGAAGAGCGACCTGGCCAGCCAAAAAAGTTTGAAGACGAAGAATTGACGAAATTACTCGAAGAAGATTCGTGCCAAACTCAAAAAGAGTTGGCAATTTCGTTGGAAGTGACTCAGCAAGCCATATCGAAGCGGTTAAAATCACTGGGAATGATCCAAAAGCAAGGCCACTGGGTTCCGTACGAGTTGAAGCCAAGAGATGTTGAGAGGCGCTTTTGCATGTGCGAACAACTGCTTCAAAGGCAAAGACGGAAGGGTTTTTTGCATCGTATTGTGACCGGCGATGAAAAGTGGATTCATTATGATAACCCAAAGCGAAAGAAATCATGGGGACCGCCCGGGCACCAATCAACATCGACCGCGAAGCCAAATATTCATGGTTCCAAGCTTATGCTCTGCATTTGGTGGGACCAGATCGGTGTTCTTTATTATGAGCTGCTAAAACCGAATGAAACCATTGACGGGCAGCGCTATCGACTGCAATTGATGCGTTTGAGTCGAGCATTGCGTGAAAAACAGCAACAATTTGCTGAAAGGCACGACAAAATAATTCTTCAGCATGACAATGCTCGCCCTCATGTTGCGCAAGTCGTGAAAACGTACCTGGAAACAACCAAATGGGAAGTGCTACCCCACCCGCCGTATAGCCCTGACATTGCACCATCCGATTACTATTTGTTCGCTTCGATGACTCATGCGTTGGCTGATCAGCACTTCACTTCATATGAGGATACTAAGAACTGGCTCGATTCATGGATAGCCTCGAAACCCAAAAGATTTTTTTCGCGACGGAATTCGTAGACTTCCCGAAAGATGGGAGAAAGTTATCGCTGCTGATGGCCAATATTTTGAATAATTTAGTTATATGAATAAATCTATGAATAAATGCCCAAAAAAAAAGTCTCATTATTAAGTTGTAGACCAAATATACACATACACATCTATGCATTTATTGTACATTCAATCCTCATACCAGAATCGTACATTCGAAAATCTTCAAAATCATACAAATATGATTTCTTGCAACTCTATCAGCCTGTTGCAACCATAGAAAATCATAATACGATACGTATGACCATACACATCTTCCTGTGATTGCGATTCCGACTTGGGGAACTATTCTTCACGGGGAACATCTCCAGTTGTGACTGTGACCAATAGTGACTAGTAATCACTGTGACTAATAGTCACTGTGACCAGAAGTGACTGTGACCAGCAGTGACTGTGACCAACTGTGACTGTGACTAGCAGTGACTGTGACTAGCAGTGACTGTGACTAGCAGTGACTGTGACTAGCAGTGACTGTGACTAGCAGTGACTGTGACTAGCAGTGATTGTGACTAGAAGTGACTGTGACTAGAAGTGACTGTGACCAACAGTGACTGTGACTAGCAGTGACTGTGTCACTGTGACCAGCAGTGACTGTGACCAACAGTGACTGATCAGTTCAAGTTCAGTTGTCGACTGTGACTATTGGGAACTAGTATTTTTGTTTTCCGGGAACAGGTAGTCACAGTGACAGGCGAATACTCGGTTCCTGGTCACTGCTACCGGAATATCGGCCCATCCCTAAGACGAGTCATCAGTCCAACCATCAGGCGAGCTATATGTTCTCGCACCCGTTCTCCAAAACCTTAGGGATAATGGATATATGTATTTGCTATCAGTTTTGCTCGCTGTTCTCCATCAGTTTTCCTCTTCATTTTGCACTCTGTTATTCATCCGTCTTTCGTCAGTTTTGTTATCCGTTCTGCGTCCGTTCTCTATCAGTTTAAATGCCATACATATTGCCTTCATTGGATACACTATTCTAGGGAATGCTTGAACACCAACAATTAAATTAATTCGGGCCTAGGGTACGGCAGCTTCAGCAAGGCTAAACTAGTTAAAGTCGCCACCCATTGACGAGCACAACCACGACCAAACTTCCATCGAACCATCAAATATCATGGAACGGTGGGAATAGGGGGAATTTTTTTTTCCACACGTTCTATGAAATCGATGGTCCGATGGAAGTTTGGTCGTGGTTGTGCTCGTTCATGGGTGGTGACCTTTACATGCTTACTGTACATACTGGAGGTGCATACTGGCAACTGCATTCTCCGAAACTAGTTTATGCCAATGAAACGTCAACTGGGCCACATGGAACAGTTGACGCGCTATACAAGTGATTAAGGCAATTGAGTAGTAGTAGTACAATATTATACATACTAGCCAAATTTAATAATGACACAAAAACTGAATTAAATATATTTCGGCAAAGAACGACAATAACATAATTATGAACATGACAAACTTGGTGCTAACCTGATTTCATTCATCGCACGTCGAACCAGTGACTGCCACGTCTTTCACATTGACCTTTTCGCATGACTTGTCGACGACGGGCTAAACATCTATTGTTGAAGTTGTAATAGTCGTAAAGAATAAGTACTACAAGTAAAGTAAAGTAAATGATATTCTCATTTGATGGTCCAACCGTCTTGAAAATGAGAAATTGACAATACATTTCGGGGTCAATAGCATCTAAAATGCACTGACGCGGATAGAATAAGCTTCAAAGTGATGCAAAAAAAGTAGAAATTGTATGTACTTATGGACATTACATTGAGATTGAACTAGAAAAGTATATATGAATAATAGAAAAACTCCTCTAATTAATTCGGTATATGTATTTTTATAGCTTGACTACTACTTTGCCTTAACCCCTAATTGTACATAGCGCGTCAACCACTACCGCCCGCCATCGTACTCTGTTCTGGGTAATGGGGCGCAACTCCCCAAACAACTTACCCTTACACTCTTTCGCCATAGATCGACGCCATGTGATTTTACGACTCCCTCTTGGTTGGAAAGGAAATGGGGTTCCATCTCATGGCTTGACCAGCAATGCAGTTATCATCTTGCCGCAATGTGTGGCCTATCCACAACCATTTTCGCTTGCATACCAGTTCGTCGATTGACATTTGATCCGTACGCCGACCTACATAGATCTTCAAACAATTATAGTAATTATTATTATCAAATTTCAATTAGAAATTTCAAAAGAGGAAATAACCCTATTAAAGCCGTGAAATATTTTTAAACTCCAAAACTTTACACGTATGTAAAATTCGGATGTTTATATCCCTACATACTTACATTTACATCTGTAAAAATAAATAAATTTTCGAATCAAATAAATAAGGAATGGGGCTGATGGCATAGCGCGTTGAGATGTCAGTCCAATGTTTCACCGGCTTCGTAGATTCGAATTCCGCCGTGGCCTGTAAAAAGCTTCCCACCTAAAAAACTCATCAGCCGCAAAAATGAACATACTATAATTCCGCCAAAGTACTCATAGCTTTGTGCGTCGCTCTAGGGTATGCATATCGAACCCTGATTATATTAGTTAATTTCTTTTAACGCTGATTGGCGGGGCCTTTGTGAGCTTGAGCTCTGATGCGAAGCACTGTCATCTCACACAGATCTCTTTATAAAGCTCCCCGCCCTATAAAAGACTAGAAATGCACTTCAGGTCTAAAGTGATTAATGGAGGCATTGGACTGGCAAACGTAATTCATTTCAAGTCATTTGTTTTCAAGTTGTCTATAATTTGCATTCAAAAAAGTTGTCCTCGAAGAACTAATTCTTTAATTGCGCATCATTCTGTAAATGTGCTTTTGGCATAATTTTAAATTACATTCGAGGACATTATGTCTTTTAGTCCTTAGCGTCCGTTCAGTCCTTTATATCCTGTATCTCCCTTACATCCAGGGTGTTTGTATCAACACGTTGATCCATAAATTACCGATATTTGCTAGACTTGCTTTCTGTTTCGCAATCCACGTCATGACTAAATAACTAAAATTGCCATCAAGAGTAGCTTAGTACCTTTGCCTCATAACTCCCAGTCATATGCGAGCCATCTTGCCTAGTTATTAGTTCCTTGCCAAAAATATCCTTTTTCCTCTCTAAAGAATTCAAAATGCCATCAAAAATAGTGTAATGTATTCGCCTCAAGGCCCCCAGCCAGTCCCGAGAAAAGGACTCAAAGTTCGGTTAACAATACTCCACTGGTTTGGTTTCATCGCCATAAATCAGAAGATACCAGGTTTGGGTTTTGTTTCATTCCATGATTAAGAGAGTCCTTTTGTCCTGACGCACACCTGCAGCAGGATCGAAATATCACCGTGAAGTACCTATAATAAGCAAAGGAAAGTACATACCAAATTTTGTCGAAATCAGACCACGGTGAATGTCTGGAAGAATTTTTTCTTTGAAATCTGTGAAAAGACTTAAGCGAGAAACTCTATGAAATCTTAAATTTTTGAGGTATCTTTTTATTTACTGCAGGGATCAGAGCAAATGATAGCATATGCACACCCTTGGGACAGAGCTAATCCGTGAGAAAAGAAAGCAGATCTCAATACGCTCGCTACGATGCTGTAGCCCTGCCAAAGAACAACAAGAACAACGACAACAATGAAAACAAGAAAAATTTGATGAATAGCGATTTTCAAACTGTTACACCTCGGGTGTTTTTCATCGTAACAAATTCAAATTAGCTACACTTCCTAAGACGGCTCGCGACAAAATTTGAACCCCCACGACCACCAGGCGCCTGCGATACAGAGGTCCGAAAACCCGTACTTGTTGTCTCGCGTAAACAGCCTTGGTCGTATTTTCGATTTTTTTTTTTCAATTTCTTCGTTTTTCTTTGGCAGATGGGACACTCCCGCGTCATTAAATGCGATGTATGAATGATACGATGCATCTTCTATTTGGAAATTATCATATTTTTAGCTTGAATAGTCTCAAAAAACCGCTTGGGGGAGGGGGAATTTACTTATCCCCCTGCCCTCTTTCCGCTATGATTAATTCAAATTATAAGGCAGCAGTCAGGAAAAAATATTTACCCCCCTCCCTCCCCAATGGTTACTTCATAGCAGAAATGGAATGTGCTCATTATGCCCTTTAATATGACATCCCACATGCATATATGTACCCCATTAAAAAAAATTATGACCTTTTTTCCCTCTATGGAGCCATTTCCAATGGGCGTATTTTGGCGAGCACTGACTCTGATTTAGTAAATGGCACCGAGTAACAGAGATGTAAAGTGTTGTGTATCCGTAAGTGGACGAGAGAGTGTCCCTGTATCTGACCGGATCTTTAGAGGGGGGAATTGACCGGGAAAAATTTCTGATTCTTTTTCCCAAACCATGACTTCCAAACGAATATATATCTCCAAAAGATGAGAAAGTGAATTGATAGATACTGGCCTCTCTATCCTTTTCGATTTAGTATAATTAGTAGTAACTTATTGTACTATCTTACGGATACACAAAGCTTTATATCTCTGTTGTTCACTGTAATTTACTAAATCAGTGATTTCAGATCCAGTCCTCGCCAAAACGGGACTAGTAAAAGAATTCTTATAGGATCGTTATGCTAGACATCCTCGGAGGTCCAAAAGCCAAATTTTCCCTGGTTGAAGCCCAAATTTCCTGGTCGCACTATGGATTTTACAGGGAAATTTTGGCTTCGACCAGGGAAAATTTGGATTTGGACCGTCCGTGAATGTCCAGCATTAGAAAGCTGCAGTAATTGATTTTCTGAACAAAATAAGCAACTATAGAGTGCTAGTGTGGTAAATAATTTTTATCTTTCCAATGTTGACTACGAATTACATATGTATATTAAGAAATAGATACTCGTACTTTAGTATACAAGAAGTAGAAGTTAGTGTAATGAAAAATTAGCACGTGAATTCACACACAACGATTTTTACTTCGACGAAATATTGTACATACATCATCATCATCATCAATTCACACTGAACGCATGATATTCAGTCACCTGGAATCATGACAACATCCATTTTCGTCAATCACTGCGGACTCCCAATTGCGCAGGCGAAGCTAATCAATAAAAATCGCGTTGATAACATGTTCGGTTACTGATTAGTTTCGAAAATGTCTTTTTCCGCGAAGTGGATAATTTTGGAAACTTGACACGATAATTTCGCCTATTACCACATCTACGCACTGGTAACTGGCATTTTGATTAAATATAAGGCAGTTGATATAAGGCAACGGAAAATTTGCACTATCAGGTGGTTATGTGCATATATGGGACATTCCGAATACGCTAAATAAAAAGGCAACGGCAGCTCAAGGCTTCGCAGTTAACATTCATTCTAATTAAATTTACACAGTGCAACCATTTTGAGCAAACCGACAAGGTGTCTAGCAATTAATAGCGCAGCTCGAAGAAATTCTGTACTATAGATGGGGTACATATTTGGATATTGGATAGATGAAAAATAGTTGCTTTGTTCGAGATATGTAGAGTGTGGGTGTTCGACAGATGGAATACGGAAAGAAAAATAACGTTCAGTCGTCAGATAAGTGAACAATTGAGATAGCCATGAAGGTGACTGTAGCACCTATCGCTGACACATTTGATACACATAGTCGGTGCAAACAAGCTGCGAAGAATGTGGCAGAGGTGGATAAACATTTTGTGAACTCGAATAGCCTTGGTAATGTAGCTAATAGCTATCGGTTGATTCACAATTAGGCAACGTAGCTATCGATACAATATGTTTTGAGATCGATTGATAAATTAGTTATATTCTTTATAATTAACTGACTTTGAATAAAAAAAATGGCTAAATCTCGATCCGATCCGAATGTTGCATCAGCTGCAAAAGATTTGAGAAAATGTGCACGAAATAGAAAGACGGCAACGTTTACATTCGAATTTGAAAATAAGACGGAGTTTTAATTGTGATTAATGGCTAAATTCGTGGTACATAGCGGTTAGCCTACTGTTGCGAATTTGTTTTATGAATTCTCTTCATTGAGTTTTTTTGATGGACACAACACGCTGTCATTTTCTCCATTACAAAAATGTTTACGCTGACTGGGACCAGCATAATGCTGACAGTCCAGAAATGACACCCGCACTGTCATATTATATTCATACGATTTTTTGTCATAGTCAATTTCGCGCTGTTTGATAATCGATGGATGACAAGAAGCGACTTTTGTTCATAATACAGCAAACCGCTACAATACTGCTTCGATACTGCTCGCACAGCGTGTACGATTTTTCTGTGTTATGGACTAATTAATTAATTAATGGTATGGGACTTAACCATTGACAATGCATTGTGCATTGTGGCAGATGAAGCGTCCAAAGTGGCTATCAAATAAAAAAATAGCTAAAATTGATTCTTTCAAAAGAACACAAAAGTATAGTCCTGCGATTTCGGGAAGAATTTAACGATTTAAAAACATGGTAACAAATTTACCCAATTCCCTTTAAAATTATGGAAACAGAGAAATATGTCAGGAACTTCAAATGAAACGATAAACATATCGGTCTAGTTAGTTTAGCTCTACTTGCGATGCAGAACTTGACTGAAAAATTGGGACTAGATGGTGTTGCCTTCTTCGCTAATGGTGCTAATTCTATTTTATACATATGTTATATGAATACCTCATCCTTTCCCGAAACTCTGCATTCGTCTCATCTTTTGATAGTAGCGGTATGAAAGTGCTTTTATTAGGAGGCTATTGACTCTTGACCAGAGTATTGAAATTATTTAATTGCAATTATTTATAACTACCTATATAAATTCTTTCTAAAAAAATAATAATTTAATACTATTTATTACTTTTTTCAATAAGATAGCTTTAAAACTGAGGGATTAGTTTGCATAGAACCAGACGGATAGACGGACAAAACTTAATCGAGTCGTCTTATCATACTGACCAAGAAAATATATAGTTCAGGTGGTTGCAGATGCTTCCTTCTGTGCGTTTCAATCTTTATGACAAAGTTAATACATATAACCTATTACATCCGTGAAGGGTATAAAAAATCTCCCCATTTTCACTGTTCTATTGATTTTGACGTTCGATGCATGCTCGCGGCCAAAATGCTTGTCGCTTTATTGATAATTACCCTTTCCATGAAATGTCACATTTTGTGGATAAACCTATTCAAATTCCTAGTATACATGCAACTGATACTTGGCTCCAATAAACCAACAAACGTCATTCGTTCACGTCCAAGTGCTACTTATTGTAGATCCAGATAAAGTTGATCACCATCTTACTCAACTTGGATGTCTCCTCTGTGTCACTCTATACTTGTATGATCTATTGATACGATCCAAGTAGAGTTCACGTGATTGCCAAGTACGTTTGATCAGGTGTGTACTTGGATCGTATCATCCGGCCTTTTAGTTCAGGCACAGATAAACATATTATTTAATCTGTGGCTCAGGCTAGGAAATCCGAAAAAGCTTGATTAGTTTTGAAATTTGGCACAATTGTTGGAGACAGTCCCCTTAATTTGTGCTCAAAAGTTCCCGATGATAGAGGGGTCCGGAAGTGTAGGGGAGAGGGGGTCAAAGGCCCTTTTGTCAGTTTTCTTTGATTATTTTCAAACCTAAGGATTCTACAAAAGAATGTCCTAACGCGGAATTAAAGTACTTAAAATTTCCTACAAAACGATATAGCATACCCTCGAGTATCAAATGGTGTATTATACTCTAGACTAGGCCATCAAATTTTATAGGGTAAATTAATTTACTCACAAGGAAAAACGGTACGATAACTCCCGATAAAATACAGTTAGCGGTATGAAAATTTGGTCAAATATTCCGATTGCGATCTAGCTGGTTGGTACCGTAAATAGGTACGATCTGGCCGAAGGTACGCCTATCTTCCCTACAAATATTATCCTTGCAAACATGCCAATAACGTCTCAATGAATTTAACTATACAGGTCAAATTCGGATGGACTGCTTAGGAACTCACTATACTTCTCTGTAAAAACAACAAGGTACCCCAAACTACTTTTCAGATTTTTTTAGTCTATCCATTGAACAAAAAACCGGAAGAAAAATCGTGTAATTTCGAAATTTGACACAATCTATGTGGAGAGTCCTCTGAATATATGCTCCAAAGTCCCCGTTGATAGAAGATCCGGAAGTGTAGAATAAAGGGGGTCAAAATTAATTTTTTCCGGTTTTCCTTGAATATTTCAATTTTTAATGTAAACATATGTAGCAATAAGAACATGAAAAAAGTCGTGTAGTTTTGAATTATGGTACAACTGATGCGGAGAATCCTATGAATATATGCTCCAAAGTCCCCGTTGACAGAGGGTCCGGAAGTGTAGAATAAAGGGGTCAAAATTCACTTTTTCAGTTTTCCTTGAATATTTCGGTTTTTTAGTGTAGACATCACTGTAGGAACAGAAAAAAAATTGTGTAGTTTTGAAATCTTGCAAAAATTAATAAGGGCAGTCCCCTGAGTATATGCTCCAAAGTCCCCGTTGACAGGGGTTCCGGAAATATGGGGGGAAATAAAATATTTTCAGGGGAGCTAGGCCTACCTTTGGTCAGATCGTACCTAGTTTCGGTACCGACCAACTAGATCTTAATCAGAATATTTGGCCAAATTTTCATGCCGGTAACTGCATTCTATCGGGAGTTATCATGCCGTTTTTCCTTGTGAGGAAATCAATATACCCTATATTATTTTATGATCTGAGTATAATATCATCATAGTGTGCGTTCAGAAGGAACTGAGCAACTTCCGCTCAGCGAACATGTTCAGAACGAGCGGGTTCAGAAGTGACCGAGCAACTTCTGCTCGGGTGAGCATGATCAAATTTCACCGAGCAAGAAATATTTCTGCTCACTGATCAGTGCTCAGTGCTCAGGTTCTTCTTCTTCTTTTCAACCTCACGCTCATGCTGCGAGTTTCCGAGTTTTGACAGTTATCAAATTGGTTATTGTGTTTTCGCCGTTTTCGGCTTCTAGTTCTTTGGTTTTCGGGTGCTTTTGAATTTGTTTTCTCGTTGTTCGTGATTTTTGTAATGGACAGCGTGGGATTCATGTATTTTCCACTTTTCGGCACTTGACGTCTAAAATTATCATCGTCAGCTTTCAGCTGGTCGATTGGTCAGCTGGTGAAGTAGCGTTCAGCAGGTGCAGACTCTAAACCGAGCAGCTCCGGAGCTGCTCGCGAGCAGTTGCGGAGCTGCTCGCGAGCGGTTTCTGCTCTTTTGCCACCTTCTGAACGCACTCATAATCGTGGCGTGAGAGCCCGACGTTTGACCCTGGCCGCCTGGAGGCCTTGGCCGGCTGGAACCAGAGTATAATATACCATTTTATAATCGGAAGTATGATATGTCATTTTGTAATATCCTTAGTTTTCATAATAATCAAAGGAAACTGTAACAAAGGACCTTTGATCCCCTCTCCCCTACACTTCCCGACCCTCTATCATCAGGGACTTTTGAGCTCATATTCAGGGGATTGTCTTCTACAATTGTGCCAAATTTCAAAACTACACGATTTATTTTTCCTATTTTCGCTCCTATTTAACCAGAATGGAAAACTATAAAATATTCAATTGATTTCGAAGTGCAAATTGCAAATAGAATATCCCATTCTATGTATGTATAGGAAAATATTTCTGAACAGCTCTTAACACTGCTGGCGACCATATTAACTGATATTGAGCTCGTTTTATCGTTCGCCAGTCACAGTCACCACAGTCTAACTCTCTTACAGTATGTTGCAAAATTTTCAAATACGCCGGCTATTTGCAGAAACACCCAATCCCTTCTAAGAACCCAAATAAATACGTGTTATAGGACAATAAGAGAAATTTCTTTCCCAACCGGAACCTAAATTCAGGAGGCTTTTGTCCATTGGATCGAATAATTTTTCCTGTTAACACACTGTACGCATGACTCTTTTTCCAATGAGCCGCTCTCACCATGGATTTTTCGAATGCGGCTGTGGCTGGTTGTCAGTTCTATTTACTTCAGTTGGACCGCGTTCGCCGGCGCGATAGTGTCTTGGAGCAGAGTTGTGCGCAGTTTCGGTATCTGCTGTTACGAACTACTTTTTATCGACCGATAGTGTGTACCTCGATTGATCAGTTACTTTAGAATACAGATAACTTGTAATTTTTTATCGTTTGGAAGTTTTAGTGAGAAATATTACTCATAAATATTATTGTTGATGCATGAATGCTGTTGTCGTTATTGTTTTATATTATTTGTTGATAGTGCCAAGTGTTCACAACTGAGCCCAAAGGTGATCGTGGTTGTTGTTTCAGTAGTAGGTGGCCCAAGGTGAAATTATCACTGAGATAAATAAAAAAAAATATATTTTAATTTTTTATTTCACACTTTCCATTGAATTTAGTGTCATTGTGCTTTTGAAGTGCCGCTTTTTGTATTTTGCGGACTTGGTATGTCGCGTTTATTTCCGTGCTACGCTAAGTGATCTTTTGTACGTACAAACTTCAAAAGCCATAGTGTCAGTGCCACCGTGCAATAATACATAACACTGCCTCCTACAGTAAGAGTTTACATTCATCAATCAACCGTAGCTCAGGTGAAATGTGCCATATTCCTAGAACTCCAATGAATATGTTAAAAAACTTGCGGTGAGTCATCGCGATCTCATCTTCGTGATCGTGGTTTTTGGATATACCAGTGAACCTTAAACAGATTATACGTCAGCATCCGGATCCGCAACTTTAATAACGTAGCGTCATCGTTACATTGGACTACGACGACTTTAAATTTCGCGAAATAGACAGGGAATTCGAAGAAAAATAATGATCGAAAAACGGAATTTAAATCGAACTCAGGATTATGACGTGCCGTTTCGGCATCCCAAGGTATTAACTAACCACTTTTTGTTGTGCATATTTACAGATTTGAATTCTTCTCTCTTCTCATGTTTTTTTTTTATTGCAATGACGTTTTAATGTTAGTAAGTGCCTGAGAGGGAACAGCAACTTGTTTATATTAATTATGTGGTTTCTTGCCCATTGGCAATTTCAAGATTATCAAGATGCTTGATGAGGAGAGTATACTATTTTATACCTATGTAGTGACGTTAAAAGCAGCGTCGTTGAGATCTGGTTCACATGAGAAGTGTTTTGCAAAAAAAAAACCGTTTCTTTCGGTTCTCAGGTTTATGATGTGAGGTATAATGGAGTAGCAAAAAAATCTGCATTTATAATGTACATACAGTAAGGTCTCGATAACTCGGATTTTCGGTAGTCCAGGGATTGCGGTAGACAGGAAGACAGTGCCTCAATGTTTATGTAAGGTTTTCATAGTTTTGTAGGCATAAATGGATCATTGTTCCAGTGAACACTATACCTATACATATGTAGTTTTACATATAAATGATGTTTCCCCGGAAACAGGTTCACATTTGAATTTACGGGGACATGTTCTGTTTTTTAACCATCTGTCACCGTGCACCCTTTTATACGAAGAAAACATCGGGAAAGGTCCCCTTCTTGCTAAACAGTAGATTTTAGTCTTTTTTTTTTAATATTTAACATTACATAAGCCTACTGTCAAGTGGGTCACGAAAATCAGAAAAATGTGCACTAGTTTCCTGATTTTCGTGGCTTATGTAATGTGAAATATCGCCCCAGGAACAATCGCCCCACAATGAAAAGAAAAAGTCGCCTTAATCGGCGTATTTCATAACTAAAAAGTATTCTTAACATTGTCCCAAGTTAAAAATAATTTAATTAGTGTAATAATAGTTTCGATACGATAATCCGATACGAAAAATTCAGTTAGGATCACAAATTACAGTTGATATATTTGTATTTTTAGCATATCCTTTTTTTTCCTTGTTTTTCTACTTGACATACATATATGATCATATATGTGATAGTTGTTATAAATGAATTCATTAACGTTATAAATAAAGACACATAAATATGGATTTTGAAACCATATTGGATTGGACCATATTTTTTCTTAATTTGAAACAAAAGCATGGCAAACAAGTAAGCAGACTACGTTACGTATTCCTGTCATAAAGCTTGAATCTATAGAAAGGCATCTACCTAGTCTAGCCATAAATATTGTTACAAGGCAACCCTGCAGAAAGGAACCGTTATATTGCATTTCTTAAAAATTGAGCTAATCGCTATAGTACGCTTGTGCTTGATGCATTTGTCATCATTTGAGTTTAATTTTTAGTGTAGTGAACATGGATTGGGGTGACAAAGAAAATAGACTTGCTGTGATTGCACTTCATAAAGTAGGAATGCAACCAAGTGATATTTTTAAGACTCTGCATACCCTTGGTATAAGCCGAATGTTTGTATATCGGGCTATTGAAAGATTTAATGATACGTCTGAAGTAAGTGACCGTGAAAGAAGTGGCCGTCCGCGAACTACTCGAACACCTCAAGCGGTTAAAAGCCGTGCGCGAGAGAATTCGCCGTAATCCTCTTCGGAAACAAAAAATTTTATCGCGTGAGATGAAAATACCCCAAAGAACAATTTCACGTATCATCAAAAGTGACTTGGGGTTGGGTGCTTATCGTAGATCTACCGGGCATTTACTAACAGATTCGTTAAAAAAAAAATAGAGTGGAAAAATCAAAACGATTACTTTGCCGGTACGCAAACCAAGAACACCGTAAAATTTTGTTTACGGACGAAAAAATTTTTACTGTCGAAGAAACATTTAATAAACAAAACGATAGGGTTTATGCTCGCAGTGCCAGAGAAGCTTCTCAAGTTGCCCAAAAGGTTCAAAGAGGTCATCATCCAGCCTCAGTAATGGTTTGGTGGGGTGTTAGCTACAACGGGGTGACAAAGTTGCATTTTTGTGAGAAGGGCGTCAAAACGTCTGCCAAAATTTATCAAGAAAGTGTCCTTGAAAGTGTAGTGAAACCTCTCAACACGTCATTATTTAAAAATCAGCCTTGGAGTTTCCAGCAAGATTCTGCACCAGGTCATAAGGCGAAGTCAACCCAAAAATGGCTTGAAGAAAATGTTCCAGATTTTATTAAAGCTGAAGATTGGCCTTTCTCTAGCCCAGACCTGAATCCGCTGGATTACGAATTATGGTCTGTCTTAGAGCAAATGACGTGCTCTAAAAGACATTCTAATATCGAATCCTTAAAGAAGTCTCTTACACATGCAGTCGCCAACTTTCCGATTGAAGTCGTGCGTGCTTCCATAGATAAGTGGCCAGCTCGATTAAAGGCTTGTGTAAAGGCAAAAGGCAATCACTTCGAATAACTTGTTGCAAGTTCCGTTGTTGACAATGCATTTAATAAATAAACAATGATTTCTTAACATATAACACCTCTTTTATTGAACAGTGCTTCAAAAAGTTTGTAACAGTATTTATGGCTAGACTAGGTAGAAATACCATATAAAGCGATCAAAATGACGGGTTGAGTATCGAGTGTACACATCTGATCTCACAATTCCCAATTCTTCTTTAACTTTATAGGTTACCTAAAGGCGTATCGTAACATACAAGATGACGTAGCTGGTAATTATTAAAGGTTTAGAAAGGTTGACGATCACCACAGACAGGTGGGAAGAAGTCTAATGGGACACTTCTAGTAAACTTCAGTGCTGGTAATTCCAAAACTCCCCATATATGACTTTTGCTCACGACGCAAATCGTCTTCTTGATGCAATAGCATCTAACGAAACAATATAATCGTCAACTAACCGCTTTGCGAAATGTTATTCTAACCAGATTCTCTACGGGCCGATGTTGCGTGAAGCATGCCGAAATAAGTAAAAACTTTAGAAAAGATCGAGAATCGGCTGTGGGGGAAGATAGTATTTATTCATAGTTTTAGTCTTTCATCAAGGAACTGGATCTGAAGGAACAATTTCTTCGGCCTCGCGTTGGGCGCCAAATGTAACCAATTTTCATTTCATTCCACAAGTGTTGGGAGTAAAAAAAATGGGGTTATTTTTTCAAATGAGTTATCTCTCCAAATCCTATCTCAGAAAAACGAAAAATCGCCTCAGATATTGGGCACCATGAAATAAGCCATTTGGAAATTAGCCACTAATGGTATATAGTATTTCGGCTGAATCCGATTCGATTCGCATTCAATGTTCAGTTTCGTTTTAACCCCCTAGGGGGCGGAGCTAGCCCAGCTCGTTCCAAACCGAAATTGTCCATGCACACTTTGTGAGCTACCGCGGGTTGTGAATCAAAAGTCCCTTGTGTGAAATTCCCACTTTCGCCACGGCTTATTTCGGTGCCCACAAATATTATATATGTATTATTATATTATATATTGTGGCAAATGTTTTTTTTTTCATGTACGAATTCAATTTGTTTCAATTTTTTCTAAACTTTGGAATCGGAATACCGCTATATCGAGTGAAACTTTTATAGACACAAAATCCATAATTTTCCATGGAGAAGTGGCAGTTTGAGAAATATTTTGCTACCGGTGCGGCAGTGTATTACCTAAAGCGGAGATCAAATTGTGAGTGGGCCCAGAATGGCTTTCCGCCTTAGGCTGCTCGCATATTGAATTTATGCTTTAATAAGCAAAGAAGTCAGCGATTTTTATACGTATCATATACGTATCTACATCTATTGTATATTGGATTTCGATGGTGCGAAAATTTCTTCCCCAGGACTTTGTAAAGTAAGTATATTTGGGTAAATGAATGGCTACAATAACGAATTTTAACAAATCCAAATTTTCGAATTTTATGTTACAGCCCTTGCATAAATCTACTCATAGTAAAAAGATCTCTGTAAGAAGTTTTCACACCCTCGAAAGGTGGTAAGGATACAGATTACAACTTCAAAGTATTGTACTTTTAACTGTCAACTTTGCATGCACTTTATGCCACAAGATCAATAACGAAATTGAACATTTAAATTCAAAGAAATTGTTTCCTAAGCACTTAAAACCCCATTATAAAATATTCACGGTTGCAATCAGCTGAAGATAAAAGTTAATACTTGTGTTAACCTCCTGAGACGTGTTTCGGCTTGATTTTTTTTTAATACGTTTTGGCGCTTTTTTTTTAAATTGAACCTGTGTCCGTTTTCCGACAGTATCATCTGGTCACTTGATCTGAACTGTAACTCACATTTGTATACGTCTGACAAGTGCATAGCTTGGCAGTCCAGATCAAATGCAGAACAACAATCGCACGCATTACACTAATAACCAGCTCTATCCAGACAATTTAATTAGTGTAACGCGTGCAATTGTTGTTCTCTTCTGATTTAGATTACCGAAAAAAACGCAGCTATTGTGTTTTTAGTTATGTGAGGTAAGCAATTAAAAAAGAATTTAAATGTCTGTAGAAGGGTCATAATTCGAAAAAATGTTCCTTGATATTTTTTGCATGGAGAAACGTGGTAGTGCGTTCATACGCCAATTTTCGGACACCCTGTGTAGAATGTGGCTTATGCGCTGCATTAGCTAAGCTAAGCTGGATTTCGCCAACGTTCCACATATTTCAATGAATCGCAGCTTTGATACTTTGATTACATTTTTTTCTTTAAAAATAACCAATATTGTTTAAAATATGTATTACATACACATACGAGTATCTTTCGTAGACGATTTACTCGCGGTATCAGATTATGTTAGCTTAGGCTTAGCCAGTCGGTCCCAATCTTTGACCCTGAATGGCCGGTCGTTGCGTTGTATAGATACTTAGCTACAAGTAGCTGTAGGTACATGTTGGTACGCTGCGCTAGCCCGTATTTATAATTAGTAGATCCAAGTGTCTGGATTCGCGGTAAACAAACAAATGGTACCGGCTCCAGATACACGTCAGTTTACCTGGCACAGGTGAATTGCTATCTAATTAGGAATGACGTGTCATGATTATGATTATTAATACTGCTTGTGCCGTCGCTGTTGTTATGTATCAATAGGCGTGTTAGAGGCAATCGGACAGAGTTGAACTCTGAAACGAACGGCCTGCGTCAAGTGACTGGCGAATTAGAACAGCCACCATTACAGATGATCCGCCACGTGGGGGCGAATTGCGGACTTCGTAAACAAATGTGAGCAAATTGCCGAGAAGTAAGTTGACGTTCAACCAATTCACTTTCAACTCTGATCCAGATGTGAGATGTGATCCCATAAGAGACCCGGATCAAAGGCCAGTCAGTAGTTTTGTATGAATATAGATCTGATCCAAATGAATCGAACGGGGCTAATGTGTTTTACAGCTTAGAGCTAGAAATCTGTACTAAAGAAGCCTTTGTACGAGGTATCTGTTAAGTCCGAATGATACCTCTGAGTACATACATTACGTTGCCGAACAGGCTATGGAGAAAGTTTCCTTCGATGTTTGTGTTTCATTATGTTATAAGTTTCGCAAAATTAGTTTTTTTTTATTACTTTTGTGCTTTGCAAAAACCAGTCTGTTTTTTGGGTATTGCCTTGAATTATGAAAGGGTGTTTTTTTATTATTCGTGGAACATGTATATCATGCTGCTATTACTAACTAAGTAATCATCCACATGTATGCGAGACGTACGATTGCGAATGGGTAATTTTAGAAATTTAAATTCGCTTGCACATGCGGAAATTCCAACGTTTACCTTACCTCCGTTGTTTGAATTTCATATTATGGCCATAGACTCACTAAGTTATTCACCTGAGGACAAACAGATAGACGTGGTGCATACAGTCGGCGTCTTATGATTCGTTTGTAAGAATTAAGTCAAAGGTGATCTTGACTTTTAAACGTAGATCCAGTTTTGTTTGGCATAATGCATTATTTGTTCGGAATGACGACAATGTGAATAAAATTGATAGATATGGGAATGTTCCGCTATATGAATATAATAGTGAAGAAGTGTAGTGCAGTTAGGTCGTATAAATTAAGACTTTTTTCCTAGTTTACAGAAGATATTTAATAAAAACCCGACCCAGCCCTAAAAAAATCTTTTCTGAAGATGGTGTTTAGATTTACTACAATAAAAACAATTTCAGCATCAAAGAAATCTAAAATCGGAATTTTTGTAAGGGACATGTACAGGCTGATTGGGCGGTTTACCAAATTCCCATTTCGTTATTCTGTGTTGTATCGTTTCTTTGCCGCTTATTCTATTTTCTAATGTTCTGGTGGCAAGTAACACAGCTATTGTAAAATATCGTAATGCCTGAATGAAAAGGAAAGCACTCAAAATACTTTCCACTAACGTCAAATAATCTTTTTGTGGCTATATCAAAATGTATCTAATTTCCACGCGCATACACATTAGTAGGTAAAATCCGGAAGGAAAATTGAGAAGGCAATCTCATGTAGTCATTAATTGTGGCTATGGAAATTTACCGCTAATGAATTGAAGCGATTTGGTCGGACTTTGCCATTGAGGATTTTTTAATATCACTATCACGTTCGCTTCCAGTGAAATGCATTTTTACCTTGCCCTTAACGAAAGCCTCCACAGAAATTTAAATGAAAGTTTGCTGTTTCCACACAAACAGATACTTTTCATAATTCATGTGGTTTTCCTTCTTTCGGGATTTGTTAGACTGTTTTGGCTCGAAAACCTCCATATATGCACATACTTCAATTATTTCAGTCTTTCCTCACCACATATAATTTCATATGTGATATATGACAGAAACTTGAGTTGTTTATATCTGAGTTTTACTTCGGAATGATAACAATAAGCGCGTTTTTTAACAGCCATGCAGGACAGTGCACGTTAAGACTACACAATTACACTAACAATTTGATGTGTGCTGCTCTGGATAGAAGGTTAGTGCAAGAATCCTACTCTGTTTAGTAGTCTGCGTTGTGAAATGCAGGCGCCGCAGGTGTCGAAATTTTCGTTTTCATTTCTTGTCAACAAAATATTCGTTTTGTGTAATTATATCGAATAGTAAACATACAAAATGAATTTGCTGCCTAGAGGAAATTTGTCCGATTGTATCGGTACTAAAGATTTAAGTTAGCGAAGACATGCCCCGTTTTCGTATTCGCTACTCTAATCTACTCTATAGCGTTTTTTGCCGCTTAGCCTGCTCTACTCTGCTCTGTATAAAATAAAACGCAGCTTATAACAGCGCACTAAAACAAAATAATAAATAGAGAATATTGCTCAGTGACATCAATTCCGTTGACCAAGACCCGAAGTAAGAACGTGAAAGGTTGCCCGAAAAACAATCCAATCTACAATAAAACTTCTTCAAGTGGCTATGTAATAAATGTGCATAAATGCATGACCCACGGCAACATAAACAAACAGCAATAACAAAACAAAACCTCGGAACCTGGCTTTGCTTAAGTTGTTCGTCACCAAAATGCACCTGGAAAAACAACAAAAGTAAGCCACATGTAAGGTAAAAATGCATTATGCAAACTGAAGATTTATGATGTCGTGTGCATCTTTTCTATGATATCTTTAAATGATATAGGAGTACGTAGCATATACAGGGTTACTGCTAACTCGTGTTCCTTGTAACACGTTATAATATAGCCAAAATGCAACAAAATAAAGCCACAAATATTCTGCCGATCTTCAGTGGTTACTGAGATATTTGAGTTTTTTGATTAAAAAAAAATGCGGAATTAGTCCTTTAAAATAAGAATTAAAAAAAAAACTATGTACTAAGTTAATGAATTTTTTTTCTCTTCTCAGATATTCCCAATCATTCAAAATTTCAAAAATACTTCACATCTCGAAATTTTTAATTAAAAAAAAATATAAATAATTTGTTTACTTGATTTAAAATGTAAAATAGTATTACTCAAAAAATTTATATGACACGAAGCGTACATTAGAAAAACATGTCCGTCTTGTCAGCTTTCCAAAATGGTATAAATGTCAATACAAATCCTTCAAATAATTGAACGAGCTGGCTGTAACTTGCTCGGGGAACCATTATTCGATTTGAGAAAAAATAAAACAAATGCAAAAATTCAGTGTTGGCTAAGAGAAAAAAATAAGTTTCAACCCATTAACTTAATCGTTTTTTTTAATTCTTATTTTTTTAAACTTAAAAATTCAAATATCTCAGTAACCACTGAAAATCAGTAGAACATTTGTGGCTTTATTTTGTTGCATTTTGACTATGTTATAAATAACGTGCTACAAGGAACACGTCGAGTTATCAGTAACCCTGTATACATAAATGTATGCACTGTGCAGATTGGTAGCTAGAGTTAGTGTACGAGTATGTGTTTATTATGTAACCCTCAAGAATAGATACCAAGATATGAATCTGATGTCTGTTAAAAAATCTGTAATCGAACGTGTAATTGAATAGAGATGAATAGATTGGCTCATGTGATATGGAAAATGTCAGAATAAATCGTGAAAAATTATGTTTAATAGGAAAACACAGAATAATGATGGAATTTCAACACACTTTTAATGTGTTACATAAAATTATACACATTATTAATTCAAAAATGTGTTAACATAATAAATAATTGATGTTTTATTGACAAGCACGATGTAAATAACGGAAGCTCACCTATACTTGCATGTTGCATCCGTAACAGCCATTAAATGAAATTAGCCCATTCTATGCAAAAGTAAACATTAAAACGGCCGTTCCACAGTCAAACAATTTGACGCGTTTGACATCAACTTTTTGGATATGATATTGGTATATGATATAGATATGATATTGTACAATACGAAATAATGTGATTGTTGTCAAATATTGGATCAAAAAATTAAATGCTATTACATTATTAGTTGAACATTTGACTCGATAAATAGTCAAATATTTGACTGTTTAATGCCCGCTTTAGACTAAATTCAACGTAAAATTGTTATACAAACATATAATAATATAGAATATGAAGTTTTAACTGTTTGAATGCAAAATATAGCTTATCTAGCTAGGCCTTGTATCTGTGTACAGTTTACACAAAAATATCAAGCCGATATCTATCCAGTTTGTAAATTAAAACTTCCAGAACTCACAAAAAGGCTGTTCAAACAGTAGACAAGACAAGACAATGCAAAAGAAGATCTATCTCTAAGTGCCAGTTTATATTTGCAGCTGAAACGGCAGCTGTGACCCCAGAACAATGCTATAATAAAAAAGTGCGCCGCATGGCAAACCGCATTCCTCTTCCGGTTTGAGCCGCAAGTATAAATTAGGGCTAAAGTATAAAAAATAATAAACTCTATCCCCTTTTGGGACTGGTTGGCTTGTAGCTCAGTGAGGGTGTCTACACCAGGCACAATTGTTCCGGCACAAAACCGGTTTTTGTAGGCGAGATGCATGAAGGGAAAGGTATAGGAAGGGAACAAAACTTGTGCTCGAAAATTTCAAGCACAACAATTGTTCCCACCCAATACACGCACTTTTCGCATCCTTCCACAATATAGCATAAAATCAATACATTGAAAAAGCCCTACATGTATACAAGTTGTTCTCGTTTCGATGTGCTTCGTGTAGACAGGCACATAACCGGTTTTGTGCCTGGAACAATTGTGCCTGGTGTAGACAGCCTCAATAAGTTGAGCGGTCAGTACGTTTCTTCCTACCACCGTGGCCGAGGCTGTTTGTTTTATCTTCCAGCTGTCGTGTGGGGCATAGTAATAAGCCCGACTAAAAAGGCAAGATATATAGGTATATGCCAGCAACATGTATCATTCCAAACCTGTTATGCATATGTTAACGGAAAGTCAACTACGCCTTTTAGGAGTGTTTGACGCACTATGCCCTACAAGGACGAGGTATTATCCTACTTGGATAGTCTGCTGAAGTTGGGGATTTTCTAGCCCATATGGGTTCATTCACCGTAATGTTTAAGTAGCACAATCCCAAAGTCTCCTCAAGTCACAAGAAATCGGCAAAACCCCATCAGCCAAAAACTTACGGAAGAGGATTTATCAGTAAAGCACATCACACACTTGCGATCCATTTGGCTTGATGTTGGTTAGCACGAGTCCATTTGCCTCGTTCTAAAAATATGGGCACCCCCTTGGAGCCAGCCCAGTCGGCTCTGCTCTGTATATATGTACATCTCTCTAACTGCCTTGACCCCTCCAGGTGCATGGGCGCGTCAACATCTCTAGCATTTCTATGCCTTGTTGACGTTTAAATAGCATATCTACTTTTCGGAAGTGCAGTTGCTAGCAAGCTCGGAGCACTGTGAGAGTTCTATTAGTACTTACAGGCAGTTTTTGATCGCGCTGAGATTTGATCTCCGAGCTCTAGATTAGTATCGGAGAGCGGTGACCGAACGATCACGGCCACCGAGCGCGACAATAATAATATACAATACATATAATGTTTATGTACTATATAATAGAAAACATCTTTAACGAAAATCATCAGACTTGAATCCAAGTAAGGCTTTTCAGTTTGAATGATGCTTTCAACAAATATCTGCCAACTGCCATGAAATTTTGCAATCTAGGAGGCGCCATTTAATTGCTCGTATACTAATGCCTTGCTAACAGAAATTGAACAAGTGTGCAGTGTACTAGATTTGTTCCCTTCAGCAGAGAAGCGGACAGCTGACGTACTGACGTGGTTCTTCATAAACTGTAGTCAGCATAAAACTTACATGGTATGCCGTCGGCATTTGCAATGCATCAACGTTTCTGTGTGCAGTTTCTCAGTTTTTTTTTATATGCGATCGTCAATGGAATTATTGCAATGGAGGCTTCTCTGGTTGCTTCAATCGATTCGCAGATTGGCAAACCAATTAATTTTTCTGTCTTACAGTCCAACTTAACCGCTCATTTCCAATTGAATCCATTCATCAAGCAGTTGTTCAGTTCCAATCTCATGATATCCGTACGTCTCTGGGATTTTTCGAATTCTGCGATGTTAAAGGTTTCCAAATAAAATACTCAATTGAAAGAAGATTAATTGTATAGACTCCATTCTTTTTTTTACTTCCATTTATCGAGTGATGCATTGAAAATGGCAATTATTGTGCAATTGTAAAATACGTATACAACATGTATAACAACATGCCAATCTGATAGGTAACTTATATGTGGTCCGTGTATTTTACGAATATTCAGAAGGCCATAGACATAAAATGTTCATATACCATTTTCAAGAAAAGTTAACGCTTTCTCAAATCAAGTGTTATTTGTTTAAATCAAATTAACGCCTTTTCAAACCAAGTTAACGATTTGTCCAAAACAGTTTATTGAAAAATGGTAAACTTGATTTACAAATTTTGCTAAATGGGTTTGAAAAAGCTGTAATTGGATTTTAACAAGCATTGATTTGCTTTGAGAAAGCGTCAACTGTCCCAAATGGATACTCATTTACCCACTGAGTGGGCTCATATCCGACACGTAAATTCCTTTTTATCGAAAAGGCTACTGCCTTCAGTATCAGTATGATTTGAGCCAGGGGATGGGCACATTGCACCAGAAAGCGACCGCGCTAATCTTTGCACCATCTGGACTACTCTCTGTAGCTACAGCTAGTGGTTAATTTAATCAGCTAGGTTGATAACGTAACCCTGTACAGTTTATCTTCTATTCTCCTATTCCAGATAAGAAAAAAAATGTGTTTAAGTCAAAGAAATCTGTGAATACTCGTATGTACCAATAACAGTCAATGTTTTTTTTAGCATCTAAACTGTATGTTAAATGTTACATAAGATATCAGCGAATTGCTAGAATTTTTAATATTAATCAATTATTAGATCACATCTACATAAAATACGCCAAAAAAATTCTCTAATACGTACAGCTTAATATCTGACCATATTTTTATATCAATCTAGATTAAGTGATGATTGCCAGTAGTGTTTAAAGAATGATAGGTGAATACCAAGTACATCTAACAGGCTTTATATCAAAACTCTGGTCTATTTTTACGTTATCATCTGAAAATATGTTAGGTGTTATTGAAAATTAGCAAAAAAAAACCCCGCGTGTTTGCAGAAATGGCTTTGTTTGATTAATGATAAGCCAATATCAGTTCAGACAAAGCAAAAAAGAGTAAAAATTGTATTATTATGGAGGACAACATCTGATATGACTGGAAAAAAATTTCAGATATGATAATCCGCCAGGCAACTCAAAGCTTAAAAGTTGTTTATGTTCTCGTATATGTATTGAAATAAGTTGAAATAAGCTTCGATAAAACGAAGTCAGATTAGAAACCACTAACACCTGTTCGAAGCAATGGAAGCGATCTCTGATAAATTCTCACTTTTAGGCAATTTCTTTAACCCGTCCAAAACCACTGAATATTTAATAGGTGTGGTTATGCGTCTTACAATGGTATTTCTAGAGGAAGCAGTGGGACACTTAAGCGAAATACATACTACATACGAAATTTTCACCTCCGACACGCAAAATAGCCAAGCATATTTTGGTTCACACATGGTCATGCCGCTGTCACGACAATTCAATATCTATAGGCCTAACTGGAATGGTCAAATAATTTTTTTCACAGAGCGAAGAAAACGAAACTCAAAAAAAAAAAAAAAATAAAAATTATGGCTGCCTATGCCGGGGACTTGGTTTGCAGGGGATATGGAATTCATATGGTCAGTTGGTTTGGACAATATTTTCTTTTTGGCTAAGCTCATAATATTGGGGTGACCGGTAGCGCAGTGTGTTGAGGCATCAGTCTCATGTTTGACTACCGGCGTTTCCGGTTCGAACCCCGTCCACGGCGACGTTCGTGGCCATGGATGTGCAGGAGGTGCATGCTGGCAACTGCATTCTCCGAAACAAGTTTATGCCAACGAAACCTCAACTGGGCCACATGCAGCAGTTTACGCGCTATGCCCCACAAGGGGTTAGGGCAATTGAGTAAACATATGTAGGTCTGTTTGAGGATTGATTGAAATCAATGCATATCTAGCCTAACTCTGCGCATAATCGTAATTTGTTTACTGTGAATTGGCTGTCAATACGCTCATTAAGAGCCAATTCTCCTCTTGACAATCTCATTTCAATATAGGGGTGCACCCAATAACGTCTCTTTTGATTTTTATTATACCTTTTGTACACAATATATGCAAAAATTGCACCTGCATCTTGAAAGCCGCATCCACACTGCACTCTGCTATCCTGAAAGAGAAAATGTATTGAAATGATTGTATCCCTCGCTCGATGCGAAATTTTCAGCATTTGCTGGCAATATTCGGAACATTCCTGTTTCGCAAAAATTGGTAGAATTCTCTCTATTAAATTAGGGAGAATTTTTTTAATTCCTCAATTTCCGGCATTTTCGCGTTAGGTAGTCCATTTCCGCTTTAGTTGGTAAGAACCTAGAACCCATCCGGGAGGATTAGTGGGTCCTTAAGCGGAAATTTCCCGAATTTTATGAAAATTCTCCCTAATTTAATAGAGAGAATTATCCCAATTTTTGCGAAACAGGAATGTTCCCAACATTCTACCTGGTGATCGAGCCGATCGTGTCGGAATCGAAGCAAATGAATGTGAATCCGCCCATATTTCAGCAGTAGTTGCGTGTTCTTGTCGTGAATGTGAATTTCGCCCTAAACTGGTCGACATGGATCGGTCGGAAGAAGATATTGGAGACTCCAAATTTCGCTTGGCGACACACTTGGGGGAAATACACCAGTTGTTTGGTAAATTCAGAGTACATGCCAGGCACAAAGATTAGTTTAGAAATTGATAGAGGGTTAGCCAGAAAGCTTGAATTCAAATTTGTTGTTTTTTTAAGCTACTTGAAAGATATATTCCTAATTACCATTCGCTTATTTTGTATCACTTTGTTTTGTTTCATTCACCGAACTTCGGTCTATTTCTATACGAAACGACAGACCGATTTAGATCCAGGTCTCGTATTGGATCTCATAAGATCAAAGTTGAAAGTGAATTGGTTGAACGTCAATTTGTTTCGTTTATACCAACAGTGCATTTGAAGAAACAAAACAAAAAATTATAAGTCCAGCAGAATTTAACATACTTTCTAAACGCCTAAATACTGACTCGTCTAGTATACGAGTACATAAATTCAAATCACGGTTATTAGACTTTAATAGTATCCAATTTAAAGCAATCATGACTGGTCTCTTGAGCATGCTGGTTTTTATTTCATTAGACGATAACAAAAAGATTGATTGCTAACAATTTTTTGCACATTACACTCGAATTCGCATTGAACTCGCTCATGAACACTAGCAAGTTAGCTGGCCTAACGGATCACTTAATTACAAACTATCATTCATCAGTGAGTCTTTTATTTTTTGGCATCCTATCTCCTTCTTGAAAAAAAGATTTCAATCTAAGTCATCTTGACGGCGTCGAAATCCAGCACTCCGTAAAGTCATCCACTATGGGTGCACTTCGTGGCTCTTAGAGGAAATTAAATATTCGCCTTCCGTTTGTTTCGTGCTGAAATGATACATGACCATAATATAAATAGTATGTAGTAGTAGTAGATAGAAAAATGTCTTCAGTAAATGTCCAGTGGGGGACGAGCATCACCATTGCCGACTCAAACAATCACTTAAACGACATGAACAATACTTGGTTCAATCAAACGAAAATTTAAAAACTATTAGTGACTTGTTACTATTTATATAAATTTAGCAAATCGTGGTCAGAATTGGAAGACTATTGTTTTTGCGACTTTCCTCGCAGGTCGAGATGTAATAGCGGGCAAGAATTCTGAAAGTTAGCCTCAGATTTGAGAGTTTTAACCTTCGGTGTTAGATCATGAGATAGGAATTAATTTGAGTTCCGCCTTAAAAAAAACTACCCCTTTAACTTGGCGAAGGTATAATAGCCTTCACGGGTTATTTAAATAAATAATTTATACCACATCATATTTATGTAATATTAGCCTCTTCACATACACATACATATACGTCAATGAAACGACAATTTAAATATCAAAAACAATTAAAAAGCATACAGCAGCTAAAGGGTTAAAAATACGAAAAGTTTTTTTAATTACTATTTTTTCGTAGATTTTCATGACGAATCAAGTCGTCGTAGCCATGGGATCCTCGTTCGCGAGCGTAGTCGCAATCCTTTGGAGGAACACAGCTTCATAGACGATACACACAAATAGTGCTCAGTGCTAATGTCTAAGCTGGGATAGTTGCGCTGTCGTCGTATAAATCGCCCTGGGGAACATTGACCTTAAGACTGTGTGCGATAATTTTGATCCATTCTACATTTGCCACAACGCTGAGATTGATAAATGCAGTACAATTATTGCAATGGAAATAGCGGGTTACGACAGCGGGTTAAAATAATCTGTGTCTCAGCTTGGAAAGTCCTCGGGATATTTTGCGGTCAGATTGTAACTGTCAACATGTGAATATGATTAAAATCTATGTTTTATTTTATTAATGATCAATTTTCAGCTTGATTAATTTTAAATTCGATAAATTGACGATTGGGGTATGTGACTAATAGTTGTGGAACTCGAGGCACAGTTCAGTTCAGGGCAAATGTGTATCTCATTTTCCCATACACATTTATCTTTGTTATGTCTTAACCAAACTAGTTAAACAACAATTTTTAAAATTCTCATATGATTATTCAGCTTATTCAGCGGCAATACGAGTAGGAACACTTAAGTCAAAGATCGCTACAAATATCGATTGGTTTATGTTCAATGAAGGGAATTAGTTAGTCAAGGTAGTTTCTTTTTGGCATAAGGATATATGTACAATATACGTAGAATAAGATTATCCAAATAACCCGGAACAAAACCAACAGTAGAAAAAACGAGGCACCGAAATAAGCCATGGCGAAATTGGCCATCCGAAGTAATCCATATGGATACTTAAGGTTTGAACTGAAAGTATCCATCGGAAAATAAACGAAAAAAGCCATGAATGGACAATATTGGTTTTAAGTCGAAATAAGGCATGCGAAAAAAATCATAATAGTCATGCATTATCCAGAGCGAGCGAAGCGAGCATTCATTTTTTTTTGTGCAATACTTAGGATTGTGATTCATTACGCGCGGAGCGAGCGGGGCCCACACAAGGGACTGTCGATTGACAACCCGCAGTATCACACAAAGTGTGCATGGACAATTTCGGTTTGGAACGAGCTGGGTTAGCTCCGCCGCTAGGGGGTTACTACCCCCCGTAAATAGCCCTAGGTAGCCCGTTCCACTCCTTCTATATGTACCAGCATCCGTTTCGTCCTAGCATATCTGCATCCAGTATTTGTTTATTTTTTTGTGTATGCCCAATTTCGCTTTCAAATTAAAATATGCGAAGTAAAGCGAAAATAGCCATGTATAATATAATACAATACATACACACTTTCGATTTTAAACGAAACTTCACGTTGAATGCGAATTGAAAGTGGCATACATGACCACTTTCGGATTCAGCCGAAATTGTCCATCAATGGCTTATTTCCAAATGCCTTATTTCATGGTGCCAGAAAAAACTTATGAATTCAAAAAATTATTAAAAGATTTCACATAAACCATGCAGTCGAAGCAACCATTCTCTATTTGTTTGCAAAAAGAAAAGGTTTTCTTTAGCGGAATACGCTAAAAAAAATATTTTTTTTTCCATATAGAAAAATATAAATATCCTTTATCTTTGTGATTTTATTTTTTTTTATTTTTGCAATCGAAAAAAATAAATATTTTTCACTTTATTGGAAACAGTTTTTTTTATGCTTACCACCCGATAAACAATCAAAGGAGGGGCTACATTAAAAGAAACGTGTTGTGAGATATTCAGTCTCCTGCTTCTTTTTATCAATGGAGTCCAAAGTCCAAGTCCAAAGACGAAAAACGGATAAAACGCCCCATTTTTATCCGTTTTTCGTCTTTTGCCAAACAGGGTTAACGGTCCATCCCGAGCCCTCGCATTTTATTAATATATTGAATAAATGTGTTTTTAAGTAACAGAAACGCACGCCCTACACTAATTGAAATCAACAACCCCCCCTCAGCGATGTCAAGGCTGTACGCCAATAGCGCCATGTGTCGCTTGATACTAATACTATTCTTTGGACTCTTGAGCTAGGACAATGCGCACTATAAACAAAGTGGTCAGTGGCCTGAAGTTATATGTATTCTTGTTGAGACCCCACTTTTCATATTAATTTTTTTACCAGGGTTCATAGTAAGTAGACTTAGGTATACATATACAATATGTTTTCATTACTTGTCACCTATTTAAACGATAAATCTATTATTGTCTATAATGTATTTGAAAGTACTTCTACAAATATTTTAATGAGTTTTCCCCCTTTTCTGTTTTTTTTTTTTCAGAAATTACATGCACGAGCCATCTATGACAATATTGCCGACACACCCGAAGAATTAGCTTTCAAAAAGGGTGAAATACTCAATGTGATAGAACAGGATCCTGACGGATTGTCGGGATGGTGGCTATGCACGTTGCGTGGACGACAGGTAAATTTTGTTTGTGCATATATCGAATTAGTCACATGCTGGATGAGGGCAATAACCAGATTTGCATGAGTGGAGCTAATTTAAAAATTTCCATCAGCGTGGTGGAAGTGATTAGCCAGGAATTGAATTAGAAAATTGACAGGAAGGAAAAATTGAAACTGATAAATTAATTACAGAGAAAATATTGAGCACGTAAACAGAAGGGTGTTTGTTTTTGAACAATACAGTTTTTCAATATTTTAGATTCAGCCAATTCTGAGCAGTCAGTTCGAATGCCAAATCAGGACTTTTTATTCTTTTATTCAACATTTTAACCATTTTTGTAAGCAACTTTCCTTAGATAGTGTTTCAAATTTAACTTAACTTTTATGAATAGTTATGACAAAATTAATTTTTAAGATTGTACTGCACTGAGAGAATGGGGCCCCATTTTCAACGAAGACGAAACTAGGTGGCGTCCGGTCCTAGATACGCATGGCCGATGAGTGTGCATTGTTGGATGAATCGTGAGGACAGATGTGTCCCATTTTCAATAGTCGAATAAGATGGCGCGTGAGAGTAGTTAACCCGCTTTACTCTACTAGGGGTTAAGGCGAATTAGTATAGTATATATTTGCTTCATATTGAGCTTTATGCAATCTATATAATTTAATCATCACCTCTATTACCTACGTACTCTACCCAAATCCAAAAGCCAAAGCGACATTCAGCCAAAGAAAACTCCTACCCTATAAAGATCAACGCCTGATTCACTTACAAACGCCACACTCTATTCAAAAATCTCTTAAGGATTCTGTCGAGTATCCTTTTACATGATTTCTCGTAATCATGGAAAAGTCCTTGTGTGGTTAAGTAGTTGTACGATGCTGTCACGTGTTTGCAACATATTTCCATAATGGAGACGGACGACGAAGCCATAGGGCATAGACCAAGCAATACAACTATACATAATATGGCGACCACTTCACCGTCTGCATTCCAATTGCAAGTGTAGATAGGCCCGCAAGAACCACTCTCTACAATAGTGTACTTAGGTTTAAGCCAAGTGTTTGCTTTCAAGGGCTGTTATTATCCTCCGCTGCCTTATTTTTTCAGCTACTCTCCTTTTTTAGGTTGTGAAATATTGAGATCCTTATTTCCAGATTTCATGTGTTCCAAGCCATGGACAGAATGGAAAAATGCTGTTATGCAATAAATAGATATAAAGATTGAATATACCTATATACATACTGCAGGGCATTTGGATTTAAAGTTAAGGGCCATAGCGGTTACGGAAAGATGTAAGTGGTTTGAGTTTGATTCTAGATGTGTCCTTAGTGACTTGGGATGACGCTGATGACGACGAGACATTTATTGTTAACATTGAGTTTGATTTTTTTTAAACCGTATAGTTTTATGGATTCGAGGCAATACGGAAAATGAATAATGGAAATTGGAAAATAAGGAAAAGCAGATTGATTCACAAAAATCTACTTACTGTCTTGGCTTGATGGTTAATAAAATTTGATATGTTCGAAATATAGGATGGGGGAGTTTTGGATGCAAATTACATTTTTTTATGTTCGACTGTTTCAGAGCAGAGGTTTTACTTCAAGAGTAAATGAATCCAAACGTACTCACCATGTAATAGTTCAACCCGCTATTTTTCTCTTCACCAAAGATCTACACCATTGCCGGTTAATATTCGCTCTTACATTTATTAAGAAATATTATTCAGAAATCATGCTGTTCTGATGTCAATGAATTTAAGGTTCCCTTAAGAGCTCGCGCACACGGAAAACTTTTTAGTTTGCAGAAAAACTAAATATGTAGTTTAGTCAGAAAAATAGAACACACGGTAGTTAATGAGACCGTGCACACACCGATTACTAAATAGTTCAGTTTGCTGTGTGCGCGGTCCATAAACC
This sequence comes from Chloromyia formosa, assembly GCA_964017055.1. Lineage (NCBI taxonomy): Eukaryota > Metazoa > Arthropoda > Insecta > Diptera > Stratiomyidae > Chloromyia > Chloromyia formosa. Next base: position 129,865,865 of record OZ024814.1, read on the forward strand.
ACCGTGTGTTCTATTTTTCTGACTAAACTACGAGTATTTAGTTTTTCTGCGAACTAAAAAGTTTGCCGTGGGCGCGAGCTTTAAATGTAGCTGCATTGAGAACTGTTGGTCCCCGATGCGTTACATTTTCGGCCCAATTATTAAGCCTTGGAATATATAGGTACTCGTATATAAAAAGTTAGTGCAAATCAACCTTCGGAGCTTATTGAAATTTATTAAAATGATTCGATTACAATGTGAGCCCTTAGCAATAAATATCACCAAATTGCTTTGAATTCATTATCCTTTAGTTCGTATAAAATGTCGATAGGGTAGTATGCCAGCACATTAATGGTCTCGAAATGAAGATTTCGGGAAAGGTATCAATCATTCTATTACCTGCTACGTATACGTACCTTAATCAATTCGAACCTTTTAACCTTATCAAAATCTGAAATGGAAAATGTATCCAAGAATATCGCTTAATAATTGCAAAGGATCCTGTTACTCGCTCCTGTCATTTACATAATTTCGTTTCCTTTTATTTGTTTACTTGTTTTTTGTGTTTGTTTTTTCCCTTGCGAAATTCTCTCAAGTCGGCTCCTTACAAGATATTCATTTCTAATTTGTTATTCAATTCCATAGTCCTCTGAATTGTATATCGATTTTCCGTTTTGCGATTCTCTGCTATTGAAGATATTACACTTAAATAAATGACAAAATGAAGTTCCTATTGAGAATTTTCCGCTCTACTTATATTCAAAATTTATATCTCAATTACGGATAACTTTTGTGAGAAAACAATATCTTTCGATGGGTGTATAAACAAAGGAAAACGATGTTTAAGAAATTTATGTGGTGTTTGTGTTATGGGTATTGAGTGTGAAAGGAAGAATTTTTATAAAGTATATTACTTAAAGGATGGATATCTTCATTAGAAATGATCTATATTGGAGTGAAATTTGGAATTTTGATTGCGGGAATTGCTAGCTTTTGTCATATTTACTAATTTTGTGATAATAACACAGTTTGAATAAACCTTATATAGATTGGAAAAACAATTACATACGCATTGAATTGGTCAGAATATAGCAATTATGATAACGCCGCGCCGCCATGCCATACTATTCTCATCTATGGTGTAGTAATCGTTGAGGAGGTGTTCGTAGTTTATTATCTTTTATTTGCCTACATAAAAGAATCCAAACCGAACATTTTTGACTCCACTTCTTTAGTTCAATGTCTAAATATTCCTTTTCAATGTTTAAATATTCCTTTGATATAATATCGCTTGTGTAACTCCAAAAATAAAAATATTTTCGACCTTGATCAGGAATTTTGTTTTTTGTATAGCATTTTGAATAATACTTGAAAAATTATTTTCGAAAATTATAGCTTCAGATAGGAGTCGATGACGTTAACCCGAAAATGATTTTTTTTTTAGAAAATCGGTGGAATCTAAATCGTTTATGTATGTATGTATATACGAGTATGTACTTCATATAAGTGTCTTGTTCAGAGAATCAAAATTGTCTTTTTACACCCAATAAGGGTGTCGTCGCAACAAGACGATCTCAAGTCCCAATTAAAACACCATACACCACCATGAAGTTTGTACAATTTAATTGTTGCTGAGTGGAAATGTGATTTAATGGTCCATTAAATCCCATTTGTTATCATATATACGAGTAAATTGTCAATGAAGCTTAAAATGTGTGGTGTGTACAGCCAACACAAGCAACCTTGCATAGTATGTAGATCGTGCATATTGTGTGCACTTTGGGTTAATGAAAAGTCTTCTGTTTATATAATTCGAGATGCATCTGATTCCTTCTGCACAAAACAACACACTACTGTCATGGTCGCATGAAAATAAAAACAAGTGATCCAAGTGAGCAGTCATAAACAATTTCGTTTAGGTCCCTGTCCGCCATGGCGGTCGTTCATGGCAGCATATTGGGAGACATGTGTTTTATGCAGATACAAAGATACAATATTCAGCATATGCCAGTAAAGCAGAGTTGTAAAAATGATTTGTTACTGCACTCCTAAAGAGTGTAATAATAAATTCCAAACAAATTGCGAGGATGCAGGCAGCAGCAGTCATATACACTGCTGAAAAAAAAATAGTTGCTCAAACTATTTTATTTTATTGTGTTTATCGCAAAAATTCTTCGAAGTAGTTAGAGTTACGGTGTTTTATTGGCTCAGGTTATAACAAATTATGTGTATCCTGTCTAGAAGTAGTGAAAAGTTGTGAAAGAAGTTCATTCATTTCGTGATAATAGCGTAATAAGCATGAAAGAGCAGTTTGGATGAAAAAATAGGGAAAAGTTAGTTAAAGTCAATATTTTGGATTTGGCGAGAGACAATCAAACTATTTGCGAAAAGAGTGAAAGATTAGATGTTCTTCAGTGCAATGTGCAGTGATACTCGAAGAGGTTTCGGGAAATGGGCTCCGTGGAGCGTAAGAAAGGCTTTAAACGACCAGGAAAAAACTAGCCCCTTTGTAGATCGCTTCTTACCGTTACAAAGTCATCCGAACTGGTTAACTTCATCTGACTTTAGAAACGACTTAGTTCTAGCAACGTGTTGCAAATCTCATTAAGATTGTCGAGAGAAAAGCTTGTAAAAGCTGGCTTACGTGCATTGGAACCAGTCCATAAGCTAGACTTTCCGTTAAAAAATCAGCCTAAAATGTTTGAAGAAGATTTGGAACATTGCCATTTGTTTTTTTGTGTCCATATTTAAGCAACATGTTGGCGACTAATGAATCTACGTGCGGCAGAAATCTCGAGAAACGATCAGCGGAGAAGGGTTTAAGGTGTGGGCATTTGTTTTTTCGGTCACGAATATGATGGAATATGTTAGCATATGTAGCAGTTGCAGTTTACTTGTAAATACTCGAAAATGAATTGGAGCCTTGTGCATTAGGCATTCACATCCATTGGCTTTCCTCAAATTTTCCGCCAGATAAAAAATCTTCCGCGAACATGTTGCTTAAATTTCAACTATCCCGGAATTATTGCAGTGTTCTCCATCTTCCAAATCTATGTGACCTGCTCCTGAGCCCATTTCAAACGTTTGAGCTTAATGTTTTAACGGAAAGTCTGACTCACCGACTGGCTTCGACGTACGTAAGCCAGCTTTCGGAAGCCGTTTTCTCATCAAGCTTGTTGAGATTTGCATACTCGCTGCTAAAACTAGACCGTTCCTAGCGCCAGATGAAGTTTTGAATCAGTTCGGATGGCTTTGTAACGGTAAGAATAAACTGAGGTCGTTTTTTTTTCATGATCGTCCAAATCCTTTCTTCCGCTCGGTGGCGCCCATTTCCCGGAACTTCTTCGAGTACCATTTCACAGTACACTGCGCAACATCCATTCTTTCACTAAATTTACAAATGTTTAAATTTTCTCGCGCCAAAATCAAAATATTGCTTTTTGTTTTCCGCTATAACTTTTTCCTATTTTTTCACCCAAACTGCACTTTTCTGTTTATGACGCTACTATCACCAAATGAGTGACAGTGACAGGATACACATAATTTGTTATAACCTGAGCCAATAAAACACCATCACTCTAACAATAGTACTTCGAAGAATTTGTACGAAAAACGGAATCAAATAATTTGAGCAACTTTTTTTTTTCCAGTACTGTATGCATGTATGATAGTAAGTATCCTCCAAGATGAGATGTTTTAGCAATATGTAATTATGCTTTAGAGATTGGAAAATGATACTCCAGAAGACATGAAAAATCACTGTCAATTCTGAAGCTCTGAAAAATCTTGCTTGCAGCAACCGCAGCTGTGTTAGTAATACTCGTATGAAAACAGAAAGTGCAACGAAGATGAATATTGGCTTTTTGCTGAACTCGACACATTCCTGTAAAAATAACCTATGTCCGAATCTCTTGAGGAGTTTTTTGCTTTACCTTGACGAATGAAATATGTTTTCGTTGCACTTTTGACTGATGCAAATATGATGTAGCAGCAAGCACGATTTTTATACACGAAATCTGTGTATTGTATTATTTGTTAATATACATATTGAAAAATATATGGATAACAGAACAATTTTTGAACAACTGAAGTGATTGCTCTCAAAAATTAATACAAACTGCTATTGAGGAGCCAAGATAATGCAATGTTACGGTGCATCGAAAGAGGGCATACCGAAATTATCCATTGCATTCCACTTTCGGTATCAATATTGTGCATAGACAAATACCAAAATAGTGCATATGCTTAAGTTTCGGCTAGTCCCTGGAGTGCATTAGAAATTGACATTGATAAGGATACGCTAGGGGAATGACAACCCTTAAGCGCGAAGTGAGGGTGCGAGAGGAGTTCGTTCCAAAAGTCATTTGTTTTCGGTTTCAAACGAAATCGAAAATTGACTAAAAACGAAATAGCGCAATCATGCACAATTTAGGTTTGAAATCGAAATATACAACAACAATGCCATGTGCGCGCTGCCCTGCCTACGTCCAAGATGCGGCCGGCCTTACGATTGACAATATTTTCGCCAAACCCCCGTCAACATTGATAGCTCTAAACTCTGAATTTTCGCATATATTTTACGTTTATTATTTTATATCTAATTAATTACGTTTAGTTCATTTAATTGCGTACCACAACTACATAATTCTCATAGCGTCTGTCGCATACATCAATATCAGCGCCGATTTGCGTGCCTGTCTGGCGTTCTCAGCTGAATCAATTCAATTTTTTTATTATTCTTTTCATATAACGCGTTTCTTTTGTTTTAAGTGATGTTCTTGTTAACAATTTCAATTTATTTTTCTTCATGCCAATTACAGAACGCACAATAATTACACGTTCTGATTCCAGACCCATTCAGGTCCTATTAAGAGTCTATTCTCTAGTACGAATATAGCGCTGTGGTGCCATTTCAATTCAATTGAATGGCGAGCGTCAGTCACATACACATATTGCATACTTAATTGATTAACACGCGGGTATTGTTAAAAATATTATACCCGAGAGCCCAATTAAAAGGAGGGTTTTGTGTGTTGAGTCGGTATGCCTTTGACAAATCGATCAGGGGTTTATTTTGTGAGGGTCACTCGATGTAAAGACGATGTAAATGTTTTTTTTTACATTTTTTTATCCTATGCGGTGTTGTATTTAGTTTGAAAATCAAGAAATTGCACCAGAATCATTCGTGCAGCAGCTAAAAGTCAGGTTTTATTATAAGGGAAAAAATAGTTTTGGGAGCCAAAACCTCATCAGTGGAGGAATACTTGCTTGCTTGGTGGAATGACCAATCCTTGAAGTAACATGTGCTTGATAGGTTTTCTTCGAACTCTCGTTGTAACGTCGGCGAATTATTGATTAGTTTTTCTCATCTCTAGCGAAAAATTTAATGAAAATCCATTGCTCCGGAATTGACTCTTTCTTGCTCATGGTTTTTTCAATACTGTGTATTCAAGTGAAGCTGAAGATATTGTAGCCATATTCAACTGCTCTCCGTAGCCGATAAGGCTGCCTGCAAATCAAACCCTCCCAATTTGCAGGTGTCAGGTCTACTACACTTTTGAAAATGTGGAAGTTGTGTTTATGTTTGAGACATCAACATACACCGGGCCGTGCGCAAGATTTTGTCAAGTGGGGAGGTGTTTACAATATAATCTCACGAGTTCATCTGAAGGCTCCCTTTGAGTTGATTGTTAAAATTACGGTCGCGAAGTCGATCATCTCATCATCTGAAAACATTAGTTGAACTAGATAGAAGATAATCGAGCGATCCACAAGCACTGAGACCAAGTGGTTTATTATGCTATAGCCCCAGGTCTGATATCAGGATCAGGCCTTCATCATCACCCTCGAAACAACTGCTACTGTCCTCCATTATGTCCATGGTTTCAAAATGGCCTCTCAGACACGAGTGTGTTCACAAATAATACTATAACCTTATTTCGATTTAGCTGTAGTAGATCAGAAGATCTGATACTCGAGCACCCTAAATACACATTTTAGTCCGCCTCAGGTCCGGGAGACACTCCCAGTCGGCGGCGGAATCATACACCGCTCTCAATCTTGGAAGCACTTTTCACCGGCAAATTGAGTAACCCCACAGAAGGACTTGGGACTGTAGAAAGGAATAGCCCACTCCCTGAAGCGCACATTGCGTACTAGCTTCGAATTGACAGACCACTTAGTTAAAACCACAATGGCCACCTGACTATCTAACAATCGTTATACAAGGAATGTCTGAAAAGTCAATAGAAAACAAGTAATTCCGACTGAGACGACCTCATCATTTGATGGATATTTCTTATTTCGTACCTCTAGCCAAACTTTCGACTTTAGAACGAAAAAAAAGAGTCAGTGGTGACTAAATGTTTTGAATAAGAGAGTTAATCAATAAATTCCAAGTCCCGGGTGTATGTAATTTATAAACGTTCACACTCCCTGTTCTGAAAATGACAAAAAAAATGTTCATGCAATTTATGATTCATTTCGGCGTTACAATGCCGGAAGTTTATTACCGTTGACACATGCCTAATATCTTCTGGTCGTGTTGCTTCCAGTACAGATCAAAAATTGCAACTGATGAGTAGTGATTGATCTGCCGGTGGTACGAAACCAGAGACCGAGAGCCCCATTACACCCAGACCATGATGCGAGCGCGAGGGCATCTGAGCCGTCCGCCAACCTTTCCATCCTTATCGCCCCATTTTTTTAAATTATTCCCCATTTTTGCCTACCCTGTTTATGTTGTCTTCCCCAAGCCTATGAATTTTTGTTAATACGGAAAGGACAGGGATCTGAACTAATCTGAGCTACATCAAGCATATGCCGCTGTTTAGCTCGCTGAGGGGCCTTTTTCTTCGCCAGATGGCACGGTCCGACCTTCACGGTCACTATGCTACCTTAGGCTCCGCCCCCATGGGCATCTTCGGATGTCCACCAATCCGTCCGTTAACATGCAAAATGGAGTCATTTCATGCACTGACTTAATTTTTACATCAGGTGCAATCATACCAACCATTTTAAAAATTCTCAAACAAAACATGAACACTAAATAACCTCTACAGATAAATCTAACAACTTTCACCCATTTCTTTATCTTTACAGGGTCTTTGTCCTGGAAATCGGTTACGAATTATTAATTCCTATGACTCAGGTTGTTTCACACCGTCACCATCATCGTCGCCAAGTCCATCGTTGGGTGCATCATCAGCATCCGTTTCATCGACAGACATTTACGATACATCGACACAACGTTCAGGCAAACGGAGGTCATGGTATAATTCACCTCATAAGGTAAGTGTCATACTTAAATACAATGTTCACAAGTAGCATAGCTCAGTATATGTAAGGCTCCTCAAAACCTGGTGTACGAGTATTTTTTTTATAAAATTAAATTATATTTCACTACTCTTCAGTTAATTATATAGGTACTCTTACGGTAGTGAACCACAACCACAGTGTAGAAACATGGAATATCACTTGAAGTCCGGTTTTCATTGCGAATCACCATGGATTAAGTTGAGTTCAATATATTAGTGAGTTTTGTGACTGTGCGAAATTACATTAAAAAGCAGTTAGGTCAACGAAATCAACAAAAAGTACAACCTAGTATTGAAAACAGTTTTTTTATGTCATTAATAGCATGGAACCAATCATGGAGCCTTAACCAGTAAAAGACCGCATCGAATCCCCAAACATTTCTACATCTTTATTATCTTAGAGTATATTAGGAAATATGCATTAAACAATTAACCAATCTACTACTCATTTGCCCTAACCCCTAGTGGGGCATAGCGCGCCAACTTTTCCATGTGGGTTAGTCAACTTTTCGTTGGCATAAACCAATTTCGAACGATGGACGTTGTCATCATGCACCTCCTGTTCCCATTTAGCCACCTACCTGCGACAAGTCAGGAGATGTTGTGGCTTATTATTATGCCCCGCACTACAGGGGAAAGACAGCACAAACATCCATGGTCGCGAACGCCGTGGACGGGACTTGAACCCGTAACGACCGTAGTCAGACATAAGACTGTCTCTACGCACTGAGCTATCGGTTGCCCCAAGTCTATGACTATGACTATTTCTGTTTCTTTTTTCTTTTTCTATCTCATTAAGATCGCTTGATAAGTATGCTTGATCAAACTTGCAGTTTTAAGTTTGATTGATACTCGTACAAGCGCCAGATAAAAGGTCGACGCACTTGCTATGGCGGCATTTGTTCTAGCAAATTATTATCATTCTTCTTCCGTCACATCCCCCACAGTATAGGCGATTGATTGATATATGTACTTGCACAGAATCAGATTACAGAAAAAGATCAACGCATCCCTAAAAATAACGGGTCGGCCAAAATTGGTCTCCTTCTTCTTCATCGGTTAAACAAGATCACGGGTCTTGTTGCGGCGACTATGACATCCTTTTGGGCTACATCCAAAACCATCTTCGTACAAAGCCTGAACATATAAGGAGAATTAAGAGAAATCGGCCTACTTATGGCCGTGGGCTTGTCATTTAGATGGTTTTGGCTACATCTGTCACATTTATTTACAAAGTGAGGACCCCAATAGCGCCATATGTGGTTGGATACATAACTGTTTCATTTGAATATGGCGTATGTAATTCGTCACTTATACGTACGAGCATATGTGCGTGTACATATGTATTTCGATAAACCATAGACAAAAGTATGACAAGAGGGTTAATAAATTCACTACTAAATAAAAACATGAAAATTGCGTGCAACAACATTTCATCGAAAACTGATCAAGTCTAGCGTCTTGAGAAAGTATAGCAGCTTACTGTATGAATTCTAATATCGCATCCCAACTAATATACTTTGTTGAAATGTACTGTGTCTGCTTTCAACCTCATTTGCTTGAATAGTTTCTTGTTTCCTCGACCCGATCTTCGGATTCCAGTCGTGATCGACAAATTCTCATAAATCTTGGCGATCAGCAAGTGGTAACTTTAGTAATAACTATTTTTTGTCATTATTGGAGATGCAGTCAAATCCTTCTGTTCGCAGTTAATCAATCCTGGCCGCGACTCGCACCTTCCAGGTGGTTTCTATCTATCTATCTTGGGTTAGGCGATTTGGTAACGCAGTGGCAAAGAAACACCTATTAATTGCGGCATGCTCCGAACATCTCCAGGGTGTCAATAAACTGAAGACCCACCATAGTGGATTTGTTAAAGGCAATCTTGCTGTGAGCGAGGAGTCTCCAATGTGACCCTCTGCAGGCGTCTATTGGGCGCTAATGTGATTCTTCACGGTGATAAGAGAAATTCGCAATATGTACTTGAGCCATTTCACTGATAGCGGGTAATTGAACCTAATTCAGGGTGGCAGTTAGCTGGAGATAGTGCTCATGATGTTTGTAGTTTAGGTGATGTTTATGTAACATTAGATGTCGCCTGAGAAAATGTTGTCTTAGGCGCCGGGTAATAATGGAGGAAACTGTCAACAAATCTGAGGGGCTCTAGGGACTTTTCAGAAGATATGGTCGACAGAAGTGTTTGTTGTGTCGATAATGAACAGTAAATACATAATCTTGGGCTGTAAAAGGCTTAGACGGTTGGTTGTTGGAGACTTACCGTAGTGTGAAGCCGATTATGAATCATTTTTTACCCTTGTTTTATTTTTATAAACGTTCGTCTCACAAATAAATATTTTACTAGCGTTTTCCCAAAAATTACAATATAATCGTAATGTAATGTCGGTGGACGAAATTAGGACTGCAAGAGTCATCATCACACAAATGGGGATGTTTCATCCAATTTACTGAATTACCATTGCTGAATAGGCTCCTTCCCAAATCTACTGTCAAAACTAAAAGAGGATCCAAACGGGGAACTCAGAAAAATAAATACTTTTTTTTTTCTATATTAGATTTTTGATTTTTTTTTTTTTTTCAAAACAATAAATTTAGCAAATAATTTATTCGAGTAAAATTCAATTAGATCTACTATTACTCAATTGCCCTAACCCCTTGTGGGGCATAGCGCGTCAACTGTTACATGTTTCCCAGTTGACGTTCCGTTGGCATAAACTAGTTTTGAAAAATACAGTTGGCAGCATGCAGTAGTTTTCGATAAAAAAAAGGATTTACGTGTCGGACTAAAACCCAATCAGTTGTGAAATGATTACTCATTTATGGGGTAAATACATAACTCGGCTGAGCATGTTGCTGATTACACACCTCTGCACAAGACACATCGTCACGATCTAGAAAATGAGATTCTGCTAACTCATCTCGAGGCCGTGGTTCAGATTGGACTGTTGCGCTAGTAATTTTTTTTTATCATAGTACATAGTACGGTCTTTTTTGTCGAAATAAAAAAAAAGTGTTAAGCATTTTGTGTCAATTGCCTTGACCCCTCCAGAGGTATGGGCGCGTCAACATCTCTTACATAGCTATACCTTGTTGACGTAACGATAGCATATTTTTCGGATAGTGCAGTTGCTAGCTTCACCTCCTATCCGAGTCGTCTTTTTCTATTGGCAAGCTCGGAACGCTGTGGGAGTTTTAGTTCTAGCCGAGAATTGAACCCATGTTTCTCTCACGGCTACCAAGCGCGTCAATTCAGCATTATGACTAAATTATATCCGGTATTATTGCCGGAATGTTCTAAATAAAAATCCTAGAAGTGATATCTTTAAAATTTGGCTAAAACGATTATGAATAGGTACAACATACGGCAGTATAATAAAAACTCCTTGATTTTAAATCAACTTGAACCCACATATTTCTCAAATTTCTCTTGAGTATTCGTTAGTAGATCATAAAATATCAAATTACAGATGCGGCATCATCAAAAAAACGAACCGATCATTAGCGAGCGCCTTTTTTTCACATCCCTTTGAGCGCCATGAGAATCTTACCATGGGATGTTTTGTCTATAGTATAATCAAGTACAAAACAAATTTTTAAGTAATCCTCATAAACAGTTGAAATAAAATTCATTAGTCAATTAGGGGGAAACATAGATTTATGCATTTGATAAGATCTCAAAAACGGTGTACAGTCTTTGAGACCGCATTCAATCTCAACAAGAAAGTCGCATTGTCAATCTTAACAACCAAACTATCTTAATTCCCAGAAATCCCTCAGGGGACATCCTTAATAATCCCTTTTCTGTCTTGTCTGGTATCTATTCCTTGAAACAACATCTGCAACGCATAACTATAACATGAACATAAGAAATATATCGAGTATGTATGTAGAAAGAACTGTGGTGAATATTCGAAGTCTCGAGAAAATGCCTATAAATAGATAATTGTCTCGTGGCTTTCCACTTTGCCTAATTAGTTTAATTTACCTTATCAGGTTCGGCGGAATGTTCTGTGTTCTCTCTCTTTAGTTGCATATGTAAGTGTCCAATATGTAGCAATCCAATATGGCAACAACTTCTTGGCCGGATCGGGCCAAACTGGAGCTGAGCTAGAAATCTTGAAGACCATGCCAGCTAGTTCTTGTTCTGGTACCTACAGCATGATTTTCAAGAAAATGTGTAGCAAATGACTTGAACAACGACATTATCTCAAGGTGCAATCCTAGAATTCCCAAGTAAGTGTCTGCCCGTGTATGTCGTCTCTACAGATATGGACAGTATTGCCAAGAGCCAAGTCAGCGGGATCCATCTAAAGATCTGTCGTACTGATATCACACACGATGTTTGCTACTACGAGTACTATTGCAGTTTGTCGGGTGTGTGATATCTTCTTGTCCACAAAATGAAAACGACTTCCATTGTCGGAAACGTAGTCACCTTGACCAATTTGGGAGGAAGTCTTGCCTTCCCGAAATACGTTTTGGGTGGATTTTGAGAGCAAGTGTAGGGCAAAGTGGAGTAATTTCAGTATTGTTAACGCATTGCATCAACACCCTTTGAGGGAGTAGTCATAACAGATGATGCAATTATTAAAATCAAAGCGCATGTACTGCCATAAATTTTGGAAGACATCAAATTAATATTTGCAGGTGCATATAGTCTACTCTCTCTCTTTATTCACCTCCGCTAATCTATAAAAAGAAGGCTTGATTCTCTGATTATTATCGCTTCATTACAGAAGTCGCCACCATACCTTCCATTCTTATTTACCTCCGGCCACTGTGCAATACCGGTGGTCCTCAGTCACGTTGGTAAATGCACACAATAGTGATCGGGACCAAATCCACTTCCATATTTTGCAGGTAGACTTCGCAGGAATCCAATTTTTTTCTGAAGCCACGTCCACATTAGGCATACGAGTACAAGACCACTCTCATATCTTTTTTTTTTTGGAAGTCACAGTCACACCGTTGCAGTGTTCTCAATAAAATATGTTCAGCGCGGTGGGATAAAAAAGGAGATGTCGGCATTTATATTGACCGCTTCTTCTTTTGCCAAAATGGAATTTGAAACGCTTGCATGGCCTCGATTTGTATTCACCGATGCATTCCTTTAGGGTCGGGCTGTATTTGTGGCCTTACCAAAATCGGACTTTGATTTATGGATAAAAATAGCAGGACACTGGAATTTATGCAATAGAATTTTGTTTTGGAATGGATTAAATATCTTTGGCCTTTTATGTGAACTTCTTGTGCCCGGATCGCAGCGAGTATGCAGTTGGATTCATTCCAGGAATTAAGAACAAGACAAAGAATTGTGTCTGGATATTATGTGTGTCCCAAGACGAAGTGATTTTGATTGGTCTTTGAGGGAAAGTGATAGCCGGGAAAAGTATAAAGCTTGAGAGGCTAAGCTGGAAAGATAAATGGGGGCAACTGTAGAAAAGTAGGTGAAGAATTGAAAGAATTTCCGTCTTGTGTTCGATTTAGATGTTGATTGACTCACACTAAACTAAAGCAATTTTTTTTTGTATTTAAAGCCGTTGATTAATTGTATTGTTTTGTCGTCCCACTTGCTGTGTTAGACTGATAAATACCTTAAATAGTCGGAAAAGGGTGATAATCCAAAAATAGTTTAATTCTTTTATAGCTGGTTTCTAAGAGATCAAATTCTTCTAAAGCTGCCTATTCACTATCAGTTTAACTGACAATACTCCTGCAAGAAAAACGGAAGAGAATCTTGTAGTATTCCCGCATAGCGAGCGGAGCCCAAGCAAGGAGGGTGCAAAATCTTTTCAGTCTAAAACCGACTATTGGATATTGACGCGCACCACTATACTACTCATTTGCCCTAACCCCTAGTGGCGCATAGTGCGTCAAATATTCCATGTGGCTTAGCTAACGTTTCGTTGTCAAACCAGTTTCAGACGACGTACGTTGCCAGCATGTACCTCCTGCTCCCATTAAGCCGCCTACCTGCGACAAGCCGGGAGATGTTGTAGCTTATTATTACGCCCCGCACCACAGGGGGAAGACAACACAAACATTCATGGCAACGGACGCCGTGGACGGGACTTGAACATGTAACGGCCGTAGCCAAACATGAAACCGAAACCTCTACGCACTGAGCTACCGGTCGCTCCACGCGCAACACTAGGCGCCCGGTCCACTAGGACCGTTTATTTTACAGTATTTATTATAATATTTTTTCGCAAGTCAAGTCCTCATCGCGTTAAATATTTTTCATTCGTAAGATTTCATATGATTGGAGTGACAGCCGCTTCGGGCTCTGGTCGCAGACGCATTGACTTCAAGTTGATCAGTGATAGGATCTCTCCGTGGTAATGAAAGAAACATTTAAATGTCAGAGAAACTGTTTAGCCCAGGAATGGTTCATACAAGCGGTAGAGGTAGATAGTTTCGCAACACTTTTGTTTTTAGGGTGAACACACACTTGCGTCCGAAATCCAAATTGTCCCGGTCGAACCGAAAATTTGCCCGTCAAATCAAAACATCGACAGGGGCAATTTTGGATTCGACCGGGGAAAATTTCGGACGCAAGTATGTTTTTTGGGATGCTGAACACAAATCCATGGTTTGCGATCAAAATTCGGCTGGGAATTTATTGGCAAAAATAACGTTTATTTGCTAACCTTTCGGCGGTTATGCGAAAATAACTATTTTTATTTATTTTGTTTTAATGGAGTGCTTAATGCGAATCTGAGATTTGCCAATAAAAATGTCGGTCAAGGAATCTTTTTTAGACCCAAATTTCGCGAGGAAATAAGTTTTTTTTTAGTTTTCGCTTAATATCTCTCGAAGTATATATGCTAGAGAAAAAGTTATTCTTGCCTTTTTTAAAGCAAATCAAATTTGCTAAAGTCTTATACCAAAATCAGCTTTGAATGTGCAAAAGTTTCCGAAAAAAAGCTGTTCAAAAATTGGAAATGTTTTCTTTCAATGCCTGAAGAATATTCGTTTTAGCGAGGTTTTATAAAGATATTGCATATAATATCTCCTCTTATGTGTTCTGGAGAAAAAGTCGTCCTTATCTTTTTGAAATTACATTAAATTTGCTAAAATTTCATATGAAAATACTAGAAAATGACAAATAAACCAATATCGTAAAAAATTATTTTGGGAAAATTATCGAGAGATAAACTGACTTATTGCACAATATCTCCGTAACTAAGCTTTCTACAGAAAAAGTTTCCCTTATCTTAGGTACATTCGATTTTCTATTTTAATTTTTGATATAAAAATCAGTTTCGTACGATCATTATTTTCCAAGAAATAGGGCTTTAAAGATTTCGTTTTTTTTTTTTTCAATAAAATGAATAAAAACCAGTCCGAAGCGTATATACCCTAGACTTGTACAGACCTAGTGGTGACACCAAAAGTAATAATTGGCAACGACCATGCATTAAAAGTGAGTTTCCTATATAGCCAGTTTATAGGGGAGGTTGGCACTCATTCAGGGAGATCTTGACCATTCTCAAAATGAATTAACTAACCCATTCTACAAATATTTGTTGAATTTTTCAAGTCGCTAGCTTCATTCTATCGAAAGTTATTGCTTATTTGAAGTCTCACTTGTTGGGGAGGTAAGGGTTCCTCGGGTCGGATCTTGCCCATCATTGGCACCAACCAATTAGATCACCCTACAAACATACAAACAAAATTTTAAGTCTCTAGCTTCACTCTATCGACAGATATCGCTTATTTGAAGTTTCGTTTGTAGGGGAAGTAGGGGTTTCGTTGGTCGGATTTTACGCATTTTCAATATTAGCCGACTGGATCCTACTAAAAACATTTGGGCAAAATTTCAAGTCGCTAGCTTTATTTTGTCGTAAGCTATCGCTTGTTTTAAGTGTCATCTCTAGGGGAGGTAGGGGTTCCTTAGGTCGGATCTAACCCGTCTTTAATGCCAACTAACTCAATCTCACTTCAAACATTTGACAAAAATTTCAAGCCGCTGGCTTCATTGTATCAAAAGTAATCGCTTATTCGAAGTTTCATTTGAAGGGGAGGTAGGGGTTCCTTGGGTCGGATCTTGCCCATTTTCAGTGTTAACTAATAAGACCTTACTACCAACATTCTACCAAATTTTCAACTTGCTAGTGTCATTCTATCGAAAGTTAACGTAAGTAAAATAATATTTAATTTTTTGAATTTTGTAGGGGAGGTAGGGGTTCCTTTGATCTGATTATGCCCAACTTCCCAAAACCTAAGCAGCTTCTCACCCCAGGGTTACATGCCAAAAATCAGATGTCTACGTCAATTGGTTCAAGAGTTATGGACAAAAAACCTGAAAAGTAGGGTAGTACGGGGCTCTTTGTAAGAAAATTACCGTTAGTTTTCAACTGATCAATTTTATTTTTCCAGGGGAGTATAAGATTACCATCACGAGCAATCTACCAAAGCTAGAGGTTTTCATGTTTATTTAATCGGGAGTTATAAATACATTTAATTATTTTACATATGTAGGGGAGGTAGGCGTTCTCTTGGCCTGATCATGCCCATTTTCAATACCAACCAACTAGATCATACTTCCAACATCTAGTCAAAATTTCAAGTCTCTAGCTTCATTCTATCGAAAGTTATCGTGCGAACGGACTGACAGACGGACAGACAGACAGACATGGCTTAATCGAATCAGGAGGTGACCCTGATCATTTATATATACACATTGCTATACCTCCGGAGCCTCCTTTAAGGTGTTACATATTTCCGTCGTGACAAAAACAATATACCCTATACTAAAAGTCTAGGGTATAAAAATCACATTGGTTATGCATCTTGCCAAATATCGGCCAAAAGAGATATATACGTATGTATATGTACTTTGGTATCAAATTTTAGTAAAGTAGTGTACTCCAAAAAATATAAAAAGACTTTTTCTGTTGGACGTAGACTTTTGAAAATATGGGTCGAAACCCAAAAAAATGGACGCTATTTTGGCCAACAAAAATGTTTCTCCACCGAATTTTTGTTAGCAAACCTCGGATTCGAGTGTAGCATCCCAAAATTAATAAAGGTACACAAAAAACAAAAGAGTTCCCAAACTTTCCATCTCAAAACCCCTGGTTCTTAGAATAGTTCATGTTACTTCCACGCTAAATTTAGAGATTCACGCTACTTGACGTTGAAGCGTCTCCGGCTCCATCTCGAGGCTGTGACTTAAAGGCGGACCGCAAATTATGACACAGGTCGGTGAGGTGACCCAAGACGTGAGTTTCTGTGAAATACAGAAAGGAATGGTCAATGAAAGGTTGAATGCAGTTTTTGCGCGCCATGAATTTGCGCAAATCTGTGTTTGTGCCGCAAATCTGCGATACTCCCTAAACTCGTCACGCTCGATTTGTCTTGGTCCAAAACAGTTTAGTTTGTTCGAGTCGCAGTGCCGTGTAATCAGTAATCATTTTGTCCAAAATTTCGCTCGAAAGACGAATAATTCGAATTTTTGACGACGTTGAAAACTCGCTCATTCCCATACAAAACGACTGACCGTCGATGATCCAGGTCTCGTATTGGATCACATTTGGATTAGAGTTGGAAAGTGAATTGGTTGACTTATGTCGCCCCAATACCTTTGTATACTGAGTTCAGAATTCGGCCCCACCCACGCGGCGAATCATTTGTATGGCGGCTGTTTGAGTTCGCTCGTCGTATGATCCTTGCGTTCTTTTCACTCTTGATCTTTGTGCGAATGAAAAGAACGGGCCTAAATTTCTACTAAATTTTTATCACATCATTTTTTGTAAAACAAGGAAAGAAATTAATATTGTTTACACATACATACTTTTCATTGGTCATTTTTGTAAATTTATTTCTTTAGCTATTTCCGAGTAACACAAGCCCACCTACGCGAGTTTCACAGAAATGGCATTTTCTATTTCGACCAAACCACAAATAAAGCTTAATAGCTATTGAAATTCAGGAAATTTTAAGGTGTTAAAATAACTAGCGACATTCTTATCTGTTGCCGCCCTATATGCATAGAGTTTTTATTCGAGTTCAAGATGCAATAAGTTCCCAACATTCCTACATAAACATTTCTGTTATTCATCGTCCGGCATACATAGACTTATGTCGGAATTAATAGAGCATTCTTATCGTTTTTTCATTGTGTATTATTTCCAAAAATCCTAATTTTAAAGCTTTTTTTTTTATTATATGCGAGTACCATGAAATGAAGCACGATCTGATTTTATGACACACTTTTATTTTACTTCTGAATTTCTACCGAATCATGTATTTTGAAATCAGTGACTTCCGACACTGCGACAGCCACTTGATTAGAGTTGGAGATCTACAATAAAACACGAGTATCATCTTTGAAGCAGATGAATGTAAGTGGAATGAGTATGCAATCAATAGGCGTGTTCGTTTCACCCCATCTGATATCCACAGTGAATCAAAGGCTTCGGATCTGCGACGAGCGAGTTCAAACTGGCACTGTACAGATTGGGGAAAAGTGAGTGCGAATTCATCGATAGGCCCGTTTTCCTAATATCCGATTAAACTCTTTGTAAACTATTTTAACACGGACACAAATTAATTGAAGCTATAAACAGCCCGATAAGCATGTTCGTTTTCTCATACATCGATTAAATTACCAAACCATAAAGTGTAGAACTTATCTCAAACCACAATTATGGCAAAATCAGCTGATTTTCTTGATGGAGTTCTACCGTCCACAAATCTATTGTATTTTGTATTAGTACGGTCTCTCAGCAAATTCATTTGCAGCTGAGTTTCTTGCTAATTCTCTTCCATCGAATGCATTTTCAGGAACTCTCTTCTTTATGGCCAATTTCATTGTTTTTATTTGAATTTGCAAAAGTGAGCAGTTC
Source organism: Chloromyia formosa (assembly GCA_964017055.1). NCBI lineage: Eukaryota > Metazoa > Arthropoda > Insecta > Diptera > Stratiomyidae > Chloromyia > Chloromyia formosa. The sequence goes on from OZ024814.1 coordinate 129,884,031, forward strand.
TAGCTGTCAAAATGTCAGCATCCGGTATCAGGTTTTGGGTTTTTGTTTAGGATAAATTTTTAACTGGAAACCAGGAGTTGGGTTTTGTTTTGGGTAAGAGATTAATCGAAGGCTGGGGGACGGTTGTCGTTTATCCGATTAATAACGCTAAACAGATATTGAGAAAATCAAATTGTGCTAAATGACAGTTTATTCTTAAGATAAATTTTAATCAGACAGCAACCGGCCCATATAAAAATAGAGTTGAATTCGCCTACATTTACAAAAGATTCAGACACCCTTGATTCACTGTGATCCAATATCAGAGCTAGATCAAAGAGCGGTCAGTCGTTTTGTATGGATCTGAGACTGGATGAAACGAACGCGCCTATTTATGATAAATTGATTTTATTACCAATAAGAAATAAAAAAGGTCAGATTCAATAAAAAAGATTAGCATTAGATGAATCGTTGTCAATCAATACGAGTACAATGGGCTTCTTAGAAAATCAAAAATCAATAAGAACATGTAGATTATGTACCAAAAAATGACGTTCCGAGACATTAAAACCCGTACTATACGAGAATCGGCTTAGCGCACTTTGGTATTCATGAACAGGTTCATTTATGACGATACTGGTACATACTTGTACAGGCTACTTTTAAAAGTATTTGAATGCCGTAATAGACTATTGTGACCAAAGTTTCAGGAACATATCATTAATATGCTGAAAGAGTACGGAAGCGCTTGTAAAGATTCAAGATAGTCTGACTTTTACAGAGAAAGACGCCATTAAAAACAAAATTGAAAAATTGAGTGATTCAAAATTTGCTACTTGTTTTGTTGTTGATCTGTCTACTTCACTGTATGCTGTAAGTTAACAATAAAATGTTTTCCATAAGCATTATCTAGTCTAGAAAGTGTAGGTACATACTCGTATTTTTTTACCTACTCTTTAATTACTACCTATTCTTATTCCGAATGCTGATGATGCTGATGTGCTTTTATTTTGGCTATAACTCACAATGGATGAAATTTGAAGCAGACCTGGTAAAAAAAATCAAGTTATGTTTATTATTTTATGTTATGTGCTTCTAGAGTCAGTATTAATCCTTTAGAACGAGTATAGACTCTATCAAATGTACTCGTAATTCCGAATTTTTAATCGCCTCCAATATGGCAACGACAAAAGGTAATTTTAATTTTTTTTGCGAAAAGATGGAATTTTTTTAATAGTTTATGTTTTTAATGTATATACTGTTAATGCACTGCCAAAAAATTTTATTTTTTGTTTTGCTGTTTCGAATATTGCAGGAGTTCTCAATCTGTCGGTCGCAACCCCCTTAGAAAAAATCGCATGCGACTCCCCGACCTGATCATAAATTCAATATACCAAAAGCGGTGATACAATTTTTTGCACATTTCTTTGTGGTCTCTTTGTCTCAGATTTTTTAGTCGAGTAAGACTTTAAAAATAAAACAACAATCGTTGGTTCGGATACTTTCAATACCGTTGGCAACGGCGCGGCGGCATGGTGACGGCAATCCAATCAAAACAGTCTTATTCTTATATAGTATTAGAAGACTTGCGATATGAACGTTTGTTTAAGGTACTTTTCTTACAAGCTACCGTACCTTCTCTCTTAGGCGGTATCATTCATAAAATTTCTTTTAAAATATCGTTCATAAAAGATATTTGTAAAAGAACTTTTATAATGTAATAGGCGCCTTAAATACATATTTTAATGTTTCCTCTATTTATGTGGAGTTCAGGGAACATTATGTATAGTCCTAATCCTAATAGCCCCCATATACGATGCAATCCGTCGTCAGATCGATCTGACGATATTGTGATCGTCAGATCGATTGCACAGTGTATGTGACTATCGTTGACGATTTTTGTGACAGTTCCATATAATTTCGATCGTCAGATATTTTGTGGCGATCCATCGTCAGATTGATCTGACGATGAATCGCACCGTCTATGACAGGTCTAAGAGACTACCAAGTTAACTTCAAGCAGTATCTAAAAAACGATTCTTTTTGGTTTTTAGAAAATATTATGAATTTCCTAATATTTAATATGGAAATCAACTCCGTACTTGACGTGCCGGTTTAATAAGCTTAAATTTGAAAGACAATGACCGTTTGTAGGGACAGTAGTTACCCATAGAAAAAAGCAATTGCGTTTGTGTAAAACCAATAGAAACAACATTGCTTAATGTCTCACTGGATTCCCCGAACATCAGTTAGAAAATAGGAAAAAAAATTAATCATTTGATCGATATCTGAGAGTATTTTGACTATGGTTCTATGAAAAAAGTGTTTCTCATCGAAGTCTGCCTAATATTTAATTTTGAAATTGATAAGAGCAAAAAACCGGCAAATATTCGCGAGAGTCTATGTTGTATGTGTGAACCACAAATATTTATGCAACTAATTGATTTTTGTTATATTTCGGTAAATATTAGTTACCATGATAACTACGAGAAAAACATGGAGATTTTTTTTTTTAATTTTAAAGCAATATTTACAGCCACGTGAACACGCGAGGAAAATGCTTTGCCAAATGGCTTCCTTTGAACACATGTTCCCTGAAAAAACGGGACCAAAATTTGCGACGTGTGAACCTTAACTCGTAATTTCTGACAAACTAAAACATGCATCCCATCACACGATTTAAATTGCCGATTTTTTTTCGATTGTTTTCCATAAAAATAATTTTTGAATTTTTCGTTTGATTTTGAATTTTTGAAAATATTTCCACCACCCCCCGGAAATATCTTTGAACCAGTGGAAAATTGTAAACCATTTAAAGCAGGTACACAACTGATTAATGCGGCGATAATTAGTGTTATTTGTATTTTATTGGAAAACAGAGTGTCTTCGGCCGTTATACTCAATTGCTCTAACCCCTTGTGGGCCATAGCGCGTCAAGTGTTCTATGTGGCCCAGTTGACGTTCCGTTGGCTAAACTACATGTTAGCAATATGCGTTGTTCGAAAACCAATTTATGCCCATGAAACTAAGCCACATGGGAATATGTAGTTGATAGATGGTGACTATGCCCCACTAGGGGTTAGGGCAAATAGTATATATTTAATACAATAGCACGTAATAAGCATTTGACATCATTTAAAATATAAACGAGTATATGGTCTTTAGCCTGTTTTTGTGCAAAATTAAAAGGTGAGCACCTTGTTGGTTTACTTCCTATTCTTTGAATCAGCGAATAGTGGAAACTGAAACTTACATTTCATTTACTAAACTCTGCATCTTAATTTTCAGTTACCATTATGAATCCCCTCAGAGCTAGTACTACTCTCGTGACACTCTCTTTGTGAAATGCCTACAAAATTGACAAAAATCTCTACAAAGAAAAAAACAAACAAAGAATAGTATGTATTTGCTCATATTAGTTATTCATGGATAAAAAGGGTCTGTCAGCTGTCATTTATCCTTTATTGTTATTAATGAACTCTTTCCCACATACATTGTTCATTATCATCTCCTCGATCTTATAACATTCTCTGAATTCGTCAGACTCGTTGTAATTTTAAACAAAAACACGCATAGTTGCCTTGCTTATTAGCTTATCGCGATACCATCATAAGTCAGTTACTCTTGTAACCACCATTGTTTAGTGTTTATACCATTTCTTTCGATAACATCAAAATATGTATCCTGCATCGAAGAGCTACACAAGGAAAAGCCAAATCATGCACATACCATCATCCTCATCATCATCACCGTATGTTCCGAAACAAACATAAAGCGCCCGGTCAATAGAGGTCAAGCCGGGATCTCTTTCACATTAATAGACCTAATACAGATTAGAAAAGGCCTCTTTCCGACTATGTATTGGATGGTCGTACTATGGTCACTGCAAAAGGATGTACCAGCGAAGGCCTATTTTTCGAATCCGAACCGAACCCATCCCATCGCATGCCAATTTGCACCCGTCGGCATATCCCTATTCGTGAACAATGCAGCACTGTCGAAGTCATTTATCATTTTATGTTCTGCTCCGATAACCCGCAGGCTATGCTAGGCCTAATTTCAGCATATGACCTATAATATGTATTTTGGAAAATCATATTGAATGTGTAGAGTTCAGGGAGTGTAGTTTTTGGGGTTGCGTGCAAAAAATGGAAAACTTTAATTTGTATAGTGTACTAAACACACACAATACGCATATCCAATATGAGCTCCTTTGAATTGAAAATTATGAATAGCAGATGTTGGAAATGGCACTGGATCATAGACGAATCCTATGGAATTGAAGTAGCACACGCTGTGCCACATAAAGTGTTCAAGTGGACGACCCTCATCCTCGAATTGTTTTGGATCCTTTTCAGTTTCATTTTATAATACGAGTATGTTTAGGGACATGCTTCCTCGAAAAGTGTCATGTTTCACAGCAAGATGCGCATAACCCGTCACATATGAAGACTTTTTTATTGGTCGACGGATGGTGTTAATATCACTGCAATTATATGTTTGCCGGAAAGATTGTTATCGCAAAGGGTTTTTGTGGTATACACCTTTTGATAAATATCGCTTGTCTTTTGTTTGGAAGAGTACATGAAAACTGATGATTTCAATTTTTTAGAGGTGTCGGTTTCAATTGTAATAAGTTTAAAGTTGCATTTCATATTTCGTGACTAAAGCTTTATTAAACGGTACCATATAGTACTATGTTTAATTGAATATCGTCCTATAGGTTCAAATCTTACTACAGTACCGACTGTAATTGTAACATACGTACTACCACTTACTTAATAAACTACAATAGTAAGTGATAATATGTACGTTACAATTTTTCTCGGCCTTCCAATAATCTAAATCATATTCGCGCAGAAAAGGGTTACTCGACTTGTGCTATTACGCCAGTCATATTGTACACAAAAAGGGGTCCAACATTGCAAAAATTAGATTTTTTTTTATATGTTTTTAGGGCCCAACTAGATACTATGAATGCAAATTTGCAACCCTGAAAAGTTGTGCGAACGGAGATATAGCCCAAGAACCGCGAAATTTTTCCACTTTTTCCGGTTTTTGCCAAAAAATTACTAAAGAGACATTCTGACGAAAAAAGTCAATAGTAGCTTTTTAAAGTTATATTAGAGCGGTGTGGCGCCAGAAGTTACTGAGATACGGTTCTTTAAAATTGCGTGATAGTTTCCAAAAATTGCAAATTTTAACTTTAAGCTCTTATTTTCAAGTGATTTTTGGCAAATAATACCCATCGTACAAAAAACTCGTCAGATAAGAAGTTTTAGTACATCTAAACATTGTACATACCTTCAATTTAAGACCAGAAAAGTACTCCTACATGTAACAGTAACCTAAAAAATTATCAAAAACCAAATAAAGTCAGAATCCAGTTTGAGGGCAATAATCGTTAAATGGCCCCTAGACGTACTAGATTTAGGTGAAGTATTCACTTACACAAACTCCTTATTTACATATTTTATATACGTTACATAACATTAAATCTAAATTATATGGATACCTACATATGTACCTACACTAATAATAAAATTTACTTGAGCTGAGTTTTTGCCAGCTTTGAGGGCCGTAGATTATTTAAATCCTCTTCATCCGGTTCGATAAAGATATCTTTACCAAATTTCCCATTAATCGATCATATTTACCACCAAACCACATTCCTAAATTTGGGTGAAATCGACCAACTATTTGATATACCTTTCATTGGAACAGTGGAATCGGAACAAGTTTTACTGCTAATTTCAAATTGGCAAATGCAGAATGGATCAAATTGGTAGCAGCACAAACTATTGGGTGCATTCGGGAGTCACGGTTGCTAGCTAGCTTTAAGTGCTGCCTCGTGATTTGTATTCCGAATGTTGCGCTAAACCACTGCTAAACTTAGCGCAAATAGCTAGTGCTAACACTTTTAGGCAGCACAAAATTTGTCTTACTGTCTTGGCTTAGCGGTCAAATCTCCGCTAAGCCAAGACAGCGAACAAATGAATTGTCTGCATCCACAAATCATAGCGCTACCTGAGCGCTCCCATTTTTGTTGTTATAATTCAGTGCAAAATTGGGACAAAAATGGGAGCGCTCAAGTAGCGCTACCGATTTGTGAATGCAGGCATGTCAATTTACAACAGGTGAGCCAGAATACCATTCGGGCGTCACAAAAAAAAATTGTTATGTGCTGCTTAAGAATTCGACGTGACGCCCGAATGCACCCATTGAAAGTATGATACCCCTCACTCGCTTTTTATTTAAGTATATAGTATGATCTTATCGCCATGACTCAAAACTCAAAGTGACCGCTTCGCAAACTAATCTAGTGTTTTCCATTTGAACAGATGCTATCCAAATGCCGGTTTCTAGAATATTATTATCTTATCTTCAGGTTATGCAAACTTGTAGATTTTTTGCGTAAACTATGACGAATTAAGCACTATGTACATATATTGGAACAACTAGTGTAGATAACCTTAAAATATCCTCGAGATTATTGCGAAAATAGGAATTCAAACGATGTTTTTAAGTTCAATAGAGTAAATTGAGGGGTAAAAAGTGAATTTTTAACATTAGAGAAGTCATACTGTGTACTTTTAAATTTATGAAGTAAATGCTTTTTATACACATTCGTGTCGCAAGAGTCGCTACAATATTTGTCGAAGGTGTAGTTTAATCAGTTGATATAACATTATCGTTCCATGAAATACAAAAAAATGACTGTTGACACAACATCGTACCAGTGACGCAGCCAGGGGAGGGGTCCAGGGGGTCCGGACTCCTCCCGAAATAATTTGAAATTGGATAGAAATACGACAATATCGGCACACCTAACTCTACCATATGCGCAGATAGGTTGTCATGTAAGGCTGCAAAATCTCGTGCTTAATAAGTTAAACACAATGGCTAAGTTCATATCACACAACGGTTGGCATACTGTTGCTAATTTGTTTTATGAATTCTCTCCACTGGGTTTTTGATGGACACAACATGCTGTGAAAAATGTCAATTTCTCCATCACAAAAATTTCTCCGCTGACTAGGACCAGCATATGATGACAATTCAGAAATGACACCCGCATTGTCATAGCCATACGATTTTTTGTCAGTAGTCAATTTTGAGCTATGAAATTTGACAATTATGGATGACTAGATGAGACTGTTGTTCATAACACAACAACCTGTTGCAAAGCTGCTTCGATACTGTTGCCACAGCGTGTTGCGATTCCGCTGTGTGTTATGAACTTAGCCAATATTTTAAAAATCATAAGATATAAATTACAGTCTAAAAAGGTTCCTTTGTTGTTTTCTTTTGTGACGAACCCCAGCGAGCCTATTCGATTGTCATTTTCGGACTCATTTACTAGATAAAGAAAAACACTGACCCCACATTGGGCGCCAAATATCACCGATTTTTTTTCACTTTTTCTATTGCAAATTTTCTCTGAGGTTTCGATTTTTGTGTCTTGTGACTAACGGTACCCCACACCTATTCGATTTTCCATTCTAGTTTCATTGACTAGATAAAATCACACTGACCCCAGATTGGGCACCGAACCCGCCCATTTGATGCTGTGTATCTCGACTGAAATTTCAAGCAGTCGTGCAGCGCGGTGTCGTGTGTGTGAATTTCGCCTTACCCTCGTTGATACGTAGTCCAACTTCTTTTGCAGCGGTATCGAGCGTATGCGTTCTTCTGCGTCGGCCAATCTTCGGGACATGATGTTGATGTCGTTGGCGTACGCTGCTAATTGTGTCGACTTGATGAGTAGCGTCTTGCTATTGTCCATATTCATACCCCGAATAGCGTATTCCAGTCTAGGTTGAAGAGCGTCGGTGCCAATCCATCGCCCTGTTTCAAACCAGTGCGTCTTTCAAATAGATCAGTAAGCGAAAGCCGGGCTTGTTCCGGTGAACTTTTTGTTTGATCCGGTTCAAGATTATTTTTGCCATCAGTTTGGAGACTGCTGGGAGAAGACAGATCCCACGCCAATTATTGCAATCTTTCAGGTCGCCTTTTTTCAGGATCCTATTAATGACGCCCTTTTCCACTCTTTAGGGAGAGTTTCGGTTTCCCAACACTCTTTGATAAGGGGGAGAAGAATATCCGCAGTAGCATTGGCATGCGCTTTAAGAAGTTCCACCGGAATTCCATCTATCCCCGGAGCTTTACCCGCCTCCATCGATTTAATAGCCGCAGTTGGGTGGGCTGATATCAACTCTGGCTATTTGCGGAATATCTTCTGCCACTAATCAAGATGCATTCGGAGGTCCAAAAGTGTTGTTGAGGACCTCAATGAAGAAGGGGGTAAGTCGCTCCCGAAATATATATACCTACACTATATAAATAAAATTTGTAGTTTGGGAAAGCTGCGTCTTCTTTGACTCAATTAAGTGTTCTCTCCATCTCCGCAGTCATATACCATCAATTGTAGGATTCTCACAAGGTGGTGGTGCAATAGCTCTCTCATGCAAAGCGGTGGAATATGCAGATCTTATTGATGGATCTTTAAGCTTTTGCACATTAAAACTTGGCAAGATTCGTATATTTTGAGGGCGCTGGATCGCTGCCGCTCGTAAGCGTATTTTTGCGATAACAAGTTGGTGGGCGCTGCCAACATCAGCACCTCGCTTCGACCTGACGTGCAAAAGACAATTCCTCCATGTCTTGGAAGCGGCTATATGGTCAATCTGGTTTTCTGTTCTGTCATCCGGAGAAGTCCAGGTTGTTAAGTGATATCATTTGTGCTTGAACAAAGTACCGCCAATGACGAGTTGACGAGAGTTGCAAAACTCCACGAACATCTCGCCATTTTTGTTCCTGTTGTCTAGGCCATGGTTGCCCATTGGGTTTTCTAAGCCTACATTCTCAGACCCAACTTTGGCGTTAAGATACCCCGTGTCATATTATGTTAGCTTTGGGAGCCTTGTCGAAGGTGTCGCCAAGCCGTTGGTAAAAAGCGTCCTTAGTTGATTGATCCGCTGGTTCAGTCGGGGCGTAGCACTGAATTCTTGTGATGTTGCGAACCCTGGATTTGAATCTGGCTATGATGATACGGTCGGGCCTTTAGTCAATTAGAGATAGGCGTGCCTGCCTAGTCAACAGGATTCCGACGCCTGCCATTCGAGGTGACGTATCGTCTTCATTTCCAGAGTAGAGCAGTACTGTTTGGGAGCTTGGTGATAAAGTAGTTCCCGATCCAGGCCATCTTGTTTCGCTCAGTCCTAATATATCGATGTTGTATGTGGTCATTTCCCGTTCGACTTCAGTGAGACTCGCACTATTGCACTCGCCCCACATCGTTCGAACTTTCCAAAAACCGATCGTGGTCCGTTATTTGTAGCCAAAAGTCGTTGTCGGTGAATCAGTCCGTGGTATCCGATACTCGCTTAATGTTTCGAGTGTAAATTTATTTCAGGTACGCTGTTTACGAGCCCACAAGAGTTGCTTCCTTAGGTGTCCTAAGAGTCACCGGGAGCTATTTCTTATATAGCGCAGTGGCAGCTCTCCAATGGTGTTTTTGATCGCGCGTCCTTTTGATGATCTTTCAGCTGGGTGTGACGTGTTGGTGTTTTCACATTTACATATGTTGCATCAGACATACAGATAAATATATCTCTGCATCTTTCCACCTGGTTCTACTTGGGAGAATATTGCTGAAATGTACCTCCACTCGAAAAAAATAGGCCGATTACTATTCATTTTTCTATTGACATTGGTAGCAAATAGGATATGAATCTGTGATATACTCATTCACCCAAACAATACCAAATATACAGACAATTGATTCAACGGGTTCTGTACTATAGGCCGACATTAAAAAATGAGGGTGCGACCAAATTTCCTGCTACCACCCAGACATCAAACATTTTAACCCAATCCCCCTTTCGTATAATGTACGTGTTGCATTATTGCGCATGCACCCCAAAAGGATCTACTCTCGTCAGGAGTACAATGGAGTACTGATGGGTATCGCAACAAATAGTCGTAGTTCTTTTTCTATGAAAACGTCTTCCAAAAACTAATTTCTTATAATTTATAATCCAGTTATTGAAATCGGTTGTTAAAAGTTCAAAAGTGACAGCTTTGAAGAAGAATACGGTCGTCTGATTCAAGTTACTCATGAAAAATCCACCAAAGATGAGAATCCTTTGCTTGTAAGTAACACGAAATATTCGTATATGCAGGTACACGATAACTTAAAAAATCGATAACCGGCGGAGTAAAATGAATTTACAAATATATGAATGAAAGGTGGCCGCAATGAAGTGTTGGTTTATGGTTGTTAGGAGTAATTTATTGTTGTGAGGCGAACAAGTACATCTGTTTTGAGTTTTTGTCTAGCCCGTAAGGATTCACCTCAGTCAAAGAGTTGATAGTAATTTCAAAATGTTTCTTTCAGGTAATAACACCACAAAAATGTGGTGATGTCTACTTGTACGATATCTCATCATCCAGTCGAAGCAGCCCGTATCAGAATTTAAGCATAATGTCTGATCCGGAAGCATACGACATTCCACGACCTGCTGCTCATATTCAAACCAACTACGATTGTCCCAAAACGTCTATGAATGATATGAACAACCATCGACATCCAACACCGCCAGATGATTCGTATGATACGCCGCGACCGGCAACATCACTCAGTCATCAAAATATGACGCCGAGCAGTTCCAATTCGTCGCTTATGACCCCTGATAACCTGAGTATATCATCATCCAACAGATCATCTTTGGCCAATATGACCGACTATGATATACCGCGACGCAATGCTCCGCCCGTACGATCGGTAACACCCCAACAGCCTAGCTCGTTGACCATAAGTCAGTCCCAATCCACCTATGATATCCCGCAGCAATCGCCAAAACTCCTGCTAATGAACAATAATGGACACGGTAGAGGTTATCCCACCGTCACGAAGGAACTCCCGCTGGAATTGGGATCAGCTCTAGAGACGCTGGCCAAATTACAATCAGAGGCAACTACGGCTGTCACGAGGTATGTACGAGTATACACTGCTATCGTTGCTACTACTGAAATCTCTGTTTCTCAATTTGTGATGCAACTTTTTAGTTACGACTAAGGTCAGAAATTATCAATTTTGGAGTAAAACCCAGTTTCCGAAGTGTGTTTGTTGTCTTTGAGTCTCATTGTATTTAGATCGGAAGTGGAAATATGCATTCGTGGTATTATACACATTATTGTTTAGTGTTGTACAACCCTTATCTTATAAAGAACTGTGAATGATTGGCATAAAGCCCATTAACTTCTTTTAAACTATTTATTATTATTAGCCGCTTTCGATTCATTAGCCCGGCTTCACAGACCGAAAAGAATGCCATGGCTCTGCGACGAGCGAACTTAAACAGCCACCATACAGCCGTGTCGTGGGGGCGAATTGCGGACTCAGTATACATTTAGACGGAGGCGGAAGAAGTTGCTGTTCAACCAATTTGCTTTCAACTTTGCTCCGATGAGATCCCATATGAGACCTGGATTAAAACCGGTCTGTCGTTTTGTATCAAAATGATCTGAGATTCGGTTGAATCGGAAGCGGCTATTATCAGAAAAGATTTGGCGACAATGGTCATTTGATTGTGTTATTAATTCAAAAGTGCATATATTATGTACAGTGTTTCTCAAAGGTAACCGACGAGTTCAAAAAATCAGAACTTTGATTCTAGTTTGTTTTTTTTTTTATCTATTGTGAACGCTTGAGAGATTTACTATGGGTACTTAAATACGGTTGCGCATTGAGTATCAAGGATAATTTACTGGAGTCCAAAGGGTAGGTTTGGTAGACCAAGATAATCTTAATCAGATGAAGCTCCTAAGATACGGCGTTGAAGACGATTTTGAAACGTCTGTTCAAAGATGTTTAAGCGAATTAGACCTGTCCCGATCGTCAACACAGTGCATTTTGAGGCGGGGTTTCCATACCTACCCAGTAGCAAAGGATCAACCTCATATGCAGTTTCAACATGAAGACTCTCCTCGCGCCCGAGACATTTGCCTCCGCCGTCTTATCTTTCCTAAGCCACTGGGAGCTACTACATACACTGCACTAGAGTACTCCTGCATCGATTTTTAATTTTCAGGCCTAAACACTTCAGAAGCGATGAGTTTGGTCGGGTCTTGAAATGAATTCTCTGGAGACTGATTTGCACTCTGGAGAACGGTGATTTGATCCAAAACCCTATTCAAGGGAAAACCTTTAGCGTTACCAAAGGCATCTTGACCTGAAGTCTTTTTTATTGACTGCAGCTGGAGCTCTGCGAACATTTGCATGAACTCCATTGTCATCTGAAACCCTTCCGAAGCCCTGAGGTAATTTTTTTTTCTGAAGAATCTCTCTTGGATGCGGAATGTAGAAAATGTGGAAATATGAAGCCTTTCCTGATTTTAGGAGAGTTGTTTTCACTTTATATTTTAAACGACTCGCTTCCGCTCAAGACAAATCTTCCATTATAATGATTAACGGTTGGCCCACTCTCCTTACTTTCGTCGGCGTACTAAAGTCGAAGGCCAACCGGCGAAACTTTGTTATCTTACCCTAAACCGATTCTGCGAAAGTTTTTGGCTATGTAACCCTTATCCTCCAGGGAGCTTTAGTGATATTGAATCGACCACTATCTAATCTTGTTTTCCGCGTACACTGTTGATAGTATCCTCCCCCACGATCTAGCATTAATTAATATTTAATTTGAAACAGGATAATTAATTTCAACTGTTTTTTTCCTCCATTTCAGGTTGTTATCCTTTGCCGTACCCAACTGGCGATCACGAGAGAAGCTCGAACCTGTTCTCATGGACATAAAATTGGCAGCAGTACGGCTAAAAACTGCTCTTCACGACCTTGCAGAATTCGGCGAAGGCACTCTGGGCAATGCAAGCCGTTCCGAAGATAAAAGCCTGGTCCATAAATTGCGACCTCTAGTCAAGGCGTTACGTGATGCAGATAAGCTAGTGCACGATGTTTCCCAGACTATTGAAGGTCACGGGTGGACGGTGGAGCATCTCTCACGCAACGAGCATAAATCCTCTGGATTTCAACCACCAGACAGTTTGGATCAACTTATTGCATGCGCACAAACTCTAACTGAGGATGTTCGCCTATCGGCCTCATTTATTCAAGGAAATGCAACGTTACTATTCAAACGAGTACCTCAAACGCCTACGAATGCCACCAGCAATAGTGGGAGCGGTGAGTGCGAGTGGATCGAAGACAACGACTACGTAAGCCTAGAATCGAAAGATGCGGCCGCTAAAAAGAACTCGGAACTGCGTGAAGCCATACCACACAATCTGAAAAAGAAATTTGATAGTGCTATCAAAGCGGCCGAAGACACTGCCATAAATACCGATAAGATCGAACTGAATACTAACGATAAGTTACTGATTAAATATTACGCAGTACAGATATCAACACATTTGGGTTATCTAACGCAAGCAATCGATTCATTCCTGGAAACGGTAGAAAAAAATCAGCCGCCGAAATTTTTCATTGCTTACGGCAAGTTTGTAGTTTTAAGTGCGCATAATTTGGTCAGCATTGGTGATATCATTCATCGGAATATCTCGCGAGACGATATCAAGTCACAGGTGCAAAAATGCACAGATGGACTATCAGACGCACTGAAAACGTGCGTCCAAAAGTCCAAGAAGGCAGCTCAACATTTTCCTAGTGTCAATGCTGTTCAGGAAATGGTCGATTCGGTTGTAGATATCTCTCATTTGGCATATGATTTGAAAGTTGCTGTTTTGCAGTCAGTTCAGATGTAAGATAGATGGAATATGGTATGGGGAAGTTTCGGCGGGTCGCCAATAACCGGTGGTTTGCGCTGGTACACCACAAACATGGTGTGTGGCTCGATGACAGGCATCCTAAATCCTAGTATATACCGATACTTTTTGGTGTCGGTCTATATTGCGGGGATGTACTGCAATTGCATCGGGGCACCACCCTTTAGACCGAAAAGCCCCGCAGCATTGTATACGGCGTGGACTGCGTCGCCTCGACGAATCAAGATTCTTTCCGTGTACTAGCTGGAAGACTTTACTAACGCTATGATACTGCATGTATCAGAAATCAGAGCGTCTACTGGCTTGTACATACTTTTTGTCGCATGCATGTTTGCAGTCTAAATCTTCCATAGGAATTACTTAATCTGTTCCTGGGTGAAATCTCCTTGGTTCTTGGGGGAATTCCTCTAAGGAAGTAATCTACAAGTTATCATTTGTTGCACATTACAAAAATACAAGCAGCAGGCCTGTTAGGTGATGTTGGACGATTGTATGTCCGCTCGTACTTGAAGCCAAATCACTAGTAGATTCCACACGAGTCATGTTCAATGTTGATGTTAAACATCAAATAATGCAAAGTAAAACTTAACTTACTTAAAAGTAACCATAAGCACAAACAGATAATAAAATACAAAACAAAACTAAACTATGAATCGATCAAATTTCAAACAAAATTTGAAGTATTAATTATTACAATTAAAAATATAAAACACTAATAAGTAAAATTTACTTCTAGACCATACTGTTTTATAAATATCTCCACTGCAATGTAGTATTACATAAAAAAATCAGAAAGATACTTTAAACGGAAAAAAAAAAGAAAAATCCGAAAAAGTCAAAATTCAATATTCTTAGTGGTATCGATAAGTTTAGTAATTTTATATGTGATATTTTATATTTAAAATGAAAAAATGAAGCCAAGAGAAATACATAAGGGTTTAATACGTTTAAGCGCCATTTAAGCACACCTCTGACATTTGATGTACATACATCATACAATTTGCGTATATTAATTATTATTAGACGAGAATGGTCCTACGATCTAGCATAAATAGGATTTGGTTAGTAATTGTATTTATATTGTATATGTATAAAAGAATAGTTGGTAACAGATATGAGTGCAAAGAGAACATCGATTTGATTTAGAATGATATCAAGAAAAATGAACATGCTTCGCGAACATATTTTACAATCTAATTTGTTAAAAAAAAAGAAATTGATTGTAAAATATATTTTTTAATTTCGTCACTTTTTTTCGAAATATGAGCACAAATGTTATGATGATTACATTTTAGGAATTGTTTATTTATAATTAATTGTATGTAATTATTGCCAAAAATCTGCATTGATTTTGTGCAAACTTACGGAACAAACATCAGTAACGAATAAATGTAATAAATTAAAAAAAAATGTATTTTCAGTGTTAAATTAGGTTTTTTACTATACTAGCGGCTGAATCACTTAATATGGCAGATTGTTTGATCAGAAACGTCACATTTGTATGTATCTGATAGATTTTCAGAAGTAATCTGAACAGATCAAGTGATTTGGCCGCTAGTGTAAACCCAATACCTGCATTCAGGGATCATCATCCCTCCCTGAGCGCTCCTTCCCCTCTTGAGCGCTGTGGATCGCTACTGTCCCAATGTCTGGTGAATGCAATCGCTCCATGGAGCCGTTGCTGAGCGGCTACTTCTGCTTCTGAGCGAAAATTTTCCACGCTCCTTTGGCTTGGAGCGTGATACATTTTTGTTTTCACAATTCGCATCACAGATGGTGCGCACGTCATTTGAATTTGAATTTGCATGGACGACGATCGAAGATTTTACGTTAATTGTTGCTGTGCATGTTTGGCTAATTTGAACATTTAACCGGCTGCCGCAGCAACCGTGTATTGCTGTTGTAGCGAATGGTCAGAGTTGCAGTGTGTATGTGTGTTACATGTTAATTCCGTTTCACGTTTCAAGCTCTTCGGTATCAAATAAGTTCTGAGACCACACAGTAGTAGCATAGTTGACCACAGGTCTTCCGACTGCTTTGTATGTGACCAGTGGCGTTTATTATCAAGTCCTTATTGCGAGGGATTTGACACCCGGCCAAACCAAACAATTTAAGCAGACAGCCGTTTGTCAGATATTTGGCGTGTCAGCTGATGTCACAAATTCGGTAAGTAGCCGTAGTTTGTGCCAGGTAGCTGTCGCACCTTGTGGCATGGAGGGGAGATGTCGCTACGTAGCTGCTCAGTGTTCTATGAATGAGCCCAATGTTATTCAAGTTCATTTATTTTTTTCTCATACTTTTGAAACGCAAATCATATTCTGCTTTCTCAGTTTAGTAGCCAAAATATTCGTAAATATACAATACTTTAGAATCGAGTGATCGAGAATCCAGTATACTTCCAGAAAAAGGAGCACACGGCGGATTTCTTCTGACGGACGTCTCCCAGTTTAAGTTTTTTTTATATTTACTACTTTGCCTTAACCCCTAGCGGGGCATAGCGCGTCAACTACTCCTGCGCGCCATCGTACTCTGTTCTGGGCAATGGGGCGCAACTCCCCAAAAGACTTACCCAGTACCTGACACTCCTTTGCCACAGATCGACGCCATGTGATTCGAGGACCCCCTCTTGGTCCGCCTTGGTTCCATTGGGGTTCCATTTCATGGCATGCAAAGCAATGCAGTTATCACTCTTCCGCAATGTGTGACCTATCCACTGCCATTTTCGCCTGCGTATCAATTCGTCGATTGGCATCTGACCCGTACGCCGACTTAGCTCTTCATTTGATATTGTTTCGGGCCAGAAAATTCTTAAAATTCGACGAAGACATGAGTTGACGAAAACTTGCAGCTTTCTGGTAACTCCTACGGAAACTTTCCATGTACTGCTCCCATACAAAAGCACTGATAGTACCAGGGAGCGAAACAGGCCCAGCTTGGTCTTGATGCTGAGATAACTGCCCTGCCAGATTTTGGACAGCATGCCGTATGCGCGTTTAGCCTGGTTGATACGACGAGCGATGTCCTGCTCCGTACCACCATTTTCGGCAACAATGCTACCCAGGTAGACGAAGTTGTCCACCTTCTCCACAGGCTGCCCATTAATATTGATGGCAATATGTGTCAGATTTCTTTTTCGCAACGGCGGGCTAAGAACCTTGGTCTTGTTGGTATTAATCTTTAGCTCAACCTTGCTTGCCTCCCTCTCGAGATCTAACGCCATTGCGGACAGATCCATGATTTTGTGGGAGAGTAGGCATATGTCGTCAGCGTAGTCAAGATGTTGTAGATAAGATGTCAAAGTCCATTGAATTCCTCTGTCGAGTCCGGATAGGGCTGCATGCAACACATCGCCGATCACAATGAGGAATAGGATCGGTGAGAGGATGCACCCCTGCCGAACTCCACTGCGAATCTCAAAGTCCCCCGACACCTTACCTTTATGCAGAACGCGACACTTCGCGCCGTCATAGGTTGCCTTAATAATAGCCACAAGCTTCTCAGGGATGCCTCTCCTGCGCAAGGCCGCCCATATAGAATCCCGGTTCACACTATCGAAAGCCTTTTCGAAATCGATGAAAAGCAAGTGAAGCGGAGAATCGTATTCAGCGCATTGCTCGATGATGATTCGCAAGGTGTTAATGTGATCGACACAGGAGAATCCGGATCGAAAGCCAGCCTGCTCTTCATCAATTGTCCTTTCTAAGTGGGCCTTTAGTCTTTCCAGGACGATTTTAGCTATTATCTTGGCAACGGCAGGAAGCACACAAATGCCTCTCCAATTATTACAGTCTGTGAGGCTACCCTTCTTTGGAAGTTTGATGATCAAACCTTCCTTCCACTCAGTGGGAAAGGTCTCTGTATTCCACGCTTTATCAACAAGTGGGTGCAGCAAATCGGCAGTTACGCTTGGCGCTGCTTGATAAAGTTCGGCAGGGATGCCGTCAAGTCCGGCGGCCTTTCCTCGTTTTAGTGCAATAATTGCAGTGACTATTTCCTCTTTAGTCGGGGCAGTGGACCGTATACGCACATTTTGATGGTTAGCTAAATTATCTATATGAAGGGGAACTTCACCAGAGGTTACACGGTTCAAGACCGCGGCGAAGTGTTCTTTCCACCGCCTCATTTGATATTCTTCCAAGATAAGTAGCTTTCCATCACTATCTTTCACCGGATGTTGGCAGGAGTTACGACCACCTGTAAACTCCTTGATGACACCGTATACGGCGTTTAAGTTGTTACTTCTAGCGGCTTCTTCTGCTGACGCTAAAAGAGAATTGGCATAAACTCTTTTATCGCGTCGCACACTACGCTGAACTTCTCGAGCTTTCTGACGGTAAAGGAGTTCGATGCTGCTTCGATTGTCATCTGATGCTGCAGCCAAACGAACTTTCAGCTCCTTTCTTTCAACAATCCGCTGCCATGAAGCGTCGGACATCCAGGGCTTATTCCGGCAATCCGGGTTTGGGCCAAGGATGGTATTTGCGCTATCAATGTACGCATTTTTTATGGCATCCCAGTTTTCGTTTATGTCACTATCTGGGTGACTAGTTATCTCAGCCGCTTTTTGCGCAAGATGGTCATTATATTGTTGTAAGACAGCTGGATTTTTTAGTCGAGCGGTGTTGAATTTGCGGGGCCTGGATCTTTCGTCGCTGGGGCGGCGCACGGCTGCAATACGCAATCGAACATTAGCGATCATAAGATAATGGTCTCTTCCCATCCCAATATCGGCACCCTTCTTGTTTCGCACGTCCAGGAAGCAACTCTTGAATCTTTTACTAATGGCAAAATGGTCGATCTGATTTTGTGTTCTGCGCCGATCAACAGAGGACCAACTGATTTTGTGGTGGTCCTTATGCTCAAACATAGTACCACCGATGAAGAGACTGTGAAAGTTGCAGAACTCTACAAATCTTTCACCGTTGTCATTACGATCACCAAGACCGTGTCTCCCCATCACATGTCTGAGCCCATAGTTATCAGCGCCAACTTTCGCATTCAAATCACCCATAACCATTACAATGTCACCTTTAGGTGTTCTGCTCTGAACGCCGTTTAGTTCTTCGTAGAAGGAGTCTTTTGCCAAGACATTGTCCGGTTCAGTAGGGGCATAACATTGTATTATTGAGATGTTCCTCATTTTGGTCCGGAACCTGGCGGTCAAGACCCTGTCAGAGACCGGTTCCCAGGATAAGAGACAGTTTCGCGCGGCTCTGGTTAAAAGGAGCCCCACACCTGACTCACGGCGACTACCGGTAGCTTTACCGGAGTACAACATTACAGTGCTGCCCGTTGGAGAGATGAATTCTCCGCTGTTCCACCATCTTATCTCACTAACTCCTAAGATATTTAATTTGTACCTCAGAAATTCACTCTCTAATTGAAGAAATCGTGCGTTCTGGGGACCTTCTGATCCATTGTCCAGGAGAGTACGCACATTCCAGAATCCAATCTTTGTCATTGTACGATAGCTAAAAGTCGTAACCGTTGAGTCAGTCCTTATCCGAGGCATAGTTGACGTTTCGTTAGCATATAAAGATTTCGGATAGTGCAAGTTGCTGGCATACACATCCTGTCCTTTGGTTGTCGGTTTTAACGACAGGCCCTCAAAGGGAAAGGCCGTGGTATTTTTTTTTCAAACCCCACACCACAGGGGTACCTCAACCAAATCATCGCACCGCCATCACTGGCGGCTTGACGTTGGTTGGCAATGGTCAGTGACCACTGCCGTTCCAGGGGGCGCCCACGCGGAGGACTATGGAAGAGGAGTTTTTTCACTATCACGTAGGTGGACTGGCCAGAAATACAGTGAGCCCAGCTTATTGTGATCACGTTTGGACTGAGCAGAAGTGATAACAATAAACAGACGATAACATTAAGCGAAAACGACCAAAAATCATGAAATTTTTCCCAAATTAGATAAAATATTCAAACAAATAGTTGTTACACCAGAATTAATTAGATAGAAATACGTAACTTATTTATTACTGTTATTCGAGTTTATGTTGGACAGTGTGTGGCCACACCAAGCGTGAGAAGCCGGTCCAAATTTCTTCCCCAGTAGGGACCACTGCAACTGAAACTGATCACTAAGAGATCGACGTTCCTGCGGTAGCCGGTTCTTCGTACCGGAACGACCCGTTTTTCAACGACCAAGAGCTGCCAAACCCCCCTCGATGCAAGAAGAACTGCAGTATTCGAAGCATCGCTACCACAACAACAACAACTAAGAGATCGAAACAAAATGTAAGATCAAGTTTATCCTTAACTGTGAAGTTATCATACATATTGCTTCAAATTTAAATTTCTTTACAATATTCTCTTCAATAAAAATGGTTGGTGCCGTCCTAACAAAACGGACCAAAATGCAGCAGCAGATTTACTATACATATTGACTGCGGAACTAAAAAAACAATGGGCGACAAATTATTTAAGAGAAGAACACAACATACAGATCTAATACTCGTATTACCACAATTCTTTGCTCGAATTTTGTTTTGTTTTTCAGTTTCAGTTCAAGTTTTTGAGCTCTAGCATAGGCGACTTGATAACATTAACCGGGATATCAATTACAATAAGCAATGCATTTAGTATGCGTTGTCATAAGACTGGTTTGGTTTTCAAAATTTGATAGCACATTTGATAACATTAACCGCGAACACAATAAGCGGGGTCCACTGTACCTATTGTAAAAAGAAAATAGAATTGCAGAAGTGTCGAGGAGAATCCATCGATTCAAACAGTTTAGAACAAGGGTCGGCAATCAGCGGCCGTATATGACCCTCAATGAGATCTTGTACAGCCCGCGAAGCAATACAGTGTACGCTCTTATAACCGGGCACCATTGGGGGGCAAAGACCTTTTCCATAGTCCTCCGCGTGGGCGCCCCCTGGTAACGGCAGTATATCAATTCGCTGACGGCAAATGTCTTAGCGATAAGACAGTTTGGAAAAGGCAGATAGCTGTAGCCTGAATGGCTGACGAACACCTAAGCGTCTCAGGTCTAATAGGATGGAATGACTTGCGTAGTTGGACCTGCTACATAGTTGTGTGGGCTCCAGCACGTTTATTAAACCATCTGAAGCAGCTATCTCCGAGGCCATCCCCTGAATGGGGTTAAGCGACGTGCTGACAACTCGTCCTTGTAAAAACCACTCCATGTCAAGAAACCTGGAACAAAAGCCTCGGATTGGACGGATCAACAACGACGACCACGCAAATGAATAAAGGATTATTCTTTCGGATCCTGGAATGTACGCTCCCTGAACAAACCGGGGGCCGAGAAGGCCCTCCTTCAACAGGTCGAAAAGTACAAACTGAGCATTACTGCAGTCCAGGAAACAAATTGGCTCGGCAGCGAGATTAATGACAAGAAATCGCACACAATTTTTACAAGTGGCAAACCATCGGGCCGCAAGGAGTTTGGAGTACCATTTATAGTGAACAATCACCTCAAACCGGCTATTACTGACTTCAAACCCATAAATGAACGGCTGTGTGCGATTCGGATCAAGACTCGATTCTTCAATCTCTGGCTCATCAATGTGCATGCCCCCACTGAAGTTAAAGAAGACGCAGTAAAAGACGAGTTCTACGCCCGCCTTGAAACTCTCTTCAAATTGCTGCTGGGAGACTTTAACGCGAAAATCGGGAATGAAAGTTGGCATCGGGGGACCACTGGAGGCCACAGCCTCCATGAAGAATGTAACGATAACGGCCACCGACTTATCGACTTCGCCTGCAGCAGGAATCTAGTCGTAAGCTCTACGTGTTTCCCGCATCGACGCATTCACAAGCAGACCTGGAAGTCTCCAGACGCACTTACCGTCAACCAAATTGACCACGTCCTCATTTGCAGGACATGGGCGTCTAGTGTCATGGATGTCCGCTCCTATCGAGGAGCAAACTGCGACTCAGATCATCACTTGGTGAAGACGACCTACAGATGTAGAATCTCCTCAGTGCACCAGTCAAGAATCAGCCCTCCCAAAATCTTTGAGGTTGATAAGCTCTTGAGTGATGCTACAGCGGTGGCGTATACTACCGCCCTTGAGGAAGAACTATCACCTATCCTACACAACATCAGCAACACAGGCGTTCATGGGTTCTGGGAAGAACTCAAGGGTACCATCAAGGATGTCGCAGAGAAGGTCGTGGGATATGAAGCCCGGCGAGCGCGAAATGACTGGTTCGACGAAGAATGCAAAAATTCACTTGACGCGAAAAACGAGGCCTACAGACAATGGATTCAACGAGGAACCAGAGCCAGAAGAAAAAAATATAATACGGCGAATATCGAATAGAATAATTAGACGTAAGAAACGTAAATACTTTGACGAGCAGTTGCTGAACATAAACGAAAACTTAACTAATAGGAACACCAGACAAGCGTACAAACTAGTAAATACAATTAAGAACGGCTACCAACCCAGGACTAGCCTTTGTAAGGACAAGGATGGAAACATCATCAGCGACACCGATGGTATTAACAAGCGATGGGCCTCTTATTTTGAAGAGCTTCTAAACCGACCATCTAACATCCTCACACAGGAAGCTCTCGACGATATTGTTGATCTAGGCCCACCCATTCAACCCCCGACAGTAGAGGAAGTTGACCTCGCGTTGCGGTCACTAAAACGAAATAAAGCGCCGGGCGCTGACGAGATCCCAGCTGAACTGCTAAGATTCGGTGGAACGAGTCTAGTTGATGCCATACATCAATTACTCCTGCGAGTATGGGAGAACGAGGAGATCCCAGACGATTGGCGCAGAAGCATCATCTGTCCAATTCATAAAAAGGGAGATAAACTGCGGTGTGAGAATTACAGGGGCATCTCACTAGTTTGTACGTCCTATAAAATGCTGACGAAAATTCTGGAAAATAGAATAAAACCGTACGCAGAATGAGTCATTAGCGAATATCAAAGCGGTTTCAGACCTGGTCGCTCCACAACCGATCAGCTCTTCTCAGTCAAACTGATACTCCAGAGATGCTGGGAATACAACGTAAACGTATACCAAATCTTTGTCGACTTCAAGCAGGCATACGACAGTATCGATCGTGGAGTACTGTACAACATCATGCTGCAATTTGGTATACCAGCAAAATTAGTGCGACTGACAAAGATGACGATGACCAACTCCGTCTCACAAGTCAGGATCCAGAATAGACTTACTGATCTATTTGAAACACGCACTGGTTTGAAACAGGGCGATGGACTGGCACCGACGCTCTTCAACCTAGCACTGGAATACGTTATTCGGGCCATGAATATGGACAACAGCAAGACGCTACTCATCAAGTCGACACAATTAGCAGCGTACGCCGACGACATCAACATCATGTCCCGAAGATTGGCTGACGCAGAAGAACTTCTGCATACGCTCGATACCGCTGCAAAGGAAGTTGGATTACGTATTAACGAGGGTAAAACTAAAATAATGATGCAATCGGTGACAAGGACACCTGCACAACCGAGCATCAACGTGGGGGACCTCAACATCGAGTTCGTGAACAACTTCATCTACCTGGGTTGCAACCTGTCAAGGGACGCCAACGAAACTGACGAAATGAAGCGACGGATACAGTTAGCTAATAAGACTTTTTTCTCGGTTCTCCCCATAATGAAATCGAAACATGTGCACAGAAACACGAAGCTCCGCGTGTACAAAACCATTATACGACCAGTGCTATGCTATGGCTGCGAAGCATGGACCCTAACTCAAGCCTCCGAAAACATGCTAGACACTTTCGAACGTAAGGTTCTACGGCGAATTTTCGGGGCTGTTTGCGATCGAGATGGATGGCGCATCCGGTACAACCATGAGTTGTATGAAATGTACGATGAGCTGCAAGTCTCGAAAATCGTCAAACTACAACGACTTCAATGGGCAGGGCATGTACAAAGAATGGACGATGATCGCATGCCTAAGAGAGTAATGAATGCAGAACGAGTCGACGGAGCGAGACTGCGAGGACGACCGAGATCTCGTTGGGAGAGCTCAGTAGGTGTGGACGCCGCGCAGCTGCTGGGCTCCCAAAATTGGAGGACGCGGCCACGTGACCGAGATAATTGGAGGACAATGATCCAGGCGGCCAAGGCCCGACGTCGGGCTGTCGCGCCACGATGATGATAATTGGGACCAACAATTTTATCCGGTTATGGGGAATGTCCGCTTAAAAGGATGCCAACATTTTTATTTTTTTTTAAATAATCAATTTACCAAAACTGGACCGATAGTGAAATTTGAAATTTTGAATCACGCCCTGATCCAAGGATTGGCACTCACTGCTTGTATTTGGAGGCAAAGTATAGTGGCGACGTTGGAAAGTTTAAATTTTTTTTGGATGCGAACTAGCGTTATCAAGAAATAGCATTATGCTTATTACGCCATCTCATATGGTTATTGAATCTCACTAAAAGTTATGAAAATGCGAAGAAAAGCATTTGCCAAACTATAGAGTTGTTCGGCTATTAGAGGTTTAATTTGAAAAATAACTAAAAATGGCCTCGTTTATGCCGTGGTACTATCTGCAAGGATTAACTAATTCGAGCTAAATCACGACGACATAAACATGTCGCATTAGCTAGTTTTGGTACTCATTTGAGCTCCACTTGCTATGCAGAACTGGACTGAAAAAATGGGACTAGATGGTGTTGCTGTCTTCGCTAATGGCGTTGTTGGTGAAAATTGAATTTTATATGTTATATAGATACCTCATCTTTTCCGTTTCATCCTTTGATTGTAGCGGTATAAAAGCGTTTAATTGGGAAGCTATTGCCTCTTGACATTTCCCAAACCAAAGTCACAAACCAACAACTGACATCTTTCATATTTAGTACTTCTCCGTATGGTCGGTATAAACACACCACGAACAAGTACTAGCACTAAAACGATTTAGTTAAATCGCCTTTTAGTTCCACGGCATAAACGTGGTCAATGTATCTCCGGCTATAACTAGGATTGTCCAATTAAGGGATCCGAATTTGTTTGAAAATATTTAAAAAAAAAGTTCTAGGGCAGTATACTGAAGGTTGCAGCCCTTTAGGCCGCTACGGTCGCGAAGCGAGCGGAGCCCACTCAAGGGGAGTGAGAAATCCACTCAAATTAAAACCCACTATTGGTCAAAGATGCGAACTTCTATGCTTCGCACGGTCAAGTAGGAATGTTCCGAACTTTTTATTCTAGAGTTTTTTTTAAATCATATTAAAAGTTCAAAATCGTACAAAATACGATAAAACGTACTATGTACATTTTTGGCACTGTTGGGGAGCCTTGTAAATCGAATGCCGTTCGAAACAATATTTTACAAATGGCTTGACTACGGTCAATTTAATAACTTCGGTACATTCCTAATCTAGCGTTATAATTCGCTTCTTGGCTGATAGTGGGTTTTAACTTGAGTGGATTTCCCACTCCCCTTGCGTAGGTTTAAGGGACTGCAACCCTCAGAATACCACCCAAGAACGCTTGCTTTATACCCTACAGTGGTGAACCCACTATTAGTCAAGACGCGAAAAAAACATCATCAGCGCTTCGGCAAAGACCATATTTACAATTTTCAATATTTTGTGTACGTGGGGTCGTGGTGTTATCAATGGAATCTCGTTATTTTGAAAATTTCGATGAGTGTCCTGAGTCGAATTTCATTCCAATCAAGAGTGAGGAAATGGTTTGACTGGATTCCAATTTTCAATATTTTTGTACAAATGTGCCCCGGTGTTAGCAAGGGAATTTCTGTGTTTTTTTGCACTAACACTTAATGTTTTGTACTGTGCGGACCAAGTAAAGATATTTCGTTTGAATGTGGCCCACTGTCCTGAAAAGGAAATCGTCGGTTTCGTCCGTTGACAAAAGACACTAGCTCACGTGATACCTGGTAAATGGCAAGGATGAAAGGAGTAACAGTGGTTCGCGAATTTGATGGTCACTTACAGCAATGGGCAGGGCATGTACAATGAATGGACGATAACCGCATGCTTAACGAATAGTGAAAGGACGCATCAGTGTAGCAAAACTGCGAGCAAGACCAAGAGCTCGTTGGGAAGACTACTGATGCTAACGCCGAACAACTGCTGGGATTTCGAAATTGGAGGAAGCGGACACTTGACCGAGATAATTGAAGGAAAGTGAACCAGACGGTCAAGGTCTGACGTCAGGCTGTAGTGTTACAGTGGTGATGATGATTTTCTACTGATCAAAAGCACGAGTAATTTCGAAATTATATCAAAGTTCTCAGCATATGTCATACGAGTATATCATACTGAACGGTAGCGCAGTGTGTTGAGGCATCAGTCTCACGTTTGACTACCGGCGTTTCGGGCTCGAATCCCGTCCACGACGACGTTCGTGGCCATGGATGTACAGGAGGTGTATGCGGGCAACCGCATTCTCCGAAACCAGTTTATGGCGACGAAACATCAACTGGGCAACATGGAACAGTTGACGCTGTATGCCCCACAAGTTGTTAGGGCAATTGAGAGAGATGCTCTATTCTCTAACAATGGAATACGGTGCAAACGCAAAACAAAAACAACAAAAACAAATTTTGTCAAATTACATCGTAATTATATTATACTCTCTTGGTTTATACTTACGAGATGCATAACTTTTAACAATTTATTCTTTTTAGCTTATGACCAGGTTTTTCGTTTTTCAATCGCACGGAATAAAATTCACATAAATAATAAAATTATTCTAATTGTTTCGTTATAGGCAGAGTCGCACATTTTGTATGCATGTATTAAAAAACTACATAAATAGAATTATGTATTGAATATTCACAAATTAGTAACGAACGTTCGATTGAAATTATCAAATGAGAGACTTGCTTATAATTGTTGGTATAATATTGTTAAAATTAAAGAGTGTCTTAAAGTCCTATTCAATTTAACAACAATGTCCGTCATGAACGCTATGATCTGCCGATTTATGCGATGATTTAATGATATTTAGCGGTTCACAGTCGTTGTCCTCCTGCAGCTGATTGGCAATTTCTTTCAGATCACGTCGCATCGAGTAGGCATCCTCGCCGTCCGCATAGTATTTCGGTTCGATTTCAAGTACTTTGAAACGCAAATAGTTTGTATACAGGTTCAGAGCAGCTCGATTACTCTTGCGCACGTGCAATGAAACATACTCGGCGTCAAAACATTCGACCATAGCCAGCGAAGCTTGATTCATCAGTTTCTGTGCAAGACCAAGTCTTCGATATGATCGTTTAACAGCCAACGATGTTATATGGCCATGTTTGCTCTCTTCGCCGGCCTCGGGCTCTTCCATTTTTGCCAGAACGTAGCCAACAATATTGCCCTTGTCATCCTCCGCGACATAACTCAATTGTGGCCATGTGAGCCCATGATAGTAATAGTATTTCATTTGGTAGTTTTCGGGCAAACAGAGTAAATTACAATGTTGCATGTTCATTAAATCTTCCGGTTTTGCGCAACGTATGTTCATTTTGATAGGTTTTCAGTAATTTCACTATTAGGTACTGCGACTAATTTATAAATTTTCTTTCTCCTAGCTTTGTCAAATGATCACTCTTTTCTCACCCGTCTCGCTCGATGTCTATCGACTTGCTCGTTGTTTACTCCGTCGCCGTTCGTTTGGCCCAATAGTTCGCGGACCAGTTTGAATTTTGACAGAAATATCTTCCAAATTAAGTACCAGCCTGCAAAAAGTCAAGATAATTTTTAATTTATTAGTTTTGTTTAGTTAACTTTAAATTAAGATTTTATCAAGTTTATCAATTGGCTAACAAAGCAAATAAACCTTTCAACACACAGGTCCCAAGAACGCACGACGTTTTCAAATAGAGAGCAAATTGAAGGGGTATAAATTAAAAAGTATTAGTGAGATAAGCTGGTGGAGTAGCGGAAAATGCATCTCTCCAAAACCAACTGCCTTTGAATACATGCTTGAAATGGTATGTATTTCCGCAGATCTCTGCGTAGTCAAGTCCGGCAGTTTGTGCCTAAAAAATGAGCGTGACAGATTCGCTCGTTAAAGATCAATCTGTCAATTTTCTAATCCTTTCATGATTACATTTCATGGCGATCCTGACATTCCTTCGGTAAACCTACCGGTATTAGTTGCGAGTCTGGTTTTTCTCTCTCAATTGCCGTAACCCCTTGTGGGACATAGCGCGTCAACTGTTTCATGTGGCCCAGTTGACGATACTCGGTATAAACTGGTATCGGAGAATGCAGTTGCCAGCATGCACCTCCTGCACATCCATGGCCACGAACGTTGTCGTGGACGGGATTCGAACCCGAAACGCCTGTAGCCAAACATGAGACTGATGCCTCAACACACTGCGCTACCGGTCGCCCCTGGTGTAAGGCTCCTTTTAAGCAGAGTTGCACCAAGCTGTCTCTTATCATGGGATCCGGTATCCGACAGTAGCATAACCGCCAGGTTCTGGACCAAAATGAGAAACACAATTGGTGGGTTTCTATTTTGGACCGTTTCGACACCGAGTCAACACGGTTTCATAGATACTTTGCAAAAACGCTACGATTTCAGACACCGATACCAGAATCGTTGAAAAGCAGAAAGATATCACGAATTTTTTCCGATCCGATTACCCCTTCAACGATTTCTAGAGTTTTGACAGTTCGCTCTTGACAAGTTCTGTCACTCCATTCGTAAATAACTGTTTGTTGACCGCAAAGTGCGTATAGTGATCGGAAAGTCTCTCGTCGCTCGTCATTTTGTTTGAAAATTGTGTTTAAAAGTGCAAATATCCCTTATTAATTGGCGTGTGTTTGTGTGAAATATATTCATGGCGGCACGGTAATCGTGTCGTTCACCGGAGAAATCACAAATTGGAGAAGGGGCAATGGATAAGTAGAGGAATCACGATACTTTTGGGAACGCACCCAATGACACAATGCCATGCTCCAACTAAACCCGATAGTGTCGTGGTGAAAGATTCCTTCTACGAATAACTTAACGCCGTACAAAGAAGAACACCCAAAGATAACATTGTAATGGTTATGGCAGATTTGAATGCGAAAGTGAAACGAATAATTAGTCCTCACCAGCACCCAGGTATTAGGTTTCATCTGCCATACTGATGGAACAGATGTCAGAGCCTATGCACATTTCGTGTAATATCACCAAAAAGCTTTTATAAACGAATCAATTTCTTTCTATCAAATAATTACAATTTCATGAAAATAATGAAATTGTCTTTTGATACCTTACTGAACGATAACATCTTCAGTTTAGTTCACATAGTACTACATACTGTAAAACCAAGACGCATCGATCAAACACTCAAAAACATGGAGCAAGTTCAGTTCAAAAATAAAATAAGTGTGCGCACATTCAAAGTTCACTCCACGCTTCATGGAACGTTTCCAAAAAGCTGATAAAAGTGATGATTATGTAAAATCGATGATTATGAAATATGAGTGAAGCGCGTAAATATTGAAAAGTTAGTTCTGATACTAGAGGACATTATTTTTCACCTATGAGAATTCTTCTTAATTTTTCCTTTTTATCTCTTTCTATCCATGCACGAGGCGACGGTTTGCCTCATTTCAACATGAAGATCAGTTGTTATGGAAAATCTAGGGTAGAGTCTCTACCTTAAGCAATTTATCTAAGAACCAGGCTACTACGGGGCAACAACTAGGGATTTATACAAACAACACTAAATTATTAATAACATGCACTTATGTCGTCGTTGGAATTTCGAATCTTTTGTTACGAAGTTGAACACTGGTCACAAATTCACTGTCCGATATTTACCTACGAAAACGGACAACAGTACAATTGCAGTCGACGTGACAAGCGATACAAAGGCCAAAACAAATTCTTGTAGCT
Source organism: Chloromyia formosa (assembly GCA_964017055.1). NCBI lineage: Eukaryota > Metazoa > Arthropoda > Insecta > Diptera > Stratiomyidae > Chloromyia > Chloromyia formosa. The sequence goes on from OZ024814.1 coordinate 129,913,647, forward strand.
GCATTGGAAATCCTTTGATTACACACAAAACTAGAAAAGCACGACGTGATCGTTTCACAACAGCCGCTACATGTGAACTCTACAAAGTCCCCGGGTAGAGCAAGCGACATCCACGAGAAAACCGTTCGACCAGGCAACCAGAAATCTGACAAATGACGTCGCTCCTTCAAGTCATCACTGACAAGCCTGACAATTGACTGAAATGTCAATAAAAGCTACAGTGCAGTGATCGAGTGGGTCGATGTTTGACAGTCGCACAGGCATACCAACGACCCAAAGGCGAATTGCCGTCAATGCCGAACTTCCTAGCAGGCCAGCTTTAGAACTTTAGCCGCATTTATTAAGTAGAATTTAGGGTTTTTGCACTAATATGGATGATATTCAATTAAACGAAGTGTTTTAAACGACACAGAACACGTTTTACATTCGACTGCAAAGAGAAACTGAAGGGAGCGAGTTCCAGACGCCGGCCGGAAAATCTGTTATTCCTACCCCTATGCACACCATTCAACTCCTTTCCACTATCTGTTCTACTTACTTGTATGGATATGTACCTAATCGCGGTATTATATTGATGACTATTTTGCCCTAAACCGTATTCCAGACCGATTTGCTAAAACTCACTAGCACACCACTTTCCAGACGGCGTTCTTCTTCTTATTCTTACCAATGTGTTTTGACGTATTCTCTCTAGAAATGTGACATACCAAGGGATTGTGAGGAATTGAAAGATTGGCTTCGAACAGAAACGAGAGAAATAAGGAAATGAAACTGACCGAGAGAAACGAAGCAATTTTTCGGCAGCATTGTTTTAGGTCTTCTATGGAGATGGACCGGGTTAGTGTTCCGGGGAAACGAGATGGAATTAAGGCGGCTATTACACTATAAAAGTTCTTTTACAAATATATTTGACGAGCGATATTTCAAAAGAACTTTTATGAATGATATTAGCCGCTAAAGGGGGAAGGTGTGCAAGCATATTAGAAAAGTAGTTGAAACAAGCAACGTCCATGTCGCAAATCTTTTCTTAGGCGGCTATTACACTATAAAAGTTCTTTGAAAATAGCTTTCATAAAGGATATTTGTAAAAGAACTTTTAAAGTGTAATAGCCGCCTTATATTACGTTTACACTATCCCCAGATGACTTCATCTGCGCCAGCTGAGATAATCTGCGACGGGCAAATACATACAATTTTGAACTCACCACACCCAGATTACGCTGTAGATGAAGTAATCTGGGGATAGTGTAAACGTAATATTAGGGAATGTGAGTTTGACATTTTGGTTCGGGACTATTTGTCACTCTGTAGCGATCAGGATCAGCTGCCAGTTGGCTGCGTTCCTAAAAAAATCGCTGAGTCCGCGCTTAGTCAGCGCTTCACAATTGCTGACCAGCACATAGTGATTATTTTTATGTTTTAGAAACGGCATGCCGGCTGTCTCATTTGTCAAATGCCATGTTCAGTATGCATTTGACAAAAAACTCGAAATTTCTTGCTTTGATGAATCCCAGGTGACACAAGATACGGTATCAACTTTCTTTCCCACAATAAGGTTCAACAATTACGTTAAAAACACGATTATCAACAATAAATAACACAACCGAGGTTAGAATCGAAGTTTAACAATTGTCTCAAATGTCGCTGAAAGCGCGTTGACACGATCAAACTACGGTTTGACAAACCACCTACTTGAACGTGTCAACGCCTTGTCAAACTGGTTTGATGTCTTGTGCTTCTGTCAAATCGTAGTTGGACGGCGCTCAACTTTTCATGAAATGCTATTTTGTCAAATCGTAGTTTGATCATGTCAACGCGCTCTGAACCAGTCCAACGAACATGGATCACATTGTGTATGGATAGTGGAATTTAACACATAGATAATTACGGGAATAGGAAACAACCTTTTTGCAACTTGTACTGAGTGCTCCTTCTACATATGTGATCCATGTTCGTTGACGATCAAAATATCGTCAGATCGATCTGACGCCGGATTGGATCGTATATGGGGGCTGTAAAAGATAGTTGGCGATATTCGGCGACAATTAAGAAGATAATTTAAATAAGGGCCGGTTGACACGTTCAAAGTACACTTTGGCAAAGTACGTTGACAACCTACTTTGAGGTTACTTTGAACGTGTCAACCCCCTTCAAAATGCTTTGAAGTCTCTAGCGTCCTATCAAAGCAAAGTAGGATGGTGCTCAACTTTCCATCAAAGAATTGATTGTAAATCGACAAGTTCACAGAAAAAAGTTGTTGGGGCGGGAAATAGTGAGTTGTTGGTGTTTTTTATTCAATTTACGGTGGTCTGAACAATGTGTTTTGGTATAAATTCCCCAGAAATGCTAAATCCAGCGTTTTTTGCAAGTGGGAAAGTGGTAATTCACAATGGTGGATATTCGTTCCAAAGCATACTTTGGCAAAGTGTACTTTGAACGTGTCAACCGGCCTTAATGATTATCGCCAAAATTGTTTGCTGGGATTCACTTTAAATTCAAACTGTATTCACTTCCATAATTTCAAACGTTGCGTAACTACTTTTGAATAGGCGAATCGGTTCTGTTTTTCCTTCAAACCATTCGTCAACATTTGACATTGAGTGCGTTCAGAAGGTGGCAAAAGAGCAGAAACCGCTCGCGAGCCGCTCCGCAACTGCTCGCGAGCAGCTCCGGAGCTGCTCGGTTTGGAGTCTGCACCTGCTGAACGCTACTTCACCAGCTGACAAATCGACCAGCTGAAAGCTGACGATGACAATTTTAGATTTCAAGTGCCGAAAAGTGGAAAATACATGAATCCCACGCTGTCCATTACAGAAATCACGAACAACGTGAAAACAAATTCAGAAGCACCCGAAAACCAAAGAACTAGAAGCCGAAAACGGCGAAAACACAACAACCAATTTGATAACTGTCAAAACTCGGAAACTCGCAACATGAGCGTGAGGTTGAAAAAGAAGAAGAAGAACCTGAGCACTGAGCACTGATCAGTGAGCAGAAATATTTCTTGCTCGGTGAAATTTGATCATGATCACCCGAGCGGAAGTTGCTCAGTCGCTTCTGAACCCGCTCGTTCTGAACATGTTCGCTGAGCGGAAGTTGCTCAGTTCCTTCTGAACGCACACATTAGATCGATTGTTTGGGTTTGACTATCGGAGCTCCTTTTTCTGCGGCGTTGTTGTTTCGAAAAAACTCGCGATAAAAGCCATGGAATCGTTTGAAGTGCGACGAAATGCGCTATTCGAATGTTTAAATGAAGCTGAAAAATCGATAGAGGGCACCAAGTTGGATCAAAGCCACAAAAGAGTGCGCGAGGCAGACCTTCATAACCGTGACTCCTCGAAAGAAAGGAAGATCTCGAAATTCCATGGGAAAGAGAGTATTTTCGTGAAACCGGACCTTCCCATTACGAAATGTTTAAAACCACGACGACAGCCCGACTATCAGGTATGGCTGGGAATGGTATATCCCACAAATATCAATTGATCACGGACGACTTCTTTCAGATCAATCCGCACAAGTGGAAAAAATATTCTTTGGCCGATGCAGATATATCCGACAAAACAAACAGTACGGCCGCGTTCATGTTTCTGAAAGCGATTGCCGAGCAGAAACAGACCAACGCAGAGTCCGAATCAACGGATGACGATGATTCCGATAAGATTGTCTTCAAGAAGCCCCTCCGATCGCGTAAGACCGAAATTGTGGACACCAATCCGGAAGCTGCTGAGAAGCCTGAAATGAAAGGCTCGAAGATTGTGATGCCGGAGTATGTCGTCGGCCAGAAACCAGTTAGGGTAAAGAAGCAATCTTCGAGGAAAACTTGTGAAGGGAATAAAAATAAGAATGTAAAACTTGATCATCTTTTTGATGAGTAGTTTCAACTAGCTTTAAGTTTAGGTTTAAGAGATAACAAAATAAAGTTGTAATAGCAAATGCTTTTTTTTAATAATTGATTTGTCAGAAAATATATCAAAGGCGATCTCACAACATGACGAAAGCAAAGGAGTAATGTCGTGCGAGCAGAAGTTAGTGCTGTCAATCAGATGAGACAAGGATATAAACCGCAAGCAACCCCCTGTAAGGACCAAGGCGGCAGGATTATTAATAAAGCGTCTGAGATCAAAACAGGATGGGTTCAATGCTTCCAAAATTTGGTGAGCCCAACGTCACAGTCGGAAAACCTTTCAATCCCAGACGATCCTGGTGGACGACGGACACCCACTATATCAAGCATTGACGAGGTAACGACGGCCTTAGATAAATTAAAGCCAAACAAAGCGCCCGAAACCGGCAGAATTCCTGCAGAGCTTGTAACGGACGGTTTGGTGGGCATCCGAATATGCCCGTGGGGGCAGAGCCTTAGGTAGCATAATGATCGTGAAGATCGGGCTGTGCCATCTGGCGAAGAAAAAGGCCCCTCAACGAGCTAAGCAGCGGCCTATGCTTGCTGTAGCTCAGTTCGGGAGACGTGGACGGGGTTTTCGCCGCTCGTTGCCCCTGTCCTTTACGTATTAACAAAAATTCATAGGCCTGGGGAAGACAACACAAACAAGGGAGGTAAAAATTGGGAATACAAAAATTAGGCGATAAGAATGGAATGGTTGGCGGATGGCTCGCTCGCATTGAGGTCCAAGTGTAAAGGGAACCTCGGCCTCTGATTTCGTACCACCGACAGATCCTTACTCATCAGGTGCTGCCATAGATCTGCCGGTGGAAGCAGCGCAACCAGGCCAGAATATGGTTCATTACAAGCTCCTAAAAAAGGTGGGACGGAGCAGACCAGTCGAATTCATAAATTAATATGTACATAGTTAAGATTTGGACAACTAAGGTCTGAGACCAGTGCAATTTATGTTCAATCCACAAAAAGGCGACCGTCTGAAATGCGAGAATTACAGAAGAATCACAAAATATTAAAAAAAAAACCGGACTACGCGATGGTGAAGGTGCTCAACCTCCTATATCCAAAATGGCAAGTTTACATAGAGGGTATTAGTTATAAAACACATCATGGACATGGAGAGTCTAGATGTCGCTTTCATCTTGCTGGTTTTCTTTGAAAATAACGTCATAGGAGGTTGAACAACTGATGGATAAATACTTTAACAACAGCTTGTATACTGAGGAAGGGAGTAAGTTGCTCCCGAAATACATGTATATATAATACATAAAATAAATCTTGTAGTTTGGGGAAAAGCTACGTTTTCTCACTTATTTAACAACACGTTGATAAAATTCGGTGGAACGGGTCTAGTTAGTGCCATACATTAATTATTGCTGCTAATATGGGAGGGCGAGGTGATCCCAGACGATTGGCACAGGAGCATCAACTGTCCAATTCACAAAAAGGGAGATAAACTGCGGTGTGAGAATAACAGGTGCATATATGTATGAATGTATATCACTAGTCTGTACGTTCTATAAAGTAGTGACGAAAATTCTGGAAAATAGAATAAAACCGTACGCAGAACGAACTACTGACGAATATCAAGACGGTTTTAGACCTGGTGGCTCCCCAACCGATCAGCTCTTTACGGTCAAACTGATACTTTAAAAATGCTGGGAATACGTATACCAAATCTTTGTCGACTTCAAGCAGGCATACGACAGTGTCGATCTTGGTGTACTGTAAAATATAATGCTGCAATTTGGTACACACAGCAAAATTAGTGCGACTGGCAATGATGACGATGAGCAACTCCGTCTCACAGGTTCATAATAGACTTACTGATCTATTTGAAACACGCACTGGTCTGAAGCAAGGCGATGGACTGGCACCGATGCTCTTCAACCTAGCACTGGAATGCTCTATTCGGGCTATAAAAATAAACACCAGCGAGACCCTACTCATCAAGTCAACACAATTAGCAGCGTATACCGACTGCATTAACATCATATCCCGAAGATTGACCAACGCAGAAGAACTTCTGCATACACTCGACACCGCTGCAAAAGAAGTTGGGCTACGTATCGACGAGGGTAGAACTAAAATAATGATAAAATTGAGGACAAGGACGCCAGTACAATCGGGGTTGCAACTTGGCAAAGGACACCAACGATGGATACAGCTGCACAGAAACACGCACTTATGAGTGCTTCACACTGTCTAGACGCCCACGATCGAGTAGTCTTGAAAAGGCGTTACAAATGAGATTAAATTGTTCAGCTCATTTCGCGCCCCCACATAATGGCGCCCTGTGCAAATGCACAGTATACTCATACAGTAGAGCCGGCCCTGCTACCATGAGAAACGAAGTGCACATAGACCATCACTGGATGGCCTCTCACCCAAATAACAAAATCTAGTAAAACCCAGAAAACAAGTAAAAACAAACATTGGTTCAATTTGTACGATTTATTGCCAACATTCGATGATTTTCTGTACCAAGTATCGACAAAACAAATAGGATTTAATGGCGAGATGGTTTCGTGCCATCACTACCAACATAACGATCACTTAAATAAAAATTCATTTTGCATGGCTGCAAAAAAGGAAAAATCTCAGAAAGTAATTGGAGTATCCATCGCGACGCCCGTGCCGCCCTTCTTTATCTTCACCATTGCAACACCACTCAAGGCGCTGGGCGTACCTCCCAAAAGCACGATGAAAAGTCCGTTCGTGGCGACAGAATCATGCACGCGAGTGATCCATTTGTCTACATTCGAAATGGTCTTTTCTATCCGCGAATCCTCCAGGTACTGTGACGTGACGTTCAAGTTGGCGATCGTCATGGCATAATTGGGAATCATCTCCCGCGTCTTTCGGACTGCTGCTTTGTTTCCATCCGCACGGAAACAATCTATCGATGACGCAGATTTTGTGTTACTGCTAAGATCCCCGCTTTTACCTTCATCTACGTTTAACATTTTCTGCAAATCGAGCTCCACCTCGCGAGCCATTACGATGGCCGAAGGTCGGTCTCGTTTCACAATATGTCCGAACAGATTATGCGAAACGGTTTCCCTTGACTGATCTCCACTACTGTTCGCCTGTCCGTATACCTCATTGGATTTTTTCCGGCCGGTTAGAATAGCATCGCCGTAATCCAGTTCTTTGGATAATTTCAACTTCACTAATTTCATACTGGCCGTACTGTCCTCGAGCGGATCATGTCCATCGCCGCCCTGTTGAATCATTTCACCGAGAAATTTCTCCGCTAAAATCGAGAGTTTCGTCTTAATTTTCCGCTGTCCGCTTATGTTGAATATGACGCTCGTGTCGATTACGTATGGGTGCATCATTCGCATGGCGTGCAGATCCGAATTCAGTGACTGCCCCACGAGAATTGCATCTGGGGGCAGGAGTGCACTCACCTCGGCTTGAACGTCATTTAAGTTTTTGGTTACATTTAACATCATTTCCGACGTGATGCCCGAATACTGGGTTAAGTAGTCGATAATTTTGTGCGTTGGCAGCACCAACGTCTCGTAGATCGGTCTCAAATCTTCGTCCACTATGGAGATCCGCGTGAGTTCGACACCTCCTTGTTGAGTTCTGCACATTTCGCAATCCACCCCGAACATGGGACTATTGGGAGTTACTTCGGCATAAACGTCTTTTGTCAATTTGTAATTTTTGTACAGTCGGGCCATTTTGCCACGTAGTGGCATAGGGTAGCCTTCGTCGATCATTTGAAGTGCCGACAGTAGGAGTTGTGTTCGAGGAAATTTATCACAATGGGGAGTTGACATTTGTGCCGGTGCGTCGGTCCGACTCTCAATAGGGAAAAGACTTTTTATCAACAGTGAGGAGTCCTTGTTTGCCTCAATGGCGGCTTCCAGGCTGCCATATTGCTTGATCAATTCCCCTTTTTCAGAGCTAGTTAGTGGCACGGCTGCCAGCTGTTCAATGATTCTTCCTTCTTTGTAGTGCGGCATAACCACATCAAGTTTATGCTTGAACAATCGGCACGTTTCTGTGAACTTTGATTCGTTGGAGACGAAGTGGTAGAGTGAGAGACCCTCGATCACAAGCACGACAGTGTGGGACACCCTCTTGCCCTTCTCCAGGTGACACCACCGCCACGGCGAACAAGGCGACTCATTCCCAAACAATGCAGCCATGAGCAGGTGCTGAATGTCGGTGAGGAAAATGGGAGTACGCTCCTCGTCTTTTACATCCAAAGAGGCCTGTAGTCCTTGCTCTTTGAACCTGAGTTTCGGACCTTGCTTTATCGCTCTTTTCCTATCGTTTAATTCACGCTTCAGCTCGACGTATTGGCTCTCGGAGAGTTGCACAGGGGTCATACCGATTTCATAGTCTTCCTGGGGTTTTTCGTTGGTTTTGTCAGATAATTTAACTTTCTTCGTTCCTCTTTCATCTTCAGGAATCGACTCCACTTTCGGCCGCTTGCGATTGGCCTCCGTTGCTTCCTTACTTTCGCCGCGACTTTCCAGCGCTTCAGATGTCTTACTGGAGGAACTGCTCTCGGAATTTGTTCGAGACTTTTTAGTACGACCATCTCGGTCATTGAGTTTCATAACTTCCGCCAATGCGGCAATTTTTTTCTTTTTCTTCTGCAATCGAGCCTCCTGCTTCGCCGTTAAAGTTTTCATTATGAGCAAAGCCGTTGAAATGGGTGTGAATCTGATCAACGATCGTGTGATTCTGAAAAATACAACACAAAAAAGGATAAAAAAGAGATTTAGCAGAAATAGTGTAAAATACGCACCACTCACCACTATAGAAGAAATCTAAAATATAAACTAAAAATATCAAGTAACAATAAACAATATTAACCGCAACCGTATCGGTACTGAAAGTTCAAGACAATTTTAAAACATTCCCGAATATTTCCTTCTAGTAATGGCACTCTTATTTACGTTTCAAAGTATATATTTTTGATCGCAGCCCGCTGCGATTGTTTATATGTATTGCGTTTACAGTGGTTTCGCGACAATTCATAAAACTTGTGTCCTCGTCATCTGCGAACAACACTTCCTCCCGAATGCCATGTGGTCACGACGGAATCACGACCATAACAAATAAATGTCAGGTCCTGTCAATTTGCAGCACTTCTCTTCTTCTTACGAATACAGTCGGCTAGTCCGTCAAGGTTGTCTATTTGGATGGTAGTTAAAGTGATGGTGGATCGTCTACTACAATGAGTGCGTTCAGAAGGTGGCAAAAGAGCGGAAACCGCTCGCGAGCTACTCCGCAACTGTTCGCGAGTAGCTCCGGAGCTGCTCGGTTTGGAGTCTGCACCTGCTGAACGCTACTTCACCAGCTGAAAAATCGACCAGCTGAGAGCTGACGATGACAATTTCAGACGTCAAGTGCCGAAAAGTGGAACATATATGAATCCCACGCTGTCCTTTACAAAAATCACGAACAACGAGAAAACAAAATCAAAAGCACCCGAAAACCAAAGAACTAGAAGCCGAAAGCGGCGAAAACACAACAACCAACTTGATAACTGTCAAAATTCGAAAGTCGCAACTTGAGCGTGAGGTTGAGAAAGAAGAAGAAGAACCTGAGCACTGAGCACTGATCAGTGAGCAGAAATATTTCTTGCTCGGTGAAATTTGATCATGATCACCCGAGCGGAAGTTGCTCAGTCACTTCTGAACCCGCTCGTTCTGAACATGTTCGCTGAGCGGAAGTTGCTCAGTTCCTTCTGAACGCACACAATGGGTGACACCATGTTCGTACTATCGCCGTTGATATTTATATTGAGTGCGTTCAGAAGGTGGCAAAAGAGCATAAACCGCTCGCGAGCAGCTCCGCAACTGCTCGCGAGCAGCTCCGGAGCAGCTCGGTTTGGAGTCTGCACCTGCTGAACGCTACTTCACCAGCTGACAAATCGACCAGCTGAAAGCTGACGCTGACAATTTTAGACGTCAAGTGCCGAAAAGTGGAAAATACATGAATCCCACGCTTTCCATTACAAAAATCACGAACAACGACAAAACAAATTCAAAAGCACCCGAAAACCAAAGAACTAGAAGCCGAAAACGGCGAAAACACAACAACCAATTTGATAACTGTCAAAACTCGGAAACTCGCAACATGAGCGTGAGGTTGAAAAAGAAGAAGAAGAGCCTGAGCACTGAGCACTGATCAGTGAGCAGAAATATTTCTTGCTCGGTGAAATTTGATCATGCTCACCCGAGCAGAAGTTGCTCGGCCACTTCTGAACCCGCTCGTTCTGAACATGTTCGCTGAGCGGAAGTTGCTCAGTTCCTTCTGAACGCACACATTATGATATCGAGTGCGTTCAGAAGGTGGCAAAAGAGCAGAAACCGCTCGCGAGCTACTCCGCAACTGCTCGCGAGCAGCTCCGGAGCTGCTCGGTTTGGAGTCTGCACCTACTGAACGCTACTTCACCAGCTGAAAAATCGACCAGCTGAAAGCTGACGATGACAATTTTAGACGTCAAGTGCCGAAAAGTGGAACATACATGAATCCCACGCTGTCCATTACAAAAATCACGAACAACGAGAAAACAAAATCAAAAGCACCCGAAAACCAAAGAACTAGAAGCCGAAAGCGGCGAAAACACAACAACCAACTTGATAACTGTCAAAATTCGAAAGTCGCAACTTGAGCGTGAGGTTGAAAAAGAAGAAGAAGAACCTGAGCACTGAGCACTGATCAGTGAGCAGAAATATTTCTTGCTCGGTGAAATTTGATCATGCTCACCCGAGCAGAAGTTGCTCGGTCACTTCTGAACCCGCTCGTTCTGAACATGTTCGCTGAGCGGAAGCTGCTCAGTTCCTTCTGAACGCACACATCCATTTTAGGGTTTTGTAGTAAAAACAAAACCCTTATGAAATCGGTTATGCGTCCGTCTGTCTGTCTGTCCATGAAATATCTCACGAACCGCCGAAGCTACAATACATGCATGAAACTTGGTGGAAGTATGTAGAAGTATTGGCTGCATTCACGTGAAAAATTTTCGCTACGGAACGCTACATCCCCTCCAGCTCCACTACACATTTGAGGAGACGCTACCTGTCAACATTTCTTTCGTGATTGAACCGCTACAATGGTGATTATGTTAACATGTTAAAATCCTCTCCACAACTTTCGATCACCAATTTTCCATAGCAAAACATTTTGTTGGCACATCACGAAACAAGGAAATATCAAATCAAACGACAAGAAGACAGTGAATTTACATAGACGGGGATTCTATTTGCGCTTTTGATGTACACAAACGTCACAACGCACTTACCAGCTGCGAATTGTCAAATGTAGCGGCTACATGCCCAGAGAGCGTAAAAAATTTGTGCTACCAAGTTGAAGTAACCGCTCCGGAGCGGATGGAAGGAGCGATTGGAATCACGAGCGGGAGGGGTAGTAGCACTACGGAGCGCTCCGTAGCACTCCAGATAAAACGAGCGTCGTAAATGCACTCACTATAATTCTCTAGAGAGAGCGATGCGTCGTAACAACGCCATCTAGATATACAGCCCAACTAACAAACTCTCAAGAGTGAAAGTCTTACCGCTTACGAAAAGCCCTCATAAGACTTTAGTAAAACTCCCCGACACTCCTATAACGTAACTCTTGGGACAAAACTTAAATTTACTCTCGCAGTACCATTCTGATGAGAGTTTAACTCCACTAGAATTAGGGAAACTTTCACTCTTCTAATAGGATCATCGCTGCAATCTTATTGAGCCTTTTTTAAAAGACTTAATCTCTTGAAAAGTTATACTCGCGTAGATAGCCCCTTATAAGAGCTTGAATGTAAAATTGCTTGTCATAATACTCTTATGAAACTCAAAATACTAGATCACTCATGCGAAGGGTATTATGAGCTCGAGGATTGTTATTGACTCGCATAAGTAGCCCGCTGTAAGAACTTAAGGAGCTTGAGTGTAAAATTACTTGCTGTAATACTCTTATGAGACCCAAAATAATAGATCACTCATGCTGAGAGTACTATTGTTGAGTAAACGTCAGTGTAGCTGACATTTCGTCAAAGGTGGAAAGTACGATACGATACGGTACGATAAAGCAGTATCATTCAAAATGGGAAAACATGGATTGGAAAAAAGTTAAAAGATCCACTATTTTCCGCAGAGAAGTTCTAAATATAAAAAATGCTGCAATCAGGATAGTTTTGGACCAAACAACTGCGATAGTAACTATCAAACGCGCTGCGCATCCTTCGATTGTCCTGCCTTAAGCCCATAGTCATATGACATACATCTCAAATTATGCAAATTCCACAACACCTACTGCATGTAAACTCCGCGAAAAGCCGACGAACACGATGTAGTCTGCATAAATTATTCTGGATATGTAGGACGATGATCTCCGAAGATCTATTTCCCCATGAGCAACATCAAATTTTTCATCAGTTTCGTCAGCGATGCAAGGAGAAACAATTGGTTGTCGTTGAATGAAATTGAAAACAAATGAGTTCAATTGAAATGATGCACATCTGCCCCTGACCCCGTGGTAATTCCCAACAGATAAATACGTCCGTCCGACCACGTCTCCATGTATTTCGTCCTTTACATTCTAATGGGTGTTTAGAACATATTTGGTGAAAAACGCACTCATATGTGCGTCCCTTGTCCTTTCTAAAAAATGAAAAATTTTTCTTTCTTTCTATTGCATATCTGCTTCCTTGAATTTTAAATTGTCTTTTTGCGTTACGTTATGACAACGAGAAAAAGGTACAAGGTTCAAGTCGCATTACGTATGAGATTGTTGAAAATAAACACCTCGTCATAAAACCCTTTTTAAAACCCACTTGCATCGATGCATGTGTGATTCAAAAAGGGTTTTACGACGAGGTGTTTCTCAACAATAGTTTGCTTCAATAGTTTTAAAATGCCAAATTGTATGAAAATTTTGTATCTGTGGTCTTATGATGATAAACGATTGTTATGATTGATAATTTACTATGAGTCATGTGCCGGTTTTGATAACAAGAGCTAAAGTCTCACTATGCAATCCGAACTCTGAGAAAAAGAGTTCATTCCTTACAAAGAGATTTGCATTATCTTTAAAAGACTGGCACTTTCATAATCTGATCATTAGTTTTATAATATTCTCATAAGAAGTATTGATCTATTGCTGTCATTGGAATAAACAAATTTAAGCTCTTATACGGATTTTTTTTTAATTTCATAAAAAGAGGAGTATTTTCATAGCGAGATTTTCATTTTTATAAGAAAGAACGACCAATGGCGGCCATATTTTTCTCCGATTGGAATTTTTTGAGTTGAAATATGATTTTTGACTTAATGATTAATAAGCGTGATTTCGCATGGAAAATAATGATTGGTGATTTCTAACGTCATAAATATGTCGTTGCGCAAATTTTATGCCAACTATTGAGGCAGAACACAACTTACATATTTTTCAAACAGTAAATTTTTTCTAGAAAATTCTATAAATACCGATTATTTTCATGGCGCTTTGCATTTTATCGAAGCAAAATGTATATTATTACCAATAAAATTTCAATCGCATGAACTTTTTCGCTCATATGTGTGAAGAAAATGCAATGTTCCTTAATATAATATTATCATACGAACTTTGTAACATACATGTACCATCGAAAATATCCTATAATGTATTTGTTCTCGCTCTTCGAAACACAAATTAAATTTTTTTTTGTATGTCGTTCTCTTTCTAACAACAATGATCAAGAAAAATGACAGGAGTTTATACCTCTACTAACAAAAATATTATACTTCTTATTAGAGTAAAAATGTACTCGTATAAATAGACTATTTGTTTCCCTATGAAACTTGTGTAACTCCCAAGAGCAGAGTAACAGTGTTGTTATAAGGCAGCAATAGATATCATAAAGTGCGCCATTTAATTCTTCTAAGAGTCTCGTAAGTTGCTTACAGTACTCTACAAGGATGAAATTATAGGAGTGTGATTCTCAAAGGCAATCTGCCTTCACTCTCATAAGTCTCTCTTAGTGTGTTAAGAGATCAATATTGTTAGTTGGGAGGCCTGCGCTCAGCTGATTTTGACGGTTAAATTACGCAACTATTTCCTTTGATGACTCCATCGTATCGTATCCACAATCCAGTGGTCGGCGACTGATGGCGGCGAGTCCCCCCAGTTTTCGTTTTCCGCGTTCAGTGTTTATTTGCTAGTAAAATTTCATCTAGTGATCCGAAAAAAACAAACACGTGCGCGATGAAAGTGTGTCGTGCGGTCAAAAGATGTATTTTGTCAAGTGTGAACTGTTATCCACGATACTCTGAGACTGATCCCCGGGGCTGTGGCTTCGACCAAATTGCTGCAAGTGTCCAGAAAGTGTCTTTTTGGAGAACTAAAATGCCGTCTGGCGCAATTCCAATTGTAAACATATGTAGTGGCGGGGACATCGTTGTGTGCAGTCACTGCTTTGGCGAAGGTATTAATGACGTACACGATCAGCTGAGCCCAGGTCTGTATATCTAGATGGCGTTGGTCGTAATAAGCCAACTTTAAGCGGGGGTCCCCATAGAGGACAAATGAAGGTCGACATTTTTTTCGTTTGGTATAGGCAAGTGGGGTATCCTTAAGGTCGCCACCCACGGCAAGCATTTTGGTCGCGAGCATGCATCGAACCACGTCAAACTCTATAGAAAACAAATCTCCTCGTTTCCACCGTTCTATGATATTTGATGATTCGATAGAAGTTTGGTCGTGGTTGTGCTCGTCCATGGGTGGGCAGCTTAAGCGATTTTCGTACAGCAGAATTAGGAACTGTAGTAAATTCTGTTATTCCGCTTGCCATAAATTGATAAAAATGGGGTGCTTGTTCATATTTAAGAAAAAGGAAAGTGAACAAATATACACCCAACATTCAATTCTCTCTTTATGTACATCGCAAGTGTTGACAGTTTTTATTCACTGTTATTTGACTTATAGCTGTACATTTGTGTAAACAAATAAAATATGCCATAACCTGAAGAATGAAAATATATTGATATATTGTACATATTTTACTGCACTCGTTCATATCCATAATAAATTTAATAACAAATATTCTAATAAGCTCTTTGTATTCTTTAGCCTATTCAGTTCGACGCTAATAAGATCCGACATGGATCTTTCATCTCATTGAAATGGAATGGTATGCTATGCAATGCATAATTGTTAATTACCTGTAACTAAAACTCAATTGCACTTTGGTAAACTATTCTGAGCAATTCAGTGATACTGTGTATCATTGAAACACAAAGCATATCATGTTTAATGGGACAATTATCGTTTTATTGGAAGAATGTTGGGCTTTGAAAAACTATCGATGGTTTCAATTATGTACGTACTTACATAAATTGAAAATCCTCTTAATATATAAATCATAATTCCATACTTGACCATGGGAACATGAGCTGAGCGAATAAAAAGTTCAGAAAATTTCCGATCCAAGTTCTAAATCTATAAAAGTGATTGTACGTTCCCAGTAAACAGTATCTATCTTCCGCAATAAGAATGCGCTGGGAGATAAATTTATCGCCAGCGATATCACAATCATATCGCGGGAGTCACCTCCTTCGGGAAAAAATAGTTACCGAAAGCGGAACTTCCAGGAGAAACTTTGGCGAAACGAGTCGGCAACGGATAAATTGGCGAATTGAAAAAATGTCGCGTAGGAGTGTCGATTTGGAATCATAATATAATACTTGTAAGGGACGGTTTGGTGGGCATCCGAAGATTCATTACATTACTCATCAGGTGCTGCCATCTGCCGGTGGAAGCAAAACAACCAGACCAGAATATGATTCACTACATACTTTTAGAAGAAATTTTGGCGATAGGAGTCAACTGCAACATAGAAAATTATTATGGTTTGGTTATTAGATTAATCTTAATTCTTTTTTTATCTTATAGATATTTTTTTAAAACTGATATTTGTGGGATTCGAGCCAGGTTAACATGTCTACGAGTCAAAAGTACTAAGACTAACCGTTGCGATATCTAGACTACAAACAATGAGAATGTCACAATCGTCGTTTTGTATTTATTGTGGATTCATCGCCTAGAATATAAAATCGCGAAATTGATATCGTGGAGGATAAATTGGCGAAATATCATCTTGGCGATAAATCTGCAAATTGAAATCAGATTACGATTCCTTCGCCTAAAGGTCGCCACCCATGAACGAGCACAACCAGGACCAAACTTCCATCGAACCATCAAATATCATAGAACGTTGGAAATAGGGGGAATTTTTTTTTTCACACGTTCTATGAAATTGATGGTTCTATGGAAGTTCGGTCGTGGTTCGAATTCGCGCAACGACGGCTTTCACAGCTGCTGGCGTCCTCTAGCTCTGTCGTCGATGGAGGAGGTATCGTAAGAAAAATACCGCCGAGTACATTCCATTTTTGGCAATTGCTTAAAATTTGAAGAAAGGAGAAAAACGATAGAGGGGAAAGTATGAGATCATAATTTGTCCCACCCCAGCTTGCATTTCGAGACCGTTACACTTTGAAATATGGAAGTTTTAATGGAGTTTCGCTAGCATAGAAAATGGAAAATATTAGAATTTTAATTTAATATCTAATCAAAAAGGTTAATTACAGTACATTTTTATAGTTTCAGTTGGCACACCTCTGCACCTTTTAAACACATCTCAGGCTAAAAATATTGATGTCCAACAATAACTAACACCATAGGCAATAATATCTTTAAGTTTCGTTACAATCACGTAATATTTAATAATAGTAAATTCATTTAAAGTTAGGCATTTTGACACTATCCATACGAAAAATACACCTACCGGCCTTATGCATAGGTGCGAGTACTACTTGCTTGTTGTTTTTCGTAGTGAGAATTGCAGTTATTTAATTAACCATTGAAAGGATAGGTTATTCAACTGGTTTAATTGGTTCATAATTATTTATAATTTTTTTTATGGTTTTATAGTAAAAATGAAACTCTTATAAAAATCGGTCAAAGGCCTGTCTGTCCGTTTGTTCATAGTATATGTATTTCACAAACGAAGCTACACACATAAAATTCGGCGAGAATTTATAAAAATGCTATATTTCGCTGGAGAAATGTGTCGTTATTTAAGAAGGGTCCACCCTGGGTCCCACCCTTCCCTCCATTTTGAGACCGTTGCACTTAGAAATATGAAAAATTGCAAGAAGGTGGCTTCCGACTAGCATAGAAAATGGAAAATAATGGAATTCGGATATCTTCTCCAAACAGGTTGGTAAAAGAATATTTCTATAGTTAGCACACCTCTGCATCCTTGAACACGTCCAAGGTCAAAAGTACTGATGGCCAATAATAATAAAAATAATCAGCACAATAGGCAATAATCTTTGCATGTTTCGTAACAGTCAAGTTATATTTAGTAATACACACATTTAAAATTGGACATTTTAACACTATCTATACAAAAAATGCACCTACCGGCCTTATGTATAGGTGCGAGTACTACATGCATATTATTTATTGTTTTTCGTAGAGCGAATTTTAGTTATGTATTTAATTAACCATTTCTGAAAATGTAAAGATTGGTGCGACAGGAGGGGAGGAAGGTGAGCAGGTCGCTGACTGCACTTTCTATAATTATTCACACAATTTATTTATTTTTTTAAATAAGCTTGCAATTTGCAATATCGTCTTAATATGTATATCGTCTTCGCATGGGACACTACAAAACCGTCAGATTAAGGGCGAAGCCCTCTACCGGTTTAATTTTTTTAGTTTGGGTTTAACCGACACAAAGACTGGGAAATTTATAGTTTCCTCGCAAGGTCTTTTTCAATTGTGCTTATTTGGCGGTGCCTTTTCACAAATGGACAGTGAATTAATGGTCGACTTTTAGAAGTATAGACATTTTGAAGCGGAATATTCTGTATATGTCTAATATATTAGTTGAACAGGACGCCAAAATAGTTAAGGAACTGCGCTTAACAGGATATTAAATTAAAGATGACTGCCTGCGAGCGCGATGCGATTTTCGAAGCTTGTGCGCAGCCCATTATCACTATTTTATATTTGCTTATCATTTTTATTTTTGGTGATCCAACTTTTATATTGAAATCGTTATGAGTTTATTTAATTTTCTCAAACTCATGAGGCAGTGGAAGGGGGATCGATCCCCTTAATCCCCCTTTAATCGACGCCACTGTTGCGTTAAAAGCAAAATTAAAAAAAAGGAGTCGATATGCACATATCCATTTTCAGTGGATCAAAATTTCAATCCTGTTCAGCTTTTTAATTCGGTGACTAAGCATATACGACTATTCAATTTTGTTTCCTAGTTTAGCAAATCATGAAATATTCTTCGTCTTTCAACTTACCTAAAAGGTTTACAGCGCATTCTTTTGCCAGAGTATTTCCAAAACTCAAAGTAGAATTTAGTGCAATTAGAATATGTGTACAAGAAAAACAGATAATTTTATTTTCTTAGCATAAAAAAGAAGTACTTTATTCATTTTTGTTTTCCAAAAAATAGAAAATCATAATCACAAAAATTTCTAAAATTTATGACACAAATTCAAGTACATTATAATATTCTTTGTACATTTTTTCTACTGGTTTTTATATTTAATACCTATTTAAAAAATGTATGTATAATTCTAACAAAATGTGTTACTCAATTAACTACAATTTATTCGGTAGAAAATGGAGGGGAACAACTTAATTTCAACGAAAATTTAAATGCAATAAAAATTATCAACAAACATCTCTTGGCTAATTTTATTTTTTGCTTGTTTTACTTTTATAATTGTTTCTATTTCGAAGACAATCATATCATATTTGTCTATGCTACCTATTTAATAATTTTTTCTATTAAATTGTTCGTTTTGATTTAATTTATGGACAAATTAAAGAAAAACATATTTTGTGACTAGGACTATTAAGCTAATTATACGAATTTTACAGCATTGCGTGTAAATAAATTTTCTATAGTTTGCATTTAATTTGTAATTTTATAACGGATTAATATATATGTATTTTCGAGTGTAACTCACATTTATATATTTTTTTATATTTTAAAATCAATTTACTCTAATTATATTAGGTAATAGATTTGAATTAATTTGTTTTCGACAAACAGTCGAGTTAATTTTGAACTATAGCTCCAGGGCAGATTTGTGGGAAATTTTACTATAATTCAGTTAGCTCTGTTCTGCTCCCATATTGGGACCTCAACTTTAATCGTGGTACATTTACGTTATTGACACATTACGAGTCATTATGGCATGCGGCCTGATAGGTATGAATTTTTTTTTAATCTTAATATTTATCAAAAATTAAACAAAAAAATATTCCTAAATGTTCATTTTTCTACTTCATACATTGCCATTAATTATTATCTGTAATGTGACAATACTGTAAATGGTCCAAGTCTCACATCTTTCAAATGGCTTTCTTGTAAGAGAGGATTAACACTTTGAGTGTTTGTATGAATAAATAACAAATAATGAGCATACATATACAATAAGCTATATATATAATAAATACGTTTACCGACTTGATAAAGCTACAAAAGACGGTGCTCCAAGCTAAGCTCAAAGCGTCGAATAAAAAAAATTTATTCAGATCATATCTTATGGCAAAATTGATGAATTCTAGAGAAACGTTCATACATGAATTTTCGTTGGCATAATATAAAGCGGTTTGTGCATCAAGATTGTGAGGCGCTTATGATTTCGGGGATGCCTTGAATGGCAAAGAGTGGGCCTTGGAAAACAGGTGAAACTTCGTACAAAGTATTTTTTTGGTTCTGTTGCTAATTATATGAGACGAAGGTCATGGGTCAAGTTACGAGGGAAAGGCTTCTTCAGTAGATTCACTTAATGCATCAAACCGTACACGTGGCATTTACTTAAATGAATTCTCATCTTTAAAAAAAAGTGGCATACTATTACGTCTACAATTTTTCGTAAGTCAAACGTACTAAAATTTGTCTCAGTCAAAGATGCATGCTAATATTGCAAGGCAATTCAGGCCAAAATTACTGCAGCAGCCTTCATCATTGCCACGTTCAGCACGACGCATTTTTTTCTTATAATTTTTCGGATTGGTCCGATCGCTGAGATGAATGGGAAGCTTGGAATAGGCCGGTCTTGGCGTACGGAAGCGTTCTAACATATTGTTCTGTTCGTCAGTTATATTGGTCAGTCTCTTTCCCTTTATGGTACCCGTGACAAGTGAAATTTCTCCGCTATCCAGTAGCTCCACTCGTGAACATGCTTTTTCAAACTCACTGGCGGACATGTTAAGATATCGTGGAGTGTAACACAAAGCGCCCAGGACACGTCTTCGATTCTCCGGCGTGGGATCCAGTTTCTTTCGTTTACATTCCTCCACACTCCAGTCGGCCAAACAGTTGAACAGGACTAATTCAGATTGCATTTGTAAAGCCTCACGTTTTGCAATCATTTCCAACTCTTCGAAACGCAATTCAAGCATTTGCGATTTGGTGAGAATCAGTTCGGCTTGCATCTCTATCAACTGCAACGAGTTGTTCAGCAAGGCAGCCAAGAACTCTTCGGGGGTGAATGGTTGCGGATTCTGGTGTTTTTTCGTCTTTTTCTTCTCCTTGGTCAATGCATTTTGTGGCAACGATATGTTGGTTGAAATCGAATTGTAGTACCACAGAGATCGGAATACATCTAATACAGTCGAGCTGGACAGTTGCAGGTCCAATTCCTTAACAATATGTATGACTAGATCTGGGCAGTTATAGCGGTCGGCTACCTCCAGGATACGCAATATATGATGATGATCTCTAAACTTTATAAATTTTGTTTCTAAAAATCTTATAACTAATTCGAAGTCGTGCTTGTCCACATTGTTGATGAGGAAATGGTTATCATTTCGTCGTCCACTCGTCGGTCCGGCATTTATGACTTTCGCAAGCTCTACACTCGACTCCAGCACAGCTTTTCGTTCACATCGTATCACATAGCGATCATCGCCGTTGACTACAATAAAGTCAATGTAATGGCTTTGATGCAGGACATCGCCATCGGATGGTGGTGCCGATGGGATGATGATAGTACGACTATTTGCATGCTGATTATCAGAACCCTGCCCGACCGGTAGAACCATCTTGAGTGCGTATTTTTACTTTGTGCGGAAGATAACTTCAACTAGTGGATGTACATGGAGAATGGCAGTGGCGAAATTGTTTTTTTTTTCTGCAAAGAAAAAAAGTAAACGATTTTAAACAAGTGTCAGAATATTTTTTATCGTGAGAAATTTACTCTAGGGAATTTTAATGACCTACATATGTAATTAAGTTACCTGTTTACACTGTGGTGTGGGGGTTGGAATAATCCACAGCGCTTTCGGCTTATCGTAAAAAAGGACTATCAGGTTTATGAAATTTACAGATAAAAGTCGCTACAAACAAGACCCACGTACGATACAGTGGCGGAGAAAAGTCTACGGCAACACCTTATATTGAGGTTCTGGTTAATTGGAAGCTTTAATCAAAAATCCATTGATGCACATTTTTTCAGTAACGTAAATACATTTATAAAAAACAAAAACAAAAACTTTTCAAAAACAACTTAAAGAGAAATTCTTAAAAGCATAAAAAATTGAATGGACAAAAGTCTACGGCAGTCAGTGCTGGCTGACTTATACAATAAAAATTTCCAACTAAACGTTTCGGAATTTTTAAAATTATTTGCTGGCTTAATACTTGGTTGGACCCCCTTTAGCATCAATTACTGCTTGCAGTCTTCGGGGCATAGATCCGACTAAATTACCAGTTTCTGCGGATGTAATTTTCTCCCATTCTGTAATGAGCGCTTCCTTCAACAAATTTTTATTTTTTATGCAACATTTCCGAATTTTCTGCTCCAGAAGCTCCCATACATGTTCTATTGGGTTTAAATCCGAACTTTGGGGAGGCGTATTCAGCTGCCTGGGAGCGTAGTGCAACAACCAGTTCTTGACGAAAAGTGCTGTGTGCTTCGGATCATTGTCCTTTTGGAAAATCCAGCTCCCTCCATTCATAACTTCTCAATTGATGTCCTTAAATTTTGTTCCAACAGGTTCTTGTAAACATAGCGGTCCATAGTAGTTTCAACAAAAGCCAATCTGCCGACCTCAGATGCAGCTATGGCTCCCCAAACCATACCATTACCTCCACCGTGCTTGACAGTAGGAATCAAATTTTTGGTCTCTAATGCCGTATTCTTTTTTCTCCATATTTTAATGCGACCGTACCCGAACATGTTGTATTTAAACTCATCGGTAAAAATTACTCGATTCCAAAAATCATTGTCCTTGTTGATATGGGCCTTGGCGAACTCTAGCCGCAGAAGTCGGGTTTTATGCGGATATTAATGATTTTTTTTACGTGAAGTTCTGCTTTGAAACCCATTAAAATTTAATGCTCTCGAGATTGTTTTTGCATGGACATCCTTTTTCCTTACCGCAGCTACTTGTTTCGCCAAATCTGGAGCACTTTTTTTTGGATTTTTGTTCACTTCTTTTCAAATTGAACTAATGTCTCGGCTTGAAAGCTTTTTCGGTTGGCCAGTTCGCGGCTTATTTTCAATGGAACCACTGCTTTAAAATTTTTTGATAAAGGTATAAACAGAACTTCGTTTTAGTTTCAGTTATTTCGCAATTCCCGAGCAGTTTTTTTATACTGGACGATCAAATTTCGGACATCACTAGAAATTTCTTTTCGCGATGACATTTTGCGGCCCTTACAGTTCGAAACTAGCGATAAACCTATAGTAGAGTTGCAGCCGCACATGTACTGAATGGCAGTAAGATCAAATAAACACATTTCGAAGAAATACAGTTAGGTTTAGTTGGAAATTTTTTGTGTATAAGTCAGCCAGCACTGACTGCCGTAGACTTTTGTCCATTCAATTTTTTATGTTTTTATGGATTTCTCTTTAAGTTTGTTATAAAAAGTTTTTGTTTTGGTTTTTTTATTAATATATTTACGTTACTGAAAAAATGTGCATCAACGGATTTTTGATTAAAGCTTCCAATTAACCAAAACCTCAATATAAGGTGCTGCCGTAGACTTTTGTCCGCCACTGTATGTTGGTAAAAAGAACATGCCTATCCTTCTTCTTTTTTTCTCAGAGAAAATGATGTGTTCATTCCGCGTATCGCAATGATTCCAAGCCTCCAACTTCTCTTCCAACTCACATAAAATTTTTAGCTGCGCAATCGTCTGATTGACTTGGTAAGTCGCCAGCAAAAGCTCGCCAAATGCCAAGTACTCGTCAATAACCTAACACTCCGCCAAATGCCGAGCTTCTGAAGGCCACATTATTCATGGCTAGTACATGGTGTGTACCAAAGCGCCTTGCGTCTCTTCCGGCCAGCGATTCATCGGTTGGACAAATTTTCAACCAATGCAACGAATGTCGAGCAAATGCTCGTGATATCCATACATTGCGGATATACCGAACAATCCCCAAACATCGAGCAATAGCCGGACAGTGATTCTCGCCATTTTCGCGTTCGCTACATATTCACCAATTTTGAATTCTAGCGTGGGTATACACAAGGTGCTCGCTACTTGGCGAGTCACGAGTAATGTGGTACGACTTTTAGACTGGACGTGTAAATTTTCCCGCGCAACGATACATCGAATAGGAAAAACGCCCACCAGTTTTAGAGAATTAAAACATTGACATTCATCGAAGAAATGCTCGCCGTACTCACACGCTGCGGCTACTGGCTGAGTATTGAGCAATCCAACCACATTACTCGGCGAGAATCTTGAAACAATTAAGCACATTTTCCAGTGGATAAACTAAAATCACAAAGTATGCCGAGCAAGTACTTGCAAATACACACAGAGTGATTACCGGGCAGTGATTCCCACCATTTTCGCAGTGAGTGGGTACGACAATCATTCGCTCGATACACACCAGAAGAGGAGAAGTGCTAGGTGCACGCCATTTGGCGAGCTTTTGCTCGTGACTCGCCAAGTAGTGATGAGCATCGATTAATGATATTTTGAAAACATGGATAATTATTATCAAATTAACAACTTTTCGAATGAAATTAACGGCTTTCCGAATGAAATGGACGACTTTCAGAGTCAAATTAACGACTTTCCGCACGAAATCATCGATTTTCCAAATGAATTTAATAACTTTCCGAATTAAATTAACGATTTTTCTGATTAAATTAAAGACTTTACGAATGAAATTTACTACGCATTTCCTAAACAAATCAAAGTAGATTAAAGTATTGGAAAACCACGGCCGTGATAAAAATTCTCTGATTCTAATTCATTAAAACGATCCCTGAACTGACATTTTTGAAAACACCTAACTAGTCTTAACCCTATGAGCTACGCTAATTCTACCAACACACCATTATTGTAAATAATCGTAAATTTCAAGTTTGTTATCTTTGATATAAATACAACATGATAAGGAAGTTGCATTTTATTGTTTGTTAAAATAACAAATTCATTAAACTGTAAATTTTGATATTGTTTTGGGGTCAATCACTCGCAAAATTTACAGTTGATTGAATGAGCGAATTTGTAAACAAACATTAAAATGCAGACCATAATGTTTTGGACTGTGGTAAGAATCACTTGATAACAACAATTTAGTATGTAGTACTGCATGTGATGAAATTGTGAACTATAAAAATGACTGATAATAATGTGAATTTCAACTGCAGTTCAGGGTCAGGTGAGCTTCTTTTTTTTCAACAGTAGGGTTCACAGAAAGTTTTTTTTAGTTATATACATATGTTTTTTTTTTTAATAAGCCGACTACATGCCGAGCTGACAAGAAAGCTCGACATCGAGCTCTACGCCAAAGCGGTCAGGTCTTTCACGTCGTTCTGGGCCATCGGTTCCAGGAGGACGCGAGAATTGCGATATTTAATCAGTTCCACGGACATCGGGAGTACGACGTCAATGTCGCGAATATGGACGCTATATAAAGTACAGCAAGGAGCAAAAGGAACTGTATTTGTATACGGAGAATTGTTAATTTCATGCGAAAAATCGTAAATCAGATTCAGAAAGTCGTTAGTTTCATTTGAAAAGTCGTTAAATCCATTCGAAAAGTCTTTATTTTGATTATACCCCAGGTGGCGAGTGAAAATTGAGGGAAAAAAATAAGGAACTTTTCAACTTGGAGCGATTTGTTTGTTGGTACTAGGAGTATTTTATACCAACCCTAGACAAAATCCTAGGTAATTTTAATAGCTTTAATTTTAGATGTACAGGATGTCCGTAGCATCAATAGTTACCGAGAAAACGACAAAACTAAGTTTCAAAACAAGTTGGCATAAGCGTAGTCAATAAATACTGAAATAACCCCGATTAAAAAATGATATCAATATGGTGATCGAAGGGAAATATTACATAGCTTAGAAATTTTGTACTGATGGTTGTTACTTAAAGAATATCATAATAAAAATCTTGGATAATGAGGGTGAGAGCGGTGGGGACATGTTAAGGTCTCGCTTCGGTTGACGTAACTAGGAGCCACATTTTGAAAATCCTTTTAGGATATTATGCTTGGCATTGTTCATGTAAGCAAACAGGGATGAACATTTGCTACATATATAGTACATACAATTGCTTAAAGTCAATCGACGTCTTTCAAACTACGGTGGAACCTCGATTATCCGAACCTCCACTATCCGAACCCTCTTTTATCCGAACTCGCAGAGTTGGAAATTCGTCGGCCCTCTTTACACGTCTTTTTTGTTCGTTTTTTACAATGTCCAGACCAAGTTCAAAGCGAAAAAAAACAATCCGACACGATTTTGACATTCGCGAGCAAACTCGATTGCGATGAAGGAAGTTCAAAGCGCAAGACAATGAAGAAATCCGGAAATAACTGCTTGGATGAGGCACTTTTGTAGTCCGGATGGCGCAACGGTTAGCACGTTCGCCTTCAACGCACTGAGCCCCGGTTCGATTCCGGGGATTTACGTGTCGGACTATGAGCCCACTCAGCTGTTAAATGAGTACCCATTATGGGGTAAATAACTCGGTTGAGCGTGTTACTGATCACATACCTCTGCACAAAAACCGTCACGATCTAGAAAATGAGATGATGCTAACTCATCTCGAGGCCGTGGTTCAAATTGGACTGTTGTGCCAGTTATTTATTTTATGAGGCACTTTTCACTTGGTTTGCGCAACCTATCAGCGGTCCCTTGTTATGTGAGAAAGCGTTCAACAAAAAATTAGGGGGTGACTCTAAGTTTTCTGCAAGTCAAGGATGGTTGGAAAAATTTAAATTTCGACATCCGTCAGCTTCATATTCAGGGTGAAAAAGTTAGTGCTGACTCTCCATCTGCCGCTGCATACACGACAAAGTAATACATAATGGATAATTTATTTAGTTTTTTAATTTTTTTTCCCGATTTTCTTTTTTGCAGTTTTTATTTACAAATGTATTCAACCTCGATTAAGCGAGCTTTTCGATTATCTGAACCGCCCCTGGGACCAATTATTTCGGATAATCAAGGTTTTACTGTATACGCATATTTAAACAATGAATAATGCTTCACTGTTAATATTCCAATTTAAAATGAAATGTTACGTCATTAATGAAATTTATCAAAAAAATTGCGATGCATTTTACTCTTAATTTTAATGACTTATCAGTAAAGGAAAAAAATGTTCCTACATTTCTATTTCGGGCGACCGGTAGGGCAGTGTGTTGACCCATCAGTCTCATGTTTGACTGCCGACGTTTCGGGTTCGAATCCCGTCCACGACGACGCTCGTGGCCATGGATGTGCAGGAGGTGCATGCTGGCAACTGCATTCTCCGAAACTAGTTTATGCCAACAAAACGTCAACTGGGCCACATGGAACAGTTGACGCGCTATGCCCACAAGGGGTTAGGGCAATTGAGTATACGTATGGTAAATATGGTCAAAATACTATCCACTCGGTAGTTTCCTGGTCGCGCCTCTCCAACTATTGCACCTGACTAGTAAAGGTCTCGCTTCGGTTGACGAAACTAGGAGCCACATTTTGAAAATCCTTTGAAGGTATTATTCTTGGCTTTGTCCATGTAAGCAAACAGGGATGAAAATTTGCTACATATACATACATACATACAATTGTTTGAAGTCAATCGACGTCTTTCAAACTATACGCATATTAAAACAATGAATAATGCTTCAATGTTAATATTCCAATTTAAAATGAAATGTTACGTCATTAATGATAGAAATTTTATTGATTATGTTCAATGGCAATGTCCATTATCCGTTCAAATTTGCTTTAAATTAATTATCAACGAGTATAGAAAATTACGATCTTCGCCAAATGTCGACATATTGTCCACCCTATAACTTCTAAAATATTAGTCCTACAATAGCATGGTGTAGGTATTTTTGTAAAAAAATCGCATTTGTTTTATTTTATCCTCAGAAAGTTTTTCTGTAGGACTGGTAGTTGCAGAGATATAAGCAAAAACTTGGAAATCTTTCACGCGTCTCCCTCCTCTCCCTTTAAAAGTTTACTTCCTACTTTAGGAGATTTTTGATATAATGTACTTCAGGTACTAGCCGATTACCATGCCGAATTTCAGAACCTTGCGATGCATTTTACTCTTAATTTTAATGACTTATCTGAAAAATAAAAAAAATGTTGTAAAATTTCAATATATTGGCCACCCTGCAACTTTTGAAACATTAGACCTACGGCAAAAATGATTTTGACCTTTTTAATAAACAATTTTGTCTACTTTATTTGTTTTTACAATATCAATCGCTAGGCGTGATGGTTACAAAGATATTTTTTCCAAAGAACACAAAAAACTCTCCCCTCACACCCACGAAAGTGGACTTTTAGTTTGATGTACTCCTAGTAGCAACCAACAAATCGGGCCAGGTTTTAAACTTCCTTTATTTCCTTCGATCACCAAATATTGGGATGTTAGGAAAGTCGTTAATTTCATTCGGAAAATCATTAATTTTATTCGAAAAGTAGTAATTTTGATTCGAAAAATGGTTAATTTGAACTTTCAATATCATGTAGTAGTTTTTAAAATAAATGTTTTTTTTTTTCATAAAATAGAAAAAATTGAATACTTTTACTTTCTGGACATGCCTCGTATGTACGATGACCATATAAAAATTCCACAATTTTACGTAACTCGTACAAAGCTGGTGTTATTCAACGAAAGCTCGTATATCAAATGTGCCGTCTGAAATCGGCCTAAGTGTGCAAACCATGAAGATCCTAAAACAGTCGAATTTGTATCAAATAAATTCTCAAATTCGAGCTCAGCTAAATTGCAGTCTGACTAACAGTTATTGTTCAACAAAGCGGATCAGACTACATAGTACAAAGTTA
The DNA here is from genome assembly GCA_964017055.1 of Chloromyia formosa. Lineage (NCBI taxonomy): Eukaryota > Metazoa > Arthropoda > Insecta > Diptera > Stratiomyidae > Chloromyia > Chloromyia formosa. Next base: position 129,941,869 of record OZ024814.1, read on the forward strand.
CTATTTGCGAACTAGCTTGTCTCTTCTAAAAATTACGCAAGAAGACAATACGTTTAACTCACGAGTATAGTAACACACACATCACTATAATTCATTTTTTGCATAGAGTTCATTGTCAAATCTTGCATCTTAACAACTTCTACCCGTATACTTAATTTCTACTTTAAGTAAATTGAAAATACTCTATTTACCGCAAGCCAATTTGATGGAATAATTTTGAGGTCAAGTTTAAGTGAATATTTATGAATATCAGTGAATATACGCATATTAATAAGTTATTATATGAATAACAATTGCACATGGACATATGAAATCAATGATGATAAATCATAAAAAGATTTAGTTAATTCCAGGTGGAAGTGGCTTCTTTATATGACTCTCTTTGTCCAATATTTTTCATTATACATAGTTGTTGAGGAATAAAAATATGAAATAAATAAAAATATTGCGAAAAGCACCTTTTCAATTATCTCTGAGAACACAAATTAATGGAATTTTGTAAACTACAGTACACATTATACGTATGAACAAAAGCGTCCGCGCTATTAACTCATACTTATTAATTACTATATTTTCCGCGCAACACTTCTGGCAACAAAAGTGATAAGCTGTATTAACTTTTCCTTTGAAAATGATCCGACTTTTGGCTTAATAGTAAGCAGGTGATTATCTCTAAATTATTGAATAGTCGAACGCATGTTCAGTTTGGTTTTAATTTTGTTGTTTTCGTTTCTTTTCCCTAGAAAATCGTTATTTATGTGAACATGTTATAAACATTGTTTCAATAGGTTTAGAGCATTTCTTCCACCAGACTGTATATGGTATGTATATGTATACTGAAAAATTTCCCCATTGTGATAACTAAATTGAAATACATACATATCTCTGAGTATGAGCAAGTGCGACACTTGTTATCTGATTTGTAATTTGTATAAATTAGTTATCATTCGCATTTCCACTTCAATCAATAAATAATTTGAACTCAAAAAACATCAAACAACAATCAGTTAAGTGACTGGCGCCCCCATGATGGCACACTCCGAATATCAAATTTAATTTAAATAACTTGCGCTAAGCCATCTCATGATTAAAGATGTCATCTATTGTACTTTCATTGTAAATCCCTTTTTGGCAAGATAACGCGCTATCGCTGCCTGATTCTGTGGAGATATACACGAGTGGTTCCAAGACTAACGATGGAGTGGAAGTCATTCCGAAAGGCTGAATATGTACAATATAAAGAAACCTATCGTTCCATCTTCCTAACTACTGCAGCGTGTTTCAGGCGGAGATCACGTCGATTATGAAAACACTGACTTGGGTGGGGAGGCATGTTATATCATAGAGAGACATAACTATTTTCACGGACAGTCAAGCTGTTATAAAATATTTCGAATCTGGTCTGACTACGTGAAAGACAGTGGGGGAATGTCGTCAATCTCTTACGGAGATGAGTAATTTTTTCAATATTGTTTTGTGCTGGATTCCGGGTCGTAGCTAACGGCAGAGCAGATGAGCTCGCTAGAGAGGGTACAACTGACGAGACATTACAACCTTGTCAGACTACTGATATGCCCATTTCGGCTTGTAGACTAGGACTGAAATCTGAAGCGATTCGTAGGACAAATAACAGAAAAGGAAAGACGGCGGCACATACCGTTCCATACGGCCCTTGTGGTCCATGCTGGATTCGAATCGTTCTGCTAGACTGCTCCCGATGAAAAGACAACAATCAGTGTGATCGTTGGAGTCATCACTGGCCACTGATTAATTGGTGAACATGCCGAAAGATTTGGACTTCCCTTTAATGACTTCTGTAAAAACTACAATGATGAGGACGAGATCGAGTGTACTTCCCATCCTGCGTTATCAAGCAGGCGTAAGGAAATTTTTGGTTCATATTTCTTCAACGAACTGAAGGACCTAGCCAATCTCGATGTTGACAAATTTCATCGTTTCACTGCCAGCTCCGGCTCGTTTAATGAGTAGGACGGTTGGGAGATGATAACTCGTGGTAACACAACGGACCTTGTCGTGGTCTATGTGTGTCGGCGGCAAATACGGCAGCCACTCGAACCAAACCTAATCCTTTTTTTTATAAAAAAGCAAGTATATTGTGTGAGCAATGATTCTTCCCACAGACACGGGAAAGGCTGTGGGATTATTCTAACGCCCCACACGACAAAAAAAATTAATATTTGAGAAAGCGAGAAAGCAACGTGCGAGTGAGACAACAATATAAAATATTTTACAAAGTGGGTTCCTCTGATGTGAATCTGGTCCAGTAAATTACAGTGAGTAACAGAAATGTCAATGTAAGTGGGAGAAAAAGTGTCGCTATATCTGACACCCAATCATGTGGATCTTTAAATGGGAAAATTGACCGGAAAAAAATTCTGATTTTTTTCCCTGATCATAATTTCTAAAGAAATACATCTTACGTCCAGCCTAATAAAAAGCTGAGGGAGACAATTGAGACGCAGCACCGGAACGACCCGATTTTCAACGGCCAAGAGCTGCCAAACCCCGTCGATGCAAGAAGCATTGCCGTATTCGAAGTATCGCTACCACAACAACAACAGAGACAATTCAGAAAAACCGGCCTCTTTTTCTCATATATAGTACAAATAGTAAAGAAAAAAATAGGGCGGTGGTCATTCTGCAGAGGCTCGGCAGAATTCGGGTTCAGACAATGCGACTCTCTTCCACTTACTTCACTTTCATATTTCTAAGAACTTGCCCAATATACATAAAATTGCATATACATACTATAAGACGACTATTTCCCAGATACGTAATTTATCCTTACTTCAAAGATACGAGTACAACTGGTTCAACTTTATAGGATTTTCAAAATCCATTTTTCATCGAAAATAGAGTCGTGAGTAGTTTGGTAGCGCTATAATATTGTATACAATCATTGGGCAGGTTCATACAACAATACTGTTGAGCTGAGTGAGTGAGAAAGATGTAGAATATTGAGTATGTCCTATATAAAATTATTATTAATTATTATGCATTGAATGAGTGAGATAGTAAATCAACGGTTGTTGACCAGTATTTTTTTTTTGAACCTAGCATAGAGAATATTATGAAGGAGCAATCCGCATTTACTAAACACTAAACTATTTATTTATTTATTTTAAAAATAAAATAAATAACTGGTGCAACAGTCTAATTTTGGTCCTAGGCCTCGAGATGAGTTAGCATCATCTTATTTACTTGATGTATAGGTATGTGACCAGCAACACGTCCAACAGTTATTTACCCCAAATGGGTGCTCATTTAACAGCTGAGTGGACTCATAGTCCGACACGTAAATCCCCTTTTTTATCGAAGACTACCGCATTCAGTAGGAATCGAACCGGGCGGGGCCCCGTGAATAGAATGCGAACGTGTTTAGTGTTGCGCCATCCGGACTACTACTGTTTGAAGTGATTTCACTCGTAAAAAGTAAACCGAGAAAAACACGCCCTCTTCCTCGCAACACCCTTTCAGACCATATAGAATCACATGAGACGTTGAACTCACATCCCCCCTCATTCTTCTCCTTTGTGAACAACAACATTCCACTTTGTCTCTCTACCCCGGAACACCCGCCTGGTCTATATAGCCGCCACATGAGATGTCAAACTCACATTCCCCTTCCTACTTTCACAGTTGTGCGGAATTACTTCATTTCTCTCGCTCTTTTTCATTTGCTTTTAATCTCTCTCTTCTGTGGAACCTAGTGAATAATCTCTTTAAGTCAAGTTTTTATTTCGAAAGCGAAACACAGGGTACGAACTATAGTAGAGCACTTCATTTCCGAAACAGTTTTGACGGATGATGGCAATTGGGGGGGGGGGGGGGGGGCAGTAACAATGAAATGTTATTTATTATGCTCATATGTGTATTGTTCATACATAAAAACACATTATCATTAAGAGTATAAACAATGAAATCGTCAGTGAAAGTCCACCATTTTCATCCACAAATTTTTCAATACTTATTTTGTAATTGAGAAAAATGTAATTCTTACCTAGCACTTTTTATCTTCTCATGGAGGATTTTTAAAGGGTTTTATCCAAATTTTAATTTCTTTTCATAAAATCACTTTTGTTGTATTGTATATTCAATATGATTATCCACATGTAAATTTATTCACGTTTGATTTTGTCACCACAAATAAATCGATGCTCTCTCGATTAGAATTTTTATGGACACAAACCGAACTACCGAGTAATATTATAAATTCAAAATTTATACATTCTTATCTTATCTTTGCAATACATAAAAATTAAATCCGACAATGAATAGGTGTCGCTTTGGTTGTTTGAACTTCCGCGATTAAGGACTAGAAGCATATAGTGAGTCAAGTTAAGAATATATTTACACTATGAACTTCCACTTTGAAGAACTACACTAGTATGTTTGCCAAAAAAAAAACTAAATATTTTACATTTTATATTTAAACATATTTCGATGACTCGATAGCAAAATAACAAAGAAGACCGATGGTGATTCCCCGCCAAGATCTAGCCGCATACTGCACTAAGAACATAAAATGTTGCGAATCCGCTGAATGTTACGTACTTAATCCGTTTCCGTAGTCAAAAGAAAACTGAAGAAGTTTCAGATGGCAAACTCTTGCCTACAGATGCCGAGAGAACACCACCAATACCATCCTATTGAGATTGAACGAGAACTCGCGATAATCATACGTATTATCAGCACCATGTGCTTGAATATGCCAAGAAAGCTTAGATATACACGCAAATGATACATACCCGCAAGTCGAATGATAGCACGCCAGTTTCGCCAATCCACGGAATTATTGTACAATATATCGCCGATCATTGCAATTGCTTCAATAACACACGCTGATAATTTTTGAATAAGCCCTATTGGCAAAGTTCGCTCGTGCTGTTGTGGGAATTTGAGGCAATTTAGAAGGGCCGACTTGCGCTTGTAGCTGATAAGGCGACAATATTGAGATATAAAACCACAGATACGGATAAGAACTAATGCGATTTGCCAACATATTTGCATTACATATACTCGTAATTCGTTTGTAAATAATGAATGCACTGGAAAGGCATAAAATGAATCCTAGTTCATGTTCACACTGCACAATCGATCTGAGCTCGATCTGGGTGTGGTGAGTTTAAAATTGTATGTATGTACATATTTGACAGTTTCAGATCAAGTTATCTGGTTCCAGTGTGAACCCATCTAGGATTGAGTTCACACTGGAGCCAGATAACCATTAAAGTAAGTATGTACATTCATATAAAGGCCTTTGAATCATCATTTCAGTTGCATGTCAGTCTCAGCTTTATTTTATTTTAAAAACAAGGCCGAAGCGTGAATACCCCTAAACCTAGTGATGAAACTAAAATGATAAATTTGCAACAGTGATTTGTATCAAAACTATGTTTCCTATACGGTCAATTTGTACAGGAGCCATGATTTTTTTTGAACTGAACAAAACTGATCGCACAAAAAGTTTCAACTTCGCTGCTTTATTCGTTCTCAAGTTATTGAGGAGTACAACATAGAAAAAACTTCATCGGGAGGCACTTCACCACGTTCTTTTAGGTATCACGTATCATATTGTTAATTGCCTTAACCCGAAGCATGGGCGCGTCGACATCTCTTGCATAGCTATGCCTTGTTGACGTTTCGAAAGGATGGTGCAGTTGCTAGCATGCAACTCCAATCGAGCCTGACTGATAAGCTTGCAACACTGTGGGAGTTCTAATAGTACCCACAGGAAGTCTTTATTAACGCGCCGAACCAAGATTGAAGCTCTACTCTCTAGATGCAGTATCTTAAAGTGACAATCGAGACCTCATGGCTATCGAGCGTTTCGCGTATCATATTGCAGTCCCATTACCCATTATTGAGGTTGATTATTTCGGAAGCTAGCTCCATATTTACCCTTACAATTAAGCTACTAGGAAAGAACCTTTGTGTGGGAAGTAGATGTGGTTTTAAATCGAACAAACGCTACACTTTAACTACAACCAACCGCATGACATACCTGAGTCTAAGGTTATCAGCACCGACCGACTTTCGCATTCAATTCTCTCTCTTAATTACAATGCTACATTTCGGCCGTTTCCTCACTTGTCAGTACGGTAGCGGTGCGAGATCGGTATGCTCGGTATACGCGGTACTGAGAGCTACCAAGCGCCTTTATTTCAATGAGTGTCTCGTTCCGCTTTACCGCGTCGCAGGATGAAAATCCAGCGGCCGCTTGGTATTGACGGAAATATAACGTTGCGTGGAAAAATAGAAACATGGCAAAAATGGCGAGGACGTGAGCGATACTGAACAATGAATGCCGAAAATATACCGCCTGGTGCGTAAATGAAAGCAGTGCGGAATCGTTTCGGTATTCAGAGCCTACTGTCCTGCGTCGCTACCGTACCGACAAGTGAGGAAAGGCCCTAAGGTGGACTGCTCTGGATGGCGCGGCGTTGTTTGTAGAAAGAATATTTCACCACGACGACATTGCCGGGTCCCGTTATAGCGTAGCGTACAATGTTATTCATTTTTGTCCCAACCCAGTTATGATTTTGTCGGAGACCCGATCTCCGGATAAGATACAGCTTCGTGCGGCTCTGGTTGAAAGAAGCCCTACAACTGACTCACTACTACTGCCGGGGTGCAACCAGTGGCGGATCTAGAAATCGAGATTGGAGGGGGCCCGACTTTGTTACCTGTAGAGCTAAGGGTATGTTGAAATTTATTGAATTTTCGCTGTTAAAGTGGCATGCATCTATATGGAAACCGCGTACGCATTTCTTATTGGAGATGAACGTATAAAACCATGAAGGGCTGTTGTGCTTACCACAATACAGATAGACTGCAAAAGAGTTCGCTCTGTTACCACAAGGTACTCATTACTCGACAGTTTTAATCATTGAACTAGACAGAACTTCCAATAAAACGATATTGTTTCCCAGCATCAACATAAACTTACGTCATCCAGTTCAGCGAAAAAGTGGGATCTAAGAAATGTTTTTCATTTTGCTGCCAGCGTAGGACGGGTGTAGAGAAGACAAAAAACGCGCTCCTTGTCCTCATCATCGCAGCTTTTGCTACAGTCATTATAGGGGTTGCAAAGCCTCACAGCGTGCTCCTCAACTAGTTATACTTGTACAGTGCCCAGTGATGACTTCCAGCTCCGATGTGTTGCTTTTAAGCGACAACAGTTTAGCGCTGTGACTAGAATCTAATCGGGGCCACAACGGTTTTGTTAAAACGTATGTTTTACTATTGTATTTACCCATCCAGAGTTGCTCCTGACAATCGCTTTGAACTTTAAAGCTAGTTTGGAAGTAGCGTCATCTATGTAAGCATTGAGCGACATTCCTTGACGGTTTTTGACGGAATCGTATAGCCCCGTTTCGAAGAATTTATTTACAGCTTGTCTGTTGGTGAAAGTTACAATTTCTCCAGTTTCTATCACATGATATCCCTGTCAGGTCATAACTTGCGTAAACGCCGTATCCTTGGCCTGAAAAACATAGTAGTATTCAAGGAGACTGAAAGAGAAGTTGAAGTTAAGTTCATCACAAAAAACACCAACCCCTAGTCCCTCATGAATTAGCCAAGAGAAGCTCTTTATTATTCCCACTGACTGTGATTTGGTAGAGGTGTAGTCAGTCGTTACTGGAATATTTAGGATGCTCAGAGTGTCAGCGTGTTCAGAGCTTTAAGCCACTGACTAGTGTCATTGAGTCGAATTATCGTATTTGCGGACATCCATTCAGCAAAAAGTCAAAAAGTACACCTTAAACAGCAAGTTCGAATCAGAAGAGCAGCACACAAAGCATAGCAGATCAATCTTTTATATATTTCCTAGTAAGTTACGGTTAGGGTATGTAGGGGTATGGACCCCAAAACATGAGTAAAACAGCTATTGTATATATAAATTTAGCCCTATAAGCAAAAACTTGGCTCATCCAATGCATCGCATACTTTTGAAGAGAACAAAATCTTAGAGGAACGCATAGCGCAAAGAAATTCACCCTTGTCTGGTATCTTTTGTATTCGTTGTCATTTTTATAAATCATCTTCGAGTATTTGCTCGAATAATTGGAGGACCAAGCTCTACATACCAAACATTTTGGAGGGGCCCCCTCTGGATCCGCCACTGAATACAACATTACTGAGCTCCGCATTGAAGAGAAAATTGCCCGCTATTCTACCATATTATCTCATACTGACTCCAAACATGTTTAATTTGTACCCCTGATATTCTCTCTCTAATTGAATAAATCGTGCGTTCTGAAGACCTTCTAATCCATTGTCCAGGAGAGTACGCACAGTCTAGAATTCAATATTATGGCAATGATAGCCAAAAGTCGTAACCGCTAAGCCACACCTTAAACATCGGACACTACAAAACCCTTAATTGCGGGCGCAGACCTCAGACAACCTCTCCTCTCCTGCCAAAGTAAAGAACCTTATTCATTTTTCGGTCCGGAAGAAGGATTTGAAAGTCTTGCCGTTTTTTGAAATCTGAGTAAAGTACGGTAACTTTTCCAATCATGGAACGAAGGATCGATTAATTTTATTGAAAAAGTTGTTAATACAAATAATTGTTATACGTACATATAATTGATTAGTGAGAGAATATTATGTGGAGGTGCATAGTGAACTACTTTCCCTCCTACGAAAGTATTGGAGAGGTAGCTTCCTCGCTGACCCCCCGACTACGGCGTCATTGTGCAATTCACACGTTTTAGTAAAATATGCGGAATCGTTTTATTATTCCCCAAATTTGTAGTTTACGTTATCGGTGTTGCCAATCAAGCGATCGTTATTGTGAATATTTATTTGACATAATAAAAGTATATAATATAGTGACTAACTATAATGTTGTTATCTGAAAATCCAACTTAATCTTAAGTCTACTAAAAGCCCAAACTAAATTCTTCGAACGCACACACTAAGTACTACTTCACTTCCTTGTTCGGTTTAATTATTAATTTCAATTTCAAATGGCTCCGAACAGCAATTGTTTGCGTTAAATATGTGTCGTTCTTGTTTCGTATTTAAAACTAAGTCACTTTATAGATTAGACTCGGTATTCACACGGGGAAATATTGACATAAGATAAGATCGCATAAAAGCAAACGCAAATCGAACTTTGTTTCAAAATGCGATTTGGTCGTGTACATATATACATAAGTATGTACATATAGTGTTCTATTCACAAATTCTTTAGTATCTACTAAGTGGAAAAAAAATGAATTCAATTTCAATGCTGTGTGATTTTGAATAGACTACATTTAGTCAAACTGAACTTCTTTAAGTAATAATATAAAGTGAAAATAATAAAGAGCTAGGACCCTCGAGAACCCTTCCTCAATATGTACGAGTATTTACACTACCTATATTAAGCGACCATTGCAGTTGTTATCATGCGGGTGCAATTCAAAGGGGTTCTGATAAATGTTGATTTGGTTGATTTAGATTAATGACGAATTTGAAAATGACTTTGAGTCAATTATTTCGCTATGTTTATATTCGTAGTCGTACATTATGCTTATATGCTTTGTGCAATTATGTTTCTGAATGTTTTTAACTGATGTTAAAGAAAGGCAGGAAAACTGCTCAAAAATATCTAAAGGGGTTTTAAATTGGAATTTTCATCGGTTATAGGGTCGACATATTAAGCTCGCCACACACCACGACCGAAGCGTTCGTCACCATTGCGCGCAACCAACCACAACCACCACTGAACCAAAAATTAATGCAATTTTGGTTGAGTGGAGGTTCGGTCGTGGTTGTAGTTGGTCGGGCGCAATGGTCACGAACAGTTCGGCAATGGTTGTGGTCGATCGTGTGTGGCGAACTTTAAAGAAGACGTTAAATACATTCCATTTCTGATTTTTTTTTCCTAATTTGAACTAAAGTAGCCATTGCAGAGTAATGGTGGAGAAATGGGCGAAATTGGCAAAATATGAGAGATGGATGCGAAACGTTTTTTTATATATCAAAGAGGACGAGACAAAAAGTACCCTGACTTCAGGACCGGCACTACTCTATGTGCAGACTGTGCATTTGAACAGGGAGTCATTGTGTAAGGGCGTGAAATCTTCGCCTAATTAAGAAAGTCATTTGAATAATTCCGCGCTCTATTCGATTACTAATTGCACTTTCACCGACCAGATAAAATCACACTGACCACAGATATATGTAATATAATAATATTTTCGGGCTTTCTCGACCGTTTTTCGACTATTTCCTACCGTAAATTTTCTCTGACATACAATAAACAAAAAGTTCAAGATAAGATAGCCTTAGGGTAGTCTTAAGGTATAGCCGAAAGTGGTAGGTGGTTCCGGTTGTAGTGTCTCAAGACGGCACAGCATGTCTATTCGATTGCCCATTTTAGTTTCATCAACTAGAAAACGTTACACTGAACCCACATTGGGCGCTGATTTTTTTTGACCATTTTTCATCTATTGTATAACTACTGAAAATGTTCACTGAACTAGGATTAAAAAACTTTAAAGTAGGTTGAGATGGTCATGAAACAGTAATCATCAGTCGTACATCATGGAGAGAATATCTGAAAAAAGAAACTATATACTATACATAAATCTGGTGAAATAAATTGGCTTCGGTATATCGGCCTGATAACGGATGACTGACGATGGATGGCAGATGTCTGATGACTCAGGACTTTACTTTTGGTTGTGTTTTTGATTTTAAGTTTCGACATAAAAATCAGTATTTAGAATTCGCCAATTTATTTTTATTTTATTTATTTGGTTGCAACAACACAACTACGGGTGAATTCTACTTTTCTCGCAAAGTACTATATATCTGCAACGCGCTCGATAGCCGTGAAGTCTCGATCACCATTCTACGATGCTGCATCTAGAGAATATGGGTTCGGTCCAGGGCGCGTTAATAAAAACTGTCTGTTAGTGAGCTTTCTTAGGAAATTTCCGTACAAAGCTTAAGCTTTTTGTTACGAAAATATCCTAGGTGCGAGCTTGGCGTAAGAAAGCACACTTACCCAAGACTCAGGCGATGCTGCTGCCGCTACTTTGCTTCTGCCGGCAATGAAATTACGGCATAAGTGTCACCATACACTGTCGAACTCGAACTCGAGCACGAACCTGGTATAAATGTCCTCTGAATAGCTCAAGACACACACTTTACATAAACGTGAAGAAAACCGGTCCACTTGTACCATGTTCGAGATCGAGTTCGACTAAGGGTAATCACACTCATCCATTCTGTCTATGTGCAGTTTTGAAGGGTTCATGGTCAAGCAAATTTCCAAACCACTGACAAAGTTCTAAGGCATTGTACAAAGATTTTTGCAAATTTTTGCTAGTCTGAGAGGCCTATTAGTATAACGCGTACGGTTGATACAGAACATTTACCAAAAACCACGGCTATTGAGTGCGTTCAGAAGGTGGCAAAAGAGCAGAAACCGCTCGCGAGCAGGTCCGTAACTGCTCGCGAGCAGCTCCGGAGCTGCTCGGTTTGGAGTCTGCACCTGCTGAACGCTACTTCACCAGCTGACAAATCGACCAGCTGAAAGCTGACGATGACAATTTTAGACTTCAAGTGCCGAAAAGTGGAAAATACATGAATCCCACGCTGTCCATTACAGAAATCACGAACAACGTGAAAACAAATTCAGAAGCACCCGAAAACCAAAGAACTAGAAGCCGAAAACGGCGAAAACACAACAACCAATTTGATAACTGACAAAACTCGGAAACTCGCAACATGAGCGTGAGGTTGAAAAAGAAGAAGAAGAACCTGAGCACTGAGCACTGATCAGTGAGCAGAAATATTTCTTGCTCGGTGAAATTTGATCATGATCACCCGAGCGGAAGTTGCTCAGTCGCTTCTGAACCCGCTCGTTCTGAACATGTTCGCTGAGCGGAAGTTGCTCAGTTCCTTCTGAACGCACACATTGTGTTCACTTGATGAAAGCTAAGTAAACTTCGTTCGTCTCAACTGTAATGAGCAGTGTCACGGACTATGCGAAGTTCTTAATTGGTTGCGGTGTTGATGTCGGACAAGTGTAAAAATATGCAACCAAACGGAAATTATGAGCCGATAACCTTCCTCTATGATTAGATACAGTTGACGATTTTTGCATATGTTATAAATTAGTGGCATATATTACATGTCTATCGCGACAACCGGTAGTCGGTACATTGGCACAATAGCTTCCCCCCTAACTAGTGCATATTTTAAAGATAATGTCATATTCTTATTCCATATACATATTCGATGAAATTCGTCTTATTTTGATATCAACGGGTCGGAGTCATAAGTATACGTATATCTTATCAATGATGTAAACAAGACAATGATTAGTAAGGGTGTTAAGTACGACTGATAGACCGGCGCACCTAAATACCACCGAAATCGCATTTTTATTGTCACTAATCATTTGACATGGCTTAAGATATCTTAATTTGATCGCAATCAATCACAAGCAGATCATAACGATGAACTATCAGTTTATAAGAACAAGTTAATCTATAGAACATGAGACAAGTATATGATTGCCAATGTAGTCGAATGATTGCAACAGTATGTTCACAGATAGAGTTGACTATAAATAAATAGGCTTCGCAGATGGATTATCCTTATTTAATCGGTGACAACAGGAACAAAACACCTAGTCACAGAAGTCCTTGCTTCTCATCAAGGATCGTTCCTTAAAATTCCCTGAAACGACTATGGCTGTAGTGTACGAGATTACGACTCTACACCACATGCACGTTCATACTAAACAAAAACAATATTGTACATATAATAATAAACAATATTGTACATATGTACATATAAAAATAATACTACTCAATGTAATAGTCGTGTAATAAGACAGTCAGTCATCGAGATAAGTTGAAAGTTAATAATAAAACACTGCGACAGTTTGTACTCTGGCATAGCTGCCTGCGCGAGCCTTAAGATAAGAAAAGAGCACCTTATGTTCTGGTTATTCACAATAGCGTGGAGGTCAGATTTAAGAATTATAATATGTAGTTCAAAAAAGTTAAAAACAAAACCTTTAAATGGTCAGGGTATTCCCTGAGTTGTGACATCATCATAAGAGAAGATAAGACGTTAAACAATGAAGAAAGTACAATTGAATCTACATCTAGATAGATAGCTCGGAGATAAGCCGTAGGCTGCCCCACTAGCGCTGCGACTTGATGGTCTATTCTGTTGTAGCCCTATGAATGACTAGCCCTATGTCGACTCATACTGATTAGTGTTGAAGCTCTTTTTTGTGAGTATCCTTGTAGGGGAGGCCGATAGCTCAGTGCGTTGAGGCGTTAGAATTAGTCACAGCCATTCCCGACTTATCGTAAAATACATCGTCCGAAACTAGCTACGAGTACATACCTATACATATACGCTAACAAATACTTAAGAGTAGAGCACTTATGCATTAGGAACATGGGAAATTTGGAGAATGTTTCTGCACTTATAAAAATGAATGACGTGACGTGGTTAGTCTGAACCAAAACTGTTTCGTTTGATCTTGATTGTCGAGCTTTAGGGGTAGTACATTTTCTAGAAGACTTCTACCGTGGTTGTATAAGGCTAAAAACCATCCTATAATCATTTGTTATTCTAACCTAAAACATTCAGATTTCCATCGAAACTGCCTCGAGTAAAATGATTTTTTTTAGATGGTATGCTCAAGAGTGTAAAGCAGGTGGCACTGAAATTTGACATACCAATTAAGAGATACGAATCATTAGAACGTATCGAAGTCTTGTGGTGGCATTGTTATCTCATTAGTATTCAATTATGACTCCATTTTTTGTCACATATTACTTCGCACAGAAGCGTTCTTTTTCTCTCTGCGGTAGAAATAACTCATGTGAATAATATTTTGACAAATTTTAGTTGCTGTTTGTTTGATCAGTAAGTATAGAGGCACAATGGATTAGTTCAAATACGCGTGCTAATTTATTATTGATGGAACATGTCCACCAACAATGGCGATGATGATGATGACTATGTCAGTGTCGAACAATATATTCCAATACAATACTTGCATCTCAGTGTTATCACGACGACTATATTATTGACAGAAGCTGTAAAAGATACGTTTCCATGGCCACGATTGTTTGGATAAATCAGTAATCAATTATATACTGTCTGACCCTTTTCGGCGATATTACTCAACATGATCTAATTGATGCCACAGATACGAGTATCTGATTTTTGCCTATACGCACACAAATTTCGTTAAATTGACGGTGAAGTTGCCAGAGGTCAGTATAAGAGAAAAGTGGCTAGAAAAGTTGGATGCGTGGTCAACAGGAACTGGTTAATTTAGAATTTCTTTTATGGAATGTTGAATAATTCATAGAAACGTCATTAATTTGTGGGTTTATGCAATTGAAATTGAATCAGAAGTTTATCGTTTACGAGTGTTCGCTTAAGAAGAGATTTTCATTTAGAGGAGGTATTTTCAAATCCAATTTTTAAGCCTACAATTTTCAGTTAAAAAATGATTTTATTTTTCTACAGAATCTCCCTTGACTTCAACACACTTGGCCCAGGGTTTCTGCAACATCAGTATTCCTTCCCGGAAGTGAGAGTGTGGAAGGCTGTGAAAATGTTCATCTACGGCCCTCTCAACTTCTTTATTGGATGCGAAGCGCTCCCCAGAAACAAATTTCTTCTAGTTTGGGAACAGATGGAAGTCTGAGGGTGCCAAATTAGTATGGTCGAGCAAATCGTACCTCAAATCCCGCAGTTTTCCCATCGCCAACGCACACTTGTGTACAGGTGCGTTGTCCTGGTGAAAGATGATTTTTTTTCTTCTTCAAGCCAGGCCTCTTCTCGCGAAGCTGGTCAAGAAGTTTGGAGTAATATTCGCCTTTTATTCCTCTGCCTTTTTCAAGGTAATCAATTAACAGGATTCCTTTCGCATCCCAAAACACGCTAGTAGTACATTCAGTTTCTGGCATGTAGTGGTGGACCCACGTCTCACCCATGGTGACAAATCGCCGCACAAAATCGATCGGATCCCGATTACTACTTTGCCTTAACCCCTAGCGGGGCATAGCGCGTCAACTACTCCTGCGCGCCATCGTACTCTGTTCTGGGCAATGGGGCGCAACTCCCCAAAAGACTTACCCAGTACCTGACACTCCTTTGCCACAGATCGACGCCATGTGATTTGAGGACCCCCTCTTGGTCGGCCTTGGTTGGAAATGGGGTTCCATTTCATGGCATGCATAGCAATGCAGTTATCACTCTTCCGCAATGTGTGACCTATCCACTGCCATTTTCGCCTGCGTATCAATTCGTCGATTGGCATCTGACCCGTACGCCGACTTAGCTCTTCATTTGATATTGTTTCGGGCCAGAAAATTCTTAAAATTCGACGAAGACATGAGTTGACGAAAACTTGCAGCTTTCTGGTAACTCCTACGGAAACTTTCCATGTACTGCTCCCATACAAAAGCACTGATAGCACCAGGGAGCGAAACAGGCCCAGCTTGGTCTTGATGCTGAGATAACTGCTCTGCCAGATTTTGGACAGCATGCCGTATGCGCGTTTAGCCTGGTTGATACGACGAGCGATGTCCTGCTCCGTACCACCATTTTCGGCAACAATGCTACCCAGGTAGACGAAGTTGTCCACCTTCTCCACAGGCTGCCCATTAATATTGATGGCAATAGGTGTCGGATTTCTTTTTCGCAACGGCGGGCTAAGAACCTTGGTCTTGTTGGTATTAATCTTTAGCCCAACCTTGCTTGCCTCCCTCTCGAGATCTAACGCCATTGCGGACAGATCCATGATTTTGTGGGAGAGTAGGCATATGTCGTCAGCGTAGTCAAGATGTTGTAGATAAGATGTCAAAGTCCATTGAATTCCTCTGTCGAGTCCGGATAGGGCTGCATGCAACACATCGCCGATCACAATGAGGAATAGGATCGGTGAGAGGATGCACCCCTGCCGAACTCCACTGCGAATCTCAAAGTCCCCCGACACCTTACCTTTATGCAGAACGCGACATTTCGCGCCGTCATAGGTTGCCTTAATAATAGCCACAAGCTTCTCAGGGATGCCTCTCCTGCGCAAGGCCGCCCATATAGAATCCCGGTTCACACTATCGAAAGCCTTTTCGAAATCGATGAAAAGCAAGTGAAGCGGAGAATCGTATTCAGCGCATTGCTCGATGATGATTCGCAAGGTGTTAATGTGATCGACACAGGAGAATCCCGATCGAAAGCCAGCCGGATCCCGATTGAATCGGTGCAAAGATCGCTGCGAAAATCGCTTGCGCATTTGCTTTTGATCGGCATTCAGCAAATGCGGCACCTATCTTGTGCAGAGCTTTCGCATCTCTAATTCTTTGTGCAAGATGTTTCGCACTCTTTCTTCCGATATCCCCACAGCCTCAGCAATATCACTCATTTTCATTCGCCTATCGTCCAACACGATATCATGCACTTTTTCGATGGTTTCCGGTGTGGTTGCGATTTTTGGCCGCGCTTTACGTGGGTCGCCTTCGAGGGACGTGCGACCACGTTTAAATTCTACTACCCATTTTTTAACGGTTGACATCGAAGGAGCAGAGTTCCCGTAAACTTTTGTTAACTTCGGATAATTTTCCTTAGGGGTTAATCCATCCAAAACGAAGAATTTTATGACCGCACGATATTCAAGTTTCTCGATATTAACGAAAAACACGTAAGACGTCTACTGTAAAAATTTGTGTAAACAAACTACTTGAGAGATCAAGTTGAAGCTTGTCATACGAACTAACGACACGTGCATCCAGGCAGGAAACATACATTTTTGCTGATTGTAACGGTATTTCTGTGTCAGGCCGAGAACTTTTCACCTTACCCTCGCATGTATCTTCCTGTTCCCTTTTGTTTTAGCACTGTGGTTGATTATTTGTTTTGTTTGTTTTAGTTTCATGCTCTTGGGAGTCTCTCAATTGCCCTAACCCCATGTGGGACATAGCGCGTCAACTGTTCCACATGCCCCACTTGACATTTCGTCGGCATAAACTGATTTCGGAGAATGCAGTTGCCAGCATGCACCTCCTGCACATCTATGGCCACGAACGTCGTCGTGGACGGGATTCGAGCTCGATACGCCGGTAGTCAAACATGAGACTGACATGGCTGCGACTTGGGGACGTTTTTCGCGTTCAGTATAATGAAAGCATAGGTACTCCAAGTGAAAGTTTCATTTCAAATACATTTATCCACATGTACAATCAGTATTTACCATCGCTGCCAGAGAAGAAAAATTGCAATTTATTCAAACATCTGCCTCTATCTATAATTCTATTTGTTTATGCGAGTGCAATGATCCAAAATTAAACATTTCACCCTTCCCTAACATAAAAGTTGCAATCGTCCTTGACACGTATCTGAAAAAGTGCTTGACCCAAATTTTCCATAAGCAAAACTCTTCTCCAGATAATATCGTGTACTTTTAAAATACTATTTATTATTCATACTTTCAAGCATCGGGAGCACTCTATGTAAACACCGCTCCAATATTGCAACGAAGCGTGCATTACAATTTCAAGAATTCCAATCCCAAAATAGTCGGCCAGCAGTCGGGATTGGTGGATTGAAAATGGCGTTGACATCCGTATGTAAATGCATTAGGCCGCAGCTTGCGGCTTGCTATCCACAGAAATCTCAAAATAAAATTTTGAATTATGAATCTTTGAATTATTTATATTTAATCATTATTATTATCTTGAATTCGGCTAGCATCTGTGTACAAGTCTGGTGGGTTTTTCCGGCGATGAAAAGTTGCAATATTGGAAAATCGGGGCTATTTCTCAAAAACGGCTTGGTTGGGGTTGATATGAAGTTTTTTTAAGATTTGTTTATGTCAAGAAAATGTTTTGACATTTTAAAATCCAGTTGCAAAATGTATTTTGTGCAATTAAGCAAATTATTGAAGGCAGACATTTTCAAGTGGTTCAAGCAGATAATAACGATTTTATGGGTTTCTTTGAAAGTAGGAATATGCATATACGACTGCATATGTTTATTTTACTGTCTAGTATCAATCAAAGTTAAAAATAGCATGTCTGTCCTTCTGATTCAGCATTTGCACTTCGATTGACGATTTACATTGGGTAATTAGTACCTTAAGGCCTGTTTTCTCAATGTCTGATTAAAATTTAAACTCCAGTTAAACAGACATTGAACGTACCCATCTGTCAAATTTTACAGGGGAAAACAACAACAAATTTTATCTCGAGTTTAAATTTTAACTGGACATTGAGAAAACGGGCCTAAAACTATTATTAAACTGCCCGCATATTGGATAGCCTTCGGGTATAGCGATGTTTTCTATTAACGGGTTGCGTCTATACTTTGTTCAGTAAAGGCGCTTGTTTTGTTCAGCGAAGACGCAACTCTATAATGTGTGCTGAAGTTTTTCCACACAGTAAGAGTAAAAGACCGGATCGGTGTGCAATGAAGTCGATCCATCAGGTGTAGTCAGTATTCTATAACTGGTGTTAATAGTAAAACACCTTTCGTATAAGATAAGATCAATTTCGGTTGAAATATAATGCTTTTTGATAACCAGTTGAACGCCAATACGGTAATGCACAGCTATGACAGTAGGAAAACACAACATATATGGGAGAATGAATAATTTTTTTTCCATAGAAAGTATGCATTATTTTTTACCACAGTTCACCGTTCGGTGTTTATTTAGTTTTCGAGTGAACATCTAAAAAGTATTGATGAAACAATTATTCCCAGAAAAAATCGAGTTATAGAGACTTAAAGGCAATTAAACTTTGAATTATCGATTGTCAATTCAAGTTGTAGAGGCATTTAAAAAAAATCTTCTTGTGATTGAGGTTTTTGATGATTTATACAACCGACCTTGTTTTCGTGTATAACGTGGGCTGATATAGAAGCAAAATACTAATGATAAAACCCACTAAGTACCGACAGAAAATTATTTCAAGTGATGCAAATTTGAATTTAAGCCTTCTGGCTAAAGCTTATATAACACTAGACTAAAAAGTGCATATGAAGCTGCACTGAAAATTTAAAAATTGTGATAAGAAGACAGCAATGTGCGAACGAGACAACAATATAAAACTGCTTATAAGCAGTATAAAACCACTGCCCATTAATATAAAACCGACAAACTTAGTACACAATTTTGAATTCCACAGTATACTCGTATATGTATCATATCTTAGCACAAAGAGGCATGAAATGAGCTTGCCCTGTATGTCTCTGGCTCCAACATTTGGCGAATAAGTCGACAGCCAGCTTACTCGGTTGTTGTTTGATATTGACATATGTTGACTGTTCTGTCGAATTGAGCACGAATAAAGGTCAATTCTCGTCAGATTATCGATAGTCAGCCTACTCAGTTGGCGTTTCGGTATTGACATAATGTTGACCGCACTGTCGAATTGTGCATAAACAAACGTCAATTCTTGTCAATATTTAAATTTCATAATTACTAAACGGTCTACTGAGTTCGTTGACTGCCGACCACATTTCGACTTAGTATCCAGATTTTGGAGCCACTGTTTCTATGGAGACATACAGGACAAGCTCATTCCATGCCTCTATGCTCTAAGATATGTATGCGCAAGACTTAGAATGCATATATCACGTACGTATTCAGAACGAATGTAGTACTCGTATAAGTGTGCATTGACAGCAAAACTGTGCAAATAAGATAAAATCGATGCAAATCCACAACAACATTACATAGTGAGGAAAGGATGCCAACAAAACAAAATATTTCTCCGCTCTCTGTACCCAATAACAACATCACTCCCTGTAGTTAGGACAGCTAATACATAAAAAAGAATTAAAAATTTCTCACTTATGCAGTGGCAAATGTAGCAAATGACAGCCACAGCGTTACTTTTGAGTTAGGATTAGTTCCCCATTCCTCTCTCACCCACTATGAGTATCCTTTTCTCACTAATGTATTCGAATGCAAGGATTTAAGGAGTACTAGTCGATATACTCGTATTTGCACCTAAAAGTCATGTGTTCCCCTCTCAAATATCAACGTTTTATTCTAAGTCTTCCGGCTTTTACATTGTTGGGCAGTGATAAAACCAAAGTCAACTGTTGAACGAAACTGCTATTTGACAGCTGTCAGCTCCAAGCAAACAAAATTTTGCTAGCTGCAACCTTGACAGTTGGCAATTTGTTCCAATTCACCGGCAAATTGCCAGAAAAATTGTATCGATTCGACGCTATCCTCCTCTCACTCTCATTAATTGTATTCCACATAATTTCGCACATTTCGCTGTACTACTTTTTAGTTTTCAGGGTAGCTAGCTCCAAGTACACTTTTTACTCTGGTGTCATATCAGCATAAGACTCTATGTATCTATTTGTAAAGAAAAACTTAAACAGCGCCTTGCCCTGGCATGCACGATGCATCGCCTGGTCTAGGATTCTACTCACGCTTTCATTATTGGGTGCCAGGATGGCTTTGACACTGTTACTTATGAGCACCAGAAAAAAAGAAGAAATAAGGAGTTATGCGTATGCCTTTATAGGTACGATCCCTTGTACCAACGCAAAGTTGTCTGGGAGGTACTAAAGTAAACAACGTATACGAACTACAGCACCGTCAACCAACACAACAATGACGTTTCATGAGCTTGAATGAATAACAACGAAAGAGTTTTTTTTGTGTTCCAGAGAAATTGTTTTTTTTTTTCGACTCACTACAAACAAGGTAAACGAATGTTCCCATGCCCAAAATCTAAAAAAAATCGGGCTCACGTTCTAAGATCGCAACTCAAATAACTAGGTACATATGATTTTATCGTTTTACGTATGTATATGGGAACTTAATATACTCATAGATAGAAAAAAACAATTTTTACTTTGAAAAATTATGCTAAGAAAGAAAGAAAGAATTATATGAAGTACTAGCTGATCTAGTGCTCGCTGCGCTCGCGGTGTTCGCTTCGCTCACAACTTGACGCTAACGTCGATTATTTTTTTTCATACATAATTAATTGGTTCCCCGCTAACTCAACACCACTACGATGAGGCTTAACTTAAGCCAAAATAGAAGTAAGTTCACTGCAACAAAGCTTCTTTATAAACAATGTTAGCAGTTCAAACACCAGGAATGTGAAGGATTCACGTTATAAAGACTCTACAGTCTCCTCCGCATCCTGTCAAAATCTCAGCTTCTATCAGGTTTCACTGAAGATTTATGACTTTCAGCCAGATACAGTTGCATAGTTTCGGCGGGCTCAAATTCTCAAAGCAGAATTACAGGGACGCCGACTTTTAAATTTCATTTGTGAGACTAAAGGCCAGGTGCGCTTAGGGAATTTAATAATTCAATCGGATAATGGGTAGCATCTTTAATAAACGTGCTGGAGTTCACACAACTATGTTGCAGGCCCAACTACATAAATCATTCCATCCTACTAAACCTGAGACGCTTAGGTGTTGGCCAGCCATTCAGACTGCCTTTTCCCAAACCATCTTATCGCTAAGACTTGGCCGTCAGCGGTTTCACCCACTGCCGTTACCAGGGGGCGCCCACGAAAGGTCTTTTGTCCCCCGTATATTATTGTAAAATCAAAATAAATCTGCAGCTTTGCTTATAAAAATCATATAGGGTCTACCCTTTTCCTTCGAATGCAGTATATTTGCGGATAGTTGCGCCACTGTACTCGTATATCAGCCTTTATTCTGAAAACAAAATCCGGTAATTATGCATATTAACGACTTCACCTCCGATTTCCTTGAAATTTTAGTATCTTGTAGAGTTCACTGAGGGTTTTGATGATTGTTGATTCACAATAGTCTCTTGTGTCGGCTCCGATCGCTACACTCGCTCCACGCTTAAGGGATCAAAACCCTCAGTATCGCAATAACATGAACGCTCGCTTCGCTCGCTCTGGGTGCAACACATGTACAACACGATGCAAATTCTTTACGCGATGTTATTTTCATTGAACGAAGTAGTCTAATACCTACTGAATAAACGGATCAAATAAGAAATAATTTCTGGAAAACTGGAAATCATTTTGATCGGTTCGGATTGGCCTACATTAAACGTATCTAGGTTTGCGCCAAACAGCTCCAGGGGAGGGTGGCGAAAAACCGCGAAATTTTCGAACTTTTTTTCTGTTTTTTTGGCTATAGCTTGTAAACAAGCTATTTTTGTGACAAGCCTCCTCCTGAAGTATTAAAGAGCATTCAATTCTGCGTTGATTGCAGCCGATTCAGTTGAGTGGTATTGCTAAAACCGGCAGTCAAAAGGCACAATTTTTTCCCAACTTCGGCAAAAATCCCAAGTGGCCCATTTTTAAACGGCCATATATCGGAAACGTTTGATCTTGATAAGAAACAGAAAAAAGCTTGTTGTAGAGTATCGAACTCTGTCTAAAACCAGTACCTAAAATTTGAAATGTGGTTAATTGGAGCGGGAGTAATGAAAGATTGTCCAAATTCCAATGCACGCTCGCTGGTCTTTGGAAAGGAGGCGCCTCACCTATATACCTCACCTATGTACCCCACCTCAACTCACCTCCATCGCGCTGGGTGGCCGTGGTCGTTCGGTCACCGCTCTACGATACTAATCTAGAGCTCGGAGCTCAAATCTCGGCGAAACTGCCTGTGAGTACTAATAGTAATAGACAGAACTCTTACAGCGCTCCGAGCTTGTCAGTATAAAGACGGCGCGGATAGGGGGTGCATGCTACCAACTGCACTTCCGAAAAGTAGATATGCTATCGAAACCTCAACAAGGCATAGAAATGTTAGAGATTTTGACGCGTCCATGCCCCTGGAGGGGTCAAGGAAATCATCAACAACAACAACCTCACCTATATATGTACCTAACTTCATATACCTCACCTACATATACATATATCTACATATTTCTCAACTATATACCTATGAGAAAGTATGTATGTACACAGAGATGGGGGGAAGTTCATGAAATTCCAACTTATCAAGAAGAAATTAGTGTATTTATCATACGTCGTCTCCCAACACCGCGGGTGGCTCATCCAATGGGGCATTGCCGCAGGAGTGTCCCTTACATGCAGATGTAGGAACATTTAAGGCCAGCTTTACAGCAGGTGCATGCAGCTCTGCATCTTTTTTGACATCTGCAGGACAAGCTGTTCAAAACCTCTTATAGAGCTGGATTGGTTATAGTTGGGATTGGAAGTAGGCTTGTCAGATTTTTGTTTGGTTTAGTCATTGTTTGCACAAAACGCGTGTATCGCATGGTATCGAGTCAATCCAAACTACTTGTACGAAATCTCCAGCTCCATCAGAGGTTTTGAACAGCGTGTTTTGCAGATGCTTAAAGGGATGCAGAGCTGCATGCCCCGGCGTAAAAGCAGGCCTTAAATCTGCCTACGTCTGCATGAGCTGCAAGGGACACTTCTGTGACTCCTGAGCGACTCCTTTTCAGAGACCGGCGAACGTGCATTGGAATTTGGAAAATCTCTCATTACTCCAGCTCTCCTTAACCAAATTTCAACTTTTAGGTACTGATTTTAAACAGAATTCGATGCTCAACAAACAAGTTCTTTTTTCGGTTTCCCGACTGGATCAACCGTTTCCGATTTATGACCGTTTAAAAATGGGTTACTTTGGACTTTTGCCGAAGGTGGGAAAGAATGGTGTCTTTTGACCTCCGATTTTGGCAATACCACTCAATCGAATCGGATGTTTATGGGTGTAATCAACGCAGAATTTAATGCTCTTTAATACTTCGGGAGGAAGCTCCTCACAAAAATGGCTCGCTTACAAGCTATAGCCAAAAAGAAAAAAAACTGAAAAAAAATCCGTAAATGTCGCCTCCCCTCTCTGAAGTCCGAGGGGCTGGGTAGCGCAAACCTAGGTAAGTTCATTTTAGGCCTAAATGGTCAAAATGATTTCCAGCATTCCAAAAATTATTTCTTATTTGGGTTTCTTTTGTAAGTTCATTCAATGGGCTATAATAAGTGTTTCCATACATTTTCAACATTAAAAAACTATGTGAAGAAATGGTTTCCGCGCCCAACGTGTTTACATATTCTTGCTAAGCATCATCCGGAGAACAGCATACTTAAATTTCAGGAAAACCGGAGGTGAAGTAGGCTATGTGCATAATTACCCTTAATTATGTAAATATAAGTAGCATGGAAATTTTATCCCAAACATTACCCAAATACAATCATTACCAACAGTGGAAGCCCAACATAAATCTTATTAGGGCTCCGATAATTTGGCTCAACCAATACAAAATTCAATTCACCACTACCTATTACTTCGCGTGCTCAAAGGAAATGTGTTTATAAATATGTAGTGAAAACCAGCACACGCCAAGACATAAGAAGCAGATCAATTTCCACACATTCCGGTCGGTTCAAATAGATACCGACCAAAAAGAAAACTCCCAATCCTATTCGGGCACTTTATAATTAGCCAACCAAGTCAAGTTCACCTCACAAATAATACGGACACGAAATAGAATCTTCCCTTGCCCGAAATCCCAACAACAAAACTAACACATTTCCCTGGGATGCAGACAAACTACGGCTCCGTGTTGAACTGTTGCATCACGCCAATGGCCGTTGGCCAAGCACCGCCACCGTTCACGTTTGACGTGAAGTACATACACAAAATGCGTTTCCCAAATTTTTTTCTTGGTGGCGTAGGCTGCAAATCGGGGCCAATACTTCATTCATCGTACTTTGTCCACCACCCAACACTTACACCCCCAACAAAAAAGCGCATTCTCTAGCCATGTGGAAAAGCTGCTCCAATTTTAACGAAGCTTCGCACCCATTCTTCCTGCTAATCCCCCGTCGCCGTTCAGTTCCTGGATGGCTTCCCATGCTTTTTGTATACATTTCATTCAAGAACTGCGGAGTACAAGCTAAAAAGCCTTAGGCCCGCTGGAACCCCAACCCAGGAGTATGTGTCCGCTTCGCGATTCTCCAATTTTGCGCCCTTGTTGTTTACCAAAATATCGAATGTGGAAGCGCAAAAGTAGGTCAAGGGTGCGAGCACGAGAGGTCGGAAAACAGCAGGTGAAACGATGAATATATTTCCAAAACGACATTTATTTAAAACATTGAATTTTGGGACCATGTTGTGGATATGTGTATAATGGGTAGATATCGTTAGAACTTTTGAAAAACACAACTATGCTTCATTCAAGCCACATCAAGGATTCTTGTGGAAGGACTAAAATCGATTTTGTATGAGTCAAGGGCCTTTAGCATATTATTCGTAAAAAATCATAGCACTCGCGTCTTACAGTCAGACTTTTAGAACTAATCTACACTTTCGGAATTATAATTAATAGTTTTCTATTTTTTCAATATTTCTCATAGTTATTTCCACAAAAATATCCACTTACCCGAAATCCAAAAACTCAAGTTTTCACACGAGAACGCCACTTCCACTGACATCTGATTTCTCGGCATGCGTATAAAAGGGAAAATCTGTTCCCAGCGTTCTAGCGAAAGTTTTCCCCCCAAGTCTTCCCTGTTTTTCCTCCAAACGAACGAACTTTTCACAATAGCACGGACACGGTCAACTAACATAGACCGAGATAGGATACATGAAAGGAGCCACGAATCACGCCGGCGCTCTACATGACTTCTAGGACACACACAACAAGATAAAAATTCTAGAGGTCTGGCTAACGATAACGGTCGACAACGTTCAAAGGAATATTTTCGCGACAAAAGACGCAAAAGAAAATTTTCCGGAAGTCGACGATGAATGATGGTGGGAATTTTCACTGAGTCAATTTTGCCAAATTTAGGGTCGGGCGGGGGCTAACATTTGGCTGGGACATTGCTCACGCACAGGAGACAACTAACGATTGGGCTACTAGATGATCTGGAAACGCCGATTTTCTCGAAAAATCGCGACCAGCCCGGGACGCTGCTTCAGACACCGGCGATGAATCAACTGAAAAGCGTTCGCCAAACCAAACGGTCAACGGCTAGTGGTGGCCAGCAAATTTGTCTGGGCGTATCAGAAATAGAATTTTCCGCATGAAATGGCTGGGTTGCCGTTGAAGGTGGAAAATTGGTGATATGCGTGAGTTTACAATAAAATGGTATTTAGTTGAATCTTCAGAGGGATGAGTGAATAAATACTAAATAGAACGAAGTGAGGTAGAGTGAGGAGAGCCATCATTGTTCGCATTATAGTTGGTAGGTGCACATATACAACTAATACATATGAATTCTCAAGTGGTTTCCCAATATACGCCTATTGGGGAACCTCTTCCTTATCCTCTTAAAGCCACCGTCAGATCGATCGGCCAATGGATCGTGACAAAATATCTGTAGATCTCCACTGCACACACGTTGTACGATTTTTGCGCGATGCAATAGCGAATGACAATTCAAAAAATAGGTAATGATTCACTCCCAATACAACCCAAAAAAAATTTGCTAACTACATAATGTATTTGGATTTGTGTGGAGTTTTCGTATGTACTGCATTTTTGATATTTCCATTGCCGAACCATTAAAATAATCACAACCCGTCAAATTTCATAACTTACTAATTTGACATTCACTCGCGATAGTCACATAACCCATCCAATCGATCGCTTGGTGGCCGTGTTCGTTCGGTCACCACTGTACGATCTAGAGAACGGAGGTGCGATCCTCGGTGCGAACAAAAACTGCCTGTGGGAACTAATAGAACTCCCACTGCGCTTTGACAAGCATAAAGACGACACGCCGCTCTGGACAGGAAAATCTGCCAATCAGAACCAGTGAAGGCCACGAATCAGTGGCTACCCATTTATCTGCGCAGATGAAAATGCGAATTTTACAAAGCCTCTGGCACAGGACTCATTGGCATGGATCTGGTATTAAAATATGCTGGGCCCGGGGGTTAAGATCCTGGTTATCAGTCCAGAGACTCCAGCGCCAGCTGCCTCCTTCTTCATAGGTATAATATATGGTACACCTATGTTTGATGCTTCAGAAAACGTGACCTTTGTAATTTGTTGCATATCCTAGGGTAGGCCTGGTCGTACCATCAGTTACGAAGAAGTCGTAACTTTCGATTCCTACAGGTCCACTGGCTGATAACGTAGTCATTATAATTCCCATTAGATCTCCAGTCCGGCCTGATGGGATCGCATTTGATCACCGATCAACGGATAAAAGATCGCTTTGGAAGGTAAATTCACACATTGCGATTTATGTCGTAAGAACAATGCGATTTTTTCACCGAACTGCTCTTGCCACAAAAATGGCATGTGTAATTTGATACTTAGACATAGATGTAGGAACGAGATGTTTATGGTGCTAGCACACTAATCCCGACTCGACAAGTACCGATTAAATGCTTAAATTTTCCCGCTCGAGTTATCATCATTGTCAATAACCAACAATTACTTGGCGAATACTGAGGAAATGCTTGCCCTACCCACATGTGTGCGGCTGCTCGCCAAGCAAATGCCTAGTCGGGTGGTTGGGACTGGTATAATGCCCGCACCACATTATGAGGGACTCGCCGAACCACGAGCCAAGTAGATGACACGTAGATGTGCACTTCCACATGACTACGTGGTTATATAAACACAGTTTGGAGCTCGCGGAATGAATGAACATCGAATATAGGATGAGATCCATATAATATCCGCGTGTGTGTGCTATGGTCATAAGTGGATTGGTCCGTGATAGCGGTTCGAAGTCGAGTAAAGTGGCTCTCGATCGTTTTTTTTACCGCTTAACATGCTCTACTCTGCTCTGTATGAAAAAAAAACGCACTAATTGCTGCGCTTTTTTTTCCGTACAAAGCAGAGTAGAGCAGGTTAAGCGGCAAAAAAGACGATTGGTAGCAAATTAGGCCAGCGAACACGAAAATGGGGCATGTCTGGGAGTGTGTCTTGGTTTAGTTAGAATTCAAATATCACCTCAAATTTCAATGAGAAAACTTAAATCCTTAGTACATACATATACAATCGGACAAATTTCCACAAATTTCCGGACAAAATTATTTTGTATGTTTACTGTTCCAAATAATTACACAAAACTAACATTTTATTCACAGGAAATGAACTTTATGTGCTTCCCAAACAGTAAACTTCGACATCTGCGCCGTCTGCATTTCAAAACGCAACTTAAAAGAACAGCATTCTTGCACTGGATAGTTTTATCCACAGCAGCTCAGATCAAATTGTCGTATAATTGCGTGGTTTTAACCTGCTCTGTTCTCTATGGCCGTTGAAAAAACGCGCCTAATGAAAGTATTTATTATTTATTAAGTACTAATTAGGTGCTCCATTCCCGAAATGAATACTCCTGTAGAAGTAGTAGGATTTCAACTTTTATATTAAACTTTGACGCCACAGAATCATCCCTACCGTCATTTATATCAAATTCCAAATAAGAGTATATTAAAAAAGTTAACTGAGTGCTAATTTTGTGCCCTATCCTCGAATTATGTGCTCCTCCTGAATTGCCAAAAATTATAATTTTTATTTGGGGATGCCTGCTTGACGTCACGCTAGCACCCCCAGTTTTTTCAACTACATATATCAACTTCTAAATAACCGTGTAATAAAAGTCTTAATTAAGTGCTAATTTGGCGCTCTATCTCTGAATTAAGTGCTCCTCCTCAAAAATCATAATTTTTATTTGTGAAAGCTGGCCCTGCCACTCCTGCAGGACCTAGGGTGCTAGCGTAACGTCAAGCTAGCACACCCAAGTTAATATACCCTATACCCTTCGTGAAGGGTATAATAATAATAGTGAAAACTAAATCTAGAATTATCTAGCTTTCATTTTTAGACTAAAATTAAATTGAAATCAAAGCTTCAAACCTTCTTTCGGGTTGGAATTAAACTAAAAGCACCGTTTTATTTAAAAAGACAGACTGGACTCATTTTTCCTATTCTTTAATATTCACAGATATTGGAACTATAATTTATATATTTCTAGAAGATAAGCAGCATTATGCTAGATAGGCCACCACTACCACTTATAATCACTTTTTTTAAGGTAGGTACTAAGCTCAATTTTTCGTATGGAGTCTCATACAAAAGTTGTGAAAAGTTGCGATCGCACGAAAAATTAACATATTTCATTCGAAGAAAAAGTCTCCACATCACTAATTTTCACGCGAAAACAATTACTTTGCACTTTATTTCCCCTTCTCACTCAAAAGAGAGCGTGCATCACTGTAAGGCCGGCCGCACATTGCATCCTAGGTAAAAAAAAAGCCCCCGTAGCACTTACGTTGCATTGTTATTGTAAAATGTGATTTTGACTCTTGCCTACAATGCAATGAGCGGCTGGTCTAATGACTGGTTTCCATACGAAATAAAATGCAAAGTAATTGTTTTCGAGTGGAAATTGCCCACAACGGTGTGGAGACTTTTGTCTGTATATGGGAGAAAAGCGGAAATTTTCTTGCGAATCGGATTTTTGACAGTATTTGTTTGACATTTCGCACGAAAAACGGAAGTTAGTACCTTCCTTTAATAACCGAAGGCATATCTTTTAGGGTCGGATTTTTTCTTTTCCATTATCCTTAATAGTTGACATGATAAAAAAAAGATTCCGAATGGAACAAAGCAAACTCCTTTTCTTTTCGACAAAATCCATGGAAGTGTAAGTTCTAGTCATTAAATTAGGTGTTAAATAGTGCTATAGTTTTTCCTGGTAAATTTATAAGGTATTTCCCAGATCAAATGCTATTATGGTTATAGCAGACGATGCGATACTTTGTCAACAAGAAAACAATAAAGACTAAAAGGGAAACAGATCCCTGCATCTTTCAACATTCACTAATATGTGCATACTTTAAAATAAATTACTAATGGTTTTGGCAGACATATTTAATTGAACTATACAAATAAATTTCCAAGTTTACGACGCTTTCTGGAATTCTCTGATCCCTCCAAATCGCACAGCATCATCAGCCTAGCGCGGGATGATTCAATCAGCCATTACCGGCCATAAAGATGAAAAAGTAAATAAATGGATGTTGTTTGGCAAGCGTCCGTCGTTTTCCCGACGGAGCAGCGGTGGAAAACTCATTTCACTATTTTGGAAACGATTCGTGTGTATAGTATATTATCTCGCATTTTCAATTGCGCCAACCACCCGATAAATTAAAATACTGCGAAATAGCTGGCGAGACGAATAAAATGGAAACAGCGGATTGCTGTTTGGGGAAGACAGCACAACCCCCACTTCTTTCCCGTTAAATCGCTTCAAGCATGCGACTTTCCGGAAAAGAATTTCTCAAATTAGTCCGCTGAAAGGTTTGTGGCTTGTGGCGTTAACGAAAATGGTTGCGTGGACTAAGGATATTGGCAATAGTGGATGTTTGTCGACATGTAATGAATATGGAAAATGATCATTAAGAAAACGTAATAGTACAAGATCCCAATGCAAAAATTCGCACCAATCTGTTTTTTTTTTGATGAGATAAATCTCAAGTGAAAAATAATTATGAATGTAATAAAATAAAATTGGTTTGCCTAGCGAAATCAAATGAACTGTTTTTATTTAAGATATATTTTTTTATTCACAATAAGAAGGAAATATAAAATGAAAAGGTTCTCATCTAATAGCAACACAATAACAAAATTTGAATATCATAAAATTATTGTATTTGGATGCTGATAACCCCTATTGCGGAAATTTTTGACAAGCAAGCACAGACTATACCTTAGCTCAAATTTGAATTTGGTATATTTTTTCAAAGTGCATAAACGCAACATAACCAGGGTTGCGGCAGGCACAAAGCTGGCAGCGATTTTTTTTTATTATTCTTTACATAATTCTCTTTCAAATTATGTTTCATTTTGTTAAAAAAAAAAAAACATCAATAGAATAATTAAAAAATTAAGATAAATCAATTGTTATACAAATATAGTTACAATTATAGTACGGTAATTAAAGCTGGTTGCAGCAGAATTTCGCTAGGCAGCCCAATTTTGCTTTATTATGTTCTTAATTATCTTATTTTTAAGATATGTACATCTCACCAAAAAAAAAAAACAGATGGTGCAGATTTTTGCAGTGGGATCTTAGTCTATAAATTTCCAGGAGTTTTTTTTTCTAGTGAAAGCTAAAAGTCGCCACACATGATCACGCAGAACCACGACCGAGCTTTCACCGAACCATCAAATAATATATTATAGAACGGTGGAAATGAGAATATTTTCTTATACCCTTCAGGGATGTGATAGGGTATATTAACTTTGGCATGAAGTTTGCAACACACAGAAGGAAGTATCTCCGACTCTGAGACGAGTCGATTAAGCTTTGTACGTCTGTCTATCTGGTTCTATGCAAACTAGTCCCTCAGTTTTGAATCTATCGAGCTGAAGTTTTGTACAAAGCCTTCTTTCTATTGCACGCTGTATATACATATATCGGAACCAACGGAATCGGACCACTACGTCATATAGTTGCCATAGGAACGACCGATCTAAAATTTCGTCTTTGTGGGAAAACTTTTTTATTTCTAAAGATATTGTTGCGTGTATGGGGTGGGTATCTTATACGACCCACACTGTACTAATCTCGAATGATCGATGACAAGTACAAATTGAATAGACACTAGACGATTCTCGAGCCATCTGTAGTCTAGACAAACAGAACCATTGATAATGAATTGGATTCTCGAATCTTCGTTGAGTAGTGAAACCCGAGACTCGAACATCTCGAAAAATCTATTTTAGAGTCTTCGCTAATTGACGAAAGCATGGATCTCCACCTATAAAAGGCAGAAGTCAGTCGTGAAGAAGTAGTCGTCGGACTCGACACTCAGTGGCGGTTGGATCGCTATAGTGCCGTCGTTATAATTAAAGCTAGTTTGACATTTTGACGTTGGTTGTTAGTACGCGTGTATATAGTTAGTTCGTTTTATAAATAAAGTGTGTGTTTTTCAATCGAAGTGTTTCATTATTCAGCACAAGAATATCTAACGAACCTGCTTTGGTTTCGTGGTTTCGCTCAACAGAGGAAACATTACAATATCTTTTTAAAATTTCATACTAATCAATAGTATGAACGGCTGTGTGCGATTCGCATCAAGACTCGATTCTTCAATCTCTGGCTCATCAATGTGCACGCCCCCACCGAAGTTAAAGAAGACGCAGTAAAAGACGAGTTCTACGCCGCCTTGAAACTCTCTTCGACTCACTTCCAACAAACGACGTCAAATTGCTGCTGGGAGACTTTAACGCGAAAGTCGGAAATGAAAGTTGGCACCGGGGGACCACTGGAGGCCACAGCCTCCATGAAGAATGTAACGATAACGGCCAGCGACTTATCGACTTTGCCTGCAGCAGGAATCTAGTCGTAAGCTCTACGTGCTTCCCGCATCGACGCATTCACAAGCAGACCTGGAAGTCTCCAGACGCACATACCGTCAACCAAATTGACCACGTCCTCATTTGCAGGAGATGGGCGTCTAGTGTCATGGATGTCCGCTCCTATCGAGGAGCAAACTGCGACTCAGATCATCACTTGGTGAAGACGACCTACAGATGTAGAATTTCCTCAGTACACCAATCAAGAATCAGCCCTCCCAAAATCTTTGCGGTTGATAAGCTTTTGAGTGATGCTACAGCGGTGGCGTATACTACCGCCCTTGAGGAAAAACTATCACCTATGCTACACAACATCAGCAACACAGGCGTCCATGGGTTCTGGGAAGAACTCAAGGGTACCATCAAGGATGTCGCAGAGAAGGTCGTGGGATATAAAGCCCGGCGAGCGCGAAATGACTGGTTCGACGAAGAATGCAAAGACTCACTTGACGCGAAAAACGAGGCCTACAGACAATGGATTCGACGAGGAACCAGAGCCAGAAGAGAAAAATATGACGAGCTACGGCGAATATCGAATAGAATAATTAGACGTAAGAAACGTAAATACTTTGACGAGCAGTTGCTGAACATAAACGAAAACTTAGCTAATAGGAACACCAGACAAGCGTACAAACTAGTAAATACAATTAAGAACGGCTACCAACCCAGGACTAGCCTTTGTAAGGACAAGGATGGAAACATCATCAGCGACACCGATGGTATTGGCAAGCGATGGGCCTCATATTTTGAACAGCTTCTAAACCGACCATCTAACATCCCCACACAGGAAGCTCCCGACGATATTGTTGATCTAGGCCCACCCATTCAGCCCCCGACGGTAGAGGAAGTTGATCTCGCGTTGCGGTCACTAAAACGAAATAAAGCGCCGGGCGCTGACGAGATTCCAGCTGAACTGCTAAAATTCGGTGGAACGAGTCTAGTTAATGCCATACATCAATTACTCCTGCGAGTATGGGAGATCGAGGAGATCCCAGACGATTGGCGCAGAAGCATCATCTGTCCAATTCATAAAAAGGGAGATAAACTGCGGTGTGAGAACTACAGGGGCATCTCACTAGTTTGTACGTCCTATAAAATTTTGACGAAAATTCTGGAAAATAGAATAAAACCGTACGCAGAACGAGTCATTGGCGAATATCAAAGCGGTTTCAGACCTGGTCGCTCCACAACCGATCAGCTCTTCTCAGTCAAACTGATACTCCAGAGGTGCTGGGAATACAACGTAAACGTATACCAAATCTTTGTCGACTTCAAGCATGCATACGACAGTATCGATCGTGGGGTACTGTACAACATCATGCTGCAATTTGGTATACCGGCCAAATTAGTGCGACTGACAAAGATGACGATGACCAACTCCGTCTCACAAGTCAGGATCCAGAATAGACTTACTGATCTATATGAAACACGCACTGGTTTGAAACAGGGTGATGGACTGGCACCGACGCTCTTCAACCTAGCACTGGAATACGTTATTCGGGCCATGAATATGGACAACAGCAAGACGTTACTCATCAAGTAGACACAATTAGCAGCGTACGCCGACGACATCAACATCATGTCCCGAAGATTGGCTGACGCAGAAGAACTTCTGCATACGCTCGATACCGCTGCAAAGGAAGTTGGATTACGTATTAACGAGGGTAAAACTAAAATAATGATGCAATCGGTGACAAGGACACCTGCACAACCAAGCATCAACGTGGGGGACCTCAACATCGAGTTCGTGAACAACTTCATTTACCTGGGTTGCAACCTGTCAAGGGACGCCAACGAAACTGACGAAATCAAGCGACGGATACAGTTAGCTAATAAGACTTTTTTCTCGGTTCTCCCCATAATGAAATCGAAGCATGTGCACAGAAACACGAAGCTCCGCGTGTACAAAACCATTATACGACCAGTGCTATGCTATGGCTGCGAAGCATGGACCCTAACTCAAACCTCCGAAAACATGCTAGACACTTTTGAACGTAAGGTTCTACGGCGAATTTTCGGGGCTGTTTGCGATCGAGATGGATGGCGCATCCGGTACAACCATGAGTTGTATGAAATGTACGATGAGCTGCAAGTCTCGAAAATCGTCAAACTACAACGACTTCAATGGGCAGGGCATGTACAAAGAATGGACGACGATCGCATGCCTAAGAGAGTAATGAATGCAGAACGAGTCGACGGAGCGAGACTGCGAGGACGACCGAGATCTCGTTGGGAGAGCTCAGTATGTGTGGACGCCGCGCAGCTGCTGGGCCTCCAAAACTGGAGGACGCGGTCACGTGACCGAGATAATTGGAGGACAATGATCCAGGCGGCCAAGGCCCGACGTCGGGCTGTCGCGCCACGATGATGATGAATAGTATCTTTAGTCAAATCACATTCCCTGATTTGGTTGAAATTGGACCACTCTATCAAATAACTGTTATAGGCACGACCGTTCCATAAGCAAGCTTTTGTTAGAGAAACTTTTTTATTTCTGAAGATATCTTTACCAATCGAATTGGATCTTTACTAACACTCCGTCACTTTAATAAATGCATTATCATTTAAAAAAAATTGGTTGATTGTTATCCTTTACAACAAATAATTAGGCATAAAAGAGCGACGAAACAAACGAGCTTACAGTATAAGACATATACGAGTATCAGCACACATTTCTTACCTAATTGCCCCGACACTTGTGCGCGAAATCCAAACTGATTGGAATCAAATTTTGGGTATATTCCTATTTCACCGCGCGACGCATCGTGGCTCGCACCTTGGCTAATAATGGGCTTACCGCTGTGGCATACAGAGCAAGCGCAGCGAATGAAAACACTTTGATTGAAAAACACACATACCTTATTTAATAAACGAACTAGGTATTACATGCGAATTTAACAACCAATGACCAACTAGCTCTAACTATTCATTGCCCTCGGATCTCGATAGCGACTTTTCAACTACTTTCCGTTTCCAAGCAGATAACGACTTGTAATGAACAACCTGCAATGGACCATATCCTGGTAGTGCTGCTTCCACCGGCAGATCTATGACAGCACCTGATGAGTAAGAATCTGTCGGTGGTACGAAACCAGAGGCCGAGGGTCCCATTACGCCTGGACTCTGATGCGAACGCGAGAGACTGTGCGCCGTCCGCCAACCATTCCATCCTTATCGCCTCATTTTTTATCATTCCCCATTTTTACTTCCTCTGTTTGTGTTGTCTTCCCCAGGCCTATGAATACTCTAAACTACTCGCTCTCGATGACATCCGGCCTTATATGTGTCTTCCTTTGTTCGCAAGCGTTTCCGAGAAGATTCGCGTATCATCTAGTCTATTGTGTCCCGAAGGTCCCAGATGGTTCGAGACTCCGATAGTGCTCGTTTTAGGCTGCGCGCAAGTTGGCACACGTTCGCGTGTCGCGTTCACGTGTTTTATGTCAAACGGTTGGAGTCTATGGTTTTCAACCAAAGATGCGAATCTGTCAAATTGGCAAATTTTCGGCTGTTGTCGTATCACCAAATTAAGTACATTATTGTGTGTTACAGCCAACAATTTAGAATGAAATATATGTTTATGCACATCCTACTATTCCCCAGTCGTTTGTTTTGCCACTCGACGCTTACTTAATTATCCATTTTAAAGCACAATAATGAATTCAATTTGTTGATACGACATTAGCCGAGCATTTGTCATATTGACAGATTCGCGTCTTTGGTTGCAAACCATAGACTCAAACCGTTTGACATGAAACACGTGAACGCGACACGCGAACGTGAGCCAACATGCGCGCAGCCTTACTAGTCATCGATGGTTCGAAACTCTAATAGAACTTGGTACAGTCTGTGGCATAAGTGTGACGTACTCCATGCATACAACACTGCGTTTACATATACCGCGGAACTATGTTTATAACATATCGGATTAGTTGATTGGACTAGCCCTGAGCTCGACTTGCGATGCGGTACTGCACTAAAAAAAATAATAGATTAGGTTTACGTTTCCGTCATTGTTGGTTGTTTTTATCGGTTTCTATGTTTTGTTGAAGTCGGCGGTATAAAAGCAAGAAGCTACTGCAAAATTCAATAGGAAAAAATCTCCTCATTCCGTTCTATGATATTTGATAGTTCGATGGAAGTTCGGTCGTGGTTCTGCGCGACCTTAAAAGTCGACATACACGGCAAGCATTTTGGTCGGGAGCATGCATCGAACCACGTCAAAGTCAATTGAAAAAAAATCTCATTTCCACTGTTCTATTGATTTTGACGTGGTTCAATGCATGCTCGCGACTAAAATGCTTGTCGTGTATGTCGACCTTAAAGGTCGCAACACATGATCGGGCAGAACCGCGACCGAACTTCCATCGAACCATCAATTTCATAGAAAGTCTCTCTCTAATTGCCTTGACCCCTTCAGGGGCATGGGCGCGTCAACATCTCCAGCATTTCTATGCCTTGTTGACGTTTCAATAGCATATCTACTTTTCGCAAGTGCAGTTGCTAGCATGCACCTCCTATCCGCGCCGTCTTTATACTGACAAGCTCGGAGCACTGTGAGAGTTCTATTAGTACTTACAGGCAGTTTTTGATCGCGCCTAGATTTGATCTCCGAGCTCTAGATTAGTATCGTAGAGCGGTGACCGAACGATCACAGCCACCGAGCGCGACAATTTCATAGAAAGTGCTGAAATACATTCTCCTCATTTACACCGTTCTATGGAATTGATGGGTCGATGGAAGTTCGATCGTAATTGTGCACGATCATGTGTGGTGACCTTTACAAAACAAACACCGAACAAAACGTCTGTTAACAGCGGAAACGCCATCCTAATCCCAATTTGTCAGTCCAGTACCGCAACGCAAGTGGGGCTAAAAGCTAGTCCCAATCTAACTAATCCTATAGGTTTACTCCGTGGTGAGCTAGATGGGTATAATTAATACTGCAACAAAATCCCACGATATATACGTAGTGATTTACACCGTACAACTTAATACCGATTAAGTATATTTTTGTACGCAATTTATTCAACTAGCGACCAAATCACTTGATCTGAAACTGTAAAATACATTCAAATGGAAGTTTTAAATCAAGTGATCTGGCCAGCTTAATAGTGTTTTAACTGCCAGTGTGAACTTGATATTATGTTAGAACCGGCTCAAATAACCTAATTTGAAACCGAGCCAAACTACGAACTATCGTAAATTGTGCGAGTTTTTGAGAAGAAACGATTTAACTAGCAGCTACTGAAGCTAAAATGGCCAGATACGTACAAATATGTATGTGATGTTCCCGGATTAAGTAATTTTGCCGGATAGTGTGAAAAAGGAGTAACGTTAAGTAGCAGATTAAGAATTTGTAATTTCTCATGACTCTTTTTTTTTCGTATTTAACACTTAACCATTTTCCTTCATCTAATTTTATAGCAACAGGACCATTTTATATTTCAGATCATTTAAATTTCTCAACTGAAAAATGTTAACAAATTTTGTACTATCCAAACCAACCGGTAGGTAATAGAATCAATAATCGGTTCGAGTCTCGAAATATCGAACCGTTGAAATGTTTGAATCAGTTTGAATTGGTAGAAATAGGAATTTGACGTTTACGTGTCGACAGTTACATTGTGGGGATTATTTATGGTTTTTAACTTCTCCGAAACGTTCATTTTGTGTATTAATTTATTGAATTGGTAGTGTTAGTTTAGTTGCAGTATATATTTGTTATCTAAACTATTTGAACTTATGTGATTAAAAACAAAACGTCGTACCGACTTGGAATAGGTAGAGTTCGTCACAAATACAAAGGAACAATTCGTCTTAATTAAAAAAAAAAGAAATAGAAAATGAATTTCACAAAGGAGGTATGTACATTCAGTTCGTTTTCTTGATCGCATTTCAGTTAAGTTATAGCTGGATCCATCCAGGCTATTTTTCAGACAATAGAAAAGTGAAGACATGAATGAGTAGAACCCATCTAATGCTTTTAGTGGGGTACTTATCTGGTCATCACCTAGTCAGATATCACCTGAACAAGATGGGTCTGTCCAGCGAGATTGAATGCCGTCTCTGTCTGGAGGACGTGGACACGACCAAACATATCTTGTGCGAATGTCCCACCATCGCACGTTTTAGGATGTCACTCCTCGGGCAGCCTACTATCTGCACCGCAGACTTCAGGTTAATTCCTGCTAAAGACCTACTGCCCTTTATTAGAAAGGTGGACGGTTTTTTTGAATTAATGGGCTACGGCACAATAGATCTTTTATGGTCGCAGTACCTTCCTGCTGGGACAGTAGCTCGACTATTTCTATCTTATCTGGTTTGGTTAGCGTTAACCGCGTTAATTTAAATGGATTATTTTGCTTTGAAAAATTACTTTTTTTTCGCATTCCCTATATACCAGTGTTACTACACTGTCTGGGAAGCGAAACAAGCGTTAAAATTAACTTCAATGTTTTCATTTTGACTGTGTCAATCGCGCCTATTAATTTCATGCCCAATTAACATGTTTGGGTCCAGGAGTCTATTAACCAAAAAATCAATCATAGTTTTGTAGTATCTATTGACATTTTTTGTTTTAAATGTTTAATGTCTTACTCATTTGCCGTAACCCCTAGTGGGGTATAGCGCGGCAACTATTCCATGTGGCTTAGCTGACGTTTCGTTGGCATAAACAAGTTTCGGACGATGCACGTTGTCAGCATGCACCTCCTACTTCCATTTAGCCGCCTACCTGCGACAAGTCGGGAGATGTTGTGACTTATAATTACGCCCTGCACCACAGGGGGGAGACAACACATCCAAAACATCCAGGACCACGAACGCCGTGGACGGGAGTTGATTCCGTAATGACCGTAGTCAGACATGAGACTGGAGCCTCTACGCACTAAGCTACCGGACACCCGTTTTTTATTTGTTTTACCTTCACCAGTTCCATTTTCCCTTCGAGGGAAATGATGAAAACAGCTTTGAAATTCACTGAAATTATGAAGAAAGCGCCATAGAACGCTGATCCCTTCATTCCCTTTTTTCGAATTAAATTACCAAAAAAAGGTGTGTCCGCAAGCTCTGCGGGTAAAAGTTATTTTGTGCCACAACCATAGGGTTTAGGATCAAGTTTGATCAGGCCAAAAAATCTTCTAAAGTTCGAGTGAAGTCATCGCTTCCGCTTCAGAGAAAGCATCACCGAGCAGAAGCGATTGCTGGAGTCAGAATTAATACCTATTAGGTACCGATGACTCCTCCGAGAATCCTACAAATAATTCTTACCCCACCCAAGCTGCAGCTCCAAAGGTGCGCTTGCATGAGTGACCTGGTGTAAAGAATTTTGGGTGTCTCGCCAGGCAGACTGGCTCAGTGCATTGTACGTTTCCGTGCTCTGGTATATCACTTAACCCTGCACAGATTTATACTACATATGATGGTAATTATTGCAAAAACTCTCCTAGCCCAGTTTATGATGACTATGTTGGTAGAACGAAGTCATTGTAAAGCTTCATAAGCACCGATTTCGACGAAACAAATAGTTTTTTCATTGCCTTAACGGTAATCCCCATAGAAACAGTTACTCTCAGTAAAGTGGCAAATTTGGACGGACATGAGGTGCGTTCTTTTGTACTCCCATGAGGGTTAAGGTTAAACGCCGTGCTTTTTTGTTATGCATTTACACGGGACGGGCCAAAGTTACTGATTACAATTGCAACTTTCAATCGAACTTTGAATCGCGTGGTGAAAAAGTAGTAATTTTGGGACACCCTATATAAGACATTATTTAGTTTGTATTGGCTTTTCTGTAACTACTAAATTTCTTTCGATTGATTATGCTTTATCACCAACCCTCATTTCTTTCAGATGGACCATAAACTGCTCTTCAAATGCAACATTGTGGGTAATTCCGTGATGAAAAAAAATCGAATCACAAAATGCAACAATGATCGAAATACAAAACGGAAAGAACTTTTCTCTCGTAATCGTGATATTTGTGATGATGAACCAATACAATCCTCTTCCACATCCACAACTAAAAACCTTTCAAAGCAAGCAGAAGAAATCGCCATGAAACGGGAGTCCCACAAGGCCCGATTCGCAGCATACATGGAAGCCAAAAGACAACGATTGGCACAGGAAAGGCATGTAAAGAAATTGCCATTTATAAGTGCAGTGGGGGGCCATTCCCGGCACGTGACGAGTTTCGAATTTGCAGCACCGAAAGCACCGGCCCGAGCAAAAGAAAAGCCACCTAAAGCAACAAAAGCCGCAACTGCTCGAAAAGAGCCAATAAATTCCACCAGCAATGCGAAAAGTGAAGCAACAAGTGGGCCTAGAACAAGGAGCGGCGTTTCTCGGCAACGAATCGAAGAACCTGTCAAGCGGAAGAAAACGACACGACCTGCCAATCTCAAGATTTCGGAAAATAGTAAAAGCAATGCTAAAAGCAATCTTCTTCTGGTGGAGCCAAGTCCATTTCCGAAGGATACACCTCTAGTGAAGGACAAAGTGTTCACTTTCAACGGCGTTGCAGTAACCTCAACCGTGCGCAAAGACTCGATAGAGAAGGATGACATAAATGTAGAACGCAATTTTGAATCAACACTCAGTCCGATAGATGGAATTGCTCCGTTAGAGGCAACAGTATGCGAGGAAAATGTAGCAGTGGAGCCAAAATCTAAGAAGACTGATACCCCCGTAAAGAATGATTGTTCTATTATCCAAAAATGCGTGAGTCCTGCAAAGAAATACGAAACACCTCCTAAGCAGGAAGGCGAAAACGAGGGCACTTTCTATTTGAGTCCATTTGTGACCACATCACGTGGGAAGGTTAGTGCAAAAAGAGAAAGACAAATTCGCAATTCAGTATACAAACTGGAGCTAAATCAGTCCGTCGAAGAGCCAGTTGATTTTAGAAGGCGAAGGGAGGCTGTCAAGTATTTCCGCAAGATTTTGGATGATGAGATTAGCCGACTTAACAGTGTTTGCACTACGTGGGACTTGTACAAAGAAGCCAATGAACAGTCGCACGAAGATTGTTCCGATATGATTAATGTTGCTGTTGGCCAAACTAAACTTTTGATTTCCGGTAAATTCAAGCAATTCGAAAAGCTTATTGATAACTGTGAAAAAGTGGTCAACGAGAATTTAGGATATCGCGAGTTGGCCAATTGCGAGGATGACGTTACGGCTGAAGATCTAGAAGGATTCTGGAACATTGTGAGATTACAGGTAAAGTCAATCTTTTCATCATCGTGGCGCGACAGCCCGACGTCGGGCCTTGGCCGCCTGGATTCAATCTTTTACATTAATTATATTGTTTATTTAATTTGATTTTTTATTCCAGGTCGACAACGTTGATCGTCGATTTGAAAAACTCACGGCATGGAAAAGTAACGACTGGAAAGACCCCGACGAAAAACCGAAAACCAAAAAGAAAGTTTTAGCGAAATCGATGAAAGTGAAACAAACGAAACAAAAAGTCAAATCGACTGATGCAGTCAGAAATCTGCTCCTGAAGGCACGGCAAGAATTCTTGAAGAATAACGCCAAAAACAATACAGCAAATGAGGATGTAATCTTCATAACGAAAAATAAAACCGTTTCGACGCCTGTCAAAGAAAATCGTATGTCACTTTGCAAGCGTAACCAAACACCGTATCGAACATCGAGCGGTTTCAAAGAAAATCGGGTGCCAAACGCAATGACGCCGGCCCATCGACGATTGTCGGTATTAAAGAATGCCGGCAGTGGGAATCGTTACAAGCCTCGATTATCAGAAACACCGAAATCATCAACATCGTCGACACGGAAGTCTATATTGAAATCTGTGTCAAAGAGTATGCAAAAGAAGAGTGTTTTATTTTCGGAACAAATCGAATATAAAAGTCCGGAACGGTCCCGTTCAAGCTTGAAGGGTTTTTGCGCGCCAAGTGAAACGGAAGCTAAAAATGAATCCGATGGTACATGTTCCATATTTCTTGTTTGTTTTTTATTTACTAAGAAATTTGCATTTTCAGATGATGGAATTCGTGTAATGAATTTGCGGGCAAGAGCCGTTTTAATGCGCGACGATATATTTGATTATTAGTTAGTTACGTTTTCTCCATACGTATTTAACGTTTAACTTATGTTTGTCATTATTTTTATGCCAATGATTATTTTCAATAAATTTGTTTTTACATACATAATAGCCCCCTTATACGATGCAATCTGTCG
The DNA here is from genome assembly GCA_964017055.1 of Chloromyia formosa. NCBI lineage: Eukaryota > Metazoa > Arthropoda > Insecta > Diptera > Stratiomyidae > Chloromyia > Chloromyia formosa. Next base: position 129,984,404 of record OZ024814.1, read on the forward strand.
TCAGATCGATCTGACGATATTGTGATCGTCAGATCGATCGCACAGTGCATGTGACTATCGTTGACGATTTCACTGATCTGACGATCAAACTTTATCTGCCGATTTTTTGGTGCGATTATACTGCAATCCGTCGGTCTAACGATCGATTGGATGGTGTATGTGATTATCGCAAGTGAATGTCAAATTGTCAAATTACTCGACCATGAATTTGGGGGATTCTGATGATTTTAAATGGCGCTGCAATGGAAATATCAAATATGTAGCATACGAAAATGCCACACACATCCAAATAGTTAACAAAAATTAATCTAGGTTGGATTGGGAGTGAATCAACCCATTTTTTGAATTGTCATTCGTTATCGCATCACACGAAAATCGTACAGTGTGTGTGCAGTGTAGATCGGCAGATATTTTGTGGCGATCCAACGGCCGATCGATCGGACGACGGATCCGATAATGTATGGCGGCTATAAGGCAAACAAAATTCTGTATTGAACAAGAGAAGGCAATATGTATTGTAGACTCATATGGTATAGAAACGACTATGGGTTAGGTTCAAGATGTGGTCGCTCCCTGTTTCAACTCTGACGTCTCAGTTTAAGCACTGCTGCTTTCAGTTTGTCGTTCCGAGCAGCTTTGATCTTCCGGGACTCTTCGTCCCGTTACACTATTCTTCAAAGGACTTTTTGGAGATTCGGTGGTTATCCATTTATTTTATTTGCCCTGTCCATTGAAGCTAGGTACGAAAGCTAAAGATGCATTTTGAGACCTCTCGCTCTTCAAATTTCGGATACAGCTCGTGGTCATACAATGTTGTAGCAGCGCTTCGAGCTCTAATAAATGCGTGTCAAAAATTCTGACTATCCATGTTGGTATCCTCAATGTCTAGGTGGTGAAAAGCAGTTGCCTCGATGGGGTTCTCCCACAACGCAATAGGAGTTAAGTGCGTGGGCTGCTGGACATTTAAAGATGTGCTCAACATCGTGTGGAGCGAGGCCATATGCTGGGCAGAAGTTTTGAATGTCACTGTCGATGCGGGACAGGTATGAATTCAAACACGAGCATCAACCAGAACGAAGTTGAGGTAAAGTTGTTTTGGTTGCTCTTGAGAGCCGAGATTCGTCTGGAGCAGCGTTGTGATGGCCGACTTATAGCTGGCGTTGTCGAAGAGAACTCTTTTAAACCTTTGGACTTCCCTTTCGCGGTCCCTCATGTTGCGTCTTAACGTAACGCGGCAGTGCGGTGGGGCTTTGTCCATCAGGTTTGAGTTAGGATGGTCATTCCGATAACAGCAAACTAGACTGCTTGGTGAGAAGAGTGTTGTAGGTTTTTCCCTTAAGAAGGTACAACACTCAACACTTTGGTCTCTGGATGTAGATGGTCTTGCATCATCAGGAGGCAGACAGTGGCAGTGCTAAGAGCAGTATTCTGGCAGGTCTGTATGTTTTTCTATTAAGTGTCTCATAAATTATCTGCCCAGATGGCGGTCGCATCATTGGCCATGGCCACATATGTCCCGATGTATTTGTATGTCGCGAGTAGAGTCCCCTTATCTTTCCCCCAGAAACTGGCAGCTAAAGCTTTGAGGACTTTGTTCCTACGCCTCATCCTCTCACAAATGGTTGACGCATGAGCCGAGGAGGTGGTCTTGCTGTCAAAGTTGACGCCGAGAATTTTTGGGTGGTTAATTGTGGAAATAGTTTGACCATCTACCGCAATATCCAGTTGTAGCTTCACTTTCATGATCCAGGTGGTAAAAAGAGTAGCAGAAGACTTTGGCGCTGATAGTAAGAATCTTGCTTGAGTTCTTCAAGATAATCATTTATCTGCTCGCACATTTGGATTGGATTGGTTGGGCGACCGGTAGCGCAGTGTGTTTAGGCATCAGTCTCATGTTTGACTACCGGCGTTTCGGGTTCGAATCCCGTCCACGACAACGTTCGTGGCCATGGATGTGCAGGAGGTGCATGCTGGCAACTGCATTCTCTGAAACCAATTTATGCCAACGAAACGTCAACTGGGCCAGATGGAACAGTTGACGCGCTATGCCCCACAAGGGGTTAGGGCAATTGAGTACATTTGGATGATATCATTGCCGGTTGCCAAAAACGAGCTGACATCAGCGTAACTGGCGATTTCAAGTCCGTCAGGTGGCGTCAGGAGTTCTGACATATATATATTTAACAGTAGGAGATAGGATTCCTTCTTGTGGGACACCCTGTTTAATTTTCTTTAGTTCTCCAATTTCTAAACTCTGTGTAGGACTGTCTTCCGGCGAGGTATCCGATCCACATGATTATTCCCAACGGAATGTAGTCCGGATGGCGCAACGGTTAGCACGTTCGCCTTCTCCGCACTGGATCCCGGTTCGATTCCTACTAAATGCGGTAGTTTTCGATAAAAAAGGGAATTTACGTGTCGGACTATGAGCCCACTCAGCTGTTAACCCATTTATGGGGTAAATAACTCGGTTGAGGGTGTTGTTGATCACACATCTCTGCACAAGACATACCGTCACGATCTAGAAAATGAGATGATGCTAACTCATCTCGAGGCCATGGTTCAAATTGGACTGTTGCGGTCGGCCAGCTAAATGTGAGTCGCAATTATTGGGTGGAGCAGCGCTTCTAGGGTCTTGGCTACAGGAGACAAAAGTATGATGGGACGTTATGATTCGCCTAGTGTTGGTTTCTTTCCTGGTTTCAGAATAGGGATCACTCTTCCTTTCTTCCAATACTCGTGGATGATAGACGATGAGATGGATAGGTTGATAGTGGACGTTATACAGTCAATTGCTGGCGTGTCAAGATGTTTAAGCATGACCATCGAGATACCAACTGGTCCAAGAGCTTTGGAACTCTTTGCCTTTTTAATAGCTGTGAAAACTTCGGATGAAAATTGAAGTGCCTTGTCAACGGTTACGAATGCACCTGGTGACGATGCGCTAAGTCAACAACAGGTGGCGTATGTTCTGAAATGGTTTTTCGCATTTCTTAGGATCATTAACCGTCATGTTGCCAAACTGGATTGCAACATTCCCTTTATTGTGTTTTTATAAGGGTTCTAACCGTCCACCAGAGCTTGGTAACGTCAGTTATTAAATTGCAGTTTTCAAGGTGAGAGTTCCATTTCCTCCTCCTATGAACTGCTAATAAATATCAAGGTTTTATTCCTTGATACGATGATCCTCCGGGTTGGTGCTGTGTATGCAGTGTCATTCGCCTCCTAATCTGGATGCTGAAATAGGAAAATTTGGCCGAACCTTGGGTATGCGACCAGCTGGAATAAACAGTGTAACCGCTTTCTGGAGTATGAGTCCTACCTTCCGTTTGGCCACACGCACGTCTAGGTTTTGAAGCCATCCCAATCGGCGTTATTGTGATTGATGAACATGCGATCAGTTTGTTGATAGCGATCATCAAACTAAATGTTGGATGGTTTATTCAGTTTTATGAGGATTGGCAGATGATTCGAGGACAGCGTCAGGACTGGTTCCCATTGTGCATCGTTAATAAGTCCGGCGCTGGCAATCGAAATATCGGGCGAGCTGGAATAGGTTCCAGAAATACGAGTGGGCGTATCGTCATTGCATAAACAGAAGTATGTTGCATGAAGTTGTTCACGGTGTTGAAACTAGCGACGAGTGCTGCAGGTGTGAGATTGTGTTGCAATGAAATGTTGTGCTGATTCAGCGCAGAGCAGTTTCTCAAATGGCACCATTCGTCGCAGCATGTACATTTTACTGTGGTCGCGTTAGGGTCCAGTGGTTTGTTGCAGACGCAGTAGATCCAGCAGGTTCTAGGACCTGGGTTAAGCTCAATTCCGGCGCGTCGAAGAACAATTAAGAGCAGTTGCTCCCAATTCCCAGGAAAAATGATGGGTAGTCAGAGTGTGTGATACACACACACATATTTTCTTTCTTGCGTCGAAGGGGTTGCGGCAGTTCTTGGCCGTGAAACACGAGTCGCTCCGGTACGTAGAACCGGCTGCAGCAGGAACGATGTTTATACAATCATCGCCATTGGTCTCCCTCGCGCGTCCTCCAATTATTCCTCGGAGAACCGCCCTTCTAATTTTTGAATTGCAATAATCCATCATCATCATTGTGGCGCAACAACCTGACGTCGGGGTTTAGTCGCCTGGGAATTTCAATAATTAATTATGACGTAAAATTGAAGACTTACAACCCAACAATGTCTTTATTTAGCAAACTAAATTACGTTACATCACTAATTCAGCTTAAAATGCATTTCTGGAATTTAAAAGCACGAGGCTTTTTGTTAAGTTTAGTTCAGTTGGCTGCACGATTAGCACAACGACAAAAAAAATAATGATTCGATGCTAGTATTGAATAAAGGAATGAACATTACAATCAAGGCGTTTACGTCCCTCCAGAAAAGATAATTCCAAAAGTACGAGGGCCTCTTCCACATGTCCATCAAGTTTACGAACTAGACGTACAGCCGCCTCCATTGAGCCTCCAGTAGCGAGAAGATCGTCAGTGATTAGCACCTTTTGGCCTGGTTTGATTGCTCCCTTTTGTATTTCGAATGAGTCCTAGAAAGAGAACGTATCATAGTCGTAGTTTCTTTAATAACTTATTGAATAAATGAAATTCCTCCAGTGTGTTAGTCAGTGTTGTTGTTTGCTTGCCCTAACCCATAGTGGCATGACGTGGACGAGACTCGAACCTGTAACTAACCGATATGCAGAGACATCAGACTGACGCCTCAATACACTGAGCTAACGGCCGCTCCAAAGGCATACTACTAAGGTCGGTACTTAGGAAAAGATGAAACTACAATACTTTACACTCACCTTTCCGTACTCGAGGTCATATTCAACGGACAAACACTCCCCGGGTAATTTGCCTTTCTTCCGAATAGGAACAAATCCAATTCCCAACTCTGCGGCTATCATGAAACTAAAAAGAAATCCTCGTGACTCCAATCCCACAACAACTTCCACGTCAGGACATTTGGCACGTATGTGATTGACAAGAAGTTCTTTGAGACAGGTACACACATTGCCATTTGTCAGAGCTGTAAAAATATCTCTGCGTATTACAGAAACAAAAGAGAAGTAAGAAGGTGTCCATAGGGTTAAACATAAGAAAACACTTACTTGAAGATAATTCCCTTTTTAGGGAAGTCAGGAAACTCCCCAATGTGCTCCTTGACTACGGCCAATCTTTCCTCGTCATTCATGATTGAAACTGTTGAGATTTCATACAAAACTAAGGCCAAAGAGCACCGTACAGATAATAGGAAGTTGATAGCAATAAAATTGTCTTGTACTTGTGTGATAAGAATTAGTTTTAGGCTAGTTTTTTTGGATTGTTTATAAAGTGGTCGCTTGAACAGCTGACAAGGAACTGTCAAAGCGCCGTGATTACAGAGGCATCTATGGAGTAATAGAAGTGCAAAGAGTCATTTGCCTCGAAAGCTTTCTATTACATCCATAGCCCCATTTATACCGTGGAACCTGAGAAGAGAGAGCGTGGAACTAAAGGAGTAACTAAATAATATTAGATTTAGTTCTAGTTCGTGGAGTGTTTATACCGACCGGTACTAAATATGGCAAATGTCAGATGTTGGCTTATCCCTTGGGTTTAAAGAGAATTTTAGAAATATAGAGAGCCCAGTATGGCCCAGTAGCTTCTTGTAGAAAGCGCTTTTATACCACCGACTCCAACAAAACATAAATATCTACAAAAACAAGCGTCAACGACGAAAACACAAACCTTATCAAAATTTCAATTTTTAGTTCAGTACCGTACCGCAAGTGGAGCTAAGAGCTAGCCCAGTCAACTAATCCGACATCTTTGTGGCGAGTGTACTGGGATTAGTTAATTGTCTCGGGCAAGAAAATTCTTAAAATTCTACAAAGACACGAGCTAAAGAAAACTTTCAGCTTTCTTAACCTTTACGAAGACTTTCCATGTGCTGCTCCCGTACAACAGCACATACAGTACCAGGGGGCCAAAACAATCTCAGCTTATAGTCTTAATACTGAGATAACTGCATTGCATATTTTAGACAGCATATCGAATGCGCATTTAGCTTGGTTGATACGACGAGCGATGTCCTGCTCCGTACCACCATTTTCGGCAACAATGCTACCTAGGTAGATGAATTGGTCCACCTTTTCCGCAAGCTGTCCATTGATTGACGGTAATTGGACGAGTTGGATTTCTTCTTTTTCGCATCGGCAGGCTAATAACCTTGATCTTGTTTGTGTTAATCTTTAGCCCAACCGTGCTCGTCCCCCTCTCGACATTTAAGGCCATTGCGTTTAGATCGATGATTTTATGAAAGAGTATATGTATGTCATCAGCGTAGTCAAGATGTTGCAGACAAGATGTTAAGGTCTATCGAATTCCTCTGTGGTCCAGATAGGGCTGCAGCACATTGTCAATCACTATAAGGAATAGGATCGGTGAGAGGATGCACTTCTGCCGAACTCCACTTCGGATCTCAAAGTCCCAAAGTCGAGACTTTGCCTTTATGCAAAACGCGATATTTTGCGCCATCGTAGGTTGCTTTAATAATAGGGATGCTGCGTAATTCGCCCATACAGAATCCCCTAAAAGCTCTCTGGATTCATAAAATTCAATGAAGGGGCATACCGTTACTTTTGAACGGAGACCTTTGTGCAAATCAGTCCAATAGCAATCTCTACAGATCCGACTATGACAATAATATAAGAAAAGTGTTCTTATGATACTCGTACTCGTACATTGAAAATAATTGTCACCGATTTCGTGCTCTGAAGTATTCATGCGCTCTTCTATTTTTTACGCTTCATTGTGCATACACTTGAATTGTCGGCATTAGGAACAAGAATAAGGAAACCAGCTAGCAGCTTAAATTGAGAAAGGTATAAAAAAACAAGAAGTATGTAGGGAATTTTGCCTATCAACTTCGATAAATCCTTTTCCCTTTTCGAATTTGGTAGGTTACAATCTTTTGCCCCGAGTAGATTTCAATGGGGTTCGGATTACTCAATGTGCTGTGGGTCTGGGTCAGCTGGTTGTTGCTGTTGTAATAGCAACGCGTCTGGCGTTGAACGGGTTTGGCAGCTCTTGGCCGTTGCTGATGATGATGGTCGGTGCGACTGCCGCGTGAACACCGGGTCGGCTGGTCAATCACGTCCCTTCATTTAAAAAACGTGGCTCCAGCAAAATCAATTCATCAATCAAATCGAGTGCATTAGTTTGATACACGCCATAAAAGGAAAGTTTCCTACCACCAACAAAATTAAATACGATCAGAAATTCAATTATCAACGGCCACGAAACAATTTTAGCCAAAGTAGGGTGAAAATGCCACTGCTACAGTGTCAACGAATATTCATTTGCGTCCCATGATTGTAATGGTACTGATTACTGATAACATGACGTTGGGAAACCACAAACACTGTGTTCCCGCAAAGCTTTAAATTCTCAATTCCATTTGACAACTTGAATGTATACATCTGCATCCCCGGAATTCCACCCTCATAACGCCAGCGTATGTTCTGATTCCTGTACTGAAATTTCTACAAATTTAATGGAAATTCAGCCACAAAGCATGCTTGCAAGCGTTCAGTTTGCTTTAATGCGGTTGCATTTCATGTGACAATCGCATACCAGCAACAGATGTACATATCTCTTATGTGGTTGAGTACAGATGCATGCCACATAATTATTATTTTTTCGTCTCGAAGCTGGTAGCTGCAGTTTTTCAAGCACTATATTTTATATTGCTTTGAGCGGTAAAGTTTAGCCGTGGGGTGGTTGGAATTGTTTATTTAAAGTAACATGTGCAAGTTGTAAATTGAATTACAACTGCAAGGATTTTAAAGGGACAATGCAAAATGAAGAGATGTACTTCCAACAACTTTATGAAAAGGGAGTGGTTTTCGAATTCATGAAGGTTCAAGCACATATGTATGTCGGAAGACGCATCTTAAAATATACTGATTAATTTTGACTTAATTTAGTTCACAATTCCTACAATCCAGATTAAAAAAGATGTATGAAAATATATTTGCAAATACAATTTAAATATAATGACAAAAAAACAATAAAAACAAATATAATATTAAGCAATGAATTCTGCGTAAAATTACGAGTGTATTCCAGTATACTTTAAACATTATTATCAAAAACTCTCACGTTCTCACGGTCGATTCATATTCATCAAAATACAATCGGTTCTCAACTCTTGAGTGTACAATTTCACTTGCCAATCATAAAATTCCGAGCGTTTTCGTGTCCTTATCTTGCGACTCACCGATTCGACATTCTCGATAGCCATTTCAACTTCTTTCTGAAGACTTTCATAGAAGTTTAGTAAACTTGTTTTTTGATAGCAATCATCCCAATTATAATTTATCGGATGAATCGTACACTGTTCCTGGAATTCTCGACGTAGAGTGTTGTAGATAAAGAGTGCCTTGTAGTCATCCCTAAAAAAATATTAACCGTTCGGTACAAAAAAAAAGGATCGATAAAATTGGAAAGGTGTTGGGTTCAAAAATTTACCTGACGTAAACTTTTAAAATAAGTCGATTCGGTTGTTTTTGGATGGTTCTTATCAATGTGCCCATCAAATGGTTATATCCTGTTGGCCGATGATAGAACATTTCACTGAGCTCTGTCCTATCGGTGTGTTTGTCTGCTGTAGAATCATGACGACTGTTTATCTGGGAAGAATGATAATTTAAATACAGATCGGAGTTTATTTGGAAGTTTTAAAAGATTGTCTGCTTGATAAGCATATTAGATTTACTTGGTGGAATCATGGGAAGCAGTCGCTTATTATAATGAAAAGCAGACATGTATCAATCTAATGATCTAGGATATGTTCTAAATAAAATTGAAAGCCTATCTTTTAAGTTACTAGTTTAAATATTCGATTCTCAATAAAATATCACTTGTTCTTCGACTTCATTAGTGAAGTGTCTGTATTTGATTCTATGGGTCTTGTTGAAGCGTTATTATTTCCACAAATACAATTTCTACAATACGATAGAATAATACACATAGCAAAACAATTAAAGGGCCTCTATACAAAAACGCAGAATTTATCCGGTTAATACGAATAAGGAAGTCGACACTGTTGTTCTTATGGTATTTGTACAGAAAGGGCGAAAGGTGACACACATTTCAAAATGTTACTTTCCAACATAACGGTAAATTTGGCTACATACAACTTGTCACTTGGTTTTTGGCGGTATTTTGCATACCTCTGTCAGTCTTTACCAGTCCGTTGTATAGTTCTCTTTAGAGTTGCTATTGTTTAGCAAGTGATGGATGAATAATGGAGTTCGGGATGTGAGCAGAGACAGGAGAATTCACAAGAGTTCGCGGACAGGGTCGACCAAGAGAAAAATCTTACAGCTAGGACCGATTTTTACGCTTAACGCCCTCAGAAATCGTTGAAACACGGTAACTTCCATACTAAGCGACCTCAGACACGCCACGCCACGTTATAATGAGCCGTGCGTAATTGTTTCAATGAAAGTGCCTGATTTGCAGATATCCGATAAAAGTACCGTGATCAACAAGAAAGCACAAAATCGCCCGATATTGGTTTGCCAGGAACCACCGCAATTGTAGTATGGGGCATTGGGGGAGAGTTTTCTTTTCTGAAGAATCAAGATTTTGCCTGTGTGGAAATGATGGTCGAGCTATAGAGTTCGTGCTTGAGAAATGTGATCTTCAAGCCACATTACCTTTTGGCGGTGGATCCATTATTGTGTGTGGGGCGCTATTTCCTTAACGCACCTAATAGCTGCGTTTTTTTGTACAGCGCTGAGTAGAGCAGGATAAGGGACAAAAAAAAACGAACGAACGAGTAGCGTACACGAAAACGGGGCATGTCTTTGCTGGGAGTGTGTCTTGGTTTAGATAGCATTCAAACGTCAACTCAAATTTCAAGTTCAAGAGGCAACCTTAGTCCTTAGTACATATACCGGACAAATTTTCCTTAGGCAACAGAATCATTTTATATGTTTACTATTCCATTATATAAGTGTCACCATACACTGTCGAACTAGAACACGAACCTAGTACAAGTGGACCGGTTTTCTTCACACCTATGTGAAGTGTGTGTGTCAGAGGACATTTGTACCAGGTTCGAGTTCGAGATCGACAGTGTATGGTGACACTAATATTTAAACAAAACGAACATTTTAGTGACAGGAATTTTATGTGCTTCCCAAACTGTAACATGCCCGAAAGCTTCGATACCTGCGCCGCCTCCACTTCAATACTAACGGAACAGCATTCTTGCAATAAGCTTTTATCCAGAGCAGCTCAGATCAAATTGTTAGTGTAATTGTGTGGGGCTAACCTGCTCTGCTCCGCATGGCTGTTAAAAAATGTGCCTATTATTCAACTTTAGTTGAGTTTTCCGGTAAAACTATCATTTTTCGCAAAGCTTTAGTGTTAAATTATAAAGTATTAAGAACTGAACTATCTGTTACTAAGAAGAGCCTTCTACGATGAGTGGTTGTCCGGATTTTCTGCACGTGTCTAGGGCCGCACCCCCATCCCTCCTCTCACCACCCTCCTGAGCTGCCAAAACAATATTTTGGCCGGCACCATTTTTCTACTCTCACATATCTCCTGAATAGGAATTATGATAAAAGAAAAAACGCGGTTTGCAGATTTCGTATACTCATTTTTACATGTAAAGGAAGGGTTTGAGAAGCTATTTCAGTGTGCTAAGAAATATTTTTCAATTTTAATGTACATAATTTTCCGAGAAAACCATGACTTTTTCGCAAATATTTCTAATAAGTAAAATCATAAAGGACTAAGCTCTGAAGGTTTTGAGATCAAATAGATCCTTCTACGATTAACGGTAGTCTAGTTGCAGGCGATTTCCGGATCGTGTCCAGCTCAAATGGCTGTAATCCGCGTGATCCACGACTTACAGAACTGAAAACTTCAATATACCGCCCTAGAATGCTTGCTTCGCTCGCTCTACACGCTACAGCGGTGAACCCACTATTAGTCAAGGCACGAACCACGATGCGTCACCCGGAATATACCATGCAAATAGCAATCGATGGAGCCCAAAAAAATCATAGAATTTCATATACTAATCTAAAGCTCGGAGTTCAAATCTCGGCGCGATAAAAAAAAATGACTGTGGGTACTAATAGAACTATCACAGTGCTCCGAGCTTGTCAGAATAAAGACGGCGCGGATAAGAGATGCATGCTAGCAACTGCACTTCCGAAAAGTAGGTATGCTATCGAAACGTCAACAAGACATAGAAATGCTAGAGATGTTGACGCGCCCCTGCCCCCACGGGGTCAACGTAATTAACAACCTTCTGAGCCTCCAAGAAATCTCCCTATATAACGAAAAAGGAGAATGGAACGATAAAAAGATCAAAACGCACAGTTCAATGATTCTATTAAAGAATTATTAAAATGTGACGAACAAGATGACATCGACCTATTTTTTTAAAGCATTGCCATGACAGTTCAAAAGTTGAAAGCACACCTTGTGAGCAAAACTAAAATCAATGTTTTGGAAATTGTATTTGACATGGAGCAGTTACAGAACACATTCCCTAACTATCCATCTGTTTTGACTACTGCTTCCAATCCACATTCCACTTCTTCGATAGGTTATAGCGAACAACTCTCCAACTATTACTCCCACGATACATCAAATTTAACTTCCCCTGTATCTTATCAATCGCAAGACTCCAACGATTTCACCCATCATACATCTACCACCCCAAATTATCAATCAGAACTCTCCAGCGTTCTGATGTTATTATCCAAGCATATGAATTATGCAATGACGATTAATAATAATACTAAACAGTTGCTTGTTTAATGTTTGCTTATGTTAAGGTTTTGTACGATAAATAGAACGGTCTAGAAAATGTTCCATTTTCTTTTTTCTCACCTTAAAGTAACAGGGTGTATTGGTGCCATGACTTGATTGAAGTTTCTAGGTCCTCTTTCATGTCATTCAAGATGAAACTAAATTGCTCACGGGTAAATCTAAAATACCTTTTAAACTGCTCTTCTTCATCAAGCAAATCCTTCTTAATCAATATACTAAAAGCACCCTATTCTTTTCGCTAAAGATATATTGCTGATAGGTTTTCTGATTACAAAAGTTTTCAGTACTCTTTCTTTTTCTTCCTCCTCCGCCAAATGTTTTTTAAGTAGCAAAAAAGCAAGCATCTTTGTTTAATATTTCGATAAACGACTCATCCTTACAAAATTTAATTAAATATAATTTTATATACAAATTATAAATTATGCAATACGTTCCGGTGGAAAACGGAAATGCGCAGCGTAATAAAAAATACGCTCCTGCCAGCGTGAAATTGTTTCGAAGTTTCACGCTGCGTATTAGATACGCTGCTTAGGAAAACCCGTCTTAAGATAATAGCCGCGTTTGTTTCGCTTACTCAATTGCACCAACCCCTTGTGGGGCATAGCGCGTCAACTGTTCCATGTGGCCCAGTTGACGTTTCGTTGGTATAAACTATTTTCGGAGAATGCAGTTGCCAGCAAGCACCTTCCACTTCCCCATTTAGCCGCCCACCTGCGACAAGTCGGGAGATGTGCTAATTATAGCCTTACATTGGTCCCGCACCACAGGGCGAAGACAACACGAACATTCTCAATTGCCCCGAACGAACGTCGTCGTGGACGGGATTCGAACCCGAAATGCCTGTAGTCAGACATGAGACTGGTGCTCGTGCCTCCACGCACTGATCTGTCGGTCAAATTTAGATAGAGGCAAAATAAGTTGACAACCAATTGACTTTCAACTTTGATCCGATGAGTTTTCTGTCGGCTAGCCGTACCAACTTATGTAACTTCACAATTTTGGTTAATTCTCGCTTAAATATTGAAAGCCAAAATGTTGAGTAGTAAAAGCATTTTTCCATAACATAAGTTAAAAATCAATTCCATAATCCTAGCCATAATTCGACTATCATCAAATAATAATCCCCAACAATGACCAAGTCACATCCATCTACTCACCATGGTTCCGCTACTACTACCAAATAATCGACTAAATCCAAATTTGTCCATAATAAAAACCGATAATTTTTCCCCAATCGAATACGATTTCGAATCCACCGTCCACGTGAAGAGGTCTGATGTTACACTTATCGCCAGTAAATCCTTGTAGGCTGAAAGACGGAAAATGGAAAAGGACCATATATTACTACTGTGAAATTGATATGCCATAAAGACGTCTGTGATTTCGATAAAAATATGATTTAGAGACACTCACCAGACTCGGGATTGAAGGTGATTTGGTATTCAGGCAAGCATAAAACGTTCGTGTCAATTTCAATAGTTCTCACGTAGTATTGTTGTGCGGAGTCAATGTTGTGGGTTTCATTTGAAATGTCGTAGAGAAGAAAGCAATGAGCTCGTAGAGTGGTGGCTATTGTATCTAGGATGTTGTTCAATTTCATTTTCACGGTAACAATGGCCGACGTTTCCGGACGCAATATTTTGTTCTAACAGGGAGTGAGGAAAGATAAATCGAATGAGTTTATTCGGATTGTACCCGGAATCTACCTTTATTGCTTGCCAATCCTTTGTAAAAGTTAGACTTGTATTCTGCTCCTCCTCACTGTCATCCAGGAGTTCACTGATGTCTTCAAACTGATAGGAATCATCCTTCAGCTGATATATATTGCATTCGTATTCTACACTGGTTTTGTTTTCAAAGACCATTGCAGCTCTCACATTCTGAAGGATTGTTAACCTAAAAAGGATGCAATTGAAAAGCATTAAGATGAGAATGGTGCATATATATTGCTATTGTATGAGTACAGATATGTATTTATTTAGGTGAAATAATGCTTTCGAAATGGAGCAAATATGAATGCGACAAATAGCAAAAGCAAATAACCTGTGAAGAGGTAACAAGAATGTCTTTCCGAGGGTTAATTAGAGAGTATCGGCAAGCTATCTTTTTTATTCACTAGAGGCTTACGAACGTATGTTTTTTTTTCAACTCGAGAGCGAAATTGAGACGCATGTTCGCAAATAACTGGTATCGTGTTTATAAGAGTTAATAATTCACCCTAATTACTTTTATTTGCGAGGTACTTAGAGTTAGGTGCTTCGTTGAAGGAGTATTTTCCTGTCAAATTAAAAGGAGTGTTAGTCAAGAGTCGTGTATAATACATATCTCAATTGCCCTAACCCCTTGTGGGGCATAGCGCGTCAACTATTCCATGTGGCCCAGTTGACGTTTCGACGGCATAAACTGGTTTCGGAGAATGCAGTTGCCAGTATGCACCTCCTGCATATCCATGGCCACGAACGTCGTCGTGGACGGGATTCGAACCCGAAACGCCGGTAGTCAAACATGAGACTGATGCCTCAACACACTGCGCTACCGGTCGCCCTAGTGCTGACTACGCCAATTTCCAAGTCCGAAAATTACTGTACCAGTAAAGAAAAAATATTTGTGATTTGTATTTAGCGTTCTCCTAGCTTAGATGTCAACAATTTCATAATTTCTCTAGAAAATTGGCTTCATACTCGTAAATCAAAACGTTACGATAATCACATCGTCATAGGAGATGTTAACATTAACAAAGTTCAAATCGTATCGTAACAAATTAAATGCTCGGTAACGCATGGGACATTTTTTTGCTACTCGGAACACGGTCGTCTGCGGTTCAAGCCTCGCAACGGGACCAAATACTTTTTATTCTCAAATTCCCCCTGTTTAACTACTCCAAGCTTAGTGGTTTCGTACGGATAGAAGCACTCATCAGGTCTTGCATCTTTGCAGTTATCCGTGTACAAGACAACCACGTAAGTGTGAGAATTCTGTGAGCATCAGCCGTGAAGGCTTGATTTTTACTTGAAAACTCGACCGTGGAGGTCTAGATGGTGTGAAGCACTAATAATAACTCACTAGAGGAGGTGAAGAGAGGGTGAGAAGTGGAGATATTTGTTCCCTGGCAATTTTACTTTACGTATTCGATGTTCTTGCAATGTACAAGTGCGAATTATTTCAGTGAAAATTTGAGTTTTTTTGTGACACTTGGTTTCATTCTGCACACCAACTTAGTATGCGTCTGTAGCTTAGCTTAGGTGTGCAGAATGAAACCAAGTGTCACAAAAAACCTTGATCCCTCCAGGGGCATGGGTGTGTCAACATCCATTGCATAGCTATGCCTTGTTGACGTTTCGATATCATATAAATTTCGGATGGTGCAGTTACTAGCATGCACCTCCTATCCAAGCCGTCTTTTACTGAAAAGCTTGGAATTCCGTGGGAGTTATAATAGTACCCAGTTTTTTTTTATTAAGGCGCCGGGAATTGAACCCCTGCTTGCTAGATACAGCATCGATAGGGTGGCGACCGAAGCCTCACAGCTGTCAGTGCACGATACAAAACCATAATATATACAAAAGACAGGTTTATATTTAGATCATACAAAAATATATTTTGCGGGGACATTTGAGATATTTATCAGTACGAAACAACCTTTAATTCTATTAAGTAAATAAATGCTGTCCAGATTATGACTTGCTTATCTTGTCTGCTATTCGACTGTCTCCCTGCAGAGCTAAGACAAACATTCATAATGTATTTTGTTGATAGTGTCCATAGTGGCGGTCGATTATAAACAATGCAACCAATGTCACGTCAGATTTAAAATAAAAATAAAGAAAAGAATTCCATGATTTTAATCAATAACAGTTCTGTTGATGAATTACCAAGTTACCAAGAACAAGCACATAAATGCAATGGTTATGACGATGTATTTTCTCTTCAGATATGGATACAATGATTGGGTTCAGAAGTTTCCCAAAATGACACGTAGCTCGCGAGCGGTTCCGCAACCGCTCGGTTATGCAGTCTGTGCCTTCTGAACGCCACTATCGTTGTCACACGCTTTATGTGAAAGTCAAGGAGGAAGAAGAAGAAAAAGAGCGTGAGCAATGAGCAGAAATATTTCTTGCTCGGTGATTATTCGATCATGTTGATCTGAGCAGAAGTTGCTCGGTAACTTTTGAACCCACCCAATCTAAAACAATGGTAACAGTTAAGTTCCTATCCCTACATTCTGTAGAGAGATACACAGAACGTATGTATCAGTTTAGATTGCCACTTGCAACACCACGTGGAAAAGGCACATATTGCACTTCTGGACTGGAATAAATGAACGAAATGTGTTTGATATATAGTATGTACACACTATGTAAGCTAGTGGATATGAGTTACATACATTAACATTACATCAGAATTATGAATGCTACCACTTTCTTTTCAATATCAAACATGCTTTTAATTATGCAGGTGTTAACCAGGAGTCGTTAAACATATTTGTTGACCCTTAACAAAGTAATGTAATGAATTCAAGACATTCGTACTCGAGCTGCTTGTACTTCACTATATATCAAACATTTCGCTTTATGCATGCCTATATACAGGGGGACGGTACCTCAGTGCGTGGAGTTATCAGTCTAGTCACACCAGCTAGGCGGGTCTTCGTCTAGTGCTTCTTTGATCAACCACGAGCTCTTCCATCTCTGATGCTTGAATGCTTTTTCTGGTTACTCCATGTTCGTCCATTCGCTCTACGTACCCAGCCCACTGCAGTTTTCGTAGCTTAATGAATTTGGAGACTCCTGGTTCGTCATATATTTCGTACAGCTTACTACTGTACGTTTTTCGCCAATTCGTCACCATCCCGAATCGCTCCAATGATTCATCGTACAGGACTTTCTTTTCGAAGATGAAGGTGTTTCGCATTCATAGCTGTAAATTTTGAGTTTTGCTTTTCTGTGTATGTAGTTACTTTTTAGGATGGGGAGCATCGAGTAATAGATTCGACGCTTGATGTCAAGAGTTTCGTCGCAATTGTTGGTGATATTCGTCCCTAGGTAAATTAATTCGTTCACTCTTTCGATATTGATCGCATAGTTGAATAGCCGCGAACTTCGGTCTTTGTATGCCGAATTGCGTCAGCACTTTGGTTTTGGCCCTATTGATTTGTAGACCAACTTCCGTTGCTACCCGGTCGGGAGTTAGCAGCGTTTCCTCCGCTGTCCTAGATAAGGTTGATAAGATATGGCTGTCGATTGTACCGAGAGCTTTCTTATCACGTATTCGGATGGAACATGGGGGCCAACCCATCACCCTGAGTCCGACTCTGAGATTTTATTTGAATCGATCATGCCCGTCACGCTGGCACCTTTAATGGACGATTTGGTGGGCAACTGGAGATGCCCGTGGGGACGGAGCCTAAGGCAGCGGCCTATGCTTACTGTAGCTCAGTTCAGGAAATGTGCGGTGAAAATCCGCCGCTTCGGCCTTTGGTTTTGTACCGCCGCCAGATTAGTACTCACCAGGTGCTACCTTGGATCTACCAATGGAAGCAGCACTACCAGGATATGGTTCATTGCAGGTGGTTCATTACACACCTGCACCACTGAAATCGACATCAGCCATAGTGTATAATTAGGTGCTAGTTAGTTGCTCTATTCCCGAATTTATTGCTCCTGCCTATGTAGATACTTAGTGGTGGGGGGGGGGGGGGGGGGGGGGCAGCATAACGGACGTGAATCGATCGGACTTTTTTTCGAAATACTTTTTGCTTAGAATTTCATGAGGAATCGCTTATTGTAGACTGTGGCTTTGCTTCTGAACACTGCAAAAATTTGAAAACTTTTCGAATTATCGATGTATTGATTTAACAAAAAATCTATAGTACCCTTACTTTATGGACGTCCCTCGTTAGTCCTAAATATCCATTGAGTGAGTGTCTTAAATTACTGAACAAAATAACGAACTATCATTAGGCACGAATTTAAGTCTATAATCACTCGTACAATAATGTTTCATGACATATCCATCATCATAACAGCACAAATTGCCTCCTTATTCATGCATCTACATATATAGTATGTACATCCTACTTGTACAATTTGTTTGCTTCCTTGAAATGACACACAATTCAAAGAAGACAAATTGGAAATGATGTTAATCGTCACAAATGTGTTTGATACACATTCGCACAATCATATAAAACAATGGGAGTTAATTCAATTTCTTCTTCCTTAATTGTGCATTTGTGCTCATTTCGGCTTCCCTCCACTCTATGCGGCCTCCCCTTGTCGGAAACATCCCCCAAATTTCCACTTTCCGAATAGAGTTTTATCGAAGTTTCGTGCATACGTATAATATCTGCGATAACAATTTTGTGTACACATAAAAAACAAACATCATGCAGGTTGGGTAAAAAGAGCCGAAGGTCGAAGAGTAAGTGTTGTGGTACGCATCCGTACCAGACCAACTTTGTTCCAGATAAAATGGAGATAAATGGGCTTTACCAAATAGTATAGATTCCACAAGAGTTATCACTCCATAGAAGACTCGCCTCTGCCAGGAGATTTGTATGTATTGACAAATTGTATAAACATATTTTAGTATAAACTACACAGTATAGATACACAAGAGAATCAATACATACAAATCGACCGCCGGAGGCGGAGTCAGTTTTCTTGTGAAGTCTATACAATTTGTCAATACATACAAATCTCCTGGCAGAGGGGAAAGTTATATGAAGTGATAACTCTTGTAGAATTATCAATCCTCTTTGGTTTTACCAAAAGTACATTTACATTGCATGTATAGGTATGTACATATGTATGTCAGGCCCAAGTCCTAGCGTTGGAGCTGGAGTTAGATTTCAAGTGTGTACAGTGTAACGAACCAGATGACATTAAGCAGTCATTTTCCCCAGGGAGGCCACTCATAAAGGACGACTGTGCACAATTGCATAAGAGGTCTCATATATTTCTATCCTACTGCACTCGGTGATGATTAATTTGCAAAATAACTCTTCTCTGACAACTATTTCCGGAATAGCTAAGCCCTCTCGAAGCGGATGGAAACCGTGGTTGTACCAATGTTCTCGTCTTCACCGCAATGTTGGATGAAGCAACGTGGCAAAGACAAAAGTTGGTGCATGACGAACCGGAAGTTTATGTATCGAACAAATGGGCGGAGTTTGATAAATCCTTTGTTTTGAGTTGTGCAACTAGTTTTATCCTTGCGGTTTAGAATGCAGGCTACTTTAAGGTACTAGTATGGTGGTATGCACTAATGTTTAACGGTTTAACGATTCGAGAAGCTCAATTTTGAAGCCATTGCTCTATAGTCTATAATACAGTTCCGGTATTTTTCGAAAAAAAAAACTTAAGTTACTTATGGTAAAAAACATAAATATTTCGGTTTGAGGTTGAAACGGTACGGATACATCATTCTAATACTTCTTTTCGTCGAATATCACCTGCCTGCGACGGATGACAAGCTAACGTCGGAAATCGAGCTTTTCGAAGTGAATGGAAGTGAGGACTTACAAGAGCTCTGTTCAAAACGAAGATAAGACGAACCAAACGTGACTCATGTAGAGAATTCTGTGGGAAAACTGAAGGAAGTGCAAAGGCTGTTAGACTCAAGAAGATTCTAACAGTAACTCCATGTTTGCAATCCTACCTACGAAGGGAAAATGGGGACTGGGTAACGGGTCCAAATGGTGCCTGGACATGCTACTGGAAGCCCACTTCCCGGAATCAGCTAACCAAACACGCAGGGATGACCGGCCGATCATAGCCCAGGTGATATCGGAACAGCCGATAAAGGAAGTAACAGACGGGGTAAAAACTGAATGGGCAACACGTACATTCGAACCCTTCAAAGCTACAGGGATCGCTGAAATTTTGCCACTTATATCATCATCCCAATACTACAGGGCATTTATAGCACTTGCTTACGATTTTAGACAATACTCGAACAATGGATTATAGCGCGAGTGGTCTCCATTCCGAAACGAGGCAGGTTGAATCACCATAATGTGAAGGACTTCAGACCAATCTCATATTCAAAACTCGATGGATGTGGGGGGACTCTGTGGAAACGGCACTACACAAAGTAGTCGGAACGATAGAAAAATCCTTATAACAAAAGGAATTTACGATAACGTGAAGCACAGAATTGATAAGCCCGCGCAGCCGTCTTTGCGTGTCGATCGGCCTACTCCAGTACATGGGGTCTCAGACCACAAACGGCCTATTACATATTTAGACGTGTAGTAAGGCCTACACTATGGTGTATAGAGCGTTCGTATAGTGAAAGGCTACCGAGAACAAAACCAATGTCAATAAACTAATGAGATTACACAGATTGGTCTGTACTATATAAGCATTACGGGTGCCCCAACAGCTGGGCTGGAAATTATCCTAGGGCTTATGTCCTTGGCTGGATCAATTCATTCAAAGAAGCGAATCAGAAGGCATCTGTTGTATTCTGACAACATATTAGAGACAATACGGGTTAGATTTTGAGGATACGGATCACATGACCAAACAAACATACCTCAAAAGGAATTTCGAAGTGAAGCAGGGAAGCCAATAATGGTGGCGTCCTGATCTATATGGATGTTCCAAAGGACACTGGAGTAGGTTCAGGCGTCTACTCGGCGGATCTTGGCTTGAGCCAGTGGTATAAACTGCCGCGACCGTATTCCAGTCAGAATTACAAGGGACTCCAACGAGGATGACGACGATTTGCGTCGATAGCAGGGCGGCCATTCTGGCTCTAGCGTCATATAGGTGCACTTCGAGAACTGTAAACGTATGCAGAGAGGCTGTCGACAGAAAGGCTAAACATATCCCTATAAGGATTATGTGGGCAACGAGAAAGCTGATCAACTGGCAAGGAGAGGTTCGGGAGCCGAGAACAGCTCACCAACACTTATCAAACGGTCACTTGCGGACATCACAAATAGGTGAGGCCGTATGGACTAAATTATAATCCGACTGGACACACCGAACGGATTGTAGGGTAGCCAGAACCTTGTGGCCAGCACCCGATCTGAGCAAGAGCAGGATATTGCTTCAAAAGAAATAGGTTGAGAACGACAGTAGGTCTACTCACAGGACACTGTCTTACCGTATGTCATGCGAGTAGATTGGGTTGGGACTGACCTCCAGCAACTTATGCAGAAGATGTGAGATGGAAGAGGACACCATGGAAAACACCTTCTGTGAGTGTCCAGCCCTAAATTGGAAACGCCTCAATATCTTAGGTGCTTAATGCTTCAAGAGCTAGCAGAGGTGGCCATTGCCGTCTCGTTCAATCAGCTGATTTAATTTAGTGAGCTGGTCATTGGCAGCTCTAATAATACAACGGAGGGTGGCAAATGTGCCCAAATCGGAGGCCTAATGCGAGCTGCGCTAGCGGCAAACCTCTTCCTAACCTAACCTATAAGAGCCATATCCTCCATATCAGTTTTGTGCATACTACATAATGAAACACGTTTACAGTGTTCCGAAATCAGCGTGTGATGTAGTGAAGCTTTGCCTATTTACACCTTCAGTCGGCTAAATGCAAAGGTAGGTATTTTATTTGCCGGATTAGGAGTTTTGACGCTTAGAGGCAGAGTCGCATTTTTTGCTTATGGATTTTTTGTAGAGTTAATATGTTTTTTTTGTAATATGCGCGCATAATGTCCGCTTAATATTTACGAGTATTTTCACTGTTTGTACACCTCTCGGCATATGTATTTTGACATGAAACAAAATACTTCCACTCTGTTTTCATTTCAAATCTATGCAATGGAGAATTCTGAAAAAAATTTATGAATAAGGCAAATTATATTTCATTAAAAAAAGTTAAACCATTTAAAATGAAACCTTACAATATTTTAAATTAAGATTTTAAATTTCTAGATGACATAATAATTTTGACATTTTTCTGTTAATGTTTTTTAAGGCGAAAAAGTATTGTAATGTTTCCTCTGTTGAGCGAAACCACGAAACCAAAGCAGGTTCGTTAGATATTCTTGTGCTGAATAATGAAACACTTCGATTGAAAAACACACACTTTATTTACAAAACGAACTATGTACACACGGGTACTAACAACCAACGTTAAAATGTCAAACTAGCTTTAATTATAACGACGGCACTATAGCGATCCAACCGCCGCCCTGAGTGTCGAGTCCGACGACTACTTCTTCACTACTACTTTACGACTGTTCTACGACTATTCTACGACTGCTCCCTCGTTCGGTGACATCTGCCTTTTATAGGTGGAGATCCATGCTTTCGTCAATTAGCGAAGACTCTAGATTTTTCGAGATGTTTGAGTCTCGGGTTCCACTACTCAACGAAGGTTCGAGAATCCGCTTCAATGTTTCTGTTTGGAGAAGGTTCTAGACTACAGATGGCTCGAGAATAGCCTAGTGTCTATTCAATTTGTACTGTCATTGATCATTCGAGATTAGTACAGTGTGGGTCGTAAAAGATACCCACCCCGTACACGCAACACTGCCTCCTCCTTAGACCTGTTCGTCCCGAACAGAAGTCACTATGACGCCGCTCACGCGGTGCCATCCGATCCAGATGCACGGCCTTCATTTTCACTGTTGGCCTCCATCGCTTCGGAACGCGACGCACCACATCATCCAACCAGGCAACAATCTCATCCGGTTCCTTCCAGGTCTCTCGAGTCCTCGAGCACATTCGTTTTCTCCGATGAGCGCTGCACAATCCTGCAAAGCCACCATCGCTGATGCCAATTGAGCGAACTTTCAAGTTGAACCTACTTATGCGATCAACTCTCCACCGAGGTCGTTCTTGGATCAGGCCATGTACGCCATCCATCCGGCGTCCGAAGTCGGCGACCGACGTTGACTGCTCCACACACGAACCATTCTGTGGGGTTGAACTGTTCTGCAACACCTGCGTAGTCGGACATCGCAATACCCCATTGACAGCAGCAGTACACTCGTCGCTCCTGCTGTCCATCACAGCGGCCTCAAACTGCGTGCAGGACACTTCCACGTCGTCGAGAACTGGTTCCCTTGAAACCTTCGCGGACAGTTCGGCCCTAACGAATCCCGACGTTTCCACACGTTCCAGATCGTTCCTCGAGTTTCCAGCATTCTCGAGTCCATCACACATATTTCCGATCTGGGCGCCCGCCCGCATCCGTTTAAACTTCATGGAGTCTCTACGAAGCTTCTCGCTGTTAAGCTTCCAGACTCCCGAAGACCGCTCCTCCAATTGTGGCTTCAAGCTGTTGTCCTTCTGCGGTTGCAACTGTGTTGTCACTCTCCGCGGTGACTTCTCCAACCTCACCAACCGCCCGTTCAACTTTTCCGATTGTTCGGCCATCTTCGTTGTCGGTCCGTTCAACGCCGTTGTAGTTTCATCCAGCGACTCCTCAAAACTCGCTGACCGCTCGTTCATCTGCGATGTCATATTACTCGGCAACTCCTCCAATCTCGGTGACTGTTCGCTATCGGTCCGGCTGTTCATTACCGCAGCGGGCTCGAGCTGTGTCTGCGATTCGATCTTGATGACTCCAGATGTTTCGACGCGCTCCGGTTCGCTTCGCAATCCTCCGACCTCCTCGGCTACCGTATTAAACCCGCCATCCACTTTGGCGTCATCCTGCATGAGGTCGTTCTCGAACTCCTTGGAGGTTTCTCGTTGCCTCTCGTCGAGCAATCTCGATATTTCCGAAGACTGTTTCTGCAATTGCTCGTCTAGCCGCTCGGATTGCTCATCAAATCGCTTGCTAAATTGCTTGAACATCGACAGTAGCTGCTGGATGCCAGGGTCCCCAGTTGAAACCTGTTCCACTCCCGATTCGTCAAGATTTATTGTCGACTCATCCGGAAATTCGAACGTAAACGGATCCTGTCCTTCGGCTCTCATCGCTTGTGCTAAACGAATATACAGCGCGGACGTATTTCCCGTCGTTAACAATTTCCGTCGTGCTAGTTCGTTTCTTATCTCCGCGATTGTCAATTCGCAAAGAGTACCCGGCATTTTAGTTCGTTTTTCACTTCAAAAGTTCACAACAGTCAGTCGTGCAAATTCTACCCGCGTAGAATATTCCCGCACTTCACTACGAAGTTTCTCAAACACACACAATAGCGCAACTTCCCGGCGCTTCACTTCAAAGTTTCTTGAAACTTCCCGTGCTTATTTACACCACCGTAAATATCCCGCACGACTTTCACAAAATCCACAATCGCGCAAGTTCTATACTCTCAGAACTTCCCGGCGCTTCACTCTAAAGTTTCTCGAAACTTTCCGTTTATTTACACTTCCGCACGACTTTCACTTTTCAAACGAACGTTCACTACACGCACGCGAATATCCCACTTCTGACACCAATTGTAATGTTTCCTCTGTTGAGCGAAACCACGAAACCAAAGCAGGTTCGTTAGATATTCTTGTGCTGAATAATGAAACACTTCGATTGAAAAACACACACTTTATTTACAAAACGAACTATGTACACACGGGTACTAACAACCAACGTTAAAATGTCAAACTAGCTTTAATTATAACGACGGCACTATAGCGATCCAACCGCCCTGAGTGTCGAGTCCGACGACTACTTCTTCACTACTACTTTACGACTGCTTTACGACTGTTCTACGACTATTCTACGACTGCTCCCTCGTTCGGTGACATCTGCCTTTTATAGGTGGAGATCCATGCTTTCGTCAATTAGCGAAGACTCTAGATTTTTCGAGATGTTTGAGTCTCGGGTTCCACTACTCAACGAAGGTTCGAGAATCCGCTTCAATGTTTCTGTTTGGAGAAGGTTCTAGACTACAGATGGCTCGAGAATAGCCTAGTGTCTATTCAATTTGTACTGTCATTGATCATTCGAGATTAGTACAGTGTGGGTCGTAAAAGATACCCACCCCGTACACGCAACAGTATTTTAATCAATAGAATTTGTATCGTCCTTTAGCTTCAATTACTTTTTGAAGTCATTTTGGGACGGAATCCACCAGGTCTGTTGGAGTCTTGTTCGTAGCCTTTTTATTTATTTCTGCGATCGTTTCTTCTATTGATCTAGTTAAGCCAGCACTTCTCTTTTCTTTTATGAATGTCCAAATATTTTCAATTACATATAAATTTGAACTCTGTGGTGGCAAATCCAAGGTTTCGCTTCCAATATCTTTAAGAAATTTCGTTATCATTTTGCTTTTATGGCAAGGCGCACTATCTTGCTGTAGTACGAATGCCTCACCGATTAGTTTATCTGCAGAGCAAAATGCGTTTTCATTTAATACTCTTTAATAATAGCTGCGTTTTTTTGTACAGAGTAGAGCAGGGTAAGCGGAAAAAAAAAATGATCGAGAGCAACGGGGCATGTCTTTTGTGGGAGTGTGGCTTGGTTTAGTTAGAATTCAAATGTCAACTTAAATTTCAAGAGAACTTAAATCCTTAGTAGATATACCTATACAATCGGACAAATCTCCTTTAGGCAGCAAAATTATTTTGTATGTTTACTATTCAAATAATTACACTTTTAATACAATTGCCTTAAGATGGCTATTGTTTCAAGACGATCATTTCAGTTGAAATTTCAGCTCTCTCATTCGTTATCCACTAGTTGAGCTATCCGTTCTCCACCACCAGTTGTGCTATTAGCTGAACTATCTGTTCTCTATCAAATTTTACCAAAAACATATGGAAAATGGATAGCAGAACGGATAGCACAACTGATGGAGAATGGATAGCTCAACACTTAATGGATGGAAAATGGATGGGAGAACTTTAAGAACCCTTTCAAATAATTTGATCATGCCTTGATCTAGGGGTTGCAAAACCCAAAGGCAACGTCGCATCAAACATTAAGCATTTTCGATCAACTTAGGACCGTTTTTACAATGTCTGGTTGAAGTTTATGCTATAGATAGACGCTAAACGGCACCCATCCTCCAGTTAAAAATTTATCGGACTATCGTCCGATTCCAAACAGCTGATACGGGCTGCTGAGATTTTAACAGCTAGAACTGTTTACGTTTGCACATTCAAATGAGACAATTAAAGAGTTCTCATTCTC
Source organism: Chloromyia formosa (assembly GCA_964017055.1). NCBI lineage: Eukaryota > Metazoa > Arthropoda > Insecta > Diptera > Stratiomyidae > Chloromyia > Chloromyia formosa. The sequence continues at coordinate 130,010,304 of OZ024814.1, forward strand.
ATTCATTCATTGGAAGAGGATTTGAAATTAACTCAACCGCAAACGATAAGCGGTACAGTACAGACGTAGAATAGTGTAGAACAGACGGCAGAATTCCGCCAAGGAAACCATCCGATTTTGTTCTGTTTTAGCTGAGCTTTCTATTGCATTATCATATTTTGAGCGTTGCATACGCTAAGGTTCACTGGCGTAACTCTCTCCAAAAATATTGTGTTTAGCCGAAAAAGTATAGTATAGTATATAGCATAGTCTAAGTCAATGGCGGATTTAGAAATTAAGTTTGGAGGGGACACGACTTTCTTTTTAATAGATGGAAAACTGCAGTTAGACCGGGAACAGATGCATGTACATACTTATATAGAAATTCTTTGCTAACATTCAAGAGAGTTAAGAAACATCACACTCACTTTTGGTTATCAAAACTACCATACTACGTAGCTACAGTTTACCAAAACGCGAAAGGATACTGAGCTTTTACAATTCGGTGAATGCTAGTGAACAAATCTAGGATCGTCATTTCGCCGAAGCTATGTGATTTTTGTAAAAGCCACTAAAGCGAATGTAAGCGACAGATATCATTAGAAGTCATACTTCTTCGCTAAAAAAACCCGTTAAAGCTTAAGCTCGACATTCACTATCTAACCAAACCATTTTTGGTCGCATCAAACCATGCCACTTTGATAGGAACATGGCAAAAATGCTGTTAAATCTGCACATTCCTATTAAAATGATGTGGTTTGGTGCGACCAAAATATGATTCGGTTCGGTAGTAAAAATCAGTCTTTCTCCTCAAGAGATTCTAACCTTTGGCGAACATATAAGCATATTCGTTTGAAGCGAAGATTTCTCGATTCACTATCAACCCGCGAAATAAGATTCACAGTGAACGTAAATTTCGAATAACAATTTCATCATCGTCGAAGTCGTTACTGAAATCACTAGCCAAGATATTGTTCGCCAAAGTAATAATAATAAACTAGGGTATAATAAAGGTAGGCTAAGGTACCGAGCTGGTATAGGCATTGCAACCATAAGAGCTATGTGTCATAAACAAAGTAACTCGCTAATGAATCGTTTGCACTTGGTATGCTAGATTCGTAAACTTTTTTTTGCAAGTTCACTTTAGTCATCCAGTGCAAGGTTACTATGGCTAGTTCTAAAATAAAACATGCCATTAAGGCTAAATTTAATTTAATAAAATACTATAGGTGTCACAACCTATAAACGAATAAACTCTGGAAAAATATTCCGGTATATGTATAGCGATATTGTAAAAGATAAATACAATACATTTTACGTTTATCTGATAATCAAATAATAAAACAGCTAACAGCGAAATAACAGCGAGTAAGCGGTCTCCTCATGTTGAAGCTTTTCGCCTAGAGAAATAATTTGAGAGGAACGCGAATATTTGGGGTGCGCGGAAAATGTATATTTCACTATTGTTGCATTATGTATTTTCTTTAAGCACGTGAACATGTTGGAGAAGCTTTCGCGCGCACATGTTGTGACTCTCTGTTACATTTATTTAAGGATACTGTATGAAATAAAAAATAAAGCATAGAATCACGATCAAAGTCCTCGAAAAGGCAATAGGAAGATTTTAGTCGTGAGCGCGAAAGGCAGCAACTTGGGAAGTGTTATCAATGTTTTTTTTATCGCTTGATGTTTCAGAACATTTTCTGAAGTCTTGATAAATTTTCTCTAGCAGTTTCCGAAGCAGGTTGTATTGTAACAGAATATGCGTTTAATTAAATGAACACCAATAGATGAATTTAAATTATTTTATTTCAAGGGTTGAGGGTTTTTATATAAAATTTCACATTACTAATAGACGTAAGACGCAACAGTTAGTCTTTTATTGGATACGTGAACGCGAACTTTCTCCTAATATCAAACATTGATGATGGCAGCTCTGTCCGTCAGGTTTAACAAAATATCCCCTCACCCAAGTCTTTTTACTTTCAACTTTTGAGAGACAGTTGAACATTTAGGCGGAGTTCACACGGAACGCACACGAACCTAGTACAAGTGGACCGGTTTTCTTCACACCTATGTGTGTATGTGTCTTGCAGAGGACATTTGTACCAGGTTCGTGTTCGAGTTCGACAGTGTATGGCGACACTAATACGATACAGTATGGTGCCAGATTAATGGCGGCATGGTGTTCAAATCAAAGTATAATATTGCTTTGAAGCACAAGTGAATTGCTATTCAACTGGTGGCTAAAGACTTTGGTTGGAGTTTTGTTGGACTTACATATCTCGCATGAATAGGCGTAGTCCTGCTTAACCATTTTAGAACAAGAGAATAACACACGCGTCCTGCTAATACTCCCGTGATCGCTCAAGAGATGGTCTTCAGCTCAGTCCTCCGTTCCGAAATAGCTACAATCATAAACATGGATTTATGAATCCGCCAGGATTCAAATGACAAATGATTCTGAGAAGCTGCTGACAAACATTTGGGTATCCACGACGCTCTCACACTTTTCGGACACACAACGAACGACGTGGGTATCAGCTATGAACTACCAAAAATATTAACAAGTTCCAAGCGTAAAAATTTACGCTCCGGAGGAGTAGAAACTGCTACTTAGCACCTCAGTGCAGCGAAATGTATTCAGGAAGTGCTAAGTAAACATGTTTACAACTGTTCTGTATTGCGAATGAGCCCGATGTCGATGTTTTCTTTCATTGTAGCAGGTGAAGCAGAGAATTTCAAAGTTTACCACTGTCACTGCTACTGCAAATTACGCGCAATGTATGTAATTCTGGTTTCACTCTGTTAGTTAACAGAGCAACAAACTGCCATCCAATGGAGAACGTTTTTTCGATTGCTGGCGTGCGCATGACCATGCTTCGTATTATGCTCTGCATCAGCCACACTCGAAAAGTGTATTGAAAAAGCTTGCGGCCACTGCTTGGTCGATTAAATAACAACGTTTGAGAAATTTTCCTCATCGAACCAAACTGCCATTCACTCGCAGTACTGCTATCTTAGTATTCGGAAATATTTAGAGCGGCACGCACTTGGACGCCAACGTTTCTTCAAAAACATCTTCTGACAGCTTGTCACCCTATTCATCCAAGACGAGCATCGTGAAACAGCTGAACTCGGAAGTTTCAAGCCGCGTCTCATTACCACTAAAAACATCTTAGCCAAAAATGAACCGTGGTCAAGATCTACAATAAATCTTCTCGCGGACTGATAGTGTAGTATTTCTGTGATTTATGTTCTTCTGAGAAAATGTTCGTTCACATACCCAGGAGAATCAGATCCAATTCAGATACGTCTTGGCAAAGATAGATATAATGTTAGGCACTTGATCCGTGACGCGAGGCCAACGAATTTTATGAATGAACGTGAAATTGTCGCAGTCCATTGTCTCTGGTACCCTCCGCCCCCAGCATTCCTTCGAGTGGAAACGCTCGGATCCCCTTTTGTAAATAGAACCAAGGACGTGAATGCATGCTCTAGTGCTAGGATGGATTCTCTGAGTGTTTCTTTTTGTCAAATGCCCAATGTTAGTAAAGTGATGATGTAAACATAGAACAGGCAACAATAGCCTTTTAGAGCCAGTGAACATGTAGAGTGATTTTATTTTCGCAATAATGTGAATTTTTCTGTGCGCCCCCCAAACGCGAGCGTAGCAATTTGTCTTCCAATTAAATTAATTTTTAAGGCAAAAAAAGAAAATATTCAGAATAAAAATATATATTTCATTTTTAAAGCAAAATACAAAATATGATGAAAAATGTGAAAAGATTCAATTTTGAAAATGTGATAAACTTCCAAAGTAGTTCGTCGAAATGTGTGTCTCCTTGAATAGTGTTTAGAGCGGTCTTCACGGCCACTTCTTCATATTTATTCTTAATTGTCGCCTCAAGGTGTCAGAATCAGAATCAACAAAGTTAAATGAGATCAAAAGGAATGCCGTGTCGCGCCGTGAGGCGTTGCTTTCTAGTTTTTACTGCCATCGCCTTACTACCGCTAGCCTTAGTGTACTTAGTGACAAACGAGCAAGCCTACAAGCTAAAAGGATACGAGGTGAGTGTCAAATTTTTACTAGAACTCATAACACACTTGACATTTTTTCCTTCACTCACCTAACCATCGAGATTATTTCAACCCCCGAAAAGTAGTGTTGTGTACCCCGTAGCAGTTTAGTGTACTTTTGGCTTTTGTAGTTGACGAAGAGCTTTCTGAAACAAGGCTGGCTTGTTCATAAGTAGCCTATAATCGGCTACATAATAGCCTCTTCTGCCGTACAGTGTACACCCTCATAATTAGATTTTAAGAATGCACTTGCCGAGTTCTTCTTACTGCTGCCACTTTCGGGGCTATTCATGCATTGCACGCTTCTTTTCCGTTTTCACAATATATGTATGTACATACTTGTATAGTAACAATAGCTGCAGCGTGACAGCAGCTGCAACCAATTTAGCAAGGACAAACGCTACTAGGGCGAAATTGGAAAAAGAAAGGGTCTTTAGAGAGCGAAGCACTTCACTTCCTCATGTGGTAACTGGTGATGATAGGAAGTAGGCTGAAACGAGTGGTGGTGGTGTTAATGCAGGCGACACACTTTGCGGCGAACTGGGTGTCGTTGGCGCTCAGCGTCAATAGTGTGGTTAGCGACTCAATTAAATCTCCGGAAAATGTTCCATAATACGCATGTGAGAATGCAGTATTCTGTTGGGAGGTACATACTACGGTTTTTTTTTTGCTCGCTCGTTTTATCTTTGTACCAACAATTCAAAACGGTGTTACCAATCATTTTTTTTCCTGGAAGGGTAACGGTAGTACCCTGTAGTTCTGAGCTATGTAGTACTCCTACTCGAGACTTATTTGTAAAAATTAAAAGCGTTAATAATACTACAATTTTTGTAAGCTGCAGCATACGTCCGAGTAGGCAGCAAGTCGGATGAATTCGAAACAGCTAATCGTGCAATTCATACAACTCATGGTTGTACCGAAAGCGCCATCTATCTCGGTCATAAACTGCTCCGAAAATTCGCAGGACTTTCCGTTCGAATGTGTTTAGCATTTTTTTCGGAGCCTTGGGTTAGGGTCCAAGTTTCATAGCATACCACGAGTCGAATGATAGTTTTGTATACGCAGAGCTTCGTCTTTCTGATTTCTGTGCACATGCTTTGATTTCATTATAGGGACGACCGAGCAAAAAGTCTTATTTGCTAGCTGTATATCCGTCGCTTGATTTCGTCAGTTTCGTTGGCGTCCTTTGACAGCTTGCTACACAGATATGTGAAGTCGTTTACGAATTCGATGCTTGTGTGCGACTTGTTGTCATTGATTTCGCTGCCAAGCCAATTTGTTTCCGGGACTGCAATAATACTCAGTTTGTACTTTTCGACCTGTTGAAGGAGGGCCTTCTCGGCCTCCGGTTTGTTCAGGGAGCGTACATTCCAGGATCCGAAAGAATAATCCGTTAGTCGTTTGCGTGGTCGCCGTTGTTGATCCGTCCGATCCGAAGCTTTTGTTCCACGCTTCTTGACGTGGAGTGGATTTTACAAGGACGAGTTGTCAGCACATCGCTTAACCCCATTCAGGGGGTGGCCTCGGAGACAGCTGCTTAATATGTGTCTAAATATGTGGTTATGCGTGTAGCACTCATTGCTGGGTCTCGAATACCTTTGCAACTAAACCTATGAGAAAAATGCGCTTATGCGTGAATAATAGGTAATGCGTTTTTAAACCTATGAGAGCCTTATGCAACTTTTACTTGGTTTTGCTGTAAAAAATGCATTGAGGCTTCAAATTACCTTTATAGCGTTAGTAAGATGGATGCGCTTGTTGGCGCTTTTATTTTAACGGCACAGTGGATCATCTATCTACCAGTATATTCTAGAACAGTTCTTCGTATCTACTAATGAACGTAAAACACCTTTGACGCGATTTACAGTATTTGAACATGGGAGGTCAATAAATACAAAGGCGGTGTTTAAAGAATTTATTTGTAAGGCGGAGATACGTCGCATTTTTGTGATTTGTCTCAATGTGTCAACTCGTATGTATGGAATTGCCCATATTATGGTTAATTCGATTAACACAAATATTCGATGTAGAAGCTACTCTCCAATATGTGGGAAGTGTACATATCGTGCGGATACACCACCATAAAGAACTTTTCGCGGGCCAAGTACAAGAATATAAAGGGGGTTTTTGGAAGAGTGCAATAACTTCCAACCGGGGCGGTCAAAGTGCGATATATTTTGTGAGATTTTGTTTTTTTTTTAAATAATATGCATTTTTAGTAAGGTTTAGATTTTTATAGTCAATAGACCTTTACCAAACCAATCATTATTTTTATCCGAAAGTCTTCATTAAATCATGTTTAGTTATGAGACTCACTTTTGGTTAAATGTGTGTGGACATGCAAAATTTACCGTTTCTGGATGGAAACAAGGCCACTACATAAATCAAAGCCTTGGCCTTGGAAGCCAAAATGCTCGAAAGGGTAGTAAAAAAATGGACTGACAGGATTCGCATCATCAAAATAGCTCTGGAGGTTATATGTCTGAAATTATGTGAAAAACAAACTCGTTGAGCATTTTGACACTCGCCGCACAAAATAAAACGTAACATATAGCCGTTACTGTGGTTAAAACTGGCATGATACTTTGCAGAAGTATTGCTTCTTGTTTCTCGAGAAATACCCACTTAGTAAATTTAAATTTATGAGACTCAAGACCAAGCAATCTTAAAAATAGTTCATGATAACTCAGACAGCTAGTACCATCAATTAATATTGAATTGCTATTAAAAGTACATACTAGGTTTGGAGCGCTTGATTCTCGTTGAATCGCGGCTACAATTGTTCTTTCATCGCGGGTAAAGGTCTGTTTTGCTAGACACGACTCTATCTGCGTTGATCGTAGGCAATGACCAAATAGATACACACAAAAGTGATCAGTGGTCTATGGCTTGATTGCTAATCGCGAACAATGTACGACGATCGTGTGACTAGCAAAACGCACATTAAGAAGTGGCGAATCTATTTTTCGTATACAATTATTACAAATAGAGGTGAGTATTTACGAATTGGATTTAGATAGAAAATTCTGGAAAGCTGCCCAGCTAAAAATTTTAGAAATCTTCTGGCTTAACATAATTTTTCTAATCACCTCCATTCATTAATAAAATTGACAACATACGATACAGGAAAAGCAAATAATTACTAATTCTTTATTTATTTGTGAGCATGGCTTGTCGTTGAAGGTATATATTCAATGATCGCAATAAGCAATTCACTTTATCGAGATTACCAGATAACGACATACATACATTGAATAAACTGAATACATATGTATATCAGATATCTTTTCTAAATGAATTTGTTAAATTTAAAATTTGTCTAATTAAAATTTATCATGGCAAACAAAAGTAGTCCGGATGGCGCAACGGTTAGCACGTTCGCCTTCTCCGGACTGGGCTCGGTTCGATTCCTACTAAAGGCTGGTATTCAGATCGCGTGAAATGAAAAAATTGACAGCAGCAGTTTTCATCGGCGAAATGGCTCGTGGAAAAGATTGCGTGGAACATATCATTTTTTCACTTTTCACCCGATCTGTGTAGCGGTGAAATGAAATATAAGCACCGCAATAAACATTAACATCGATTACTTTGTTCACTAATCTACCACTCAATTATAAATAATTCCGGGAAAACACAACACAACCTAAATGACACCAACAGAGCTGAGCTGTCAGTGAAAATTTTTCTCGTACATTTGGCACGAGAAAAAATTTCATCCTCGTGAAATCCACAAACTTGACCTTTCACTCAAGGTAGAACACAGATCGCGTGAAATGAAATTTTAACTTCCACACAATTTCACGTTTGTTTTCATCGGGGAAAAATTCTGCCATTTTTTATGGGATTTCACGGCACTTTTCATTCCACGCGATCTGAGTGCCGGCCTTAAATGCGGAAGTTTTCGATAAAAAAAGGGACTTACTTGTCGGACTATGAGCCCACTCAGCTTTTAATTAAGTACCCATTTATGGGGTAAATAACTCGGTTGAGCGTGTTGATGATCACCTCTGCACAAGACATACCGTCACGATCTAGAAAATGAGATGATACTAACTCATATCAAGGCCATGGTTCAAATTGGACTGTTGCGCAAGTTATTTATTTAAACAGAATTATCGAATCGAGTGTGGTATTAAGAAGTAACGACCTTAAATATTTTAAAAATTTTCGCCTTAATATTTTGTAGAGCTCCCATTTTTTAGCACGGCCTTATGCAATCGCGTCATTGAGTACACCAGAGCTCAAAGTGTCTGGGCTTCCTAATTCCTTCATAAAAACTTCCTCAACGATTTTGTCTAGTTCTGGCAAAATCCTAACTCTCTTCTTCGATATTTGGAGTTTCATGATGTGCCACAGGTTTTCGATGAGCTTTAGATCATTTCCGCACCAGCCCAATGACAAAATCCCTAATTTTGATAAGTTATCTTTGACCTTAAAAAAAAAAAGGAATAGACGATAACTGTTTATAAATTAATGATCAATGTTACAATAACGCTGAAAAATATTACTTACCGATTTCGCACGATGACAGGAAGCAGAGTCAGCCTGAACAATGAGGTCGTTGATGGGCGAACAGTGCTCTTCAATAGAAGGGGTCAGGTTTTCTTGGAGAATGTGTTAGCACATGACGGCATCCACTGTTCCATCTATAAAGGCCAGTTGTCTAACAACACGATAGGAAAAACACTCCCAGACCATCCGGCTACCCTCCTGCCTCACGATACGTCTAATACATTCATCGCTATGGCGCTCACCGGTTTATAGCCGCACGTACGACATTCCGTCTGATCCGAAGATTGATTTTCGACTCATCCGAAAAGATCACCTTCCTTCAATCCCTCTTGGTCCGAGTCTAGTGCTGTCTAGCCCATTGCTGACTTTTTGGACCATTTTTAGTGTCAAGAGAGGCTTTTTGGCTGATTTTCGAACACATAACCCTTTTGAGGGGTAATTTCAAATTCGCTCCGCATATTCCTCCAAGGTTTCCAATCAGTTCTGCCCGCTTATTCGGTTCAGGAGACGATCCTCCTCTGAAGTGATTTTTCTCACCCGTCCGGGCCATATTTCCGCTGCGTTGATCCGGGTTTTGCAAATTTGCTAAAAAGTCACCGATGAAAGACTTGCTCGGTAGAAAGCACTTATAACCATCACAAACGTACGCAAAACGGTAACTGTTGAATGTACTTATTACAAAAACATATTCCCCTAATAAGATTTTACCGCTAATGGATACTACAACGCTATAAATTCACTGAAACTAACTGTCCGGATTTCTTTGTCCGCTACTGTATATGCCGATTTTAAAATGCATCCCTTTTCTTTCCTAGAACAGTGTATTAAAAGATGGTTTATTCTTTATTCTTTAAATTTAAGGATAATTTCCATTGCCCATTTTTTAACTGAGGGTGAACTGAACGGAACGAAATAAAAATGTTTTCTTTCACGGAATTTCACTTTACCTTCGAATTACCGCAATTTTCGTCTTTGGAAGCGAATACTGCTCGTTCGTTCTTTTCCGCTCTTCTTACACTGCGTATAAATATGTACTCGTACACAATTATTCTTGAACTCCTGCATAAATTCATATTAGGGCAGGAGTATTCTTAAAGCGATGAATTTTCATTTAAGACAGAATATAAAGATACCCAATTTATTGTGTGCGTCTTATCTTTCCAGCAGAGGTATATGTTTTTTATACCCTAGACTAGGGTATATTGTTTTTGTCACGCCGAAAATATGCAACACCTTAAAGGAGGCTCCGGGGGTATACCAGTGTATAAATATACATACTATATTATCAGGGTCACCTCCTGAATTGATTTAGCCATATTGAAAATATTCGCAAAATCCGACCAAAGAAACCCCTACTTCCCCTACAAACGGAACTACAAATAAGCAATAACTTCGATAAAATGAAGCTAGCGATTTAAAATTTTGTTAAAATATTCGCAGTACGATCTAGTTGGTTGGTATTGGAAATGGGCAAGATTCGACCAAAGGAACCCCTACCAGCATATAGGAAACTCACTTTTAATGCATATGGTCGTTGCCAAATGATACTTTTGGTATCGCTACTAGGTCTGTATAAGTCTAGGGTATATACGCTTGGGACTCCAGTTTTTCATCCTGTTGTCATCTTACCGCTGTTTTGTCCGTTGATGCTGTTCTAGTTTTTGCCGTCATAACAATTTCCGCATTTTATCGGAAGTTTACGTTTCAGTGAATTCAATATATCATAAGGATGCTGGCTCTCAATCAGTGTGCTCCTTTTTATCGTATCCGTTACATTTTAAATACATTTAATATATAGGTAATTATGGTGAACGAGTAGAATTTCGATTCTTCTGCAGATTTGGAAAGTAACATTTAATTTGAAGAATTATACGATATAATGCTGATAAAAAAGGGCTCACCGACAGTAAATATTAAGGCTGGTATCATACTCTGGGGCTTTACTAGGCCATACACACAGCCCGATAAAATAGAGATCGACCGGAATTACAATTTTATGTAATAAGTATAGTTGGCAATGTGGTTCCAGGCGGCCAAGGCCCGACGTCGGGCTGTCGCGCCACGATGATGATGGCAATATGGAAGAATGTTGAAATTACATGCTCTACCTTCATATTTATTAAGAAGAACTTATTACTACTCTTCCAACAATTAATGACAAGAACATTCGCTGGCTGCGTTTTGGCGAACTAGACTACTCGTAGATCTGAGTAAATTACAGTGAGTACAGAGATTTAAAGTATTGGCTGCGTTTCGACAAACTTGATAGGATCAGACAATTTGACAGTGAGTAACAGAAATGTGAAGTATTGTATATCCGTAAGTGGGAGAGAGAGTGTCGCTAATCTGGGAGGATCTCTAGAGGGGAAATATACCGGAAAAAATTTCTGGTTCGTTTCCCAGCCCATGATTTCTAAACAAATATATTTAGCGGCCTTTCTATCTCTTTCGCTCTAGTGCCATTACTTAGAGAAATAGGTAACACAAATTGGTCGCCATTCTGCTCTCGTATGCAGATGCATAGGTATAATCGGGTGCGTCGAATATGTGAATGCGCCTCTCTTTTACTTAGGGATACACAATGCTTTGCCATCTTTGTTGCTCAGTGCCATGTACTTACCCAGTGGTAAAAAATCAGGCTTTCAGAACTGCGACCATTGTGTATCCAGTATCCGTAAGTGGAAGAGAGAGTGGCGCTGTATCTGACAGGATCTTTGGCCGGTTGCCATTCTGCTCTCGGGATTCGTATGTAGATGCTTCGGCACGGGTTCAGTAATGCGTCTCTCTTTCACATACATCGTACCGTTCCGCATCGTACCTCGCAATAGAGTGAGAGGCGTAACCGAGAACGACCAGGCTAATTCGACCAACATTACATAGGTACGAATAATATCTTAAAAATAAAGCTTTTTGTTCGAAACTGGCGAACATGTTCTTGGGTAGTGGGATTTACCCTTTGAAGTGGTTGATCAAATACAACCGATGGCAGCAACCTAAGAGCCATATACGAGTAAGTTGTATGGCTAATTTATAATATATCCTGAAAATTGCTCGACATGCGCATCGAAAAAGTTTTCCAACCGATCGCTCGGTTTTTCTCCGCCGATGCGCCCGTAATATTACGTTAACACTACACCCAGATTACTTCACCACGTATGTGGTGAAAATAATTTATGAATACGGATGAAAATATTAGTTTGATTTATCGGATAGTTTATTTAATGCAATGGCGGACGTTTATAAACTCAGCTTATCGTTCCAATTTAACGAACATTATATAATAAATTATTATCCAAATAAGACCCGGGTTCGATCCGTTGCATAATTCTTATATTTTTTTCCTTTTTCTTTTTTATATTGATATTTTTAGTAATTCTATTGAAAATATATTATTTAATAATAGTCATGTGCATATCAGAGCAAGAAAAATATGCTTTAATGTTCATGACAAAAAAAAGATATGTCAATTGACTAGATTAAGCAGGGATATTGTAAACACCTAACCTAAACTCACCACGTTTTAATCTGCTCGCAAATGAAGTAATCTGTGTATAGTGTAAATGTAATATTCAGCACTTTTTTTTAGACGTTTGGCTGTCGTTCTGTTATGCCTATTGGAGTATTTGGTATAGTTTCATAATATTCTCGAAACATTCAGTTTGGCAAGAAACTTCAGTCTTAATGCACGACTGAAGCTCCTTGAATATAAAAATTGTAGACAGTCAAAGTCATGCTTTTCTAAAACGAGGACTATAGTTCGACAATCTGCTAATAAACTAAGGAATATTATCATACACAATCAACACACGAAATTCAACATAATGCATGACCAATAAATCTAATGGTCGTTTATCATATTTTTATTGTAATTCAAATTGCATATGTTCTGCAATCAATTCCGATTTCCCGATGTCTGGGCGATCGGTTCGAATGATGGAATACCAACGTTCCTGGAGTCACCTGACGACCATCAATTAAAGGAATGAATGATAATCGATGAGATTGAAATGTTTTTGGCTTCCCTCCGACAATGCAGGGCAATATGGTCATACAATAGAACAATCACCATCGCAGCGAGCATTTCACGGCGGCTATACTATACGGAATTAATCGCAGTTTATTCATTGATTGATCAGGAAATGGGGCGGTCAATTCAGCCGAATACAATGCTCTCTCCACCGAATGGAAATAATCAGATTAAATTACATATCATTACCCAAATTGTGGAATTAAGTGCAATTAAAATATTCCCGGTCGTTTCAGAGGATTACACCCAAAATTACTGACTTCCATCCAACTAATGTCTGTCTCATTCTTGGAGTACAGGATGGTGAAAATAATGCATGCGGATAATTCCTTTCATTCTTCGGATGCTTTCCTTTCCCTTGTCTTTTCATTTTTCGATCACAAACTTTTCTCTGAATTTTCTCCCATTCCCCAGTGTGACCACCTCTTGGCTTATCTCCAATTTAGGAGCACTGCAATTGAATGCGAGGGATTTATTTTAAGTATTTTGAAAACTGAAAAAGTCGTTCGTTCTAACAGTGGATGGCATTATTGTGCGATTACTTGGCAAAAACCTATTTACGTTTAAATATATAATAAAGAAAAAATGGTTGAAGTATATCTAATCCCTCCGAAGAAGAAAATCTCTGCCGAGAAAAGTTTATTTATAGGAGGACATCGATTGGGGAGGAGAGAATGGAGTGGTGGGATAATACTGTTGTCTGAATTTGGGTTGACTTGATTTCGAAAATACTTGTTGGTTGGACGCAAACACTGAGTGTACCACCATGAGAATACATGTGCTAGGTATACGTATATATTAGACTGTTAAATTAGCCTTGCTTAACGGAAAACTGCGTTCATTATTCGCTATTCAGTCCTTTAAAGTGGTTACATGAAGCAATTTACCTTTGTGGGCCGGATTTAGGAATTCGTAATTAATTGTCATCTTCGCGGGTTTGAAGGTAAAGTAAAAAACAAACTTAATTCAAGTTATGTATAAATAGATGGAAAGGATACAAAAATTTAAACTATTTTAAGGCCCGTTTTCTCAATGTCCAGTTAAAATTTAAACTTCAGATAAAATTTGTTGTTGTTGTTGTTTTCCCCTGTAAAATTTGACAGATGGGTACGTTCAATGTCTGTTTAACTGGAGTTTAAATTTTAATCAGACATTGAGAAAACGGGCCTAAATGTAGTAGAAGGAAGATTCTCAACTGACCCTGACTTCAAAATATAAAAAATGTATCACTCTCGCAAATTTTTTCATCTATCGAAAGTGATACGATTATGCATACGGATTTTATCCACTTTATCCAATTGCATAAATAACCATTCGATACTAACTGCTGAGTGTAACGATATAAGATAAAAAAAATACAGTTTTTAATACGAAAGAAAACATATTTGTTTCTAATTGTTGTTAATTGCCTTGACCCCTTCAGGGGCATCGGCGCCTTAATATCTTTTGCATAGTTACATTGTTGACGTTTCGATAGCATATCTACTTTTCGGTTGTGCAGTTGCCAGCATGCACCTCCTATCCGCGCCGTCTTTATACTTACAAGCCCGGAGCGCAGTGGGATTTCTATTAGTACCCACAGGCAGTTTTTTTGTTCGAGCCGAGGATCAAACCTCCGTTCTCTAGATCGTAGACCGGTGGCCGAACGAACACGGCTACAGAGCGCGTCAAGAAGACTGGTTAATTGTTTTATCTATCAAAATACGGCCTTAATAAATAGACCCTTCATTCCTTTCCAAACATCCTCCCAAAGTCCCTTAAAGAAGATGGTCCCAAAAATCGCCCAAAGAAGCCGCTATGTATACGCTTATCTTAACGAATTCAATTAATACCCCAGTGAAAATACGTTCAAATAGGGCTCGTACTCGGAGTACTCGTATTTTTTTAAGTGGTGTTCCCATTATTTCAAAACTCCTCATAAGTGAAGAAGTGAGCTTACGGCAGAATTACGAAAAAAGAACACAAAAAATTATTTAAAGTTTTCTGAAAATTGTCTCAAAATGGTCCGGAATGGTAAAAAATTCTGAGACAAAATCATAGAAAATTAATAAAATATTTTACCGCATCTTAAATATTTTCAGTTCTCATTTAAAAAATGGCATATTCGGGATTCGTCCGATCAAACATTTCCGATAGAAAACGTTTTTAGTAAAGTTATCTCGAAAACTATTTAAGATATTTTTTGTACGTATGATCTTCCGATTTGTCTCAGAAAGTTTTTTGATAGGGTTGGTTGTTTTTAAAAAATCATCTAATAGATTTTGTAGTTTTTCCGACATTTTATCGTATTCTTAAGTACTTTTGGTGTACTCTTTCGTGAACACAATTGAAAAAAAGCCCAAACTGTATCTAACGGTATTTTGGCTGGGGTTGAGTGCATTTTTCGGAAAATTGATTTTATCTTTTGTGACTCTACGAACGTTCTACTTATTTTAAATTAAGGCTAATGAAATTACCTACAAACTCATTTCAGAAGACTTTTCTCGAGCAATGAGTACCTTTCCCAATAATGGCAATATACATCACCAACATGAACATTTTTAAATTCCTAGAGAGCTTTTCTCGGAAAATCCTGGACATAAGGATATGATACTGATATTTGTTTTCTCGAAGCCGATTTTTTAAGATCTTTGGTTCTGTCATTTCCTATTTGCCGACTCAAGCGACTAGAGCCGAGCGACTATTGTCAATTCTCTACAGCTGAAGTAAACAATGATATAGCAACGGGTATAATCTATGGTTGTTTCATTCGTCGCATAGGAATTGGTCCTGAAGTAACTGTTTTTTCCACGGGAACCTCACTTATCTCAAATTAGCGCTAATTGTAGAAACAAAAGAAAAAACTACGGTATTAATCATGAAAATTAGTGTCTTGAAATTATCTCGAAAAATGTGATCTAAAATACAGAAAAAGGGGTGATAACCTTCTTATGATTTTTTTCTGGTCATTCATGTTGCCTAAACAATTCTTTCACCAGGGTCAACCGTTTTCAAAATATAAAAAAAATCGTATTTTTTGTGCTTTTTCCAAGACTTATTTCATATCGTATGTTAAAGGACTTTTTGTATAATTATCCCTGAACACCACTTCATCATCATGGTGGCGCTACAGCCCGACGTCGGACCTGGCCGTCTGGGATTCCGAGATTTCTTAACATGGAGTGGTTTTTACGATGACGGCTTGTTGGCCCATCATTCAATCCTATTCAGGGGCTTATATCGGTGGTACTGACTGAGTGCAAAAGAAAGTTTGTGATGCGTGTGACTTAAGGAGGAGTTCCTATGCTGCGGTTCTAGCCGTACGACTCTAACCGTACGACTCCAGCCTTATGACTTTAGTCGTACAACTCAAATCGTAGTATAGGAATTCCTTCTTAAGTCACACGTATCACAATCTTTTTTGCACTCAGTCAGCACCACTGATATCTATTAGATGAACACTGGCTTGGTGGAATGTAGCTTTAGTGAAACTTAAATGTGAAATTTGAATTTCGAAATTTGAAACGATAGGGAAAGCAATGTCGACTAAGTGGTTCTAGGTCTTACGGAGCTCGGCCTTTTGTACCCACGGCCCTGAGTCTCAATGATCGAAAAAAAAACGAAAATTCGGGAATATTTCAAAACGACACATAAATTAACCAAGTCACCTCTAATAGGTAAGCGGAATTTCGCAAGAGGAAAACCACGCGATTCTTCATGCAATTTTAAGCGAAAAAATATTACTTTTTCTTTCGATTTCTTCGAGTTCAAGCCATCATTCAAAATGTTATAAGAATCACATATTTTCAATAATAAACATAACAACATTATTTATCCTTTTTTTTCAAAAAAATGTGATCAAACAAAATAGTTCTAGCCCAGGAAGTTGGAGAAATGTAAGCGTATTTCTTCGCATCGATGAATTTCATTAGCATCAATTTAATGTACTCCACTATCGACACTACCCCTCACTACCCCTTATAACTAAAGTTCCCTTTAGAAAACAAAAATCCTTATAAAAATTCTCTCTGCACTTCGACAAACTTTCTATTTTGATTTACAATGCAAATTTGTTTTTATATTAAAATTTCCTTTGACTTTAGCAGGAAAATAAGTTGCGAAACTTCGTATTTACTAGAGTGTATGTTTTTTTTTAGATAAAATAGATAGTTGGCATCTTTGTCTATGGACATACCCGCAGAACCAGCGCTGATGAAAAAATAAATAAAGTTCTGGAAAAGAAACTTTTGCGAAATGTTATCAAATATGTAGATATTATGCAGGAGACATGATTAAACAGTATTATGTTTATGTTATATACCGTTATATAACGTCTTGCGTCGTCCTGCGTCGTGAGAATAATACGTGTAAAATAATAATGAGACCATCAGGATTTATGACATAATATACATATGTATTAGAAACTATGAGGAAATCTCTGACAAAGATATATGCATCCAATACAACCATATACATATGTATGTATTTCCATACTTTTCAGCATTGTTCAAAGGAAAATGGGAACATTCTCCACAAGATATAATTCGTGTATAAGTGCAATGCCATCAAGAACGCTTGGTTTCAATAGTCATTGTGTTCCAATCGCATTCTATAACCGCTTCCCTTTTTGCCTGTCTCTACATCCTTTGCTTGCCTCTAGACAATTTAAGCAGACTTCCTAAGTCTATGAAATATTTCCATGAGTAATTGCATAGCTATTGTATGATACATATACTCGTAAAATATTTGTCGCAAAACGATAATACAGTGCTGGAAAAAAAGTTACTCAGACTATTTTATCCCCTTTTTCGCAAAAATTCTTTGAAGTAGTTAGAGTTACGGTGTTTTATTGGCTCAGGTTATAACAAATTATGTGTATCCTGTCTATAAATAGTGAAAAGTTTTGAAAGAAGTTCACTTAGTTGGTGATAATAGCGTAATAAGCTCACTACGCTATTAACTACGCTAACTAAAATACTTCGAAGAATTTTTACGAAAAAGGGAATAAAATAGTTTGAGCAACTTTTTTTCAGCACTGTACCACCACATGAAATATTTAGTTTATAAAAAGATTCATACTATACATACATATATATTAGTTAGAAGAAGAACGCAAGAGTTCTTGCATGTATCGGATGTGCAATGAAAGTAGCATTAGGTACACAATACTTTGTAATTATTTGTTATCTGCGTTTAATTCACCAGTATCGAGGCAATACGATTGTTCAGATCGCTTAAGTTGGAGCGGAGGAGAATGAGCCTGGAGCCAGGGCTCGATATAACAATCTTTAAATGATTACGTTAGAGCTCGCATATTAGCAAACCGTATTGTTTATTAATTTTTTGTCCATTGTAAACCAAAGTAATGTAAACCGATGATAAAGATATCACATAAACGGTAGAAAGAAACTGGGCTATTTCAAAGATTACCAGATTATATGTACTACATACATTTGTCGTTTGTTTGAATATTTGAATGAATATTTAGATATGTCTATGGGTTTTGCATTCACATTGAATTTAACAATAAAAAAATAGCGAATCTCAAATGTAAGCCAAAGTTACAATTCATCGAATCGATTATTATTGTTCGCCAATACCTCATTAGCGTGCGATTACGCTTTTAGTTTATAATAATTTAATTGAAAAGCTACTGAGATAAACACAGCGGTTGTGTACCAACTGGTGTAATACATATTCAAATATATGTGCATGCACATATCGTATAGCATCTTTTGTATTGTTACAACCAATTACTCATTTTCTTTTTGCTGGAGTTGATAAGTTTGACCTGTCGCGTCGGTGCCAAAATCGCGAAAGAAATTTTCTAGTTACTAATAGCCGACACCGGCTACATCTACTAAATCGGGAAGCAGCTAATTCTAAAAGCATGTAACCAAGCAAAAAAAATATTAATTTGAAAAGCTGCTAAATTGACAAGCTGTTAATCTACAACATATGAAATATTCAGTGTCCTGCTACAATCGCTAATTTGGAAAACAGTTAACAGTTAGCTGTAGGAATTTTTATCCAGTTTGAATTTACACCAGTTTTTCGGAAGTCTTAGCAGTTCGACCGTGGGGTTTGTCTCTAGTTGAGATCATATATGTTTGGTTTTTTCATTGATACAACCTCGCGCAGACTATTTTGGGGCTGCAGATGTATGATTGCTATCCCAAAGTGAACATATTAGGCGTGTTTTTTTAACATCCATGCAGAGCAGAGCAGAACAACACCACACAATTCCACCAACAATTAATTAAATTGTGTGGTGTCCTGCTCTGCTCTGCACTCCACGGCTGTTAAAAAAACACGCCTAATGTTGTAGTTTGCATAATCAGAAATTTTTGGTAAGCATCGCGCTAATTCAAAATAGAAGGTGTTCTAGAAAATCCCATGGAACGGGTAACGTTTTAGCAGCAAAATGCGTTCTGAGCTGTTTAGATGAGATATGTATATAAAGCATATTGTATGCGACTGCTTGATAAAGGGCTTACAGCGATTCGGTCGATATCCAACTAACTGATACTAAGAGGATTTTTGTAGCTCGCTGTGGTGTGGTGCGTAAGAAGCCATTCATATCTTGTCGTAGAAGACGACCAAAGGTGCGTTTTGCTAGGCATACGATCGTCGCACATTGTTCGCGATTAGCGATCAATTTCGAAATTCTAACTCGCAGGATTCGCTTTGATATGTAGTCTAGTGCTTTGTAAAGCACTTTAATTTTCCAGAAAGTTTTTTCAAAGTGTTTTTTTTCAATACGGAAGAGTTGTTTGAAGAACTTAGACAGTTTTCTGGAGACGCTAGTGTTATCGCCAACTCACTCACTGTTGTTTTCTTCCTTCAGCCACAGTCGTGTCCACCAATACAAATTGAATTAATTAAATCTTCCGCTAATCCCCACCATTACACCCATTACATCCGACTTTAATAATACTTATTACATCATAGTTTAATCCTTACACTTTGGCGATTTGGCCACCTGACTCTCGAAAAAGTCCAAATGGCATGAAGAAAATACCTCCAACAGCCGCTCTTTCAAATTCACTGAATATATTTTCACACTATTAGCAAACCTTCTATTCGCCATAATTAGTGAAAATTATCACACAATGACGAGCACACGAAGAAGGTGAGTGAAATCGGTGTGGTTGTTGTCCTTTTAATATTGATTAGAAGGCAAAAACACACCAAAAACGAGTGCCTCTCATACTTGAACTGACGGTATGTTGACTTAGGATACTACGGCCAGGTTCAGGCCCCGCGGTAATTACCAGCGTTTTTATCGTTATGAGTTAATATTAGCATTTAGCCACAGCTGCTGCCTACGGCTTCTTATTCGTATAGTGCGGATACAAAGTCTGTTTGGCTTTCGTTGAGTCTTGTATAATTAGCAGAGATTGGCCAAGAGAAACTCTAGTGGTGTTGTAGACGGAATTCTACTCCGACTACCGCGTAAGAGGACTTGGATTATTTTTTAATGGTGTTCGGTTCATTTTAAGGCCGACGAGTAGTTCATGGTATTCAGGTGGCTGCTGAAAATAATTCTATCGCTAACATGAAATGAGAACATCAGAAGCCAGTTCCCTTACTCTTGTTTGCCTGATTTCAATTTAGATTCGTGCTCATAACCGTATTCGCAAAGTGGGTGACGACAACTACAAAATGACATCATTGATTAGGACTTTTTCAGGCCAGTTCCAACAACTTTGAACCAGATTTTTAACTCCACGGCAATTCAACGTTGCTCTACAAGGCATAAGGAGCACGAACAAAAACCATTTTCATGCCAATTTTTCCATTCCTCCCTCCACTACGAAACGTAATATGGGCCGTTGAGGAAAGCGATTATGCAACTCAAGCGAAGGAAAATATTTTCAGTGCCAAAATCAAATTTTCTTCACTCTGTGTGCTCATAGTCAACATGCTAGCTACAATATTCATAGTCCTTTCATTCGGCTCCTTTTATATTTTCATGTACTCGTGTACAGATTGAAATATTGATTTTCCACTAAGTTCCCGAAAAAAGAGTAAAACTATTTTCGGTGCACTTGTCAATGCAGTCGAACTCTCTCCATATTCGTGGATTCGGGGCTCTTTGAGCAAAATGAAAGAAAATTCCTTGCATGCGAAAAATTTATGATGAACCTTCATCGAAAGAAGTGTTCAATGGAGGCACAGTTGAACGAGCAATATTTAAAATGTTTTTCTTTGACAAACAGTGAATCAATTATAGCAATGAATGAATGGCAGAATTGTTAGATGTACGGACTCAATCATCTGGTTTTGTCCTGACTGCAAATAATACGCGGCCTGTAGACAGGCTGTTGTACCCTATCCATCTGTAAAGAGTCCCTCTTCTGTGTCTAGGCGAACGTAAATAGCTCTGATTTCAATACGTTAACACATGAATTGATAATTATCGATGGAACATACTATCAGAATATACGGTCGACCTATGACAGGACATGGTAGTGAATTCGCAATATGGAATCAGCAGAGCAGAATTTAAAATTTCATAAAGGGAACGTCGAGTCGGCATCATATCAGAAATGAACTTTGAAGTTTTTGTGAGTTTTCAATTTCGGATGTGAAGAGTGAAGAATTGTGCATATGTGGTCAGCGGAACAGACAGCTTACATCAGGATAATAGAGGCAGTGGAATTAAGCGATTATGATTTTGTTTTAACACAGAAGAGAGTGCTAATCCTCGTAAGCATATACTCGTATGTCACTGGTTTCGGAGGATGCATTTTCATAGTATACACTTAGCCACATTTGCGACAAGTCGACTCACATCATAACAAGGTAGACAATTAATTTGTTCATCCAACAGCCTTTTAAAAAATGAACGAAATAGGTATTGACTTTAAGCACACAATTAGTATCTTTTTGGTTGTGATTTAATTATTATTTTTTTATGAATGTGTTCGTTAGGTCACCGCTCTACGATCTAGAGAATGGAGGTTCGATCCTCAGCGCGAACAAAAACTGCCTGTTGGTACTAATAACTCTTACTGCGCTCCGAGCTTGTCAGTATAAAGACGGGGCGGATAGGAGGTGCATGCTAGCAACTGCACGTCCGAAAAGTAGACGTGCTATCGAAACGTTAACAAGGCATAGAAATGCAAGAGATATTGACGCGCCCATGCCCCTGGAGGGGTCAAGGCAATTAACATAACGAATAAGTATATAATAATATGTACTGCGATTTTTTTTAATATTTATCGATGAAACCGGAATATAAAGGTCTGCACCCGCAATCTGAGAGTTAGCGCTTATTTGGGGATGTAAATATAGACTCCTCGCTCCTGTTGGTACTACTCATGGATGAATAAAAACGCCACAATTAAAGTGTTTTGCCCATCCTACATGTCAATTCATAAAAAAAAACTTCATCTTTTACCTCTCAAAGGAAGAATTTTTAAAACGGGAGGCTGTACTGTAGATATATTTGTATAACATATATATTTTCCATATTTTCACCAAATACCATCACCCCAAATTTAGGGGTAAAACTAACTAAAATACATGAAAACTATATCATTAAAAGGATACCCGTGCTCTCGCGAATGTGCTATGTAGAGTATTTATGAAGGAAAAATGGACAACTTTGAATGCACATATTTACGGTAAATATTAAACGATTCATATGGAACTTGGTAGGTTTCTTGCCTATTATGTTGTTAATGGATTGGCATACTTTTTGCTTAGGCTTATTTAAGGCGGGGTGCAGGGGCACAAACTGAAAAAAAATCTACCCTTTGCGATCCCTCACTCCGCAATGGTTACTTCAAATTGGAAAACAATGCAAAAACATGAAATGTGCTAATTGTCCCCTTTGATATGACATCCCACATGCCTATCCCCGATGAAAAGGAAAAATGTCCTTATTATTATCTGTTAATATTTTTCGTAAGTTCGGCGATACAACACTACTCATTTTCTTCTGTTAATCCACCCTTTCTTCCTGAACACTTCCATAAAATCAATCTAATTAAAAAAAGAAAAGAAAGAAGGTAGGTTACAACGGCAACAATCCGCACTCGTCTTTGAGGTATCTAATCCGGTAAAATTAGGCAAATCGAATGAAAAAAAAAAGTTTTCAAACTTGACATAATTGTTGTTGGTTGATACCAGGAGTATACAATACTATTTTGCGTTATTCTTGTGGGATATAATGCGTCAACCATTACTAAGAGGCCTAGTTGACGTTTCCTTAGCATATAACTAGTTTCGGAAAATATGTGTTGCTGTCATATGCATCCTGTTCATTTAGTCGCCTTATATGATTAGTCAGGAAAGTATGTATACTTATTCTTACGCGACACACGACAGGAGAGTATATGATATTAAAAATCCACGATGGTGGGGGTGAGCTATAGGAAGAAGCTGTCTAATTACAAGCTTTTTTTACATAAAGAAACAAATAACGATGGCAGTCCCTAATAAGTACTAATTCCGTCACGTAAAAGCTGAGCTGTATTGTCTAACTAACACAAATTTGGTCTGAGGGGCTGAATAAAAATTCAAAATCAAAAACAAAAAAGTGAAACAAAAAGATTTTCATCGATATTTCAGTTTTTCAACTATGACTTTAGAATATATATCAACTGAATTACTTGCGGCTTTATATTGGCTTGAGATGCGACATTGGTATCAATACTTTTTTTTTACAACATTAAGCGCGTTCTTTTGCGAATCTTAACATAATACAGGTTAGTGAATTAACACGCACTACGACAACAACATTAACCTCTATGGGTTCTTCTGCCCCGGTGGTTTATTTATGGCAGGATCTAACCTGGATAGAACATACATTTTCACAATTATTTAGGCTACATCTAGCCGTTACCGCAAGAAGTTCGTGCGTTTTCGCTTCATTCGACTGAAATGGAATTCAACTGGAATCGAAATTTTTCTGATTGGAAAAGTGGTTATCGTTGGAATATTAGGAAAATATTTGGAATAAATTACTTTCTTTTATCGCAGTTGCATTTGACAAGCTTTATGCTTTGTTTTCATATATTAAAATTAAGTTTTCTTTTAATATTTTTTTTTATTTTTTCAAACATTGAGAGTAAACAATCATCCATATCATATCATATCAAATGCATGTTTCTACCCTCTATGGGTTAGATACAATCTTTTTTTTCGTAATGAATTCGTTAAACTACACTCGACCTGGATAATTGCAAAAGAACGCGCCTATTTACGGTTTTGTTTAACATCAGATTCGTAATTAGCACCCCGAAAAACACAAATGAAAAAAGAAGTCAAAACTACACCACAATTTGTTTAAGAACAGTTCCTATAAGCTAAGCTATAAGCTATAATGACCTGGCTATAATTTTAGAGTTCATCTCTGGATGAAAGTGTTATAGTACATACACACCAGAGACCTAAATCCAGATAGATTTCCAAATCCCGAAACTCATGCACATCATCCGTTTTCTTCTTCTCCTTTAACCGCTAAGATTTGGTTGGCAGTTGTGTTGTCGTTCACTTACATAAGAACAGGTAGACTATGGTGTGGTGGTAGCCATATACGAGTCAATACATGCACGCACGTGTGCGTCCTTGAATTTCATAACTAGAGACCGGATTATATGCAACATAAAAAGGCTGAAATATGCATGCAAATATGCATGTAAAATGCTTAAAATATGCATGTAAAATGTGAAAATATGCAACATAAAATAAAAGAAAAAAATTGGATAATTATGTTTTTATGAAGAAACAAAGGGACGAAAAGTCACAAATTTAATGGTTTTAGCAATCTCTTGTTTTTATAGAAGTTTACTATAATAAAATATATTGTTCTGTGTTCAGTTGTAAGATTATGTCTTTTATCATTTAAAATAGTTTTGTAATTTAAGAAAGATCGTTCTACGTCCACCGATGTCACAGGGCAATACTTAAACATGGGTGCTGTATTGGCAGATATTGTCCCAGGCAAAGTTCTACTTGTACCATTAATAAAACTATTAATCTGGCACAGAGACTCGAAGCCTGGGTTGTTGTTTAGAATGTTTTCAAACTTTTTTTTTTAAAGTTTGTCTTGGGAATTCAGAGTGTATTTTACGAACTTTTTCAATCGGCAGAATAGATTCATTCAACTGTAAGAATAGATCCATTCAACTGCAAGAATAGATCCATTCAACTGCAAGCCTCGAGTTTCAAGTTTTTCGATACACTCGGGTATGTGGGGAAAAATGAGTACTTATGGCAGCGATGTTCTGATGATGTAGAAGAATTTTCAAATGCTGTATTGTATTGGTGTATTGGCTTCATTTTTCCGTGTGTTATGAATGGGTTTTATATAGAAAATCACCGGACAATTACGAATGTGATCTTAGTGTCACGAACTCGAGCACGAACCTGGTACAAATGTCCTCTGACACACACATACACTTCACATAGGTTTGAAGAAAACCGGTCCACTTGTACTAGGTTCTTGTTCGACAGTGTATGGTGACACTTAAGCTCATGGGTAGGGGAAGCTCCATGAGCACGTTTCACGTGAAGGTTTCTCTTCGCTGAGGGTTTACGATAAAAGTATCAGCACCAGCACAAGCATCATAGCATAGCTTTCACTCTGTTTTCACAGTGTTTGCTTATAAACACAAGATGTCCCTTGCACACTACATGAGATTTGGATAAATCATGAGAAGACTCGTAACAATTTCCCTAAAAATATGCAAAATTAATGGATTTTCAATTAAATATGCTAAAACCTCTAAAAACAGCCAATATATGCAAATGCATATGAAGTTATGCATTTGCATATAATCCGGTCTCTATTCATAACAAATAACTGTCATATGATCCCTTCTTCTTCTTCTTTCTCATAGATAATCCGCTAGAAAATATTGCATACATTGTGGCGAAATGTGGTGAAATACAAATTCAGGGGAAAATACAGGATTTGGGATGAGATTTGTTTTAAATCTTCTTCCAAATCTAGAATTGGCAATCTTAATAAATGTATGATAAATCTAGAAGTTTTGTGGATATATTTGCTTAAATCTCGAAATTTATCCAAATCTCTTGTAGTGTCCATAAGCTCTAATAGTATATGCACACCGGACACCAATAATCTTGATAGATTCGTAAATTCCGAAACATCCGTTTCATACCGCGTAGAGTGTGGTGAAATATGAAAAGCTCAGGCGAAAAAAGAACATTTGAAAAGGATTTCAGCCAGATTTGTTTTAAATCTCGGTCGAAATCTAGATTAATAAATGTATGGTAAATCTTGGAGATTTGGGGGTAGATTTGTTTAAATCGCAAGATTTATTCAAATCTCCTGTGGTGTGACATAAGGAGCCTATTCGTCAAATCGAGTTTCATCTTTCTGATACGGACGACAGATTTAACATCATTAATATCAACAATATTACTATCACAGAACTCTAAGTGAAAGTATTTCTGCTTATTCATTTATAAAACCCACCCTATTTCGCGACTTGGTGCTAGTAAAATGTAATACATACTTATTTATTTTGTTACTACTGTTGGTTGAATTATGCAACATTCAATAAATTTGCAATGAACCTCGTGGCTTTCGATATTCAGCTATTGCCTGGTCAGCCATGTATGTATATGTACATATTGTAGAAAGAATCAATCACAATCGATGAGCAATAGGCAATCACCACTAACAATCAATAAAGCTATTGATTATAAATTATTATGACCTGCTTGCTATACGTGCTACTAGTGTATTTAGTACAGAGTATAATTGCTAAAAATATACATATACATACTATATATTGTGAACAATTTATGCGGTGTTTGTTTTTAGAACGTACTTGTACTCGTACAGTGGCAGAATACCAAAATATGAAATATCTCAGCTCAGCACTTTGCTAGTTCATATTTCATTCAATTTCACGTCATATTGATGATGAAGAGCGCGTAACGAATAGTAGAATAAGCATTAAATGTGGAATACAATAAATATTTACATGGAGTTTGTACATGTATGTATTTACTTAAAGGTGTTTTTTTTTTGTACAACGGGTTAGGATAGGGTAACTCGTACAGCAAAAAAAAACCATCGAGGGCAGCTATCCAAGTTAAAATTTTAAATGTCATTTGACAGTTGCTTTCAGAATTCGTTTCTGTTCATGTGGCAAGCAATTATGAATACAGCCGCCTAAATTACGAATGAACTGTACGAATTGATTAATGCATCATCGTCGGAACTTGGCACCAATTGTCGAATTAACGTCGGATACCAATAGGCGCATTTCATTGGTACAATTGTACAATCTATCGAGTGCAAGTCGGCCACCCCACTGACCCGTACAGGTTTAAGGTGTTGTTGTAATGCATGGAGATACCCTAACCTGCACCGGATAGATGTTCAAAAAACACACATTTAGTTTTCCTGAACGTAAATAGTAGGTAGGAAGTCGGGTTTTGAATCAAATGATCAGACCAACATAATTTTGTTTAAAAAGAATTTGTATAAAAGAACCAGACTTAATGACAACTGAATGAAAATATTCGATCTCAGGAAGCATATATGAGCCGTTGGTTGCAAGTGGTCGTTCGTTTTTCTTTTTTAAAATAATTTTTTTCCTGTGACTGCCATATGAATATTTTGTATAATTCTAGATGAATACCACTGAAATGGGTTTAATCTGCTTTACGATATGTTCAATGCTGAGTGTACTTTGAAGGAAAATTAACGATTTATTGAATAATAAAAATTTTCCAGGGGATTTCATAACTAGACTAACCATCCGATTTTTTTACTTACACCACTTTTCTCCCGATGACCCACATTCAACCGGCCAATTTTTTATAACGAAACTTTAATCGGGTGGTATTTTATATAGTTTATTTGTTTAAAAAACAATGTATAAAAACAATGTATATGCAGAAAGTAGCCGATTTGACGGAAAAATCGAACAGCCTTGCTATATGACTAAATCATGTTGCATATGTATATGGACAGCCTTATAGATTGCAAACGAAACTTTAACCTAGTGGTATTTTATTTCGTTTTTTTATACGCTTCACAGATGTGATAGGGTATATTAACTTTGTCATGAAGTTTGCAACGCACAGAAGGAAGCTTCTCTGACCATATAAACTATATATATTCTTGGTCGGTATGATGAGATGAGTCGATTAAGCTTTGTCCGTCTGTCTGTCTGTCCGTCTGTCTGGTTCTATGTAAACTAGTCCCTCAGTTTTAAAGCTACCGAGTTTAAATTTTGTACAAAGCCTTCTTTCTATTGCACGCTGTAAATATGTCGCAACCAACGGAATCGGACTACTACGTCATATAGCTGCCATAGGAAC
This sequence comes from Chloromyia formosa, assembly GCA_964017055.1. NCBI lineage: Eukaryota > Metazoa > Arthropoda > Insecta > Diptera > Stratiomyidae > Chloromyia > Chloromyia formosa. Next base: position 130,038,199 of record OZ024814.1, read on the forward strand.
GACCGGACCAAAAATTCGTCTTTGTGAGAAAAACTTTTTTAACTTTTTTTAACTTTTTATTTGAAGCTATCTTTTTCAAATTTCACACTTATCAATAGAATCTATATTCAAATCATATTTCCGAATTTGGTTGAAATTGGAGTTCTCTATCATATACATAGCTGTCATAAGAACGACCGTCCCAAAAGCAAGTTTTTGTTAGAAAAACTTTTTTATTTCTGAAGATATCTTTACCAAATTTCATAGTACTCAACCACATTGACTGCCAAACCACATTCCTTTTCCAATTTCGTTAAAATCGGCCCACTATTTCATATACCTCTCATAGAAACAGTCAAATCGGAGCAAGTCTTACTACTAATTTCAAAATGGCAAATGCCCCATAAGTCACAACGAAGGTATGATACCCTTCACACTTCGCGTGAATTATATATTATACCTTCGGCAAGCTAGCCAAAGGCTAGATTGTTTCTTTTCGACTTTCATGAACGTATGTATGTACAATACATACCATAGATGCAATAATTCTTAGATCAATTACTATGTCGACCTACTGAAATAGAAATGTCTGTTGTCTTTCATGCGCAAAAAAAGTTGACAATTTACTACGATGTATTCACTTCTATTTATAAATCGATTAATTGAGGGGGTGGGTCATCCAAAAATTAACCTCTGTGCTATGATTTACAACCACAAAACACACGAAGTGAATAAATAAGTGTCAACTACCAGTTAAAAGGAACTTAATGCGTAGCTTTTATTGACAGTCAAATTAGTTTGTTTTCACATGAATAAAAAAAGAAAGCTACGTATTAAGTAGAGCAATACAGTAAGCAAGGACATTCACATTTCTTGAGACCGCAAGGTGTAGCAAGATATTTCAGTCGAGATAGAAAAGAAAATAAATACACACGATTTGACTAAAATATAGAAGTAATTTCCGAACAAGAAAATACTAAAATTAGAAACAATTTGGTTTTTTCCACAGACTTTTAGGAATAATCGATTGCTTTCATAATTGATTACTCTGGTGGACATCAACAAATAGTAATCATAATCAGTTAATAAGAACGTAAAAACTCATTAATTCGAAATGAGTTAAACCGTAGTTGGTTAGGTAGTAGCCTATTTGTCTCCCACCTCGACTAGGAAGAAAAAAATGCAAAGGAGTGTGTCTCGATTAAGCCATTGGAATAGAATCAAATAAAAAGAAGAAAGAATAAGTACTTTCAAAAAGTTATTTTTGTGGAAAAAAAGAATCAAAACTTTTACTGCTACGTATTCTGCATTGAAAAAGATAGGTTTTAACGGAGAAATCGAATACGAAAATGATGTTTGTCCAAAGTTAAAATTAAATTCACGCAAAAGTGGGAAAGAGGGCTGACAACAATGTTTTTGGAAGCAACCAAGGGAAATACCAATTGTATCTGTTTCCAATGATTTTATTTATTCATAATGTAAATGTTATTGATTCTGTCTCATGTGTCAACTTGTTTTCAAGAAAAAGTTTGTACATTTTCCTGTCCTAACTAAAATGAAGTCATCGTGGCTGTATTGTCATTCATAAAGTTTTCAGATATCCTATTTATTTTGTAATTAGTTAATTAGTGGAGGTGGAGATGATAAAGCATTTCTGTAAAATATGATATTGGTTCTTGTCCTGGAGTGTATTTCTATAATTTGTATCAACTTAATGTTGTGTATTTATGATGGGGGAAGTTTCAAATAAGAGCCAGATCAATTTAGATTGACTTAGGCTAACAGTCACAATAAATTTATTGTTTATAGTTTAGGTTTCTTACCCAAGTTTGTTTGACTGATTTTTGATTTTTTTCGGTACATTCCTATTTCACTGGGCGGACGCATCGCGATTAGCGCCGTGGCGTATAGATCGAGTGAAGCGAGCGTTCTTGGGTGGCATACTAATAAGCTGTACACTTCGCCGGCATAAGCATAGCAGCAGCATCGTATGTGTCTTGAGTAATTTACTTTCTTGCACATACCGCCACATGAGCAAAAGTTTTGTCCAAAAATGTGTAGAAAACTTTGAGCATGTGCGGTAGGTGTTAGAAACAGAAAGCACATTACCCGAGACACATTTGATGCCGCTTTTGCTGCCGCTACTATGCTTCTGCCGGCAATGAAATTCCCGCATAAAGGTTGCAACCCCTTAAGCGGCGGAGCTCACATAGCGAGCAGAGGGAGTCTGAAATCATCTCAATTAAAAACCCACTATTGGTCAAAGACGCGAACCACTATGCGTCGCCCGGTCAAGTAGGAATGTTCCGTTTTTTTTTCCAATATTTTATATTATGTTCTTATATGTAAAAAACATTATTTAAGTATTTTTAATTTCTCTTATTTTTTTTCGCATGATCTGTTGTCTGCAAATTTGCTTATATCGAAGATAAAATTCGATTTTAGCGCTGATGAACGAATCTACAATGGAACGGATAATAAGGTAAGATACCGTTACTTTTTCTCCCTTACGGAAAATTGCATGTTCACTTTAGCTTTTAATCGTCAATATTTTCGTAGATAAAAGTTTTTTAAGTTTAAATTGGTAACAACAAATTAAATGTTTTTTTCTATTCAATTTGTTGATTTCTTCGCATGATACAGGAGTCAGTTAGAAAATCAACCGTACTGAGAAGATTATCAACCAGAAAGATAGCGGTAAGATATTAATTTTATTTAGTTTAAACCAAAAAAAAAAATATTTTCTGTAGATTCGTGTAGATTATGCCGTAAAGCAGCAGCCAACACTAAGTTAAAAGTTCAATTCTATGCTTAAATTGAAGCCGATAATTTTTGTTCAGCCGATGTTTTTGCCCACAGATGTCCTAATGCATAAAAGGACAGTTAATGTCAAAAATTGAAAAACTGAAAACAAAAACTATAAAACAAATTGTATTCGGGATACGAAGCTTTCATACTAGGGGTGCGACATCGATGCGGTTCACATCCTGTCCCGAGTACATATTTAAAAAATAAACAAGCTGCAATAACGTGCAATAGAAAGAAGTCTTTGTACAAAATTTCAGCTCGATAGCTTTAAAACTGAGGGACTAGTTTACACAGAACCAGACAGACAGACGGACAAAGCTTAATCGACTTGTCTCGTCATACCGACCAAGAATATACAATATATAGTTTATATGGTCGGTGATACTTCCTTCTGTGCGTTGCAAACTTCATTACAAAGTTAATATACCCTATCACATCCGTGAAGGGTATAAAAACTAGTGCGAACCACATATCACTTCCCTCCGCTAGAATCCATCAGTTCCAGCTTAATTTTGTGTTTATTTTTCAAGCTTGACGATTCCGCGAATCGACATCTTTTGAAGCAGATATTAGTTCTTATAAGGCGTGCCGCATATTGGACCCAGCATAGGCACAAGCCACGGTCGGCTCAGAACGGCCCACGCCCACGTGTGGTTCTCTCACTGCACGTTAAACCCAACACAACCATCGTGGCTTCTCATTGATCTTAAGTCTCAATCTGAGGGGGACGATGTAGTTGTTGCTAATTCTTCAATTTTAATCGTTTTCGAACGTTTAACGGATTATTCTTTCCGATCCTGGAATGTCCCTGAACAAACCGGGGGCATGACGGCCCTCCTTCAACAGGTCAAGAATTACAAACTGACCATCACTGCAGACCAGAAAACAAATTGGATTCGCAGTGAGATAAACGACATGAATTTGCACACAATTTTGAAAAGCGGCAAACCATCGGGTAACAAGGAGTTTGGAGCTGAATTCATAGTAAGCAAGCAGCTCAAACCGTATGTTATTGACTTCAAACCTATTAATGAAAGGTCGTGTGCGATTCGCATTAAGACTCGTTTTTTTCAACCTCTGGCTCACCAACGTACATACCCCGACTGAAGTTAAGGAAATTGCAGTGAAAGACGAATTTTATGCCCGCCTGAAGACACTGCTCGACTCACCTCGAACAAACGACGTCAAAATACTGCTGGAGAATTTTAATGCGAAAGTTGGAAACGAAAGTTGGTATCGGGGAACCACTGGAGGATATAGTCTATATGAGGAATGCAAAGATAACGGTCAACGATTAATCGACTTCGCCTGCAGTAGAAATCTTATAGTAAGCTCCACATATTTTCTGCATCGACCCATTCACAAGCAGACTTGGAAATCTCCAGACGCACGTACCGTCAACCAAATTGACCACGTCCTCATTTGCAAAAGGGTGGCGTCTATTGTATTGGATGAAACTGAAAATCAGACCATCACTTGGGGAAGACCAAGAATATATATAGTTTATATGATCGGAGATGCTTCCTTCTGTGCGTTGCAAACTTCATGACAAAGTTAGTATACCCTATCACATCCGTGACGGGTATAAAAAATACTAGGCTGCCCTAATTATTAATTGATGTGACCGAAATAGTTTTTTGCTTCTGCTGTAAAATTTTGAAAACTAGATGACCCCTTCTCAAAATGACCGATTCAATTAGAAGTAAGAAACAGAAATACTTTGACGAGCAGTTGCTGAATATTAATGAAAACCTAGCTAATAGAAACACCAGACTAGTAAGAACGGCTATCAACCCTGGACTAATGTCCGTAAGGACAAGGATGAAAACATCATCAGCGACACCGATAGTATCAATAAACGATAGGCGTCCTATTTTGAAGAGCTTCTGAATGCAACATTTAACATCCCCATAGAAGAAACCCAAACCGCTATTACTGATCATGGCCCCACTATACAACCTCCGACAGTAGATGAAGTTGATCTCGCCTTGCGGTCACTCAAAAAGAAATAAAGCGCCGGGCACTGACGAGATTTCAGTTGAGCTGCTAAAACCCGGTGGACCGAGTCTTGTAAATGTCATACACCAACTACTTCTGTGAATCTGCGAGGACGGGGTGATCCCAGGAGCATCATCTCGTCACATCCACAAAAAGGGAGATAAATTGCCGTGTGAGAATTACAGAAGCATTTCACTAGTTTGTACGTCCTACAAAATACTGACGAATAGAATAAAACCGTACGCAGAAGAATTATTGGCGGGTATCAAGGCGTTTTCAGACCTGGTCACTTCACAAACGATCAGCTTTTTACGGTTAAGCAATCCTGCAAAAGTGTTGGGAATAAAACATGAACGTGTACCAAATCTTTGTCGACGGCGCTTCAACCTAAGCACTTGAATACGCCAGTCAGGTAATGGATACGGACACCAGCGAAACTCTACAGTCGACACAATTGATAGCGTACGCAGACGACATCAAAATCATGTCCCGTAAACTGACCGACGCCAAAGAACTTCTGCATACTCTTGACACCGCTACAAAAGAAGTAGTATTACGCAGCGCATCAACGAGGACACAACAAAAACAGCCTAGCCATTGGATCGCGAATCGGGCACAAACAAACGCGCAGACATTCGTTAGCAGGTTTTCATGGTAAGAAACAAACCGCTCACCTCAACTCAAGATGATGTTACCAGGTTATACTACTTCTAATGCCGTCATAAAAAATGCTCCTGATTCAGTTGTCGTTCCCTCATGATTATTTCCACTTGAATAATTCGATCCCAGTGTTGGCGTGCAATCGAAAATACGTGCGTGTGCACTTGAATTTCTGTTATGAATATTTATCATATAGTAATGTCTTTTTTTACGGACAATTTATTACTTTAACAAATAAGCCACTAACAAATCGTAAACCAGCTTTATGACATGATATATTGTTCCACTGTGGCATAAAATTATGCCTCATGGACTATTTACTTCCGGATCATGCACAAATTCTCCCACTATCTCATTATTGAACGTTGAAAGCAATTTATTAATAAATTTCCGCTCCATGTAAATTTGCCAAGTTTTTAGAAGGACCTCGTAATGCGATATTCAGCAAAATCCCAAAACAACCCCCGTTCCCCTCTCAGCACCGTAAATTCTGTATCAATAATTTTCATTTCATTGAAGCTCATGCTAAAAATCGGTTTCACCCTCAAGGATATTCAGTTTAACATTGAAGCTGGAATTCCAATGTTTTTAGTTCGTCTACTTATTGTTATCATGATTATGTCCTTGCTGTTTATTAGTACGTTTCACTAGATTTTGAAATTCGAGGCCATCAAATCGATTGCTTGGGCGTCCTGGGAATTGGGAATCAACAGCAAAAAGGATATTTCATCAATTCTGTTAACCTATCTTGGGTGAGTCGATTGGAAGCTTAATTGCAAGAATGGAAATTTCCGCGTAATTTATGCAATTATGGGAGGCTGTACATATGTATGTATATGTATGCTGAATAATCGATTTGTGGAAGGATGCCTATGACATGTTGTTTATGGTCGGTGACTTATGTCATTGGTTACTCTAAATCTAAAAGGGATATGATGATTAATAGCGAATAGTATTAGTACTATAATAGTCATGAAGTTTCAACGCACAGAAGGAAGCATCATCGACCATATAAACGATATACATATGTATATACTGTGTACAAATATAAAATATAGAATTTTTAATTTAAACTGCGTGCGCATTTCGTTGGGCACAATTCTTTTTATTTTTAAGTTGATAGGACTGTTACCACTACTACTGTTACTGTTACTACATCGCATCGTAACCGGCGACATAAAATGGGTCCGTTACGATAATCTCAAGCGCAGAAAGTCATGGAGAATGCCTGGACATGCCTCAACGTCGACGGCAAAACCGAATATTCACGACGCCAAGGTTATGCTTTGCATTTAGTGGGACCAGCTCGGTGTGATATACTACGAGCTACTGGAACCGAATGAAACTATCACAGGAGATGTGTATCGAACGCAATTGATGCGTTTAAGTCGAGCATAAAAGGAAAAGCGACCACAGTACCAAGAGGGACACGACAAAGCCATCCTCCAGCATGACAATGCTCGGCCACACGTCCCAAAAGTCGTCAAGACATACTTGGAAACCCTGAAATGAGAAAACTTGCCCCATCCGCCGTACTCCCCAGACATCGCTCCTTCCGACTACCATCTGATTTGTTCCATGGCGCACGGCCTGGCTGAATAGAATTTTCGTTCGTACGAGGAAGTCGAAAAGTCGCGTCGAAAGACGCTTCCTTTTCCCGAGATGGAATCCGAAAATTGCCGGAGAGATGGGCGAAAGTTGTCGCTAGCGATGGACAGTACTTTGAATAACACATCTGTAAGTACTTTTTGACAATGAAGCTTTTAATTCCAGGAAAAAAACGGCGGAAGCAAAGTTGTACACCCAATAGTAGGCCAAATTTAAGGAGATTCCACAAGGGAGAAAAATTGATATTTTTTTCCTTTTTATCGGGTATAGGCATTTGGGTACTCATATCAAAAGGCACAATCTCTAATTGCCTTGACCCCTCCAGGGCATGGGCGCGTCAACATCTCTAGCATTTCTATGCCTTGTTCACGTTTCATTAGCATATCTACTTTTCGGAAGTGCAGTTGCCATAGGCAGTTTTCGATCGCACCGAGATTTGATCTCCGAGCTCTAGATTAGTATCGTAGAGCGGTGACCGAACGATCACGGCCACCGAGCGCGACAAAAGGCACAATGAACACATTCCATTTCTGGTATTTTTTCCAATTTGAAGTAACCATAGTGAAGTGAACGGCACATTTTTACACCCCCTCCCCCCCGCCCATCCTTTTTCGAGACCACACAAGCCACATATATGAAAAACTCCTGAAAGGAGGCACATCATGAGCATAGTAACGTTAAAAATACAGAATGTTGATATCCTTAAAGAAAACGTTAATATGTAATAGTAGATTTGTATGATTGCAGTTATTACTCCCCCCCCCCCCCCTCCACTGAGCCTTAAAGAAAAGTATTAAGGCCAATTTATTAACAACATCATTGTTGAGAAATGTATCAAGTTTCATATCAATCGCATTATATTTACTGAAGTTATGTGCATTCAACATTGTACATTTTCCATTCAGAAATGTCCATACTTAGCAAAATCACAAAGAGTACGGGCATATTGTCATTGAAAAAGTAGGGCACAACCCTCTATATTCCGACTTCATTTTCTTTTAAATTCTACGTATAATAAAAAATAAAGGAAAAAAAAAGAAAAAAAATAATAAAAAATGCCACAAAATTGTAAGGCACTTTAAGAAGAGTCGACAAGCTACCCACTATTTGAATAAATTTCAGGAAACGTGTTCCTTGCCAAAGCATGCTTTAATGCAGGACATTGAAACACGTTCGAATAGTACTTACTCAATGATGGACGACTTATTGAGGCAGAGAATCGCAGTCAATCTGTAGATGACAGAACGCGATGGAATAGAAGTTCCGACTGCAGAAAAATGAGAACAAATGGAAAAATTGATAGCTGTGTCCGAATATTTTTACCAAGCAACAACGACAATTGATGTTTCCGCTGGTTCTTCGTTGTTTCTCTAAGCATACCTTTGAATATATAGCCATGGAATGAGCTTGTCCTATATGTCTCCATAGAAACAGTGGCTCCAAAATCTGGGTACTAAGTCGACATGTGGTCGACAGTCAGCTAACTCAGTAGACCGTTTAGAAATTATGAAATTTAAATATTGACAAAAATTGACGTTTGTTTATGCACAATTCGACAGCGCGGTCAACATTATGTCAATACAGAAACGCGAACTGAGTAGGCTGACTGTCGGTAATCTGACAAGAACTGACTTTTATTCATGCACAATTCGACAGAACAGTCAACATATGTCAATATCAAACAACAACCGAGTAGGCTGACTGTCGACTTATTCGCCAAATGTTGGAGCCAGAAACATACAATACAAGCTCATTCCATGGCTCTATGTTCTAAGAAGCATACCTTTGGTTGCTATGATAAATACAAAGTCTGAATATGTCAGTCAGCTGAAACGCCGCTTGTGTGAGTCCATTAACAGATTTGCTTATACCAGAAAAAAATACTCTTCACTTGTCGATACTTTTATCGATCCTAGATCTAAAACCAAATATGTACCTGACTGATGATGAAATTATAAATACAAACCCGAAGCTCTATTGTGCTTCATTTGTAGGATAGCCATAATGAGATGTAACCGTCAACGACAGTTTATAAGACTAGATTGGAAGAATATTCGCCTTTTGCAAGCTACCTTGAACGCTATTTAAAAGAACCCTTAGTTATGAGGAACGTTGACATTTTCCAGTATTGGACTTCGAGTCCTTACATTTATATATTAAAAAAAGTAGCGTCCAAATATTTATCGATTCGTCCCTCTAGTGTAGCTGCAATTAGTGTAGCAATTATTCAGTGCTACTGAAAAAATTTATGACGATAGAAGGGCAAATTCACGAAGAAAAAATGCTGAAAAGCTTTTCTTTCAACATTGGGATTTGAATTCAATTATTAATAAATAAAATAGAAATACTATATAATGTTCTGTCAATACGCGTTTCTTTAACGATATACATAAGTTGAAAAAAAAAACAATGAAAAAACGAAGTTTTTTTTAGATATATACGTATTTCCAATAAGCGTTTACATCTTCGGTTTCGGCCGAAGGTAACAGCAACGAACATCGGCTTCGGCCAAAAAAGTACCTTCGGTCGGACACTATTCACATGAAAAAGGGTGTCGACTGGCGAGGATGGTAACACGACAATCGTGAATACTAGTTGAAGAATATGTATCCAGACCAAAAACATATCCATGTTAAAGTCTTCAGAATAAAATTTACTTTTATTTATACATGTAATTAAATCCATCACACATATTTGAATCCTTAGATTTTATTTTATAGTTCATCGCAATTTATTAGTACATATTGTACATATATTTTTATGTACTAAGAGCATTTAAACTCAATAATCTATCCGAGTATGTACTACCAAAATATAACGTGTAGGGTGGTAAATGCTTGCCGACATGTCACGTAAGTTGGGAAATTATGTAAAAGTTAATTAAACAGTCAAATGAAAGCTGATTTTATGGATATAAACAAAGTTACAACGACATACGGCAACAACAGTGAATTGGTAGCTATTCCGTGTAGTCGTCGTATCCAAACAAGTTAGATGATAACAGCTATTAATTTTTACGAGAAGTGCTTACCAAGAACAAATGGTTCTGATTGCAAAACAAAAGTGGTTGGTTCGATATTATACTAGTATAATATGGGAAACGTGCACATGAAATTCAATCAGGGGTAGTATAGTTCCCAGAGGTAGGGTTTCAAGGCAGGCTCGGATCTAAAAAAATGTTTAACCATGTATATCAATACATCCGAACTGGTTGAAAACTTTATCTGACTTTAGAAACGACCTAGTTCTAGCAACATGTTGCAAATCTCATCAAGTTTGTTGAAAAAAAACCTTGTAAAATCTGGCTTACGTGCGTTGGAATCAGTTCATAAGCGAGACTTTCTTTTAAAAAAATCAGACTTAAATGTTTGAGTCCGGATGGCGCAACGGTTAGCACGTTCGCTTTCTACACACTGGGCCCCGATTCGATTCCTACTGAATGCGGTAGTTTTCGATAAAAAAAGGGGATTTACGTGTCGGACTATGAGCCCACTTAGCTGTTAAATGAGTACCCATTTATGGGGTAAATAACTCGGTTGAGCGTGCTGCTGATCACACACCTCTGCACAAGATCGTCACGATCTAGAAAATGAGGTGATGCTAACTCATCTCGAGGCCATGGTTCAAATTGGACTGTTGCGCCAGTTATTTATTTTTAAAATGTTTGAAATGGGCCCAGGAGCATGTGGTCTGCACTCAGAAGATTTGGAACATTGTTTGTTCATATTTAAGCAACATGTTGTCGACTGATGAATCTGCGTGGGCAGAAACGTCGAGAAATGCTCAGCGCTAAATGCCTTCCAAAATTCCCTCCGAAATCTGAAGGGTTTAAGGTGTGGAGATTTTTTTCGGTCACGAAGGTGGTGGCATATGCTTTTGCAGCTCAAAAGTAGCAGCCGCAGTTTACTTGCAAATACTGGAAAATGAATAGGAGCCTTGTGCGTTAGGCATTCACAGCCATTGGCTTTCCTCAAATTTTCCGCCGCCAACATGTTCCTTAAATTTCAACTATCTCGGAATTATTGCATCTCTATCTTCCAAATCTATGTGACATGCTCCCGAGCCCATTTCAAACGTTTTAGCCTAGTTTTAACGGAAAGTCTGGCTTACTGACTGGCTTCCACGTACGTAAGCCAGCTTTCGCAAGCCTTCTTCTCATCAAACTTGTTAAGATTTGCATACCCGTTGCTAAAACTAGATCGCTGCTCCCTGGCGCCCATTTCCCGGAACTTCTTCGAGTACCATTTCACAACACACTGCGCAATATCCATTCTTTCACTTATTTTACAAATATTTCGATTTTCTCGCGCCAACATGAAAATATTGCTTTTGTTTTCCGCCCTAAATTTTCCCTATTTATCCACCCAAACTGCACTTTTCTGTTTGTTACGCTATAATCACCAAATGAATGAACTTCTTTCAAAACTTTTCACTATTTCTAGACAGGATTCACATACCTACTTTGTTATAACCTGAGCCATAGCTATGTACTTTCAAGAATTTTTACAAAAAAGGAATAAAATAGTTTGAGCAACTTTCTCCCAGCACTGTATATACAAGTATTTCCATTCTTGCTACTATCATTACCCAATAATAAACAATTGCAATTACTTGCAACACATAGAATCAAAAGCATTATCCTTGATATCGAGTCAAAAAAAAATCTCATTTGCTGACAAACCCAACTACCCTGAAAGACATTAAAGAAAAGCCCATGTCAATAATCGTTTTTTCAGCAAAGGCCATTTCTGTTAGAAGGCCGCTTTACAACAGAGCGGAAACTTAGTACAGTGCTCCTAGTTCCTCATTCCAAGGATGCTGTTATTGTGTACGATAGAAGAAAAAAACCTTCACAGGAACATGATTTGGGGTGATATTCAAACTTTATGGTTGTGAATAGAAAAGAGTACCCGTATATAAAGAACCCAACAAAATCACCCGGAAAGACAAAATTTCTTAGTCATGTGGATGTTGACAGTACACCAACAGCAAAAGCAACAGTGGCAAAAAGGGGCCCAACCGCACAAAAGAAATTTGCTTACAGCATGCATATACTATATTATAGGACAACACTGGGGTCAGCGAGCGCAAACAAAGGACAAGTTTAAGGTTGATTTAACCAATAGCGGCTGAAATGACCTTTGTTGTTGATGGGAAAGCAAAAAGCAGGTTATTGGTGATTTTCTCTTCTTTTTTTAGCGTGTATGATGTGGGCTCTATGGAGAAAAATGCAATGAAAATGTTGGAGAATTTTACACAACATGTGTAATGAAATTGTTATTATAATTTTAAATGAAGTGGCTTGTCAGCATAAAATCTGGAAATGAATTAGATACGCAGATGTGTATGTTAATTTTAAATTTTGGGTCTCGTGGCCATTTTTGTAGGTATCCTAAATACATATTTCATTGTAATTTCATATGTCGTCCAGCACTCTGCATACAGACGGATACTCTTGAGTTTAATAACACTCTGGTTTGAATATGTTAAATGTTACTCAATTTAAAAATCTCAGATCTAAGGATCTACCTACTGCAAACAAGAATAAGGCATTCTGCACACTAATCGCTGCATATGCAAAATTCATTAATATTGAAGGTTATTCGCTCACGATGCTGGTTAACTTAAGTTACAAACCGGTTGACGACCAACCCGTTTCCAATGCAATTGAAACCAGTTTGCAACCTCTGTTCGCACACGATGCAATTTAATTGAAAGTTGTAAAGAACTTGCATACTAGACTAGGAAATACATACTTCTCACACTGACCAGTCCAGTACTTCCAGTGTCACTTGAGATCGGATTCAGGAAAGAAATATAGGAGTTTTTTTTTTCAATTTTGGTTTATGTTTTTTTAGGTGCTGAATCCGAATTTCAATTTTGCAACCTCGGAAAAGTAATGTTTTCCAAGAAATCTGCCCGAAATTGCTCGAAAAATGCTCTTTTTCCACTCTCTTGTCTATAATTTCGAAAGTACTAGAAGAAAAGTGAGTGAAAGAACGAAAAGAAACTACGTCGAATTCCCCTTTTTCCTCCTTTTTCGTAAGATGGATAGTTAAGGCGCTAGAGGGCGTTTAAATTTGGCGAATATTTCAAAATCGGCTAAAAATATTTTACAGTTTCGCTTATAACTCGAAAACCGCTATTATAAACTTCTTAAATCAATATGGAATACCATTCGGAAGCCAACACATTGAGGCACTTTTCGGAGAATTTCCAAACTTCTAAATTTGATGAACCTTATCAAATCTTCATTGAAAAATCGATTTTGAAGCGGTATTATTTTGGACCGTTAGGAGAAATCTCACAACCAGGAAAGTGTTACTCTGTTTAAAATTTTATACAGATGCTGGAAATTAGGATCAAATATTGGTTTTAAAGATCACGAGACTGACAAATGTCGATTTTTGTCGAAAAGTTCAGTTTTTTCTTTTCTTAAAACTAATTTTTGAATTTTTCGTTTAATTTTTGAAAACGTCTTCGCGACCTCCCAAAAATATGTTTTCGACCTCCGGGGGTTGGGATCCACACTTTGAGAACTAATGTACTAAATCACGACGGTGTTTTGTGTAGAGGTGTGTTATCAGTAACACGCTTCAACCGAGTTTTTTAACCCATATGAGTACTCATTTACCAGCTGAGTGCTAATTGTCCGACAATTGTCAAAAATCCCCGATCGTCCATAGAACAATCGCGGCAAAGTTTTTGAGTGTCATAGAACTTTGCGGCTGTGTAAAAGCGGCAAAACTGCGCGCGAAGCTCTATCCAATACACTTTGCATGCTTTTAAAATCGTTTTGCGCAACCGCAAAAATAGTGAAGCTATCACTGTATTCTCAGCTTAACTTTAGAGTGATTCCGACAACCATCATACCCATACATATAAAAATAATTTTGATATTGTTACAAGTTAAACATCAATGGACGTGAGAGTTCTCGACTAGTACTGATAATATTGAAAAGAGTTGTCGAACTCATACATAGTACCAATAATATTGAAAATATGTAAACGAAAACAATAGCACCAACCGGGTATTTTGTTTGTTACTTGAAACCCTAGATGGTTCGGCGAAGCCAGATCGTCTAGTATAATTTAAACCCCATGAACACTACTTCCTTATTCAACGCATTTAGACCGCACGATTTATTTCGAATGAATGAATTATGGGTCTTGACAAAAATCCATTCGTCCGATCTAAACGTATTGATTGTCAGCTCACTTTCATTTTCATCGCTTCTACTGTACTGCTTAGTTTTGTTTATTAATGCATGGCACAGTCTTCACCCTCCAGTACATATGGATTTATGTGACACTCACTAATTGGTTCATTATGTTTCTACCCTCAATAGTCTTTTTAAATAAATACTCGTACTATAACATCATGATACTGTACCACAAATCTTTGAAATTATCAATAATTGGAACATTTTGTGAAACAATTTGATTATGTTAACATCGGAACCAACTCAAATCGTACGAGTATAATGTATATATCTACCTATTAATAACTCAGGGTACTGAAGTAGAAAGTGTGTTATTATGTGAATAAGCACAGGCCATCTTATGTACATAAAGTTTATGGAAATTAAAAAAAGGCTTAATCCTACCCAATATTCGTTATCTCCTTATGCTGCATGTCCTTGTACAGAAAAGTAGATCTAGGGGATTACACTAATCATCATTCGAATTAAACAATATCTAACTATCATATAATATGTATTCTACTCTATATAAATGTGTATATTTTTTTATTTTTTTCTTAACCTTTTCCAATTGTAGGCCTATTCTAAAAAGACTTTAGTGGAAAAAAGTTTTCGTTATCCATTAATGATACTTGGACCGCTGAAAAGTTTAGCTAAACGCGCTATTGGTAAATCTGGAAGAGATTCAGCCCACAGACACTCAAAGCGAAGACATAAATACGTAAATATTACATATTAAATGAAAAAATTAAGCATATTGTACAGACCACAATAATTACAAAAATATATAATCACATTCACTGACATAACGAACATACCCAGCCCCTTAGAGCGTAGAATAGGATTTTTAAGCGCCCTTCAACCTTCAGGCGTTGGATAGTGGCGTCCCAACATTTCCTCATTTACCCACACATTGGTTTTCGTTGGGCAAAATATCGGATGAATTGTTGGACCACAATATTTCCTCGTAGTGAAAATTAAATTATCAATTATACCTACACACACATATATAGGTAGTACATAAAAATAGAATTCAATAGAAAATTTATTTTTTCCAGTGAAATGCAAGTACACCTTCACGCACAGAACAAATATGGAGGAATGTTCGGTCAATGCGCCAATGGGAGGAAAGAATTTTCGATGCAGCCATAAAGCTCAACACACATGGCGAGCCAAATGGTTCGCGACCACCATCAAGCCACGTCAAAATCAATAGAAGAAAGGAGAAAAGAATCTCATTTCCACTGTACTATTGATTTTGACGTGGTTCGATGGTGGTAGCGAACCATTTAATTCGCCATGCGTGTCCAGCTTAACACACGTGGAAAACCACCCTGAAAGCCAACAGAACCCAACAACACTTCCAACATGCCAACACCCCTCCGGACATTGACTCTATTCCTACAAACAAGGAACTGATTACGGCATGGATGGTGCAGTTGCTAGCATGCACCTCTTATCCGCGCCTTTATACTGACAAGCTGGGAGTGTTGTGGGAGTTTTAGTAGCACCCACAGGCTGTTTTTATTAAGGCGCCGGAGATTGAACTATAATCTTTCTAGATGAGGCATCGTAGAGCGGTGACCGTGACCTCACGGCTAGCGGGCACATCTAGCAGTAGGTTAGACTTGGCGTTTTGAAATTTTCTTAGTTTCGCTTTCGGTATTGGGTCTATGATGGCTAAATGGGCTAGAAAACATACTACTGCACATCAGATGTCCTAAAAATTCCAATAACTAAACAAAACTACCAATTGAATTCGAATCAAGCGAATAAAATGCTTATGTTAAGCGCCCATTACACTGTCAGAAATTTGATTACTTTTTGTGTCAAATGCCAAATGTTTATAACCAGGTGACTGACGCAGTTCAAAGAGCCATATGTTGAAAATAATTGTATAGGCAGGACACTTAGCGGGAAAATAGGACAACATATGAACCACCAAAATCATGCAATGGTACCCAAGAGACGTTAAGGCACTAAGGAAACACTCAAAATGATGATGGTATAACGACATCATGAAGCTAACTGGTGTGGTCACTCTTGCAAATTGTCATATGGCAATTTTCGTACCGTGCGTTTCTATGCTGCCATAGAATTTGGCATATGAAACTATGGCAGTTTGCCATATCATCTGACTGTAGCTTTAAAAATAGAAGTATATGGTTGCGTTTGAAGATAAAAAATGTAGTTCTTTCATTATTGATAACAATTTGCAAACAGCGATATACATATTCCCAATCTCACATCATTATCCTTCGCGAAAATTTACATAAGAAAAAAAATATATTGTGAGAGCTTTCATTATATCCATCAAGACGGGAGCATAAAAAAATCCAAATTATACAGGAAAAATGAAAGTCATCTGAGCAATATGTGTGTGATTTATTGATTTGCTGACATCTTAACCTTTTTCACCACGAACAGAAAAAGAAAGTTTCATTTGCATATAAGATCAAACGATTTAAGTGTAATGTAATTACATCCATTAGGCTTAAGTGTATTAAGTGTACGACATACTATGTTGTCAAGAAGTGGAAAAAAGGACGACGGAGAAAAAACTGAATGGTGCGCTTGATGGGCCAATAGAATGGACGATTAAGTAATGAGAGAGGAAAGGAAATTGAACCGCCTCCTAACTTTTAGCTTTTCTTATTCCTTTTGATGGCATGAAGAGTCAAACAATTGTGATTAGATAAGAACATTTAAAAAAGTATTAACAATGAGAACTCAGTGATGTAGATTAGGATTTGCTTAATGCAATTGGATTGGAGAAAGTACAAATAACTTTAAGATTGGGTAGGAAAAGGACGATTTGGTTTGGATTAACCAAGTGAAAGAAGAAGTGTTCAAATACAACAGCGAAGCAAAATTAATTACATATAACACATTGGATTTTTTACTTAATACGTTTATTATACAACGTAACATTGATATTCTAGAACTGGATTAATTCATATCCAAACTTCAGGTTTACTGGGACTGCTAAATGATATTCAAATCACATAGTGCTTAAGGCAAAAAATGATATATATTATCGAGAAAATTATTTAAACATAGCCAAATTAAGGCCATAATTATGCGTAAATCCCCTTGCAAGTTATGTGTGACTATGCTAACTATACGGGGAGTATTCTAAGGCGCCTATTACTCTTTGTACAATAAAATGGTCTCTTTTCAAAAGTATTATTTATAAACATTCGTTGGTGAAGTAAACTCAAATGTCGACAAATATCACCATAACAATATTATTCAAATAAACACTATTAGCCTTTATCGAGTGTTAATAGTCCAAATAAACAAAAAACAACGTTCAAAATGTAAAATCCTCGATTCAAATCATTCTAGCAATTGACGAGTATAAACATTTTGCAGTCATTAAACTTTCAAGTGAAGCAACAATTTATCCAACTGAAGATATTAAAAGCTTGTGGAAAATTCTCATATGTCTTAAGAATTTATGTATTTGCGTTCAAGAAGAACGTACACGTTCAACATAGTCCGGCCATACGAGTATTATTTAAAAAATTGAAAATGCACTTAAGCAGACAATAATGCAAATATGTAGCTGTCGGGTATACGAAAGAAGTATCTGAATTAGTTTTGATTAACTTTGCCGTTCGCTATTTATCCATTTAGCAACAACATGCTAATGAAGAGAACAGAGCACATACGAGTAGCACATTATTTTGTAATAGTTACGAGTATTCATAATAATTGGTACAGAAACATATCGTACAAACTTCTTACATGCAAACAAACAAATTATTTAATGCGCTCGTAATTAATTAACAAAATCTGTTTGACGTATTTTTAATTAAAAGATTTCACTGTTTAGATTTTAAGGAAAAAGAAGCAAAGATGAGCATAAAATATCATCGAAGTTGTCAAAAAAACGCCACCGAAACCGTCTGTCAAACTATCGTTACGTTCGCATTACATAAAAAAGGTTGTTTCCTGTCGTTTCGCTTAAAACTAAACAGGTTGAGTAAAGAACGGTTGACACGTTCAAAGTACACTATGTCCAACATTTATTCAATTGCCCTAACCCCTTGTGGGGCATAGCGCCTCAACTGTTCCACGTGGTCCAGTTGACGTTTCGATGGCATAAACTAGTTTCGGAGAATGCAGTTGCCAGCATGCACCTCCTGCTCCCCCATTTAGCCGCCTACCCTGCGACAAGTCGAAAAATGCTGTGGTTTATTATTACGCCCCGCACCACAGGGGGAAGACAACACACAAACATCCATGGCCACGAACGTCATTGTGGACGGGATTCGAACCCGAAACGCCGATAGTCAGACATGAGACTGGTGCCTCTACGCACTGACCACTGAGCTACCGGTCGCCCATGTCCAAGTTTGACTGGACAAGAATATTATGTACATCAACGTGAATTTTTGCTAAACAGTTTACGCCAATCTGTATGCCGTGAAAAGTGGATTCAGAGTTCATGCCAGGCACTCTCTGAGATTATTTTAGAAATCGATAGAGCCAGAAAGCTTAAATTCAACTTTGTACCACCTGAAAAATTTTCTAACGGTACTTATGGAGTGATTTGTTTAGTTTTAGTTTTTTGTTTTTATCTCCGCTCACGTTAGTTGCAAAACAAATAATCTAATTATTCATTTAAAACTATCTTCAACTTTTGCATACAAAGTGTTTAGTTTAAACAAACACGTAAAATATTACAACGCGCCAAAGTTGAAAAAAAAATGTATGCAAAGTTGAGGATAATTTTATAACGAATAATTAGATTTTTTATTTTCAGTCATGCGACTAACGTGGGCGAAGATAAAAGCAAAACCGGGCCGAAGCGAAGCGTATATACCCTAGGCTTGTACAGACCTAGTGGTCATACCAAAAGTACCAATTGGTAACGACCATATGCATTAAAAGTGAGTTTCCTATATGGCCAGTTTATAGGGGAGGTTGGCCATCATTCAGTAGGATCTTGACCATTATCAAAATCAATTAACTAACCCATTCTACAAATATTTGTCGAATTTTTCAAGTCGCTAGCTTCATTCTATCGAAAGTTATTGCTTATTTGAAGTCTCACTTGTAGAGGAGGTAGGGATTCCTTGGGTCGGATCTTGCTCATTATTGCCACCAACAAATAAGATCATGCTTCAAACATTTAAACAAAATTTCAAGCCTCTAGCTTCACTCTATCGAAAGTTATCGCTTATTTGAAGTTTCATTTGTAGGGGAGGTAGGGGTTCCTTAGGTTTGATCTAACCCATCTTAAATACCAACTAACCCGATCTCACTTCAAACATTTGACCAAAACTTCAAGTCGCTGGCTTGATTCTGTCAAAAGTTATCGCTTATTGAAGTTGCATTTGTAGGGGAGGTAGGGGTTGCTTGGGTCGGATCTTACAAATTTTCAATACCAACCAAGTAAATCCTACTAACAACATTTTGTCAAATTTTCAACTCGCTAGTGTCATTTTATCGAAAGTTATCGTAATTAAAAGAATATTTAATTTTTTGAAATTTGTAGGGGAGGTAGGCGTTCCTTTGATCTGATTATGCCCAACTTACTAGAACTTAAGCATCTTCTTACTCCAGGGTTACATGCCAAAAATCAGGTGTCTACGTCAATTGGTTCAAGAGTTATAGACAAAAAACCCGAAAAGTAGGGTAGTACGGGGCTCTTTGTAAGAAAATTACCGTTAGTTTTCAGCTGATCGATTTTATTTTTTTAGGGGAGTAGAAGATTATTCTCACGAGCAATCTGCCAAAGCTAGAGCTTTTTATGTTTATTTAATCGGGAGTTATAGACACATTTAATTATTTTACATATATAGGGGAGGTAGGCGTTCTCTTGGCCTGATATTGCCCATTTTCAATACCAACCAAGTAGATTATACTTCCAACATTTGACCAAAATTTGAAGTCTCTAACTTCATTCTATCGAAAGTTATCGTGCGAACGGACAGACAGACGGACAGACAGATAGACAGACAGACAGACAGACATGGCTAAATCGAATCAGGAGGTGACCCTGATCATTTATATATGTATATACATTGCTATACCTCCGGAGCCTCCTTTAAGGTGTTACATATTTTCGTCGTGACAAAAACAATATACCCTATACTAAAAGTCTAGGGTATAAAAAAATAGGCACGACATTCCATAAGTACCGTTAGAAAATTTTTCAGGTGGTGCAGATTTGAATTTAAGGTGCTTGGCGGTTGGCCCAACCTCTATCGATTTCTAAAATCACCTCAGAGAGTGCCTGGCATGTACTCTGAAATTACCAGCCAATTGGCGTAGTTGAAACGTTCACATCTGTAACTGGACGACAGGACTGACAAGGGGTTGCAACGTTCAAATTAATGTCATAACCTGTGCAGAGTGCACTTTGAACATGTCAACCGGACTTAGGAGATCGTTGTCGTATTATGGGTGCATCGCTTATCTGGTTAGATTAGCGAATTCATGTCATGTCAGTTTCGTGTGTATTATTTACGTATAAAAAGGTGTGCCGATAAAAAAAAATCTTTTTTTCCAAGAGTGATATTGCTTTGATGCGATAGCATAGCTTTGACGGTAGGATAGTAAATAATTTGACACCCCCAAATGAACCTCGAAAAGTGGCGGCTATTTAAAGGACATCCGATTTTAAAGTGATAGAGACGATGACACTTCAAAACTGTTTAAATGTCAATCATGTGCAATTGTATGGGTAGCATGGTATATTAGGTGATATTATCCCACTGTGTTGATTGTGGATTTCAACACACACGGAACTCATCGACATCAACAACAATACATTATTGACCCCGTCGTCTCTTGTTCCTTGCATACTCTTTGATTATAGTAGTATAGTAGTAGACGTATTCTGACGATAGTTGGAATACACACTGGGCTTGGTCGAGCTACCACCCCGAGAGACTCAAGGTAGCTCATGAAGAGTATAGTCTATCGGGTGACGAAACCAGCTCAAACACTATTAGCTTAGGCTGAAAAATTTTGGGTGGGGATCATTGCTAAGTGGTCTCGTTGACTGCTTAGCAATGGCACACTCCACTTTTATTCTCACATACGTGTTTGAAACAGAAGTGTGAACTCTTCTCTTCTCGCCCCTTTGAGCTAGGAAGCTCCTCCGTCCTCTCCCCCTTCAGGATTGTGGCCAAAATTATATTAAGCTGCAACTTTAAAAATTTTGTTTATATCGCTTATAGCAATGAGTAAATTATTGCTATCGCTTAGCAATGAGTAAATATTGCTATCACTTAGCAAGGAGTAAATATTATTGCTATCGCTTATTAATTGCCTTGACCCATCCAGCCCCAGCTCCAGGGGCATGGGTGCGTCAACATCTCTTGCATTACTATGCCTTGTTGACGTTTCGATAGCATATATGTTTCGGATTTTGCAGTTGCTAGCATGCACCTCCTATCAGCGCCGCCTTTATACTGACAAGCTCGAAGCGCAGTAGGAGTTCTAGTAGTACTAGTTGTAGTAGTACCCACAGGTAGTTTATTAATTAACGCGTCGAGGATTGAACCTCCGTAAAGCGGTGACCGTGACCACATGGCAACCGAGCACGCTATCGCTTAGCAACGAATAAATAAATAATAAATAAATTTCTATAGCACAGAAACTCAATGACATTTTGAAAAACAAGTGTAAATGAATCAACGAAGCTCGATATTGGCTGGTCTCATGTGTTTCTTTCTATCATAGTATGTAGTGAAGGTGTAATCAAAAATGTTGTCCAATAGCCAGGCTTTAAAAAAACCTATTTATAGATTATGTGGTATTTAGGTCGACACTATAATAATATTGGCTGCGTTCCTAAAAAAAGGGTTAGCGCTTCACAGTTACTGACCAGCACATTGTGATTATTTTCGTGTTTTAGAAACAGTATACCATCTGCCTCATTTGTCAAATGCCATGTTCAGTTTGGTATTTGACAGAAAACTCGAAATTTCTTGCTTTGATGAGTCCCAGGTGATACACAAGATATGGTAACAACTTTCTTTCCCACAATATGCATTTTAGGAACGCAGCCATTGTCAAATATATAAATTGGGACCTACGGGTACAACAGTATTTTACAATTCAACAAATTGATGATTGCATGCTAAAAACCAACAAAAATACATTCCTTTTTAAAGTTAAACGAACCGCACCATGCTCTCTCATTAATACTGAAAACCACACCCCTTTTCATAAATAAATTGGCTGCTTACAATTTTTAATCAGTCTACAGCCTTTATTCTTTTCTGCTGCATATTTCGCTTCTGCTCATTTTCGTTTTTCTATCAACATTTTTTCTATTTGCAGTTCGACAATGATACAACATTGCAAACGCTTCCCGATGACATTGTACGTACAATGCCACCCAGCACGTTGGAATTGGTCGAGCAGCGAATGAAAGCCAGGCAAAAACTACTAGCACAAAAATGTTCCGAGCATGGATTGGATATATCAGGTACATACGTATTTTAGAACATACAGCAGGACTAAAAAAAATACATGCAATAAGTGAAAATTTAACTAGGACGGAAATTGAAAATGTCGAGTTGACTTGTTTACACTATTAGTGACGGAAATTAAAAGATAGTTGGATGAGCAGTTGGTTTCAGACGTGATATCCGTTTTTAAATTAATTGACAATGTCCACATTAATATCCTTTGAGAAGGTGACAACGGTTCATAGACTATCGACAATTGGTAAACGATTTGATTTTTTTTCCGTTGCGCCGCTACAGCTCGTAGCGACACACTATTCATTTGGTATGTTTGAAAGTTAATGATCTCCAAGGATCTTCGCATTGAAAAGACTACCCATCTTCGTGAGGGGTGAAGTAAGTGTTTTTGATGTAGTAAAAACAGATTCAAGCAAAACGCAGCTTGGCTGTCCGTATGGATAGTGATGTTTCTGGCTGGTGACTCCCCAGCCAGGTCAAAGCTCCCGAAATCACCAAAACCTGTGTCTGCAAGACGCTGTAAAAGTCAGGAAGACGTAACGACTTAAATAGTCGTTCGTCCTCAGTCCCTCCGGGCATATACCTGCTCCAACCCCATCGTCGGAGATTAACGGTGCATTCCCATAGGTTTAGGAGAGGTGTATTCAGTCACCGCAGGGAGATCCATAGATGGGTTTCTAGTACTCAATATTTCAATAGCCCGCTACTCTCAGTACCGTCCACCCACACCCAGTAGCGGATTTAGGCATGGGCAACATGGGCTACTTCCCAGGGTGGCAAATTTTTGGGTGGCGGCAAGTTTTAAGAAACCACAATTTTTTAAATTTTTAAAATATAATTAAAAAAAAAATAATCACAAATTATATGTATTTACTATACCAGCTACATAAACGAGTGTCTAGGGCGTCGCATTTCACCGTTTAAAATCCTGAGGATGCTCCAATCCAATGACCTTTACACCGTTTGTCGAAATT
The DNA here is from genome assembly GCA_964017055.1 of Chloromyia formosa. NCBI lineage: Eukaryota > Metazoa > Arthropoda > Insecta > Diptera > Stratiomyidae > Chloromyia > Chloromyia formosa. Next base: position 130,061,878 of record OZ024814.1, read on the forward strand.
GCTTATAGAATGTTCGCTTGCAGTGCTGTAACCTATTGCACAGCGGCAAGATCTTTCTCTTGCTTAAAAAGAGTGAAATCATATCTTCGTTCTTCTATGACTGAGGAACGTCTAAATGATTTGGCGATATTATGCATAGAGTCCGAAACATTGGCAAAATTGAATACCGATGACTTAGTTACAGAATTTGCAACGAAAAAAGCGAGATGAAAATGGTTTTAATCGTCGGACTAATGTTGAAAGGTATTTGTAACTCTTGAGGCTCTTTCCATGTCCTAAGACGGTAATAAAAGAAAAAATAATATCAAGAAAAACGATGAATCTGAATACGTCAATGTACATTTATTTATTAACACGTTTCGCTCTTTCGAGCATCTTCGGAGGAAGATGCTCGAAAGAGCGAAACGCGTCAGGAATTAAGAATAAATATAGTGGTTAAGACCAAGTGAAAAAAGTGCATTTGTTAATAAAATGAATTACCACAAAGTAGACAAGTCGTCAATCGAGTACATTTATTTACTTTATTTTACTTATTTGCCATATTTGCCCGAAATGGAACATAGGTCTAGTCATATGACTATGACTCTGCTCTCAGGGAATTCGGGAAGCACTTTCCAAACCTTGTGTGTTGGCAAGAGTAAGAAGTAAAAAATGAAACCGTAATATAGAGGGCTACGCCCGCAATCCGAGGGTTTTGTAGCAAGCACTTATATTTGTACGCGAGTATCGGCTCCTTGCTTTTCTTGGTAATAAAAAAAACATAACAAAAATGTCCAACCCATCATACTCGTATAGTATCACATGCCCATTCATATTAAGTGATCGTAATGAAGCTTAGAACATATTATTGCCTATGATGTTGGTTATCCTTGGTCATCAGTACTTTTTATCTCGGACGTATTTAAGGGATGCAGGGGTGCGCTAACTGTAACTATGGAAATAAACTATTATCAACCTATTTTGAGGAGATATACACATTCCATTATGTCCCGTATTATATGCTATTCGGAACCCACCTTCCTGAAAGTTTTCGTTTTTCTAAGTGTAACGGTCTCGAAATGCAAGGGGGACAAATTACGATCTAATATCTTCTCCTCCCTCACTGTTCCCCTTTCTTCAAATTTAAAGTAAATGCCAAAAATAAAATGTACTCAACATTACCTTTCTCACAACACCCGACTTGCCTATACCAGTCGATTAACAAAATTTGACCTTAATTTCGCCCCACCCCCCTCCCCCGCTCTTTATACAATAGTTGGTCAATTACAACACATCGCCCCCTACCAATCTTTACCCTTTCATAAATGTATAACCATAATATGTAGCAATAATTGCAATTCGCACTACGAAAAACAACATGCAAGTAGTATCCGTACTCGCACTTCGAAGCCGGTAGGTGTATTTTTTGTTTGAATAGTGTAAAAATGCCAAACTTTAAGTGAATGTACTATTATTAAATATTACATGATTGTAATGAAACCTCGAGACATTATTGCCTATGGTGTTGGTTATCATTGGCCATCAATATTTTTGACCCCGGGTGTGCCTAAGGGGTGCAGGGGTGTGCTAACTGCAACAATAGAAATGTACTATTATTAACCTTTTTTGATGAGATATCAAAATTTTACGATTTACAGTTTTCTATACTAGTAAAATTCCGCTTTTCTGTAAACTTTCATATTTCTAAGTGTAACGGTCTCGAAATGCAAGGGGGGGGGGGGACAAACTCGGATCACATATTTTCCCCTCTCCCTCTTTTCCCGTTTCTTCAAATTTGAAAAAAATTCCAGAAATGGAATGTACTCGACAATACCTTTCTTACGATACCCCACTTGCCTATACCAGACGAAAAAAAAATTTTTACCTTCATTTCCCCTCTATGGGGACCCCCCCTTAAAGTTGACCTTGTATGACGCATCACTTTCTCCAGAGAATTATAGTGCTTCTGCATATTTGCACCGAATTTCATGCATGTAGCTTCAGCGGTTCGTGAGATATTTCATGGACAGACAGACAGACAGACAGACAGACAGACAGACGGACGCATGACCGATTTCATAAGGGTTTTGTTTTACTACAAAACCCTAAAAATGGGGCACAGATTTTTCCTACCCTGGGCGGCGGTCAATGTACATAAATCCGCCACTGCGTCCACCACACACTTCTTCCGTATAATAATACATTCGTAAGACGCACAACATCTATATATATATATATATATATATATATATATATATATATATATATATATATATATATATATATATATGGAACAATAAAATATGGGATTCTCTATTCTTCCAACGAACATTTTAAAGTGATTCACGGATACGGATAGCTTACAAAAAGAGCAGCCCCAATAAAAACAATTAACATACTATTTGCACTAACCCCTAGTGGAACATAGCACGTCAACTAAACTGATATGACTTAGTTGACGTTTCGTTAGCATAAACTTGTTTCGGACTATGCATGTTACTAGCATGCACCAAAAAACAATTACTGATTGTTAATAAAAAAACTTTTCGTCACTGACAGGATCATAAATCTAAATTCTTGTACCGCCCAAATAAAACAAGAAATACATATTCTTTTCTCTTTTGGTTTTTCTTACTATCCAGGCAACGATTCTTTACATAAGCCCAATTCGTGGGAGTTTTTAGTAAATCATAAGTATCACCTTATATGGTAAGGAACCAAAAGATAGACAATGATATTGAATTCACACTAATATGTTTGTTTATTTCCATTTCAGGTGCAATGTATTTAAATCAGCATCATCATCATGGATGTATAATTTTAATGTTTTAGCCGGTTATTCGCCGGCATTTTTAAAAAAGACAACTGATATACCATTAGCTTTAGCTAGAAAAAAATATCCTAGAGTAACGTTAGACGAGGTAAGCAATAAATTCCATTAAAAAAAATGCAAAAATTCAACTTAACTATCTTTTTAAACAATACCAGATAACCTTCCTAATAATATAAAAAAACAAACGTTATGGATATTATTTTCTTTTCCAGCTTCAAGAAGCACAAAATGATTCAATTACTTTTATGATAGCAAGACATCCATTTGAAAGGCTGTTAAGTGCTTATAGAGACAAATTTATATTTGCATTACCTCATTCATTCCACGATAAGTTAGGCAGTAAAATTGTTAGCACATATAGAAAAAATGTAAGTATGAGAAATAACAAAAAAACTAGTAAATTTTGACGACATACATGCATAACATAAATTCTTTAATTTTACATTTTTCAAACAGAAATCCGATCGACATTCTCCTAAATATCCAACATTTAGTGAGTTCGTCTCGTGGCTTTTAGATGAAATTCGAAAAAGTAATCATATCGATATGCATCTTGTGCCAGCTACCAAATTCTGTACACCATGTCTTATTAAATTCGATGTTATAGCGAAATTTGAAACACTAGAAGAGGATCAAATGTACTTAATTGAAAAAGCGGCATTAAGTAATGTGATCATGCCGGAATGGCGTAATACGGGCAAAGGAAAGAAAACACTAGAACTACTGCAGACATTCTATTCACAATTGACGAGAAAGCAATTAGATGGCCTTTATAATTATTATAGGTGAGTATAGGTAGAGCATAATGTCGGCATCTATAATACAGGGTGCAGAAAAAGTATCACACATTTGAAAAGGCAATAAAAAAAGCATTCAAGTTAGACAATAGGTAAATCTTTCCATTTTCTGAACTCAAATTTCCTCTAATCGTATTATATATTTGTGTGAATCGAACGTCATGGACGAGCGAATTGAAACAGCCACCATACAGATACGCGGCGAAAGTGGGGGGAATTGCGAACTTATATAGAAATACATGTATATAAGGCGAATGAAAAAAAGTTGACGTTCAACCACCACTGCCGTCTGGATGTAAAGGCCAAACTGTAGAAAACAATCAGTTGCAATTTCGACCCCTTAAATGATGTTGTTGTTGTGTTTGTAGCAACGCGTCTAGCGTTGAAGAGTTTTGGCAGCTCCTTGTTGTTGCTGAAGTAACGGGTCGCTCCGGTGCATAGAGCCGGCTGCCCCTCTCCCCTAAAATGACGTCAATGGTCGTGGCTCTTAAAGCCGAATCAGGATCTGACTTTTTCGATTTCCCCTCCATATATGCTATCCTCTTAAAATATCTACCGTGAACTGTCATATATTTTCCTTACCTCCGGATCTGCAAAGTATTCTGACCGTAAAATTGACAGTTCACGGTACATATTTTGCCGGAGGGGAAAGCATATGAAGGAGGAATCGAAAAAGTCAGCTTTTAGAACCGCGACAATTGACAAGTTTTGTATCGTTCCTGCGGCAGCCGGTTCTTCGTACCGGAACGGGCACGAACATTTTTATAGCCTTTTAAATTGAGGTACTTTTTCTTCCGCACCTTGTCTTGTATTGTACTCGTATAATTGAAAAAGAAAAAAAGGTGTAAAAACTAGACTTTAGTCCAACGAAAAATAAATCGTGTAGTTTTAAACAATTGTCGGCGCAGCCACCTGAATATGTGCTCCAAATCCCCCAATGATAGAGGGTCCGGAAGTGTAGGAGAGAGGGGGGTCGAAGGTTTTTTTTTCAGTTTTCCTTGATCATTTTGAAAACTAAGAATTCAAAAAAAAAAAATCTCAAGGCCGAATCAAAGTTAATAAAATTTCCTACAAAATGAGATACCATACCCTTAACCATAAAATGGTACATATATTATACTCTAGCTACTGAGACCATAAAATAGTATCTTTCAATTGCCCTAACCCCTTGTGGGGCATAGCGCGTAACTGTTCCATGTGGCCCAGTTGACGTTTCGTCGGCATAAACTGCAGTTGCCAGCATACACCTCCTGCACATCCATGGCCACGAACGTCGTCGTGGACGGGATTCGAACCCGAAACGCCGGTAGTCAAACATGCCTCAACACACTTCGCTACCGGTCGCCCCGGTATGGTAGTATAGGATATCCTCACCAGGAAAAACGGCACGACAACTCCCCGTAGAATACAGCTAGCGACATGAAAATTTGGTGAAATATTCTTATTAAGTAAGATCCGATTGGTAGGTACCGCAAATAGGCACGATCCGACCAAAGGTACTCTTACTTCCCTACACATATTATATAAAAGTAGGCAGGCCAAATTCGTGGATGACTGCCTAGGACCTTACTATACTCCTTTGTAAAAATTGGTGGACTATGGTGTTGGATATCATTTTGTAGGAAATTTTATGTACTTTGATTCGATCTTGGGACATTTTTCGTATAGTTCGCATTTTTCAAAATAATCAAGGAAAACTGAAAAAGGACCTTTGACCCCTACACTTCCGGACCCTCTGTCATCGGGGAATTTGGATCACATACTCAGGGAACTGCCCCCAATAATTGTGTCAAATTTCAAAACTACACGATTTTTTTCCGAATCAAGGTTTTTCGGAGTTCCTAGCGTGAACTGCTACATACGAGTATAATATGTATAGGTATAATGATTCTAAATTCTAAGTAGTCAATTATACTCCTGTACTATGCTTGTAACATATCTAACAATTGTTTCTTTCCTTTTATTTTGCAGATATGATTTTGAAATTTTCGGTTATAGTGCCGTGTCATATTTCAACATTGTCAGGACTGAGGAAAATGCTGATCCCGATGCCTCATAGGACACTTTGAACAGAGTAGAGCGTGAACTGATGACTTTAAATATTTCGAGGCTAAGACATGTACTTCCACAAATATTTCTTGAATTGAAGCAACGTAGATTATAAAGAGACTGAAAAAATAAGTGCGCCAGAATCGGTTTATTATTTAACGAGCCAGCCGGTTTGTAACTTAATCTTAAGGAGCCAATTGTCTCTAACTCTATCCCGTGATGTAGATGGCACAACTGTTTTGCGTAAGAAACATCAAACGCCTACCAAATCTGTAAAAACATGTTATCTTAAAAAAAAATTAAATTAAAATTTCCAAAAATTTGTGATGGCGAAATGATAATAAGGCTTTCTATCCAGTGCAAGACTTAGGAAGTTTGCCATTACGTTGAAGGGTTATAGGGGAAACCCTGTGTTTCCTTGTGAATAGGACCAGCTCGATCTTACATAAGTTTGACACCGTCGCGACGCAATGTCGCAGTTGTTGGCTCGATTAGTTTAACCAGCAAGGGCATACTACATCCACTCGCCAAGAGTACAAGGAAACCGCCTGCCGGAATGATGCCATCAGGTCAAGCGGATAGAGCCATTACAATTTCCTATGCATTAATACAATGTGGAATTACGGATGAACCATCAGGAAAGTCTGTATCTTATAGAATTTCTAAAGTATCTGTGCTACAAGCCATCATCATGCTATAGAATATAGCTAGGTGTATACGAGTACGGGTTAGTTCATAGAATTTTTAGAGTTTAGAAACTTCAGTCAATCCTTTAATGCATTCACAAAATAGTATCCATGGGCCTCGTTAAGCTTTCTTTAATTCCTCCTGATACTCACCGAGATGATATCCTCCAATGTTCTATTCCCACATACAGCTCTTTAACTTCTAGCTCCCTAGACCATCACATAGGTTTTTGTTCTTTCTTTGGCTTCTATGCCCTAAAATCGCATGGAAGCTTCGGGAAGAATGTAAGGTTTCAAATCTACAAACTGATAGCTCAGCCTGTGCTATACCACAGATGCGAAATTTGGATTTTCCCACAAGTTTCTGAAACAAGAGTTCACTGAAAAAATCGTACTCGTACCCGAAAGACGGAATAGTACTCGGAGGCGTCCGCCCGAAGAGATCAGAAAGATGCTCTGACCGCGAAACAGAAGCGATGATTCGAAGCAGCTACATATACACGCTCGTGGATAACAAGGTTATTACAAAAAATATGGGCTTTGTAGTAGATATATGAGTATATTTAAATTACCTCTTCGCGCCAGACATAATAATTTCCCATTTTCCCCGAATAAAGGCTGGTACTAACCTCTTCGTGATCCTGCATCTTCCGCCAATAGACCTCTTTATTAAACAGCTGGCGGCGGGCAGTGCAGTCGGGCTCAGAGACTCGGGAGCCTGGACTGCCAAGCCGTACGGCCATAGCAACATCCTCAACCAGTTGCCACGAGATGTGGTCAACATAAAAACAGACTTCACTGTGCCCAAACTGAGGTTTGACAGAAGCTTCTCTGCCAAATTCCCCACCAGGGCTGAATGGAGGGGGGACGAGACGGTGAAGGACTTTGACATCACGGTTTTCACCGACGGGTCGAAAATGGACTGCGGCGTCGGTGCAGGAATCTTTTCTGAAGTACTGAATATCTCGGAGAGTTATCGCCTCCCGGACTATGCCAGCATTTTGCAGGCAGAAACTCTCGCAATTATGAAGGCGTGTCTCACTCTCAGTGATATACCAGATAACCAGAACATCGCCATTTGCTCAGACAGCCAGGCCGCCATCATGGCACTGAACTCGGTGAGTACTTCCTCCAAACTGGTCGAGCGGTGTGGGGAAGAGTTAACTCGCCTTGGCAGACGGCTCAATATCACCTTGCTCTGGGTGCCTGGTCATCGAGACATTGAGGGAAACGAAAAAGCCGACGAGCTGGCCAGGAGGAGGGCCGTTCTAGAAAGTTCTCATGCGAAATCTGTTTGTATTCCGCTGAAAACTGTTAAGAGCAAGATCTCCTCTTACTACCTCAATGTTGCGAATTCCAAATGGCGGAATCTGCCCACCTGCGCCGTATCAAGGAAGATTCGGCCCTCCTATGACAGTAGGAAAACATCTGAGCTATTAACCAAGTCCCGTAGGGATGTCGCCAGGCTCACGGCGGTCATTACAGGACATTGGCCTATCGGAGAACATGCAATTAGACTTGGCATCCCTTATAATCCGCACTGCCGCAGCTGTGGAAATGAGGATGAAAAGGAAACCCTCACTCACTTCCTCTGCGAATGCCCGGCCCTTGCTAGGGCCAGACATCGAGCATTGGGCGAGACCTTTCTCGTTAACCTGGGGGATGTTGCACTTATCGCTCCCACGAAAAAGTGACAGTGTAGTCTACACGACACGTGAACTCAAAAGACCGGTTTTCGAAGTGAAATAAAGTGCAAAGTAATTGTTTTTGCGTGAAAATTGCTCATAATGATATGAAAACTTGTTTCTTCGAATGAAATATGTTAGTACTGGTAGAGCGAAAATTTTTCGTGCGAACGCAACTTTTGACAGTTTTTGTATGAGATTTCGCACGAAAAACTGATTTTAGTACGCAGCTTTAAGTAAAGAACTGGACTTATGTTGTTGGTTTTCTAGACTGCAGCACGAATTTCGTCTATCACCTCAACAAGTTCGCGTTGAAAAATAGCTTGCCATCGACATACGTAATGTGGGTGACCCAGGGCTCCGATAACCCCCCATTTCTTTTGCAATACTAGCTGTGTTGGATACAATTGAATTAAGATCCATGTATCTGTGACGATAAGATACATACAGCGCATGGGGGCGAATTGCGGACTCAGTATACAAATATTAGGGGCGAATTGCCGAGAAACAAGTTAACGTTGTGATCGCATACGAAACCTGAATCGAAGGGCGGCCAGTAGTTTTGTATGAAAATAAATCTTTGTTTGGCTCTAACAATCAGTCAGGCATGACTCAAAGGCGAAGGCCAATTGTTTCGCAAAATGTTACTAGGAATAATCACAGATTCTGTTTACTTCCTACGGCTCCTTTTCATGGAATACATATTTGTGGAAACTCATGTCAAATTGCAATTTATGTACACTCAAAAATACAACGAAACCAAGAATAATATTACTAAGCTATTTATCATTAATCCATTTTCATTTTTCAAAATAGTTACTGTTTTACGGTGGCAATACAAACACATATATCATTGAATTTATTTATCAATATTAGAAACGTATTATATTGTATTCAGCTTGTAAAAATTGAATGTTAAAACAGGCGACTAAAATATCAATCGATTTTGCCTTAATCTTGAAATCTCCATATTTCTAAGCTTCAGGTCGGTGCGATTTCTTTATGTTTGAAGTTAAAGTGAATATAGTAGTAAAATTCCAATACCGATCTAATAATATTTAGCAACGTCTTAAATTGTTTTTCGAAAATCATTCAAGTTTGACTAATTTTCCAAACATATAAATAAAGCCGTTAAAGGAACACACGAGCAATAGCGCTCCGATATCTAATGCATTAGAGAGAAAGATGTTAAGAGGAAAGCTTGTAGAGCAAGAGCAATTATTCCTTCGAGCTTTATAGTTTTAACATTTAGACATATCAGTATCAGATATATAATAGAATGGTTGCATTCACGATACAAAGACGACCATCCAATCTAAATTGATATTTTCAAATTGAACAGAAAACTATCCCATTATCATGGAAATTATAACTTTGTAATAAAGTCAAGTATCATAGTAAACGGAAAGTTTAAATGCTAATTGCAAATCATTTTCGATATACCAAACCAAACCATATTATTATAAAACGCGCATATACCAGTGGAAACTTAGTTGAAATAAAAAAAAACATTTATTTTCTCTTACAGTGAGAATTTAGTCAGAAATATTCAATACATTCTAAACTTAGAAAAGAGTGCATAAAAGAAGACAACAAATGGCTAAAAGTCGCATAGAGTGCGGGAAATTTTTACATCAATTATTAATAAATAAATAAATGAAAAAGCAAACGTGATAGTGTACCAAAGAGAAATTGCTACACCAAATTATTGATATAGTTTACAAGCATTATTTTATTGTTAATTTTTTTTTTAATAAATGTAGCTAGTAGGAAAATTGTTATATTTTGTAACTTTAGGGAAAAATATTACATGTTTTGTTTGTGTTGCAATTGGTATGGGAGTGGTTACTTTTTTTTGCGCGATTTTAGATTGTAGTCCGTATACAAAAAATATGAAATTTTCCAAATGTAATAGAAATTGTTTTAATTTACAAATCCAAAGTGGAGTTGAATATTAAAATACAACCTACGATTTTTTATTTGTCAATAAAATTTTGTTGACTTAACATTTATGTGTTTCAATTTATCTTAGATCCCAGTTGCGGCTCGAGGTGGATTTACATACGAGTATGTAATGTACAAATAGCTTAGTCAAATTAAACTTTGAGGTGAAAATAATTTTCCTGTCGACGAAAGTCATATCATCGTGACGGGAAAATTCCACCGACCAATATATAAAAAGTTTCACTCATTACGTTACCAGCAAATTATGTAATTTAATTAAAAACAAATCACAAAATGACATCATAATAGTTGGGGAACTAATGCCCGTTTGGTTACGTTAAAGTGCCAACGCTAGAATTTTCACGACCGGTCTGGCAAATCTCCGATGGTGGTTTTTGGCGGGTTAAAGTATGCAAAAAATATATTATTCAGAAAGAAAAAAGTTTTTTCTAACAAAAACTTGTTTTCGGAACGGTTGTTCCTGTGACAGCCATATGAAAGAGTTGTCCAATTTCAACCAAATTTGGGAATATAATTTGGCAAAATACTATTGAATAATATAAAATTTGAGAAAGATATCATTAGAAATAAAAAAGTTTTTCTCCCAAATACGGACATTTAGACCGGTCGTTCCTATGGCAGCTATATGACGTAGTGGTCCGATTCCGTATATACAGCGTGCAATAGAATTTCAGCTTGATAGCTTCAAAACTGAGAGACTAGTTTACACAGAACCAGACAGACGGACAAAGCTTCTTCGACTCGTCTCATATCATACTGACCAAAATATATATAGTTTATACGGTCGGAGATGCTTGTTGTTGTTGTAGCAATGGCCAGAAGTTTGTTGTGTGAGTGTGTTACATGTTCTTATTGTTCCTCGTCTTCCTCGGTGTTAAGCGACAGGAAGATAGCTGCCTCTACAGAGTTCTCCCACAGCGACCTGGGGGTCAGATGTGTGGGTGCAGCTGGGCAGTTGAAAACGTGGCCCACATCATGAGGTGTACCATTGCAGGCGGGGCATGTGTTCGTGACATCCCGGTCAATGCGAGATAGGTAGGAGTTAAGACGCGAACACCAACCCGACCGAAGTTGGGCAAGTGTCGTCCTCGCTGCTCTCGGAAGTATTCTCTCATCGGGAGAAATGGCTGGTGGTTGTGTCGAGAGAACTATTTGGACCTAGTCCTGCGATTCATGTTTGTACCTCCTCGTGATGTATTGCTGCGATGGCTGATCGTTATGTGTTGTTGTCAAAGGGAACCTTTTTGTACCTCTGGACGTCGCTTTCGAGGTCCCTCAAATCACGCCTGACATATCTTGGTGGCGGCGTCTTATCCATGGGGTCGGTATTGGGGTGCTCCCTCCGGTGACAGCCCACCAGATACTGTTTCGCAAGAAGCTTGTTGTAGTCCCTTAGAGGCAGCATCCTTGTTTCCTGATGCAGATGGTCCTGGGATGATATCAGGAGACAGCCAGTCGCAGTACGGAGAGCGACGTTTTGGCAAGCCTGAATTTTATTCCATTGTGTGTCGTAGAGATTCTGTGACCACACTGGAGCCGCATAGTTGGCTACTGACCTTCCGACTGCTTTGTATGTGACCAGCAGGGTCTCTTTATCTTTGCCCCAGGTGATACCGGCCAAGGCTTTAAGGATTTTATTCCTTCCGCGCATCTTTTTACATTCGGTTGAAGTTGGGGGATGACGTGGCCATGGCCAAGCTGTCCAGAGTTACTCCTAGAATTTTAGGATGGTTCACGGTCGACTGCCAATTGAGATCCCAAGTTGCATTTTAACTTCCATCGTCCAGGTGGTAAATCAGGTTGCCGAGGATTTAGGCGCTGATGCGATTAAATTCCTACCCGTGAAGCAGAAGTTAAGTTCTTCCAGGTAATCATTTAATCGTTCGCACATTCCCTGTTGTCAGAATAGAGCAGTTGTCGGCATAGGAGATAATTTCGATTCCTTCAGGTGGAGTTGGAGTTCCGGATACGTAAAGGTTGAACAAGGAGGGAGATAAAACTCCTCCTAGTGGCACACCTTATTTGATCTTCCTTAGCTTCGACTTGTTGCTCCTGAATCCGGTGTAGGACTGTCTGCACGCGAGAGGGCAATCCATTTTGTAGGGTGTGTCGGAAGAGATGCACTGTATAGGTCGGACAGAAGTGCTGAGTTGCTGACTGTGACTATCACATTCGTGAAGGGTATAAAGAAAATAATTATGTCTTTGTTGTTTTCCGAGATTTTACCGAAGGTTACCTCGAAATCTATTTCAGATACAGAAAAAAATGTGACATTTTTTACTATTTTCATTATGGTCTTTCATTTCATCTCAGATTTCTTTTCGCTGCGATTAACCCTTTTCGAAATATTTTCAAAAACCGCTATTTTTCGTGTTTTTCCATGGTTATCTTGAAAACTATTTCAGATCCGAAAAAAATTATTGCAACATTTTTATGGCTTTCCAAATGATCTTTAATTTTGTCTCAGAATATTTTTCGTTAGGGTAGACCATGAAACTGAAATTCGGTTCAGTAAAAAAAAATTAAAAAATTTTTTTTTTTTTTTTGCAAATTTGAGAGTCTTAGGGTACCGCGAGCGATAAGTGACAAAAAACCGAGTGAAAAGTGATTTCTTCACCCCGGGCCTCGGAAAGTAAAAATATCCCCTATATGAATTATTTCGGATGGCTATTTTGACCATGGCTAATTTCGGTACCCCATCCATGTGTGGTAACTACCCTGTGTAATGACACGCTAGACTTTGGCTAGTAATGCACACTTAAATTTTTCAAAAAGAAAAAAAGAAAAAGAAAATGTAAACAATATAAAGGATATAAAAGGATACCAAGGATATAATGCAAAACGCCGTCACTGGATGGTACTTAGGATCATTATAAGAATCTACGTGCCAAGTTTGTTTGAGATTAAACGACGGGAAATGCCTGAAAAAAAAACGAACAGTATGAATCGAACTAAATGTCCTTCCATATAAACGGGCAAAAGGAAAATGGCTTCGAAAGATTCTTGGATTCTTTAAGTGGCAAATGATGCAAAACCAAAATAAATATTTTAGATTTGATTCACTCGGACTTATGTGGACCAATGCAAAATATATTATACGAAACACTTTATGTTAGTATTAATGTCAGTATTATGTGGTTCTTCGTCACGAAAACTGGATTAAAAAGCTGGAACTTTATAAGAAATGAGGACAAGAAGAAGAATGGTACCCCCTATTTTCCGAAAAAAGAACTCCATTGGGTTCAAAGTCATCTTATGTGATTGAATGAAAAAGAGAGAAAAACAAGCTTATCACATACCTTCTGCTGCAGTTATTAATGACAGGTATTCCCAAAACGAGATTATCGCCAACTGTTTTCATCCACACGTCTCCATACTTGCCAAGTTGTTGTTTTTCTTCGAGTCGCTGAAACAAACATATATTACAAGTATGTATTTTTTTAGAAAAACTACAGTGCTTCTTACATCACTTCGTATCGCATCGGGTCCAAACATTAACTTATCCTTCAACGCCACAAACTGTCGTCTGTTTGCTATCTGTTGAACAGCCAATTCTCTTCGTGCTTGGGAAATGTGTTCCTGTGCTTCACGAAAACTTTCATTCATGCTAATTTTCAGAATCGATTTGGATGTAGATGGTTCTTCGATACTGCAAGCACCGAGGAAATTCTCAAAAAGAGAATTTGAATCGTCTTGGAAATGTATAGCAACGGATGTATGGTAGTTGCCAGCCGGATCGATAACTTCAAAACGATCGACGTTCGAATATTCTTTTACAAACTGTAAGAAGAAAAAATACGAACACAGATGAAGGAGGAAAAAATCTAAACGCAACAAAAAGAAATCAAACTAAAGAAACCTGGAAGGAAAAATAATATCACGTAATTCGATTCAAATTGCTTCCGAAAGGATTGAGATGGCACCATGTAACTCATTCGAAGCGAATATTCGATCATTTCATATCCGAGTTATATGGCACCATCTTCATCCTTTCGAACGATTCGAATCGAATAACATGATAGGGCCGAAGTTTTATCTAAAGTTAAAATCGAATATGCCGACTGAGTACTTGATTTCCCAGACTAATTTATGGGGTTGGGGTAATCTAGTCAATATCAAGATCATCTCCATCATCAAATCAATTTACTCATTCGTAACTGAGTCGACATGGAGCCAGTGAAAAGCATCAATAGGAACATGTTCTGAGAAGCCACGTTCGAAACTAAAACCTCTCGCTTGATAGATTGACTTGCTATCCAACAAACTACGACCTCTGAGTAAACTATGTCATTTATTTGAAATCTAAACCACTTCGGAAAATTAAATTTTAAACATGTGTTTGCTGGTAATTAATGTTAGTTGTTAAGCTTCGTATGCACTGAGACTCTTTGATTCTCGCCAGAATGTGTGATCTGTGATCACATTTAATATTCTGTCTTTCCAATCCTGTACTGTAAAAGATTCACACTTATTACAGCAAAACATTGGCCAGTGCGGACGTACATACATATATGTGTATCCGAAAAAGGGTCGTTAGGACTTTTCGTTGCCACGGATTCGTTTTTCGATTCCTTTCGGCAATTGCTTTTGATTTTATTTTTACATTTTCTGGGAATTTTTGTTTTTGCTGAATTACATGCGAACAATAATCTATCTAGCAGGGATTCTAAATCGCGACATGTGCCAATTCAAAGAATCACGTGCGTACTAGGCTTTAGTATACATATTCCCATATTTGGATGCAGAGTTCAAACATATACAGTTGACGTTTCGACGGCATAAACTGGTTTCGGAGAATGCAGTTGCCAGCATGCACCTCCTGCACATCCATGGCCACGAACGTCGTCGTGGACGAAATTTGAACCCGAAACGCCGGTAGTCAAACATGAGACTGATGCCTCAAAACACTGCGCTACCCGTCGCTCCGTTCAGCTACTAAATATTAAAAATATACATATAGAAAGTATTAATTCATGCGCACTCCCTCCTTTGTTCAGAATAACTTCATACATATGAGTTGGCAAAGAGTTATAATAGTTCTCAATATCTCGAAGGGACTATATGCACTTTTAAGGGCAGCAATTACTGCCACAGTATTAGGCGCGTTTTTTTTTTCAAGATCCATATAGAGCAGAGCAGGTTAAGACCACACAATTACACTAACAATTTGATCTGAGTTGCTCTCGATAGAACGTTAGTGAAGGATTTCTACTCTGTTAAATAGTTCCACATTTGAAATGTAGGCGGCGCAGGTCGAAGTTTTCAGGCAGTTACAGTTCGGAAAGCACATAAAGTTAATTTCATGTCATTAAAATGTTCGTTCTGTGTAATTATATGGAATAGTAAACATGCAAAATAATTTTGCTGCCTAAAGGAAATTTGTCCGATTGTATTTGTACTAAGGATTTAAGTTTTCTCTTGAAATTTGAGTTGACATTTGAATTCAAACTAAACCAAGATACACTCCCAGCAAAGACATGCCCCGTTTTTGTGTTCTTTACGCTAATTTGCTCTCGATCGTTTTTTTCGTCGCTTAACCTGCTCTACTCTGCTCTGTACGAAAAAAATGCACCTATTATGACGCTCCCACGTGTTCGGTTCTACGCACCGGAGCGACCCATTAACCAGCAACGGTCAAGGGTTGCTAAATCTCTTTAACGTCAGTAGGCGTTGCTTTGAAGAGAGAGAATCAGAGGAAATGAAAAAGAGCGAGATCTCGCTCTCTCGTTTCTCGAGTAACGAAGCAATTCGGCACAAGTGAGGAAGTAGGAAGGGGAATGGAAATTTGACATCTCTTTTGCTTCTATATGGACCGGGCGGGTGTTCCGCGGCAGAGAGACAGACTGGAATGTTATTGTTCCAATAGGAGAAGTAGGAGAGGGGATGACATCTTACGTGCTTCCTGTGCTTTTATATAGACTGGGCGGGTGTTGCGCAGTGGAGGGCGTGTGTCTCTCTGTCTTTGAAGAGAGAGTATATGAGGAAGTGAAAAAGAGCGAGAGAAACGTAGCAATTCGGCCCAAGTGAGGAAGTAGGAAGGGGGATGGAAATTTGACATCTCTTTTGCTCTATATGGACCGGGCGGGTGTTCCGCGGCAGAGAGACAGACTGGAATGTTATTGTTCCAACTGGAAAAGTAGGAGAGGGGATGACATCTTACGTGCTTCCTGTGCTTTTATATAGACTGGGCGGGTGTTGCGCAGTGGAGGGCGTGTGTCTCTCTGTTTACTTTTTACGACTGGAATTGCTTCAAATAGTTTAGTGTTGAGTATATGCGGATTGCTCCTCCATAGTTATTCTCTATGAGGCGTTGCTACAACAACAACAACAAATTGCAAGTCCTATAGTACGATATGGCTCCCCACAACCCCCACACCACACCATTACAACACCTGCACAGGTGTGATGACTTAAATAATTTTCAGCCTTGCGCAGATCATGAAAGTAATAGTTGTATCCATTCGGTCCATCCAGGTTGAACTTTTTTCATTGGAGAATATGCTCTCGAGCAAACCGAAGACAAGCACCTTTGCGAACATCATTTAGTGATGCTTTTTTTTCAATTTTAGTCTCTTTAAGTGATCAGCACTACGTATTATGCTTTTCAAGGTTGCAAGACTTGCCTTAACACCGCTTTCTTCCCTGATTTTTTATGCAGGACGATGAGAATTCCACACAGCTCTGATGATGTGTCTTCTGTTTGTTGCTGTCGTTACATATTGAACACCCACCTTCTATTTTATTTCCATAATTTGAGTCTTTTCACATTTAATTACATACCTACCACATTTTTTTCGGCCAATCTTCTTTAGCCAAAACTTCCATGTCGAATACATAGTGCGACCGGGCAAATTTTGGCTTCGACCAGGGAAAATTTGGATTTGGACCGTCCGCGAATGTCCGAAGAAAAAATGTAGGCGAAAATTTTTGAACCTGTTCAATTGAGCAGAAGTGTACTTACACTGAAACCGGTCTCCGTTCTTTCCACAGCTACCAATTTGTTAAACGCTTTCACTAAAATAAACAGCCGTTTTCGAAAATCGCAATAAGCATAATATTTGCCAAACTTAATATCCTCTGATTCCAACTGAGATTGCTGCGAATTACTCGAAGATGAATTACAATCAGCTTGGTTTTCTCTCATGCTATATAGTGGCAGTGCAATATCTTGAACAATAATAGATGTAGATTTGATCTTTAAATCATAACAAAACAAATTTATGATCGTACCATTTAAAATCGATCTACTCAAATCGCAATCGAAAACAATTTCTTTCTGTTCCACTTCGTATAAGTGATGATCGGTGGTCAAAACGACAACTTTTGCGCGATGTTTAACGGGCATATAAAAACTAACATGTGCCACTTTTGGCCACATTCGTTTCGGAATATGTTGCTGAAGTATTTGTGACATCCTTTTTAACTGAAATATTTAGAGAAATTAATACCCTTACGCAAACACGATCGGAATTCCCGCGATATTTGAAAACACTTTCCCGGTGCAATTTGACATTTCTCGATGGATCGTCGTTGTTTATAAGCCACTGTACATATTTGGGTGGGTGAACACACCAAAAATTGGTCGCCGGTCTGAAAGCCGAATCTGGATCTGACTTTTCGATTTCTATTCCATATGCTTTCCTGTTCGATAAAATATGTACCGGCACTCAGAGGAACTTCTGGAGTGGCCCATAGGCTCAATTTATGGGACGAGAGAAGAGCGCGTTTAATTTTTCATGGGAGAGAGAAAGAACGGGACTTTTAATGCCAACCACCAATAGGACGCGGAAATTTGACAGCTATATATACAGCGGGGAGTCAGAAACGAAAACAAACATTTCAATATCGGTTTTCTGACAGAAAACTCACAAAAACAAGTAACGCGCACATCACATCTAAATATTTAATGTTTTACCTATAAGCAGACACCCCCGTCTTAGGGATTCGCTGGTTATTTTTGCAGTCACCGACGAGGCATTTCAATTTACCACAACTCACTACCGCACCAATTTGTCCTACCGGAAATTTCACTAGTGTCTTCTCTACATAATCGCGGCTCTTTACACTCAAAAACCGGCTCCAAACTTTCGCGAATTCAACCGTATTTCCTTTTTGCCACTTTTAGAACAAAGCGTTTGACAGCCATATGCACAACGTGATCTTAAAACCGTTAACTTTACTCTCCCAGCTCTCGACTTTTTCAAGAAGAAGATCGTCCCATTTTCAAGCTGTCAATTTGTATGGTTTGACAGGCATATACCCATTCCTGTGTTAGTTATATATTCAAATTACCGGCAACTGTCATATTCTGGATCTCTCTGAATCTGACCAATATTTTGATCTAAAAATTGACAGCTGACATCGCACAATAAAATCCATCAGAAATAAGTTTATAGATATGTAACTTAATTACGTTTTGATTGAAAGTGGAACGTTGTAATGAACCACTTTAAATGGGCCATATCCTGGTTATGTGCTGCTTCCATCGGTAGATCGAAGGCAGTACCTGATGAGTACTGATCTGTCAGTGGTACAAAACCTGAGGCCGAAGGTATTATTACACCCGGACCTCGATGCAGGAGCGAGGGAACCAACCATTCTATCCTTATCGCCCATTTCTTTTATTATTCCCCCTTTTTTGAATCCCCTGTTTGTGTTGTTTCCCCCACCCAGGCCTATGAATGTTTGTTAATACGTAAAGGGCAGAGGAAACGAGTGGCGAAGCCCCGCCCACGTCTCCCGAACTGAGCTACAGCAAGCATAGGCTGCTGCTTAACTCGTTGAGGTCTTTATTGCAGCCCTAGACTCCGTCCCCGCGGGAACTTTTGACGCCCACCAGACCAAACCGTCCATTGCAATGTTCGTAAGTAAACCAACTAGAGTTTGGTGCGACTACTTTTCGAACAAGAAAATGCGGACTTGAGTTGCCATCTGCTTTTGGGAATGTTTTATGCCCGAACCAGAATGAACGCAGAATGCAGCAGCAGCGGCAGCGGCAGCGACAATAACAACACGCAGATCTGCTTTCGCCGCTGTCGCTGTATATTGAACAGATAGGAAATAGGCACAGAGAAAGGGTTAACCTACACACATTACACAAACAACAAGGGTATGTTGTTTGTGTAATGTGTGTAAGTTAACCCGGATAACCCACAATTAACCTTACAAAGAAACACGAATAATATAGTATTTCCCGATTGAAATACCTTATCCCAAATGAAAAAATCCGTATTTCAAATGTTAAAATTCTTATCCCAAATGAAAAGATCCTTTCCCCGAATGAAAAAATCCTTATCCCAAATGAAAACAATTCTTTCTCAAATGAGAAAATCCTTACACCAAATGAAAAAAAGTCTCTTAAGTCGTATTAATTCCGTAAGAAATTTTCATTAGTTCAGTTCATGGGTACCGGATAACCGCGAAAAGGTCGTTTTTATTGATGAGTCGGGGTTTAATCTCCACTTGTGCCGTAGTAAGGCTTACTCCAAACGAGGGACTCCATTAAACTTCGAATGTATTTACTAGTCTAATAAAAATTATTTTTTATATATAAATCAAATTTCTACTATTCTAAAGTGGTTTTTAACAATTAACAATTAACAATTTAACAAAAATATGTTGATGGTATTTTGGGTTGAGTAATATTCAATTATTTCAGCTCTGGTAAGATTTTTTCAATTGGGATAAGGTTTAATTCAATCGGGAAATGCTAAATAAATTGAGAAAATTAAACTATACAGGGTGTCCGCAAATTGGCGCAAAAACGCACTGCCACATGATTCCCTATGTCATTTCCTGTAATGAACGGTTTGGTGGGCATCAGGAGATGCCCGTGGCAACAGAGCCTAAGGTTGTATGATAACCGTGAAGGTCGGACAGTGCCATCTGGCGTTGAAATAGGCCCCTCAACGAGCTAAGCAGCGGCCTACGCTTGCTGTAGCTCAGTTCGGGAGACGTGGGGGTAGTTTTCACCGCTCGTTGCCCTGTCCTTTACGTATTAACAAAATTCATAGGCCTGGGGAAAACAACACAAACAAGTAGGAAAAAATTGGAGAGTAAAAAAAGGGGAATAATTGTCAGATGGCTCAGGTGCCCTCTCGCACGTTGCCATTTTCGCTTCCCCTGTTTGTGTTGTTTCCCCCAGGCCTATGCATTTTATTAATACGTAAAGCACAGGGCAACGAGCGGCGAAAACACCGCCCACGTCTCCCGAACTGGGATACAGCAAGCATAGTTATCATACCGTATACCTTAATAAGGTCTAGGGTATAATTACTGGAAACGAATAGCTGCTCTGATTCGTAGACCAGTGGTCTGATGCGTGGTCTAATAGGTAGTCTAATGTGTGGTCATAATGGCTGGTCGGATACGTGGTCTAACGCGGGTAGCTGGTCCAGTCGATAAAAACAACCTAACTGCTGTTTTGGTTGTAGCAACGCCTACTGGCGTTAAATGGGTTTGGCAGCCCTTGGTCATTACTAATGGGAGCCAACAATTTTGTATCATACTCTATACCTTAATAAGGTCTAGGGTCTAATGGCTGGTCTGATGTGTGGTCTAAAGGGTGATCGGAGTAACATCTAAACAGCCGTTAAGACTAATGGTACAGGAATAATAGAGTTTAACGACAGCTATACCTCTCAGTGATATCATATTCCGCAAATTGCATTTAGCAAACCTCCGTATAAGTAATTTGTTGGACAAGAAGAAAGTATAGCCAAGAGAGCACGAAGAAATAAACTCATTGAAGCTTTGATTAAAAAGTTCCTCGAAATTTCACTTGCCGAAACCTATGCGAACCTCATGGTCTTTTCAGTCATGTTAACGTTTCTTTAGTATTCGTAAGTCTTTGTTTAAAGTTCGTACGAATCAAGCGCTGCCAAAATCCAGATTTTACCCAAAAATAGATAGTAGATTAATCAAAAGCATCCCAGCAAGTCGAGAATCCAGTTGACTTTGTGTACAGACAACCATCACTAAAACAAAATATATTTAAAACATTTTTTTCTGTAATTTTTATTAAAAAATCAAATTGAATACTTTAATTCCCTCATTAATCTTCTTCCATTTTTACAGCTCACATTATATTTCGTCATTACATGTTGCATTATCTTTTCTTTTTTCTCTATGTTCGATTTTTCTTTTTTTTATCGAATTTTACTTTAGATTTTCACGTCTAAATTTCCTTTATCAGGTTTTTTTTTAATTGAATTAGATTGTTTTCACTTTTTACCTTTGTACAGAATTGTTTATAGATTTTTTATTTTCAGATTTGTTTAAAGTTTAAAAGTTTTATATTGTTTTTGTTTTTTTTTTCTCCATCCACGTCAGTTTCTTAATAGTTATTGTTATTATACTTATAGTTTAACCATTTTGTTTTACGTTTCTCTTCATAATTCTTTGTTTTTTTTTTCTTTTTTTTTATGATCGATTTGTGTATAAAAAAAAATTATGACGAAACTTAAACATTATTTTGATTAATAAAGGTTGTTTCTGTGATTTTTTTTAGAAGAAATAAAAATAAAATTTGAAAAGTCGATAAATTTGATATTTTTCTACTATATACTTGGTATCACGAAATGCGATACTTCCTCTCGCTGAATACGTAATAATAAAATATATATATGCGTTTATCATTTTTACTTAAATTATTATTACAAATGGGATCAATAAAACTAATAACTAAATAATAGATGTTTCAGATTTCACCATGATCTGTTTTTCTTTATGAATTAAATAATTAGAGATATAAACTAACATTTATGTTTACAAGAATATAATAATCATGAAAATTCCCCGTTCATATTTTTGTCTCGCCCGATATTATAGTCTGACAACGGATTTTTGTTGTTGTTGTTCTTTCTCTTTTGTTTCCTGTAATTATTGTATGTTCTCAACTATTTCAAGTATGCAGCGGTTTTTAAAACCCTTTTTTGAATACCTTATAAAACTAAAAACATCTCTAAAAATTTACAATGATTTTTTAAGATTTACAAGATTTCGTCTTTCTACAATTCTCCATCCGCAGACTGGGAGCAATTTGTTCGTTCCATTAGTTTGAAACTTATAGAAAACAAATTGGATTCATCTGGATCGTTTCTTTTTATTTATGTACACAATCTCCTTGCTTGGGTGTTCTTCAAATATATGAACGAATGAATGCGTGTCTCTGGTAGGATACTTAGCTATTCAACTGTTTGTTTCGAGTGAATATCACACATGTGTGCAGTTTTTGTTCAGTGAAATATATACGTACGTTTGGGGACTAATGAATATTAGTGCTACAGGCTGGGCAAATTGAATGAAGGGCATATCTCATAAATTATTTTCGCCTAACTGTTCAAAAGACTATACTAGGTTATCATTATGCCACAGTTGAGCATGTGACAAGTGGACATTCTTTGCCACTACCATGAGCCGGCACAGTAGAACAAATCAAAGCATTAAGTTGAAACCCCGATTTAGTAAGGATCAGTAGAAACAGCACTACCCATTTAATTACACGTTTTATTAGGGCTTTTCGCGTCAGCGACTGACTCAAATAATAATAAAAAATAAATCTGATTTTTGACATCTACAATTTAATTTTCTTGAAGGTGAAAGAATAAACCCTATGTAATAATGAGAGTTATTGACAAAATTTTCTCGATAAATTTTACTCTTATAATTACATGACAATATTGGGGAAAATAACAATTTCAGTGTGTAAAGTGTAGTAGTATTAGAAAGCAATTTGTGTAGTGTAACATTATTGTTTTAGATTAATTTCGTTCGTAATGCAAACATAAGAAAGTCCATTTCCCGTTCACACACAACGATGCCATTTCGTGACGTTAATATGTAAATATTTGACTACTGCGCCAACATGATTCAGGATTTCAACTGGCTGGGTGTCTCGCTTCACCATTCAATGCCCGCAAGAATGTGCACCTATTTCAAGCGCAGCCCAAATTATGTTAAAATTCGGTCAAAATCTGTTTGTGTATGTAGATGCATTTAAGGTTCGAAAAAGAAGAACTCTTTGAACGACTAACTTAACGCATTAGTATAGTATTACATTAAACATACATACACAAAGATATATATTATTCATACTATGGGTTTATGCCTATATATTCAAAAGTCGCGAACAAATTAGATTACGCAGAAAACACACAATAGAGCAAAGGGACGAAAAAAATCGTACTAGCGCATCAAATTTGATTTGTTATTATAACGTTCGATTTGATGAGGTTCGTTGTTCATCTCCTTAATCAGGCGATTAGCGACGACAGGTGGTTCGTAAGTTATCATCGGCCACAACTGCAACAATGTTGATAAAGTTAGTGCTGTAATCGGCACAACAACCATCACGATGACGACGATAGAGAAGTGTGGATATACATATGTGAAGGCTGCTACTCGTATCCGTACCGAAATGCGACGATACAATTGAAATTATCGATCACTTAAGATAGGCTTTATAAAGCATTGTACTTCTGCACATTTCCCGTTCTTGTTCCATAAAGAATAACATATCCCTTAGGTTTACACGTTTTATTCGAGGCCGTAGGGGCGGAGCCGAAATTCCAGTCGTTCCAGGCCCTGTTGTACCAGTTTGCTGTATAGGGGGAAAAGAGTAATGTTAAATCATAAAATCATTTGTATTAGGTTGGTGCAGATGAAATGTCGGATTTTGCAATGACATGAAATTGGCTGCGATTTTTATGTATCAAACTGCCCCCAGGCGGCGCTAGTGATATAACATATTGAAGTAATAACATAGAGGAACTAGATAAGAGGTGGAACTCAGTACAACTGAGACGATGGTTGTTCCTATTGGATTTGTTGCATATGTATTCAAATCCACTGTCGGTACACAATGGAACTGCGGAAAGCAGACAGCAAAACTACCCCGTCATATGTTTCCGTTTAACAGAAAGAGACAAGACTATCACTGCAGATCGATCGGGTAATACCAAAAGTGCGTTCAGTCTCTTGTTTTGCGATTCTGGCAACACTAAATATCTGTCAAGTCGCACGCATACAAGGAAATCTAGCAAAAATCATGCACGCACACATACGTAACCTATCCAGCGTGTTACCTACACAATCGCAACTAAAACTGATTGGACCCAATTTGACTTTTGAGCAGCTGTTCGGAGTTGGTTTTGTCCTTATCGCTCTAAACGGCCATTTCCTTCTAATTGTAGCCGTCGTTTTCAGCTCAACGGGGTAAGTTTGTGTGCGTTGGAGTAAGTGCGTCCCTGTCTACAAAATTATTTGTACTGAGTTCCGCCTCTTATCTAGTTCCTCTATGGTAATAATACTGCTACCTTGCCAAGGCCGGTTGACACGTTCAAAGTACACTTTGACAAAGTACGTTGACAACCTACTTTGAGGTGAAGTTGGTTGAAGTCTCTAGCGTCCCATCAAAGCAAAGTAAGATGGTGCTCAACTTTCCATCAAAGAATTGATTGTAAATCGACAAGTTCACAGAAAAAAGTTGTTGGGGCGGGAAATAGTGAGTTGTTGGCGGTTTTCATTCAATTTACGGTGGTCTGAACTATGTGTTTTGGTATAAATTCACTAGAAATGCTAAATCCAGCGTTTTTTGCAAGCGGCAAAGTGGTAATTCACAATGGTGGATATTCTTGCCAAGTCATACTTTGACAAAGTGTACTTTGAGCATGTCAACCGGCCTTTATGGAGTCATTTCGGTTTTGCACTTCATGGTGATCGGTGAAAAAAAAAGAACATGGAAGCGAGTCTAAAACGGTTACTTTTTCTTTATGAATTTAATCTAGAGCACAACGCAACGGAAGCAACGAGGAATATCAACAGGGCATTCGGACCTGATACGGTTAACGAACGAACCACTCAGCGGTGGTTCGAAAAATTTCGATCCGGAGATATGAACCTTCGAAATGAGCCACGTGGAAACCCAGGACCATCGATCGATAACGACGTGCTGCGTGCATAAGGGATCTTGCGGAGAAATTGGGCGTGCACCATTCGACAGTTTGCCGCCACTTGCAACAACTTGGAAAAATGAAAAAGCTTGACAAGTGGGTTCCGCATACTCTTACCGAGAAAAACATGGCGTGTCGAATGGAGATTTCTAGCTCTCTTCTCTCCCGCAACAGAAACGAGCCGTTCTTGAACCGAATTGTGACCTGCGATGATACTATACGATAATCGTCGCCGATCGGCCCATTGGCTAGATGCCGATGACGCTCCAAGACACATGCCGAAACCAAGCCTTCATCCAAAAAAAAAATAATGGTGATGGTTTGGTGGTCTGTAGCAGGATTTATCCACTATTCGTTCCTGCAACCTGGCGAAACCATCAATGCTGAGAAATACTGCGCTCAACTGGACGAAATACATCAGAAATTGACAGTTCAACGACCTAGGCTAGTCAACAGGAATTGAGTTATACTGCTTCATGACAACGCACGACTTCATGTATCGAGAACAACGATCCAAAAATTGAACGAGTTGCGCTATGAGACTCTCCCCCCACCCGCCAAATTCACCAGACCTTTCGCCAACAGATTACCATTTCTTTAAACATTTGGATCACTTTTTAACAGGAAAACAGTTTAACAATGAAGCAGCTGTTAAAAATGCCTCCGAGGAGTTTCTTCGAACCAGAAACTCGAGACTTCTACGAAACAGGAATAAATGCGCTTGTATCTCGTTGAGAAATGTGTTTCGCATCCACTGGTACCTATTTCGATTAATAAAATTATCTTTATAAAAAGTTACAGCTGTTCAAAAATATACTACTGAATCCGATATTATTTCATCTGCACCAACATAATTATTTGATTAAATGTTTTTTTTTTTCAACAGTATACTTACGATTGATGAAGAGACTACATCTCCATCCAGTTTAGGTTTTTTTCTAGGCCCAATAGCTTGCAGAGCAGTCATATTTGCATCACGCTGCCGTAATTCTTCCATTTCTGCTCGTTGCATTTCTTTCGCCTATGAAAATAAAGAATATAAGTACGTTAGAGAAGAAGTAGAAGTATTTAATAGATAGACTAAACATATTAAACGTATGAATAAAATTATCTTATTCGTAATAGTGGAGGCGAACCTTATGCTACACTGCTGTATGAAAAAAGATCCAATTATATGTATTTCTCCTTATAGTTTATTGGGCGACCTGTAGCTTAGTAGGTGGAGTTGTCAGTCTCATGTCTGACTACGGTCGTTACGGGTTCAAGTGCCGTCCACGGCGTTCGTGGCCATGGATGTTTGTGTTATCTTCCCTCTGTGTTGCGGGCGTAATAATAAGCCACAAAATCTCCCGACTTGGCGCAGTTAGGCGGCTTAATGGAAGCAGGAGGGGCATATTGGCAACGTGCATCGTCTGAAACTGGTTTACACCAACGAAACGCCATCTTAGCCATTTGGAAAAGTTGACACACTATGCCCCACTAGGGGTTAGGTTAGGGCAAATGAGTATGGTGACAGACTGACCGATACTATTTAGTAATGATGGCCCTTTTGTAGTGTGAAGAAGAGGAAACAAACCGAATGTTGTTGCTAGATTAGTTCCTTTGATTTCTGCAGTTCTTTAAATGTTTTTCAATTAAAAGACTGTTGTTCCCTTTACACTGCAGATTTATTTTTATTGATGTCCTGTCAAATCAACGGTGGCCAAACACATCATAGAAACCGGAAACGCGATCACATGGGACAATGTCGAAGTCATTAGAAAAGTACAAAAGAAATACAAAATCGATGCTGCAGAGCCTTGAGATAATCAAGCGAGGAAAAAAAGGATTGCTCAACACAGACGTGGGAATTGTACATCGAATCTCTTCCAGGCAATAAAAAAAAATTGTTAGGTAACGACATATAGCTAAGTAAGCCATCATATACAGTCGAGTCGCGCTAGCTTGAACACGCGCTTGTGTGAACCACGCAGTAGCGTGAACAAGGAAAATTGGATATTGACCACCTCATAGTATGACCAAGCGTAACCTTCAATATTGCGAACATCGCGGATCTCTTGTTTATTCATGTTGATTTCGATATTCGTTCATGTTGTTAGCTAAAACTCGCAAGTGTAACCACAGCGCGTTGTTATTTCATGTGCAAATACCGTTTGATTTTCCACTTGTTTATCTTTTCTTTGAAGTAGCAGTATATTTTCTGGTGTGTTGTGATTCTGATTAGTGTTCTAACTTAAAACGCCTAAACAGAAAGGTAAATTCCTGCCACCACATGTAAAAGTAAAAATAATTGAGGAATCAGACAGGGGTATGGGTGTCACATCGCTTTCAAAAAAATATGGCGTTGCAAAGTCAGTGAAGGATGGTTGCAACGCCTTAAAACTAGACACGGGATACGTATTTCGAAGATAACCGGAGAAAAGTTATCCACACATCCAGAGTTAGTTAATCCCTTCAGGGAAAAGCTGCGAAAGACGATTGAAGAACTAAATTTGAATGTACATCAAATTTACAATGCCGATGAGACCGGCTTATACTGGCAGCATCTACAAATTATAACCTTCGCTTATGTGAACACATGCGTACGTTCGAACAACTCTGGTTTTATTCTGTTCGCGTTATCGCGACTCGACTGTAATTTAAGCATACCCGACTCTGATTGAAATATAAGAAACGAAAAATTATGTATGAAGTCATTGTGAAACAAGCACTGGCGAAGGGCGCAAGTTGCACCCGAAACACGTGTCTGGGGCAATAAAAATAATTCTGCAGTATAAAGGAAACAACAGTCTTTTAATTGAAAAACAGGAAACAAACGTTTTTGACTCTGTACACTTGGATAACATCACCATTATCATTCGTTCCTGCGGCAGACGGTTCTACGTACCGGAGTGACCCGTGTTTCACGGCAAAGAGCTGCCGCAACCGCCTTCGACGCAAGAAGAAAGATATGTGTGTGTCACACTCTGACTGCCCATCGTTTTTCCTTGGAATTGGGACCAACACATGTCGGCGTAACTGTTCTCAATTCTCCTCCAACACGCCGTAATTGAGCTAGAGCTAGAACCTGCTGGATCTTCTGCGTATACAGTAAACCGCTGAACCATAGTGCCATCACAGTAAAATGTACATGCGGCGACGAATGGTGCCATCTGAGAAACTGCTCGGGGCTGAATCACCACAGACAATGGAAATTCTTTTTTACTGCGAGACTATGCAGAAACAGAGGACAGCAATCATCAACACCAGTGCCTAGCATACTACCATCAACTAGTATACAAACGGGTTCCCGACTGTCAGTGAACAGTATCTCCAAAAGGATTTCATTGCAACACAATCTCACACCTGCACCACCCGTCGCCAGTGTCAACACCGTCTCATTTGTACAACTTAATTGCAATGGGTTGCAGCGAATAATCGCAGAATTATCGGCGTATCTGTCCAAGAAAACAGAATTATCGTTGAAGCTGAACTGGATATTGCGGTAGATTGTCAAACTATTCCAATAGTCAACCACCCAAAAATTCGCAATGTCACCTTTGACAGCATGGCCATCTCCTCGGCTCATGCGCCAACCATCTGTGACAGCATGAGAAGCAAGAACAAAGTCCTCAAAGCTTTAGCTGCCAGTTCCTGGGGGGAAGATAAGGAGACCAACTCGCGACATACAAATCCATCGGGAGATCTGCGACCAATTATGCGGCTCTCATATGGTCATATAATTTATGCGACACTCAGCGGAAAAGCATGCAGACCTGTCAGAATACTGCTTTTAGAACTGCCACAGAGTGCCGTCGCAGAACCATCTGCATCAAGAGACCAAAATGATGCCCTTAAAAAGCCACAACACTCTTCTCACCCTAGCAGTATCTAGTTGGCTGTTATCGGAATTACCATCCAACCCAAATCTGATAGTCAAAACTCCACCGCCGCGTCACGTTAGACCCCATGAGGGACTGCGAAAGGAAAGTCAAAAGTTTTAAAAGGGTTCCCTTCGATAACGCTAGCTATAAGTCGGCCATCACAACGCTGCACAGTGAAGAAGAGCTTTCTTCGATTGCGGAACTAAAACCAAATAAGGTATTGAATGCGCAGCCACGTGCCATATCTGCAGACGAATCCCGGCTCCCAAGAGTAACCAGAACTACGTTAGCTCTACTTCGTTCCGGTTGGTGCTCGCGTCTGAATTTATACCTTTCTCGCATCGACAGTGAGATTCAAAACTCCTGCCCAGCATGTGACCTCGCTCCACATGATGTTGAGCACATCTTTAAATGTCCAGCAGCCCCCAGGCGCTTAACTCCTATTGCGTTGTGGGAGAACCCTATCGAGGCAGTTGCTTTTCTTCACCTAGACATAGAGCGCCACTACAACAATGTCGCGCTCGATGGCCGTGATCGTTCGGTCACCGCTCTACGATACTAATCTAGAGCTCGGAGTTCAAATCTCGGTGCGACCAAAAACTGCGTGTAGGTACTAATAGAACCAGGACAGCCAGGGTCCGACGTCGCGTCGGGCTGTTGCGCCACGATGATGATAAGTCGACGACTCACTCCAGTACATAATACCGTATGGCCCTCCCTCCTCTGTTCACAACCCTACATACCTCATATTCGGAAAAACACAGGTAATACCTTGCGGGAGGTTCTTGACACTACATACCCTGAAAGACGGAATTTTGATACCTCCATATAGAGGGACTTGTTATACAAGTCGAATCTTTCTCGTTTGTTGACCGTGTATAGTGAAATTTACCGTTAGATTGCAAACTTCATCATCATCGTGGTGCGGTAGCCCGACGTCGGGCCTTGGCCGCCTGGATCGTTGTCCTCCAATTATCTCGGTCACGTGACCGCGTCCTCCAATCTTGGAAGCCCAGTAGTTGCGCGGCGTCCGCATATACCGAGCTCTCGGTCGTCCCCGCAGTCTCGCTCCGTCGACTCGTCGAGCGTTCATTACTTTCTTTGGCATGCGATCATCGTCCATTCGTTGTAGATGCCCTGCCCATTGAAGTCGTAGTAGTTTGAAGATTTTCGAAACTTCCAGCTCATCGTATAGTTCATGCAACTCATATTGTACCGGATGCGCCATCCATCTCGATCGCAATCGGCCCCGAAAATTCGCCGAAGAACCTCGCGTTCGAATGTGTCTTACATTTTTCCGGAGGCTTGAGCTAGAGTCCATGTTTCGCAGCCATAGCATAGCACTGGTCGTATGCTGGTTTTTGTACACGAGGAACTTCGTGTTTCTGTGCACATACTTTGATTTAATTATGGGGAGAACCGAGAAAAAAAATCTTATTAGCTATGTAGCTGTATCCGTCGCTTGATTTCGTCAGTTTCGTTGGCGTCCTTTGACACCCAGGTATATGAAGTCCTTCACGAACTCGATGTTGAGGTCCCCCTGGTATACCAAATCACAGCATGATGTTGTGCAGTACTCCACGAACGATAATGTCGTATGCCTGCTTGAAGTTGACAAAGATTTGGTATACATTGAAGATTGCAAATTTACTTTTCAAAATATTCGCTCCTTTCTATCATTCGTACTCTTGTTCCCTTGAGCAGGAAAATTATTCGATTTCTATAAGACAGCATTTCTTTTTTCTTTGGCAGACAACTTTTACTGTGCTGAATTTGGTGTCTGTATGTCTCCACATCTAATCAATTTAAATTCTCCTAATTTCTTCTGAACACAAATCAGTCTATCGCCCATCTCAGATACAAAGTTAGCGTAGCTAGTTAGTTATCGACTTTAGTCTAGTCTTTAGTCTATATATTATCATCGAAGATTTGAATCAATGGATCTGTATTTTATATACATACATATATACATGCATACTTTGCAAAGAATCACCGATACACGACGTTAAACATTTTAATTTGTAATGTAATTAATTATAGTATACCAGCCTTTCTATGAATATATCTTACCTTAGCTTTTAGTTTTGCCTGTTCGGGATCTTCAATTCTCGATCGTGATTTTG
Source organism: Chloromyia formosa (assembly GCA_964017055.1). Taxonomy (NCBI): domain Eukaryota; kingdom Metazoa; phylum Arthropoda; class Insecta; order Diptera; family Stratiomyidae; genus Chloromyia; species Chloromyia formosa. The sequence continues at coordinate 130,092,809 of OZ024814.1, forward strand.
CGGCACGAAGTAACATTTCTCGCTCCTGCTCTTCATGTCGTTTTTGTTCAGCCTTATCTAACTCTTCTAGGAATTTAATCTGACCTCGGACATCTTTTGTAACTTCATATCGGGGATCAAGCTGAGAACGGTAGGGAGAACAGAACAAAAAACGTGACTAGCAGTTCCTTTTTAAAAAATTCAAATTATTTACCTTTATTACATCAATTCTATGCTCTGCAATCACAGCTAATTTCTCTACAATATTTTTTAAACGCTCCTGACACGCATGCGAAATGAGAACGGCCACCTCTTGCGATGGGTCTTCCAGTCCATGTTTCGCCACAATAGCACGAATCCGATTTTGTAGCGATGGCAAATGTAGAAACACTTCATCCTTACACGATCGAATTTGCGTTCCGATCATTTCCGTTGAACCTAGAATACGCTGAGACTCCTCAGCTAAATTAACACCACCCATAGCGGCTACGTCATTAATATCATCGTCACCGTACATGGACGCTGACACGGAGGATTGTTGAAAGAAGGCCGCCGACGCTGCTGTCGTCGCCGCTTTGCTTTTATCCTTCTCTTTTGTGTCCTTTTTACTGGACGCTTGTTGGGCACTTTGTGCTTTAATTGTAACCACTTTATTCGTGCTGGCATTGGTTGGTGTACTACTGTTACTATTATTACTGCTTATCGTTAAATTACTATTGACTGGTACAGAAACGGTGGCATTCGGTGCCGTAATTTGTTTTATTTGTGTTTGACCAACTTTAACTTGGGTTATTGTTGGTCCGGAATTTTTATTACCCGGCGTTGCGGGACGAACAACAGGCGCTGTTGCACGTATTTGCACCGTCGCGGGAGGTCGTGTGGCATTGGCTGTACGAATTTGAACGACATTCTGCAAATAGGCGGGGATATGGTTCTAGTTTATGCCAATGATAAGAAACAAATAGCGGGTCGAGCAACAGGCTTACCTGGGTAGGTGTATATGAAGGTTGTGATCCTGTTACGGGTTGTAATGCAGGCGGGGATTGAATAGTACTACTTTGAACTAGTCCCGACGGGGCCGACGAAACACCAACGGGTCGGATTTGCGCATTCATGAGTCGCGGCCCCGAATTCGATATGCCAATGGATGCCGTTAGTGGACCTTGAATCCGCACACCACCTGCCGTCTGTTTCGTTATTGTCGTCTGACCCACAGGCCGCGGCGCTGTTTGCGTCACCATTTTCACCTGTGTTTGTCCTATTGTTGTTGTCTGCTGACCAATAGGGCGTATTTGCGCCTGGATTTTCTGAAAAAATAAGAGCCAAATTGGAATTAAGCACTATTTCTATTGAAAAATGAAGTTCAAAAACTTTTATCTTTCGTACTGATCTGCTTCGTGTATTCATTGTTTTCGTATGTAATCGAACAATCCAATTGCAGCTGAAGTCAATTTCCTGTTTTACCACTTTTGATCATGGAATTCAGAATATGAATGATCAGCGCGAACGCTTTTATATCAACGACTGTCATCAATCACACTTCAACAATGAACTGATTAAAAAAGTACACCTGCCACAAGTTGTACCGTTATACATAACAAAACTGTAACATGTGAATACTAGAATCAATGCGATTTTATGATTCAATAGGAATTTCACGTTGACGCCTGTAGTTGAACGGCCAAGTTTACAGTTAGTTCGATTTCGGCTAATGCCAATATAAATTTTACAAATCAAAACAACGGAGAAGCTGTGCGTCGATGTGTTTATTTTTTGTACTGTCGAATCTAATGTACCGTTTACGTGGATGCAACCAATCGATGTGGATATGCATCCTCTTCCCTACAAACTTAAAACCGTGTCTAGAGCTCGCCGAAATTCCATCAATTCTATCCTTAAAGCCGCAATAGGCTGTGCGATCCATCGGCAGATCGATCGGCCGATGTATCGCCACAAAATATCTGAAAATCTCGTTGCATTCAATTTCGATGCAATAACGAATGACAGTTCAAAAATCTAGGTTATGAATGGTCGCGGTCCCAAAAAACCAAGACCGAGAATGTGGTCCACTTCCAATCCAGACCCACATCCGTGGATCATAAGGCCGCGTTTAGAAGGCGCGGTTTGAGCAGCAGCGCAATTCATGATTCAGCCACCGCACGAGAGAAAGCTCGTGACGTCACAGTTTCAATTTTTCATTTGCACACGTGCACCTTGTGTGAAATTTCATGGGTTTTGAAAGAAAAATATCTTTCAAATCTACAGTTTTACATCGATTTTCATGAAATTTCAAATATTGAACCTCTACAATAAGGGGGACGTTACTGTTCTTACGGCATTTTGAAACCCTCATCCCCCTTTCCAGCCCCTCTTAAAGGAAATTTACATTTTCATATACGGTTTTCTTCCCATATTGACGAAATTTTGTGTATTGGACCTCCAAACTATGAAAAGGTTAATGTTTACATAAAATTTCAAAAAACCGTACTCATCCCCCTTTCCACCCCTAAAAGGAAATCTGCGAATTTTTCTACAGTTTCATCCTGATCTTGAAATATTCCTCTAGTATGTAATAGTCAATATAATTCATTTCAAATTTCAATTAAAGATCGAAGTAAAACTGCGGATAAAAGCGCGTTGACATGATCAAACTACGGTTTGACAAACCACCTACTTGAACGTGTGAACCCCTTGTCAAACTGGTTTGATGTCTTGTGCTTCTGTCAAACCGTAGTTGGACGGTGCTCAGCTTTTCATCAAATGCTAGTTTGTCAAACCGTAGTTTGATCATGTCAACGCGCTTTAAATTTGCAAATTTAGTTTTACGGCTGAGAAGGGTGTGGGGGATGGTTTTCCGAAATCCTATGTAGACAGCAACTTTTCCTTAGCCTAGAAGATTTAATAATTAAAAAAATCATCAAAATCAGATTAAAACTGTTGATAAATTTGCAGATTCCCTTTAAGGAGTGTGAAGTGGGATGAGGGTAGTTTTTTGAAATCTAATGTAAACATTAACCTGCCCCTAATCTTGGAGGTCCAATATATAAAATTTCATGAAAGTCGTGTTAAAACTAGATTCGTAAGCGAATTCTCTTTCAAAAAGTAACTGATTTCAAATCAAATGCATGAAAGCTTTCGAAAATGTCAAACTGTGACGCCATGCGCAGAGAGCGAAAAAATTGCACAATTTACTAGAGGAAAACATATTAGGGGGATTTACGTTCCCTGTCGTATTCGTTGTAAACTCCTGTCATCCCCACAGTAACATGGCAGAAGTTTATAACTTTACGACAAATACGACGTTTACGATGTAAACATGATTGATTTCTTCCTTTGGTGTCGTGACAATGAAAAATCAGAGGGCTTAGCTGGAAATCGGAAGTATAAGTGTCGCCTTCCATGGGTGGTTTTCGACAGCCGCGATTAGCGGTTTTCTCAAGGCTTTGGTTATTGTGCAATAAATGCAATACGCACACGTAGTACGCTCTAGTCCAGTAGTACTTCAAACACTAAAGAGAACCAAAAGCGCAAAGTTCTCTTAAAGCTGGACATTCATGGGGAGGCCATTTGACCCTCGTCCATTGGCTTCGAGTGCAAAATTGGAGGTCATTCACGAATGAGCCGAATCCATCGAGCCAAGCAAAAATCTGTCAGTTAACTGCCGTCATTCCGTGCCTTGACAATTGACAAAATTACATTTACCAGTCGATATTTGGGTTATTATTCGTTTGCAGCATAATTGCTTTTTTGTCCGGAGAGTTTTTTCTTTCAATTTGTGTAGTAACTTAACGAAACATAACCAAATTTTTACACAGTTTAGTTGTTAAGTGTCGCCCACCAAGCAGCGGAGTAGTCTAGTGTTTCGGTGGTTTGGCTTCGGGATATTGGGCGAGATGAATATCCAACTTGGCTTCCGCAAACGTCACTTGGATGGCAGAGCCATCAGTTGACTCCCACACACGGTGAGTTTTGGCTTCAACCGAAGTCATTTGGCTCCGTGACGTCGCCATGAATGTCCAGCTTAAAAATAAATCTCGTGTGATGATAACATACAAAAATACATCATTAAGCCCCGATTACATTGAACGAGTTTACTAGCTAAAATACAAATTTGCGAATTTACTAACTGCCAGTAAATTCGCCAAATAGTTGGGACGCTAAGCGATTTAACCTTGCAAAATATGGTAGAGAAATGCCATTTGGTACGAATGCTGTTGGTGGGCCTCATATATTCACTTTAAGAGATGGAGCCATTTTGGACCCCGCAGCAAAGCGGCTGTATTGCCGAAATGGCTCCATCTCTTAAGCCCGACACACACTTGTGTCCAAAATACAAATTTTATCCGGGCGAATCCAAAATTACCCTGTCAATTACATACATCGACCGGAGAAATTTTAGATTGGACGCGTAAAAAATTGGATTTTGGACACATGTGTGTGTCCAGCTTTAAAGTGAATATGTATATGGGGCCTACCAACAATCGTATCATCAATAATCATGTTCACTAGCTAACTAGCAGGTAGCTCAACTTGTGCGAAAAAAAGTTGAAAGCCAGGCTACTTTACTCGCTGGTGTGTGTTATTGTTTTCAAAATGTAGTCAAAAATACAATAGTTCTAATCCAACGGCTGATGCAACCTTCTGCTGGTTGTTAGGCAGTCAGTGCGCGGGTCGTGGTGGTTGCGAATGGAATTACATGTTCAAACGAAATGAAGAGAAAGAATCGACGGACAGTGTGTGTGTGGAAAAGTGATGAGAAGTGAAAAATGTGGTGCTTCGAAATTTTTTTGAGATAGTACACGAATGACCTGAGTGACTCTTGCTAGTTGGCTACTGAGCGATGTTACAAGCTGTGTGTAATTACCACAACAGCGCTAGCTGACTACTTTTCTCGCTGGTGTGTAGCTAGTAAACTTGCTCAATATAATCGACCCTTAACACAGTCCGCTTTTTGTGTGGCGCATTTACACATGTATTGACTGCAGGCCAGTCGGATGGTTGTGAATTGGAGCTTCAGAGTGCATGCTAGGCAGTGTCTCAGTATTTTCTAGAAATCTATAGAGGTTTAACCAGAAAGCTTAAATTCAAATTTGCACAACCTGAAAAATTGTCTAACGGTACTTTTTTTTGTATATAAAAATCAATCCTTTTTTCTGTGTGCACCGACCTGGCACCCAAACTATTGGGCCGATTTAGATGAAAATTTCGCGGTTTGATCGAATTAGCTCTCTGCGGGTTTTAACGGTGGTTTTTAAAAAATCCAAAGAGGATATCACAAGGAAAACATGCCATTTAATGACCCATATCTCAAGTGGTTTGCAGTGCAGGCCAGAATGATCAGAATGCTTAGCTGAACGTATGCATTGATCTTAGGTGTGTACATGCTGATAGTCGATAAGCAAGAGGATATTTCCGAATCAGGTAGATGTGCATGCTGGCAACGTGCATCGTCCGAAACTGCTTTATGCCAACGAAACGTCAGATAAGCCGCATGGAATAGTTGATGCGCTATGCCCCACTAGGGGTTAGGGCAAATGAGTATATTTCTGAATCAGAAGTTGCACAAACACAATTTCGGAGTCTTATGCATAAGTAGGCTACTAAAATGGGCAACCAAATTCGGTCTAAGTGTGAACCCGCAAAAGACTGAACTGGTTCTCTACACAAGAAGAACCAAAATTCAGGACTTCCACCTCCCAAGGATGGGCATCACCGAGTTAACTTTGATGACTCACGCAAAGTACTTAGGATTGATCCTAGACAGCAATCTTACTTAGAATCTTTACATCGAAGAACGTACCAAGAAAGCAACCATTGCCCTGTACACCTGCAAAAGTTTGCTTGGTAAGACATGGGGGCTCAATCCTCGAATTATGCACTGGATACTCTTGGATCTTGGTCTGGTGGACAGCACTTAAAATAAGTTGTAATAAACTAAAAGTGGAAAGAATCTGACAACCTTGGTTTGAAACACCTAATGGGCAATCATGGTCTAGGCAACAGCAACTACAATGGCGAGATGTTCGTGGAGTTTTGCAACTCTCGTCAGCTCGTCATCGATGATACTTTGTTCAAGCACAAACGATGCCATTTAACAACCTGGGTTTCTCCGGGTGGCAGAACCGAGAACCAGATTGACCATATAGCCATTTCCAAGACATGGAGAAACTGTCTCTTACATAGACGTCAGGTCGAAGCGGGATGCTGATATTGGCAGCGATCACCAACTTGTTGTCGCAAAAGTGCGTTTACGAACGGCAGCGATCCATCGCCCTCAAAATGCAAGAATCTTGCCACGTTTTAATGTGCAAAAGCTTAAAGATCCATTTATAAGACGTGCTTATTCCACGTCATTATTAAGATCCCGAAGAAAGGTGACCTGAAGCATTGTAATAATTGGCGTGGAATTTGCCTCCTCCCCGCAGTCTCCAAACTGACGGCAAAGATAGTCTTAAACCGAATCAAGCATACAGTTGACCGCACACTGAACGATGAACAGGCTGATTTTCGCGAGGGCTATTCATGTAGCGACCACATCAGCACCCTCCGAATTATTATTGAACAATCCGCAGAGTGTAGATCCCCATTACATCTCATGTTCATCGATTTCGAGAAGGCGTTTGACAGCGTTGACCGGGAATACATCTGGAAGGCCTTACATAGGAGAGGAATACCAGATAAAATCATATCCATCATCAAGGAGTCCTATAGCGGAGCCCAATGTCACGTCTTACACAAGGGTAAGCTTTCAGAACCCTTCGAGGTACATAGCGGAGTGAGAGAAGGCTACATTTTGTCACCTATATTGTTTTTGATTGCCATTAACGACGTACTCTGCAGTGTGCTTCATAAACACCAGAGCAAAGGTATCAGATAGAACCTGCTTGAATACCTTCAACACCTGGATTACGCTGACGATATTTGTCTTCTTTCAAATATATCGGATCATCTAGTTCAAATGACGGATGCCCTGCATCGCGAAAGTGGCAATGCGGGGCTTAAAATCAATGCTACCAAAACTAAGTACTTGAGCTTGGATCCAGGAAGACAGAGCGAAATTTGTGTTTCGGGGCAGACGGTGGAAAAAGTGGACAATTTTTGCTACCTCGGAAGCGTAGTTACAGCAGATGGTGGAACGGATGCTGATGCACAGTCTCGCATCAATAAGGCTCGGGCAGCTTTTTTCAGTTTAACTCCTTTCTGGCAAAACAACAACATCTCCAGACGTACCAAACTCAGGATCTTCGAAACCAATGTAAAATCTGTGCTTCTTTATGGCTGTTCAACTTGGAAGGTGACCGGGGAGATAACAACTAGATTGCAAACTTTCGTGAACCAGTGTCTACGGCGCATCCTGCACATACGCTGGCCGGAGGTCATTTCTAACGACGACCTCCTGTTCATTACTGGCCAGGACAGGATAGGCACCTCTATAAAAAGGCGAAAGTGGCAATGGATAGGTCATACACTCCGAAAGGGGCCGGAAAACATTGCTAAACAGGCCCTCGATTGGAACCCACAGGGAACCGATGCAAGTCGCCGCGTTGGACGACCTAGAAGCACCTAGAGAAGATCAGTTGAGGTCCAGGGTAAGTCTCTAGGCAAATCGTGGAGACAGTTGAAGGCGATGGCGGCGAACAGGACGAGGAGGAAAGTCGGCGTAGTTAATGCCCTATGCCCCACAATGGCCATCGAAACAGGAAACTGCCAATCGAGAATGCCGACCTCCATCAAACCGGTAATTGACTTCAAGAGAAACTTCCGGGTAATCATACTGGTCTGCCAACGTAATTGACTTCAAGAGAAACTTCCGGGTAATCATACTGGTCTGCCAACGTATGTTTTTGTTGTTGTTGTGGTAGCGATGCTTCAAATACTGCAATTCTCCTTGCATCGAGAGGGGTTTGGCAGCTCTTGGCCGTTGAAAAACGGGTCGTTCCGGTACGAAGAACCGGCTGCCGCAGGAACGAACGTATGTTCTTCGGTACCTTCGGTTCCTCCTCATCCTCCGTGCTCCATTACTCAATGTTTAATATTGTTTCGGAATTGTTCAGAAGCAGTGTCCAATTGTTTGGGAACATTTGTTTACAATCTGGCTTTACGAATTTTCACAAAACTCAAGTTCAACTTTAGGACCTACACATTTCCCTGCGTGGGTTCTAGGTTCTTACCACCTAAGGAGGAAATGGACTACCTAAAGCGGAAATGCCGCAATTAAGGATTCTCTCTAAATACAATAGAGAGAATTCTCCCATTAAGGCCAAATCCATAATGTTCCCTTAACCTATACAGGTTAGTGAAACAACACGCACTACAACGACATGAATATATACAGGCTAGCGTTCTACTCCCGGTGGCCTATCTGTGGCAGGATTAACCTGGATGGAATATAAATTTTGAAACTTATTTAGGCTAAATCTGGCTGTTGCCGCAAGTAGTTTGTTCGTTTTCGCTTCATTCAATCAATTGGTATCGACATTTGTCTGATTGGAAAAAGGGTTTTCGTTGAAATATTAGGGAACTATTTGAAATAAATTACTTTCGTTTGTCGTAGTTGTATTTGACAAGCTTAAAGCTTGCCTTGATATATTAGAATTCATTTTATTCTTAATAATTTTTTTTTTTCAAACATTGAAATTAGATAATCGTACACAATCCAAACCTTTAGCAGAGACTAAATCATATATAATGTAAAATGCATGTTCCTACCCTATATGGGTCAGATACAATCGTTTTTTTTGTGCAAAGAGGTCGCCTAATCTACACTCGACCTGAATAATTTCAAAAGAACGCGCCTACAATTGTAACTTACGAAGGCTGTTTTATACAATAAAACAGAGAACTAAATAGGTAATTAGAAAGGTACACGGTATTTTTAAACAAATTGGCAAACATAACAATTCGCTTTTCAGCAAATCGGTGTTACAATTTCTAGCTATGTCATTTTCCAATCGCAATACCAGTTTTGACAAATTTAACACAATCATCACAGCAGTAGCAATAGATTCACCGTTTTTGAGCTGCTTTCTGATTAACTTGTAACACAAACGCCGCAAATGATAGAATTCTTCTTTCAAACTATGTATATGTCCACCTATGGTCAACTCGCAATTTTAATGCAAAATTGCATGAATTTCAACGAATAGACGAAAGATCCAGTTACAAGATAAAATTAAGCATAAAATAGCATAGCATAAAAAAAACTTACAGGTAGTTGTGTGGTGGTTAATGTCGTTGATCCTATTAAGCCCACTACATGCTGAGGAGGCGGTTTTATCCCTTCAATTACTAATTCTTTTGTAAAAAGTGACTGTCGCAGGAGAGGTAAACTTTTCTGTAATCATAATAAAAAAAGAACAATCGATCATTATTATTATTATCCACTGACTTGTGTTCAGGCTAGAGCTTACCTTTAAAAATCCTATTAAACAAGGCTGCGGACTTGCATTTAACAGTCGTTCTAATCTATCACAAAATTCTTCAGGCTCCACATTGGCATCGATCAGTTCCTGAATTAGATTTCGTACATTTAACTCCACCGGCTTCGATTCACGACTCGATAGCTCAATTAAATTCGCTAAGAATTTTCGACACTTTTCTTTGGTATTTGCCTGTAACATGGGTTTCCTCTTTTTTAATCTGTGTTCTGCGCGTTCTTATCATCAACTGAAATACAATACCTGAGATGCAGCATTTTGAGTGGTGGGCGCTGATGGTGTTTGGGCATTTGTTTGTGTCATCACACCGGTTGTCGTTGATGTCGCCACATTATTTACAGACGCCACAGTTTGGACGACTTGTTGCTGCTGAATGTGTTGATTTTGCGTCTGTGATTGTAGCTGAACGGGTTGTGACGATGTATGTACAGGAACCGGAGCCACTGATGCCATCACAGTTTGCGGCTGTTGAATCGCCATGGAATTGGATTGTGTCGCCAGCACTTGCGTCGTATTTGTTGATATAACCGATGCTATACTACTCGCAACAGATGCTGCCACGGTCTGTATCGGATCGAGTTTAGATATAATGAGAAAAAAAAAGTGCGTTTTGATTAGTTGAGGTCCCCATTCACAATGGATAGTGAATGTTTGTATAGGCAAATTGTAAACATACACACGTTCTGCTAACTAAAATTTCGCCTTTTTTACTTTTTGTTTTGGCCTTTTGAAAATCAGAAACAGTAAATCAAAATGTAATTCGAAAACAAATCGCAAAATATGTAGTACGTAACAACACAATTCAAATAGGAAATTGAAAAATACGCGATACATGTCACAAATACTACTTGAATTTTGCAGCCAATACATAGATGAATTAAAAGGGTATCATGCACTTATCATGCAATATTTTTGAAACTAACAGTGCACAAAAATGTCTAATAAATATAACGCCACGTTAATATACCAACGATTCAAAATGTAATTCAGAACTCTTTCATCGGATTTAACTGATCGAACTAGGGAATGAATCGACCTCCTTCCTAATCTTATTTTATAAATAATAGATAAATTAAAACCATACTCAGACAACAGATAGGAGTGATCGTTTTCGTAATAAATGGTTCTTTAGTGGACACATGCAGAAGTTGATTATAATTAACCATGAAAGAATTTTTGTAGATATTTTTTCTTATACTTTTTCGCTACGAAAATGGTCCGAAAGGTATTGAACCTGAACATAAAAGTATCGATGGTGAAGGTAGCCAACTTCCTATGTCAATAATGGCATTTTTGGAGTCAGGATCTAACCAGATTGAACGCAGAATGCAGCAGCAGCGGCAGAAGCAACAACAACACGTAGATCTGTCACGATGACACAGCGACGTTGACAGATCTTATTGCTTCTGCCGCTGCTGCTGCATTCTGCGTTCAATCTGGTTAGGGCCTCAGTTTACAATAAGAGGTTGTAAAAGTTATAAAACACAACATTGACATAGAGGGTTTGGATGTTGCTGCTTCTAACAGGTTTTCACTCAAAATAACAACATAGGCGATTGAGCAATTGGTGCATAAATATTTTAGAAGCACGTTAGAAAAAGAGAAGAAAAAAAATTCATAAATTGACATAGGAGGTTGGGAATCTTCACCATTGGTATTTTATTTATTAGAATGTTAGTTTTACCGCCTTTTAAGGAATAGCTTTTAAAAAAATACATATTTGTGTTCGGTTAACGATCAAAGGGGAAACATGTGCATCATTAGTACGGATTCATACAGAATGAGCTAGCTAGCCAGCTTGGGGGCGCATTGAATACGGTTTTATTGGGATATTAGACGACAAATGCACTCAAAAGTCTTGCTCTCGCCCCCTCAAAAAGACGAGATCGATGCGCGTTTTGGGCCATAATCAACATAATCTCCTTCAAGAACAATATCCAACGCTTTTCTAACTTTTCTTTTCTTTTTTCGTGTAAAACGATTTATCTCTTTAAGGCCAGAGATAAATCGTTAGGCGGCAATGACATGCCCAGCAATCACTTCTCCATTGGAGCCAAATTTCTTTCCCTGGAACATCTTTTTGAGGTCTGCACACAGCCAATAGCTGCTGGGGGCCTAATCTGGAGAATATGGTGGGTGAGGAAGCCCAATTCGTGCAATTTGATCATCGTAACCAACAACATGCGACACGGTACATTGTCTTGGTGAAAGAGCACTTTTTTCTTTGCGATTGTCCGATTTGAGGGTATGTATTTCATTTTAAGTTTTCTGGAGTAAGAGCCTCCTTTGGACGACCACCGACGTTCATTTGCGCCTGTTTTGGTCGGAGTCGAGTTTCAAGCCATTGGTGGACTTGAACCGTATTTTTCCCATTGAAAAGCAATGTTTGACCAACAAACGAATCTCGGTTTTTTTAAAAATGTTTTCAAGTAGTAGTAGCATCACTTGAACCATTGTAGCTTGACAACAAATAGTCGGAGTGCCACGAAATTTTGACACGTAACGCTTGAAGGGTGAAAGATAATATGGATATTTAATAGAGGCGTCAGTCCCCGGATTTATTATCGGTGCATTACATTGCCTTCCAATGGTTTGCGGTTAATTATAAGTCAATTTTGGATTTGTCACATTTCCAAAGTTACTGCAAATTGTGCACAATTGCGCTGAGTTGGTTTCAGATCCGTTTCCTTCGAATGAATATCCAGAACGCTGTTCCTTGTGACCAGTTTAATTGTCTTATTTGAATGTGCAAACGTAAACTAGCTGTCAAAATCTCAGCAGCCCGTATCAGCTGTTTGGAATTATTGTCGATAAATTCTTAACCGGAAGATGAGTGCCGTTTAGCGTTTATCTACAGGATAAGATTTAACTAGACATTGAGAAAGCGGCCCTAAAAGTTATCGACCCCGACAGAGAACTGAAGTCCTCAGGGGAGGAGATAAAAGGGGAGTTTTTTGGGTTCTTTTGCTTGGATCTCCGTAGCTATCAATCCTAACAAAAAAACCTTCTAAAGCAAAATTGAAGATCACAAAAAAAATACATAGAAAAATGTATAACCACTTTCTCCGTATCTTCAGTTTTCGAGATAGTCTTCCTTGAAAAACCATAACAAACGCTATTTATCAATTGCTCGCTTGTTTCCACGAATCATCGTTTTTTATGTATTTCATCGAATAGCGGGTAAAATACTAGTCCAGCGTGGAAAATGAAAAGGTTCGATTTTTTTTATAAATAAACAAGCTTTAATTTGAAATACAAAAGTCAGATGCCCGTAGGTATGATACTTGCTTATTATTAGGAAAAAGGAAAAAAAACATCATTTTTCTAAGGAATTCACTTCTTTTTCCTTTTTCTAAGTAACTATCATACCCATGGGCATCTGACTTATCTCAAATTAAAGCTTATTGACTTATTGACGCAATAAGAAATTTTTCCAACGCGCCATGTTCTACAAATTTGCAGCTGCCGACGCGTCTTTTCCCTGCTTTATCGTAAAAGACGGGAAACGATCCGCGCTGCGTATGACATTACACTTTCGTTTTTCCGACGCAGAAGCAAAGCAGCGAAAAGACGCGTCAACTTTGCGTCGAAAAGACACAAGTGTAATTTAAGCCTTATGCAGGAATTTCATTGCCGACCGAAGCAAAGCAGCAGCAGTAGCAGCATCGTCTGTGCCAAATTTTCTGAACAAAAAGCTTAAGCTTTGTACGAAAATTTCCATCGTGCGATATAAGTGAGAAACCACAAGACACAGACGATGCTGCTGCTGCCGCTGCGTTGCTTCTGCCGGCAATGAAATTCCCGCATTACACCTCATTCGCACCAAATTTTTTTTTAACAAAAAGCTTAAAATTTGTACGAAAATTTTCTATGTGCGAGGTAGATGCAAGAAAGCATATTTACCCAAGACACAGACGATGCTGCTGCTGCTGTCGCTGCTTGCTTCCACCGACAATCTGGTTCGGACAAAAGTTACGGATAAAAGTAAAAAAATAAAAAAGCTCCCCTTTAACGCCCTCCCCGAAGGGCTTCCGGTCCTCCGCCGAGGTTGAAAACTTAAGATTCATAATAAAACAACGACCATATAAGTAGGTGCATACTAGTGCTAGCCACTGCACCATCCGAAAAAATATGCTATCGAAACATCAACAAGGCATAGCTGTGCTGCGCCCAAGCCTCTGGAGGGGTAAAGGCAACAACATGTAAATAAATAAATAACTGGCGCAACAGTCTAAATTTAGACCAAGGCCTCAAGACGAGTTAGCATCGTCTCATTTACTAAATCGTGATGGTGTATTTTGTGCAGAGGTGTGTCAAAGAAAAATCACGAATACCTTATTTAATGCCAGGTAAAATATCTATCTATACTGGGGTACTAGTGGAATTAATAGGAATTTTCTACTGAAATAAATTAATAATTCACACACTATAAACCTATTGAATTTAGAGCAAAGCTTTGTAAATGCCGACCTGTCGATTGTTTATCTCAGAGAATATAAAAAAACAATCTGACTATAAACAATGTTTGTAACCAAGTATATAATAGCCAATAATGTAGTATGTATTTGAAATGTGTGGGATACACTTCACTGTACATACATATTTATTTTGTCAACAAAAAATACATTTTATTTCCGATTGGAAAATAACACTGAGACATACGTAAACAATGCGGATAACGTTCCATGCCGCATGGTTCAGTAAGCTAATTCTGTTCATCTTTCTACTAATTTCGCCCAGCGTTCATCTGAGTCTGTGGTGTTTGGGTTGGGAGTTCAAAAGGGAAATTATTTTTAAGGACTTAATTGCGCTTGTTTTGTGTCAAACGGATTGAGTTTTTGCTAGAATGACACTCCGTCAGTTTGACAATTCACCAATTATGTTAACTGTTGTTTATTTAAACAAGCAATTAGGTATGAAATGTGTGCTGATATATGTCTTATCCGTCCGGTCGTTTGTTTCGTCGCTCATTTCTTGCCTAATTATTTGTTGTAAAGGACAACAATCAACCCAAATTTTTGATACGATGATACCCGAATATTTGTCAAACTGACGGAATGTCAGTCAGTCAGATTCAACCTATTTGACAGAAAACACGCGAACGCGATCAACGTGCACTCAATTTAAAAGTTGCATGATAATAATACAGTGACATGAACTTCTTTTTCCTGACCAAAACATTTTGAACACGCGGCAGCCGATTCTACTCAACGAAGCGACCCGTTCATCAACAACCCAAAAGAACAATTTGTAAGCTGGGTGAAGTGAAATATTCCCCTTACCATTACCTAACGCGGAACATAGGTACGAAGTGTAGTCGAGCATTTCATTTTTGAGACCGCTTTTACTGGATGATGGTAATTGGAAGGTGGTAAGGAAGTAACACTCACGTCCCGCGCGAAGTGAAAAGCAACTGTCCAAATGTTTTCATGGCAGTAGTCGAACCTGCGCCTCTCTCTAATTAGGTACCCCTTAATATCATTGTAAACTACACTTCCCCGCAGGGGACATCCAATGAGTCGAAAGGCTTATGGTGGTTTGGGTGTAGCGAACCCACGGACCTGATGCTACGCAAGGAAGTGGTGAGGGTGGTTTTTACTGGTTTTCACCAGCATAGGGTAAAGGGGCCTTGGCGCTGATCCCCGTGCCAGCCTTTGGGGACTGACGACCCCACGTACCTTAGTTATGCAGTGCCCCCGCATAACGAACTACGCAAGGGGTCTACATATGGTGAAAGGTACTCGAACGATTCCTTAGGAACAATCCTATAGGTGCCATGATGCGGAAAGGTTACTGGGGTTGGCCCAGGTGCTGATTCCTAGACTTGATGAAGACTCGACTTTGGGGTCTTCCCAGGCTCTGATTCTAATATAGGTGCGGATTTGGTAGAAAGGGAGAGATACTGATTCCCAAACTGCTTTGGGGCCTGACAACCCCCCACGGATCCAATCGACTGGCTTACTAGTACCTAAACATGGCGCCGGCCTGTGATGGGAAAAGAAGCACTATCGCCATCTGAGGAGAGCGCTTACTAGTACGTGAGGAACGGAAGCGCTTTCGAGAAGGCTTATAGTACGAGAGAAACGGAAGCACTTTCAACTCTTTTGGGTATAGCGGGCTTAGCTTAGCCCGGGAATGCACTCCATTAATCAGCGAGATATTCCGTAAGATAATCGAACGGTGAGATCATTCCGGCTTTTGAGAAGTCAGTACCAAATAATGAACCACGGGGATGGGTGTGCCTACAGTACCAAAGTACTGAGCCATGAAGGTGTTGGACCCGTCGGGGCTGTGGGTTGTTGACAAGTCGGTTAAGCTAGGCCGCACCCTATAATGGGAAGGTTCTGAGGAAGTGCATTTTCCAAAGTAAACATCCTTCTGACCTCGGTTGGAGAAAGCCATCCCGTAAGGGAGGATTTGAAAGCTCCGTGCTACGTACTCCTTAAAACTTCGAATGTAGACGTTAAGTGGAGATCTCCATGTACACTACACTTATGCGCAATTTGCGTCAATATGTTATGAGCATTTCTCGAGATTAAAACCGAAAAAATATTCCAAGGAAGCAAGAATAGTTTCCTCCATAGAAAATTTATGTAGTATATCCCAAGCAGCTGGGAGTTGACATAAGGGATAGTCTTGACACTACAAGTTTCCCATTTTCTTCTCTCTGGACACGAAAGGCAGCATCAATTAAAATACGTGGCCACTTTTTCCTAAAAGACCTACATGTATCCTTTGATGTCATATCTGGTCTTCATACGATTTATGATCCTTTGATACGCATCCGTGATTACATTGTTTTGAAATCGATGTGGGATCAATTCAATTTAGCATCGTGGTGTTTACTTGAAGCCGTGTGTATGAAATAGGTGTAGACAGAGCTGTAGGAAGGTAGTGCTCTAACAGGACATTTTCATTGAACTTTTCGATAGAAATCGGGGCTGGTTCCTTTTCCAACTACACCATGTTGCTGTATAGATAACCGTCCATCCACACAAGATTTTGGGTTTGTTTTTGTATTATGCTTAGTATCTTTTACAAAAGAATGTTCCCAGGAAACACGGCTACACATCAATGTAATGATCGGTAACTAAGCTGATTTTGTAAAAAATATTTTTTTTTTTTTCTAATTTTCACTAATAGTTTATAAGAACTAACAACTTACGACATTTATATATCATGCGAATACAAAAATTATAATAACTCTAGTCGTTTGACATAAGCCACATCCATATGCAGGATACGCTTCACTCGCATTTAGACCGCCTTTAAGCAAATATTGGTAAACAAAAAATACAAATTAAACAAAATGTAATCAAATATCACGTTAAAACCTATAAACACAACCTATAGAATAGAAAGAAGTAAAATTTTAAACGAAATCGTTTCAAAAATTCGAATTTGACAACTGATTCAAATATCTCCTTGTTGCTAAATCCAGGTCACCAAAGAATTAAACTGAACATAAAAAAGTAGAACAAACTAGTCGCCAAAAAGAGTTACAAGTGACAGAGATAAGTGTGGTGGGTGGGTTGCGAAATTACATTTTGTTTCTGTTTCACCTGATGCTGAGTTACAATCGTTTTACGAAGTGCTAATGGTGGACCGGTGAATCTACTTACAGCCGGAACAGTCTGTAATCGTATCGTTTGATTTCCTGAATTGGGTAGATTTTGTTGAACCTGCGCTCCTGATGGCGGTGCAACACGTAACAATTGATAGCCCGTTTCCGTTTTTAATATAAGAGCGGATCCCGCTTGGCTTCCTTGTAATGCACTTAATGTTATCTGGAATGAAAGAAGATATTAGTAGATAGAATGCGCAGGCACATACTCGTACATATGTTATGTGTATTTGAGAATTTATAAGAATACTTACTGCTGGACTTTGAGGCCTCGTCCCCATCATTGGTGATCCTATCATAACGCGGGGTGGAAGACCTGTTACAGCATTTTTCTGTTGGTTTTGTGTGGGCGCGCCGGGCCGCATGCCCACTATTTGAACATTTGCCGGAAGCATGGTGGTAGTGCCAAGATTAGTCTGAAATGAAATAATAGTTGAATATTTCAGGAGAATAAACCTTTTTCCAACAAACAACGCTCATTTATAACAAACTCTAACTAATCATGCGTTCTCTTCGTTGGCCGGTAAAATTGAAAGTAAGTAAACTTAATAAAAGAACGAGGGACCAAGTTCATCCACCATATCAGTTTCAGCCCAGCCATCAGTTGAACTATCAATCGAGCAATCATTTGAGCTATCCTTTCTCTATCAAATCCCACCCCAACTTATGGAAAGGGAAGTGAGAACGGATAACTCAACTGGCTGGACTGATAGCTCAACTAACGGATGGACTGATGGTTAGACTGGAACCGGCGAAAACAGCAGTGAGGATGGTGCGTAACAGCATTGCTGGACTAACATAGAGGATGACAAAAGAGTCGTCCCACAATCGCATAGCGCAGACCAGTGGTCTATAAGGCGAAATCGATTGGGAAAATTCGAGGATATGTTAGATATGAGATATGGCCAAACACCAAACGCAGTTTATTATGGCTTACAAGGCATTAAAGCATACTTTTTTCTTATTTCTGTACTATACATTTAAATGTTTGTGAGTCGTATATGTTTTTTTAAACAATATATGTACATACAGTTTCGGTTTAACTCCATAACTATGAATGTCATGTAAAAGATGGCTATGATAAAATTAAAGAGGGTAAGATTTCCTACATTTTAGTTATAAAAGTTTTTATACTCTAGATGAAATCTGAGAGTATTATAAGTTTGCCACAAAGTTTGTAACGCTAAGAAATAAGGCTCGCAGAAAAAAATGAATGATACAGAAGTTCATATTATCACTCGAATATCTCAAAACCGGATGTCCGTCTGTCCGTCCGTCCGTCCGTGACCTCTCTAGCTCGAGAACGCGTTGAGCTATGAAGTTCAAATTTTGCACACGTTATTTTTGACAAAAAATGAAGGCTAAGTTCGTGAACGGGCTAAATCGCTCCACCCCTTCTACCCCCTCCCATACAAAATGACACATTTTTGAAAATTTACAATAATCAGATTTTCTCAGAAACTATAAAACATCTTGCTTTGAAATTTTGAATATATCACTTTTATGATAATTGTAACCTACATTATAAAATTTATTGTAATCCTCACCCTCCTTCTACCCCCTCCCATACAAACTGCACTATTTCATGAAATACGTCTTAACGTCTTAACGACTTACGTCTTACGTCTTAACGATGCATCCGAGATTGCAACCAAAATTATTTATTGGCTTTAACCAGGTTCAAATTCATCTAGAGTATTGCATGATTGGGGTTTACCCCAATCGTAGTTCTTTTATGTTTTTTTCTCAGATTAATGGTTTAACCGCGAGTATGTCGCGAAAATTGGTGTCAAACGCAGAAAAGGTATGATACCCTTCACGCGAAGCCTTCGTTTCAATTTGTGGTGCATTTGCTACTTTGAAATTAGTAGTTAGACTTGTTCCGATTTCACTGTTCCTAGAAGAGGTATAGGAAATCGTGGGCCGATTTCAACCAAATTTAGGAATGTGATTTGGCAGTAAATATGATTGAATAATATGAAATCGGTAAAGATATCTTCGGAAATAAAAAAGTTTTTCTAACAAAAACTTGCCTTTGGAACGGTCGTTCCTATGGCAGCCATATGATAGAGTAGTCCAATTTCAACCAAATTCGGGAAGGTGATTCGGCAAAGGATACTATTGAATAATTTGGGAAGGATACATTTGGGAATTAAAAAGGTTTTTCTCACAAAGACCCACTTTTGGAACAGTCGTTCCTATGGCAGCGATATGGCGTAGTGGTCCGATCCCGTTGGTTCCGACATATATACAGCGTGCAATAGAAAGAAGGCTTTGTACAAGCTCGATAGCTTTAAAACTGAGGGAATAGTTTGCATAGAACCAGGCGGACAAAGCTTAATCGACTCGTCTCATCATGACTGACCAAGAATATATACATATACACTTGAGAGCAAAAATACTGAATCAAACCGAGAGCACGTGTATTTGTATGTATATTTTTAAAAGTACGTTATGTATCCCTACAAATCGTATGTCATTTGAAAGTTTGAGATCTTAGCTTTACAATGATACCTTTTTTATCACCATTTAATGAGTGTTTTATGAATGAACGCTACCTGGAGCTAAAAAGTCGGGAAATTGAACATTTATGAATGGGTTATTACAAGGCAAACTAACCCTATAAATGCATCCGCAAAGGGTTTTCAATGGTCAATTGAATCTGGAAGGTCGATTGAATAAGTTTAAAGCAATAAAAGTCACAATTTTGTCATTCATGAGTACCACGCCTCAACAGGCGGCTCAAGTTGTCGCCCTATTTTCGGAAGGGCTTACTCAGAGAACAGTCGCTCGTCAGCTAGGAATGAGTCAGTCTACTGTGTCAAGAGTGTTTCGGGGGGAGGGTAGCTACAATCAGAGACCCCGACCCGGCCGCTCTAGGTGCACTTCCGATAGAGACGATCGTTTTATTGTGACAAGTATGCTACGAAATCGGCACCTCACGGGAGTTGACGTGCAGCAGAATCTGAGGGACATTCGCGGAGTAGCTGTAAGCGAGTAGACAGTGAGGAGACGACTAAAGGAAGTGAATTTGACTCCAAGACGGCCCGCCACACGCCCAAAATTGACCCCACATCACCGACAAGCGCGACTCACGTTTGTCAGGAATCACATAAATTGGACCCTCGAGCAATGGCGGTCCGTATTGTTCACCGACGAGACCAGAGTGTGTCTACATGGCAGTGACAGAAGAGGTCGGGTATACAGGCGTCCAGGTGAGCGATTTGCGCAATGCTGTATCACAGAAACGGTAGCATACGGGGGCGGTTCGTGTATGGTGTGGGCCGTTATCGCTGTGGATTCAAAAACGGAAATTGTCTTCGTGCCCTCCGGAGGCCGAGGAGGAGGACTGACAGCCGAACGGCATACCGGTATTCGACGTGGCTATGTTGTTCCCTACGCAGCATCTATTGGCGACAACTTTACTTTAATGCACGATGTTACACATCACGTCAAGCACAGCAGTTCATGAACGAAGCTAATATTGCGACAATTGACTGGCCTGCACGCAGTCCAGACTTAAATCCCATTGAGCACTTGTGGGACGAGCTCAAAAGAAGGGCCCGACACAGAGATCCCGCGCCTTCGACTATCGACGAATTGAAGGAGGCCTTAATAGAGGAATGGAGCTAAATTCCTCAAGATACCATTAAAAAATTAATAATTTCAATTAAAAATCGAGTACAAGCTGTGATTAGAGCAAGAGGTGGCAATACCAGATATTAGTAAATAAATAGTTTTGTTATTTTTTAAAAAAATTTTGTCTTATTTAACTAAAACCTAAAAACCCCCATTTTTCCTACTTTTTGATTTCAAGCCCCACTCTTTTAAAATCTATCTTCAAATATTGTTAAAAATGGTATTAATGTGAAGCTAAGATTTCAAGTTTTCTAATGATATACGATTTGTAGGGATACATAATGTACTTTTCAAAATATGCATACAAATACACGTGCTTTCGGTTTGATTCAGTATTTTTGCTCGTAAGTGTAGTTTATATGGTCGGAGATGCTTCCTTCTGTGCGTTGCAAAACAGTTAATATACCTTATCACATCCGTGAAGGGTATCAACATACATCAGAGTAGCGAAAGGTAAATTCACGTGGAAAATGGAGCAATTAGATAGTACAAATGCATCTCTAACTAATTAATCTAAGAATTACTACTTACTAAATTGCCCTAACCCCTTGTGGGGTATAGCGCGTCAACTATTCCATGTGGTCCAGTTGACGTTTCGTTGGTATAAACTGGTTTCGGCGAATGCAGTTGCCAGCATGCATCTCCTGCACATACATGGCCACGAACTTCGCCGTGGAGGGGATTCGAACCCGAAACGCCGGTAGTCAAACATGAGACTGATGCCTCAACACACTGCGCTACCAGTCGACCCACGTGAAGGACTTCCAAAAACCGCAGCCACACCGGAAAACATCGAAAAAGTGCATGATATCGTGTTGGACGATAGGTGAATGAAAGTGAGTGATATTGCTGAGGCTGTGGGGATATCGGAAGAAAGGATGCCAAACATCTTGCACAAAGAATTAGAGATGCGAAAGCTCTGTGCAAGATGGGTGCCGCATTTGCTAAATGCCGATCAAAAGCAAATGCGCAAACGAATTTCGCAGCAATCTTTGCACCGATTCAATCGGGACCCAACCGATTTTGTGCGGCGATTTGTCACCATGGACGAGATTTGGGTCCACCACTACACGACAGAAACGAAACCGCAGTCGAAGCAGTGGGTGGAAGCCAGTGGTTCATCGCCAAAGAAGACAAAGTCGATCACATCTGCCGGAAAGGTCATAGCCAGCGTGTTTTGGGACGCGAAAAGGATCCTGTTAATTGATTATCATGAAAAAAATACCAGAACAATAACAGGCGAATATTACTCCTAACTTCTTGACCAGCTGGATGCCAAAATTCGCGAGAAGAGGCCTGGCGTGAAGAAGAAAAACATCATCTTTCACCAATCACAAGACAACGCACCTGTACACAAGTGTGCGTTGGTGATGGCAAAACTGCGGGATTTGGGGTACGATTTGCTCGACCATCCCCCTATTCTCCTGATTTGACACCCTCAGACTTCGATATGTTCCCAAACTTGAAGAAATTTGTTCCTGGGAAGCGCTTCGCATCCAATGAAGAAGTTGAGAGGGACGTAGATGAATATTTTCGCAGCCTTCCAGAATCTCACTTCCGGGGAGGAATACTGATGTTGCATAAACGCTGGACCAAGTGTGTCGAAGTCAAGGGAGATTCTGTTGAAAAATAAATTCACTTTTTAACTGAAAATCACAGTCTTTCATTGTCAGGCCGAGAACTTTTCACCTTACCGTCGTAGTATAAAATATTAACCATTAACGAATGAAAATATTCGTGACATTGTCGCCAACTTTTGATTTAGTGTGGCCATCATTTGATGCAGTGATAACGAAGGCGGAGGCATACGTAAAATGCATAGTTTTCGAGTTATGTATTGTGTATTGAAAAAAAAATTGGAAGAATTCCATTTTTTTTAAACGTTATAGGCCAGTAAAATCATTTTATTACTAAAAATTAGGGAAAGATCTGAAAATAATTTTTCTATAGATACTGAATACATGGAAAATGAGTTTGCACGGTCGTACAAGGTGAGCTTAACTTTTGGTGGGCGAAAGAAATTTGAGCCTCTTTTTTTAATATTATCCTTATAACTCCTAAATGGTGCCCCGGATCGAAAAACTTGCAGGAGTAAATTAAAGAGCGTTGAATTCTGTGTTCAATGCACTGCTCAACGTTGAAATTCGTTTCAGTAGCATAGCCAAAATCGATAGTCAAAAAACGACAATTTTCGAGGCTTCGGAGAAAAATCATACTTTATCACTTTTCAAGCTCACACAAAAGTTTATTTGTAAAAGTTGAGGATAATTTGATTGTAAACCTAACGTTGCCAATATTTTTCCATTCGGCCCATTTTTATACTATAGGGCGACCGGTAGCGCATTGTGTTGAAGCATCAGTCTCATGTTTGACTACCGGCGTTTCGGGTTCGAGTCCCGTCCACGACGTCGTTCGCGGCCATTGATGTGCAGGAGGTGCATGCTGGCAACTGCATTCTTCGAAACCAATTTATGCTAATGAAACGTCAACTGGCCATCATGGAACAGTTGACGCGCTATGCCCCACAAGGGGTTAGGGCAATTGAGTAGATATACATACTGATTTGCTGCACCCACTTATCAATAAGGCGCAAACACAGAGATCTTCCCTACTGAGTGGAAGGAAGGATCGATCATCAAACTTCAAAAAAAAAGCAGCCTTATGGGTTTTTGGGACCTTCCTATGGTTGTCAAAGTAATAGCTAAAGTTGTCTCGTAAAAACTAAAGGAATTAATACACATTCCTCGTATATGGAAGGAGGTTAAAGTGGCATTTATCCCGAAAGCGGATAAATATTTTATTCTCACGCATGCCCGAAGGGCCTTCGACCCATCCGCCTATCACCAACTTTGCTGAAGATGTTGGAGCCTTCGATCGATCGGCACCCACCCCTACGATGCACTACTATTCTAACGCATCTTCTATCCGCTTTCCAGCAAGCCTACTGGAAGGGCCGATCAGTAGACACATCGAACGGTCCCTCCCCTGCAAGGAATATACGCTGGTTGCCTTTCTGGATATCGAGGGTGCTTTCAACAATATTAAACCTGAGGCTATCACTGATGTCCTCTCAACTCTGTGCGTAGATGACTCGCTCTACATATGTTAGTACACCTGATGCTTACATCTCAGATGGTTTCCACCAGTCTCAGCACACAGCTGTCTCAGCTGTACATAAGCACGTAAGCAAAGGTACCTGTCAAAGTGGCGTTTTCTCTCCCCTTCCTGAAGCCTGGAAGTGTTGCGATGTGAAGTTATCGGTTATGCAGACGATATTGCTATTGCCATCTGGGGTAGATTTTGCAGTGCCCTCTGCCTTCTCTATTCTGACGAGCTGGACTGGCGAGGTTAAAATAAAAATAACTGGCGCAACAGTCCAATTTGAACCACGGCCTCGAGATGAATTAGCATCATCTCATTTTCTAGATCGTGACGGTTTTTGTGCAGAGGTATGTGATCAGCAACACGCTCAACCGAGTTATTTACCCCATAAAGGGTACTCATTTAACAGCTGAGTGGGCTCATAGACTGGCGAGGTTGGTGTCAGATTAAATCCACAAAATCCTAGCCGCTCCTCAGAGCTGTTGGTGTTGGAGAGAAGGCATCTGAGGAAGGTTGTGAGGATCATTATGGAGCATTGCCCGATAGGCTAACATGCTAAGCGTCTCCAATTTCTTTACACTGATTATTGCAGAAGCTGTGAGGAGGATGAGGGAATAATACATCATTTCTTGTGCACCTACCCGTGTTGAGGCATCAGTTTCATGTTTGACTACCAGCGTTTCGGGTTCGAATATGGAACAGTTGACGCGCTGTGTCCCACAAGGGGTTTAATCAATTGAGTAGTAGTTTCCTGGTCAGTAGAAGAAAGGACACTCTAGATCACCCTACTTTATTGACCTGGACTTGAAAGACCTAAGTGCTCCTCATCTACATCGCTTCGTTGACAGTTCCGGGTGAGGACTAGGCTCTGATGGCATTTCAGCTTTTAAGGTATAATAACGGATCCTGTGGTGGTCTACTGGGTTCTGCATAGCAGCCTCTTTAACTTAACCTAAATCCTCAAAAAATTAGTTTTTTTTCTCTACACTAAAAGACACAGATAAATTCAAATTCCTTGGTCTCGTCCTGGATAGAAAACTATGCTGGAAAGGGAACAGACAGCAGGAACGGGCACTATACTCGTGCAAGAAGTCTATAGGCAAAAAAATGGGGCTTACAGCCAAAAGTGCTTTAATATGTAATGTATCGTTATTGCGTCCCATAATGATGCATACGATCATCGTCGTCATCGCATGGGGTCATATAGAACTCTGTTGAAGAAAGCCCAGGGAGTAGCATGTGTTGCCATTACATTGACATTGCTCTAAGGACAACGACAAGCGCTGCCTTAAGCGCATTGTTAAACTTGGTTCCCTTGAACATTTGGACGCAAGCGGAGGCGAAAAGCGGTCAGTGGACCGACGTCAATTATAGGTCACTGGGCTGTATTGAGAAACATGACATTCCCGAAGTGACGGACGGACGGAAATACTTGTTCGACAAGGGCTTTACAAGCCTGATCCCATAGGGGAATGAGTGATCAGAGAACGCCATTATGACGCGCTCGATAGCCGTGAGGTCTTGGTCGTCAACGTCGTCTACGATGCTGCACCTAGAGAAGCAGGAGGGGTTCAATCCCCGGCGCGTTGATGATAACTACATGTGGGTACTATTAGAACTCCCACAGCGTTCCAAGCTTGAAGCTTGTCAGTAAAAGATGGCTTGAATAGAAGTTGCATGCTAGCAACTGCACCAAAGTTTATATGCTATGGAAACGTCAACAAGACATGCCTCTAGAGGGATCAAGGCGATTAACTCACACATACATGCCATTCGGGTTTTCACTGACAGCTCTAAAAATGTGAGTTCTGCGTTTGCGACTATGAAAAAAGAAAACTATTATAACGGAGCACTATTCGGTTTCGCGCTCGGTGGCCGTGATCGTTCGGTCACCGCTCTACGATACTAATCTAGAGCTCGGAGATCAAATCTCGGCGCGATCAAAAACTGCCTGTGAGTACTAATAGAACTCTCACAGTGCTCCGGGCTTGTCAGTAAAAAGACGGCGCGGATAAGAGGCGTATGCTAGCAACTGCAGTTCCGAAAAGTAGATATGCTATTGAAACATCAACAAGGCATAGAAATGCTAGAGATGTTGGCGCGCTCATGTCCCTGGAGGGGTTAAGGCAATTAGAGACTATTCGTCTGTATTTATATATTGTGTGGCTTGTCGCTCCGCCTTCCGGAATACAGTAGCGTCTTATTCAGGCGGGGTTATAACAACTTCCGAGACGCTAACGCTGGTTGCGAATAGTGTTAAATCTACTAGGAATATTATAATCTACACGGATAGTCAACCGTCAAATAAATCGCATGGTTCTGCTCTGATTACGTCAAAGAGGGTACTGAACTGTCGCCACGAAATTTTTTTCAACATCTCCTTTTGCTGGATACCAGGCCACAGTGGTTTTCCTAGAAACTGTAATGCTGGTTAACTGCCTTGGGCGGGTACGACCAAATCAGGGAGTGCCTGCGTAGCTCAAGGATGCCTCTAGCAGCTTGTAAACCGCCGAAAATACATTTTCTTCCAAATTTGTAATACTTTCTGGGATTAAAAAACCCTAAAGCATGCAAGTTACATCGATCAATACAAATAAGCGACCTCAGACGTCTTGGTCGCGTTGAGAATACTCAGCGACATTGGAAATACAGTGCTTCTAATTTATTTGACAGCAGAATCCGTTATGATTGCGTCGAGTAATCACGGTTTTACAGTGGAATTTTGCTTGCATCTACGATTTGTTTAGATAAACAATCGCTTCACCGGATTTGCGTGCTGATAACGAGAAGGCAACTAAAACGAAATCGGATGAGAGCCCTGAAAACAATTCAACAATTCACACAAAAAGGACACATTTACCAAGCACGATGGCAGTGATAAGCTGCTGACCTGATTCTGTTGCGCCTGTTGCTGTTGGATTTGCTGTGCCGTGCCGGTGGCCGCTGTGATGGTTTTGATTGTGGTCGTAATTGGAATGCCCGCCGAGGAGACTGCATGCATAATCTGCTGCTGCGAAGGTTGCGATGTTGTTATGTTGATGGTGCCGTTGGGAAGCGATTGACTGGTGAAGGTCACACGATTTGCCGCCTGCTGTTGCGGAGCACCGCCACTGTTGTTCATTGTCACAATTTGGGACACTTGCGACAGGGACGGCGGCTGTGCCTGCTGCTGCTGCGGCTGAGATTGCTGCTGTGAAACTGTATAATGCGAATTGCTCGTGCTTATTGGATAAACTAATTTAATTGGTTCATTGCTCTTTGGCATATTCTGTTGCGATGGTTGGCGGCAATTCGCGGCGCTCGCGTTTGTGTTTTGCCGCAGCTCGTCTTGGCCCGCGATCGGATTAATTGACGAATGGATCGGTGGCGGAGTCGCCGTCGGCTGATAGTGGCAATTACCAAGATTCTCAGTTTTCGCGTTTGCCACCTGTTGAGCGGGCTCCGTCAATGGAAACGATTTGATTTCGGTCACAGAGTCAGTCGGTATTTGTGATCGGTTGTTATTCGAGCTAAGGGACACGGAATATGCGGGAAATTCGATAGTTTTCTCGGAAGGCTGTTGCTGCGACGGCGGTTCAGCCTGCTGTAAATTTTGACGGTGAGGATGTCCATTTGACGTTCGATTGTGCTCGGATATGGCAACACTAGCGCCAGTGTACGAAAGCGCGTCAATGTTATTATTGCCCTCGATCGGTTTAAGCGTCTCTAGCGTATTATTATTTATCGTGGGCAAGATGCGCGAGTCGTACAAATTGTTTTCAACGTTCGGATTGGTGGGACTCACCTCAAAATGCGTGATATCAACCGTGTTTAGAGGAGCATCGTTGTCAAGTAATTTGGCAGCTGACGCCATTTTCTTGCACACGCGACCGACACGCCACTCACGACGAGTAGATGCACACGACGTACACGGCCATTGACAGCGCACTGGTGGGGAGACGTCATTCTCCAACTATCCCGTCTAGTACCGCGACGCGCCAAATTCATCGTGGACACTTAAAACCCACTGAACCTGCCCGAGCAACACATTAAAAATTACCGACACATTTCAGGGGAGCACAAAAAAAGACTTCATTCGGGACAGACCACAAAATATTCACTAAGAGCGGGAGCCCAACGGAACACAATAGCCCGATGACAGAACGAAAACATCACTCTACTACGATAACTTCCCCAGGACAGGGGAACGCGTACGCCACCTTCGACCGAATAGCTCCACGCAAATGGCATATGGCAGACGAATTACCGCGTTATGAACATTTTCCCATTGATTTTGCGGAACCCGGGCCGGAGGGTGCTCACGCCCGCACTTTTTCACACTAAACCGCACTAAAACAATTCACTCTCCACCAAGCTATGCTCTGTAACCGCTCGGGCCGGCGTAAGTGGCCTTTTCTTCACTGAATCAAATTGCACCCGCGGAACACTCAATTCAGCGACGGCCCGCAACAGTGACGAGAGGCAGCGCTCCTTGCACCGTAAACTCGCACAATTTTCCCGACAATTCGATGAATTTTCCGTGAAACTTCAGTTGCCACACACGTCCGGCATTCTTATTAACATTCTAAACGACACTGGTAATGCGCTTTATACGTATTTACCGTGAAAAACGCGAAAAGGTTATGTTTACGGTGAAAAATTCGTCGAGCGCTATCTGGAAGAGCCTTGTCCCTTCAAAAAGTCACTCGTCCACATACAAATGTCGAGTGGTGGTCGATAAGGTAGTGCGCGTGTCAGTCGGCAGCGATGTCATTTCAGGAGTTGACAAGCTGCGGACCAGGTGGCGCTGATGTAGAAAAGTGGGTTGATGTAAAAAGCGCGGGAGGATGAGTAATGTAAGGCCAGCCACACACGAAAACCATTTTGGTCGCGAGCATGCTTCGAACCACGTCAAACTCAATGGAAAAAAATTCATTTCCACAGTTCTATGATATGTATTTGATAGAAGTTCGGTCGTGGTTCTGTGCGATCATGTGTGGCGACTTTGAAGTTGGACACAATTTAAGGTGGACGTTCACAGACGTCCAAAATCCATATTTTCCTTGGTCGAGTCCAAAATTTTCCCCATTGGAACGCTATACCCCACCTGGATTCGACCGGAGAAAATTTGGATTTTGGACGTCCGTGAAGGGATTTGAAGTGGTGGTGGGCGAAACAGATAATTTCTGAGCTACTAAGTATGTTGGGGTTAAACTTTATTTTAGTGGCTTTTACGAAAATGGTTCAATTTTTTCTTTGTAAAGCTTTATTGGAACATTAAGCCCGACACACACTTGCATCCGAAATCAAAATTTGCTCCGGGCGAATCCAAAATTTCCCTGCTTAGGCGGCTATTACACTATAAAAGTTCTTTTACGAATATCTTTTATAAAAGATATTTTCAAAGAACTTTTATAGTGTAATAGCAGCCTAGGAAAAGATTTGCGACATAAAAGTTGCTTGTTTCAAGTACTTTTCTTACAAGCTTGCATACCTTCCCCCTTAGGCGGCTAATATCATTCATAAAAGTTCTTTTAAAATATCGTGCGTCAAAGATATTTGTAAAAGAACTTTTATAGTGTAATAGCCGCCTAATTCCATACATCGGCTGCCTGGCGAAATGTTGGATTGAACGCAGAGTTTTAGACGCGTGTGTGTGTCCACCTTAAGACTTACGCAATGTTTATACTATATACAGTCGAATTTTGTTGCATTGCTATATCCCGAGCGTTTTGGTTCTATTTACCTTTTGCGACCCCTCCATCCGCTATAAATACTCAATTACCGTAACCCCTTGTGGGGCATAGCGCGTCGACTGTTCCATGTGGCTCAGTTAACGTTTCGTTGGCATAAACTGGTTTCGGAGAATGCAGTTGCCAGCATGCACCTCCTTCCTGCATATCCATGGCCACGAACGTCATCGTGGACGAGATTCGAACCCGAAACGCCGGTAGTCAAACATGAGACTCAACACACTGCGCTACCGGTCGCCCAATGTTTCGTTTTGGGTACCGCACAATGTCAGTACCTGGAACTATAAAGTATTTATGTAAGTTGCAAAACCGTTGCGATAGCCACAAAACCACAAAACAACAAATACTTTATACGATAGTTTCAGAAGTTGCTGCAATATCTCTAGAAACGTATGTGTCACTTCAACAATGCGTTAACCTGAATTAACCCGAATAGCTCTACCGGTTAATAAACCTGCGCTGGATAGATACGTCCAGAAATGGCGCTTGCATCACTAAATGGTGAATTTATTATGGCAAACTAAAAATTTTCGTATATATTGATACCAAGTTATTTAGTAAACATATCGTAAATATTTTTGCGGATATGATTCATAGTTTTAACCTCGCGAGCACAGTCAAAAATGATGAAAATTAAATTGACGACAGGGACCCATTGCACTTTGACACCGAGTAGTTAACCCGGACTGTTTTTTGCACGGCGCTTAAAAAATAAATAATAAATAACTGGCGCGACAGTCCAATTTGAACCACGGCCTCGAGATGAGTTAGCATCATCTCATTTTCTAGATCGTGACGGTTTTTTTGTGCAGAGGTATGTGATCAGCAACACGCTCAACCGAGTTATTTACCCCATAATGGGTACTCATTTAACAGCTGAGTGGGCTTATAGTCCGACACGTAAATCCCCGGAATCGAACCGGGGCCCAGTGCGTTGAAGGCGAACGTGCTAACCGTTGCGCCATCCGGACTACACGGCGCTTAACCTTCACCCGAATTAACCTGCACTGGAGTACTAGCGGGTTTCATTTTGCGTAGTTCCTGTAACTTCAAGAATATATAGGCACTGTGTGTACCTATTTGTGTCATTTGGCCGAAGCGAATTAGAATATGCTCCCGTCGTCTGGTCTAGTTCTTTCCAAGTAATGCAGGGGGTTTCTGAATTCATCACTTTCACGTAGTATCTTTCAAACAATTAACATATTTTTTCGTACTCCATATTATACTATTGTATAATACGCGTTTCGTGTCAGTTTTTGAGCCTCCTTACTCTTAATATGAGCTCGCCGCTTTCAAGAACTATGAGGCAATATGACAGATTTGAGCTTAGTCCTGTACCTACTTCTTTTTTTGCCTTCAAACGCATTCTGCTGCAAAACTTGAATTGTTTGTACACATTGTTTAACGATTGCTTTTTATTTTAATAATTTCTTTTGTCTTCTTCTTTATTCTATCGTTCTTACTTATTACGTTTACACTACACCCATAGATTACCTTGTTTGCGCCAGATGATTTAATCGGAAACTGTCAAATACATACAATTTTAAACTCACCCCACTCATATTACACCGCAGATGAATCTGGCTATAGTGTAAACGTAATATTATAGGTATATATCTACTTTTACTTAATACATTTTTTATTTTTATTTTTATTAATTTTTTTTCATGCATCCTTATAGTTTTATTTAGGGTTTTGTAGTAAAACAAAACCCTTATGAAATCGGTCATGCGTCCGTCTGTCTGTCTGTCTGTCCATGGAATATCTCACGAACCGCTGAGGCTACATGTATGAAATTTAGTGAAAATATGTAGAAGTACTATAATTCTCTGGAGGAAGTGATGCATCGTAATAGGTCAACTTTGAGGGGGGGTCCCCATAGAGGGGAAATGAAGGACGAATTTTTTTTGTCATTTGGTATAGGCAAGTGGGGTATCGTAAGAAAGGTACCGTCGAGTACATTCCATTTTTTTCAAATTTTAAGAAAGGGGAAAAGAGGGAGAGGGGAAAATATGTGATCCGAGTTTGTCCCCCCCCCCCCTTGCATTTCGAAACCGTTATACTTAGAGATATGAAAATTTGCAGAAAAGCGGCATTTTAGAAACATAGAAAACTATAAATAATAGAATTCCAAAATCTCATCAAAAAAGGTTAATAATAGTACATTTCTATTTTTTCAGTTAGCACACCCCTGCACCCCTTAAGCACACCCCAGGTCAAAAATATTGATGGCCAATGATAACCAACACCATAGGAAATAATGCCTCTACGTTTCATTACAACCATGTAATATTTAACAATAGTACATTCACTTAAAGTTAGACATTTTTACACTATTCATACAAAAAATACACCTACCGTCTTCAAAGGTGCGAGTACTACTTGCATGTTGTTTTTCGTAGTGCGAATCGCAGTTATTGTTACATATTATGGTTAATCATATTTATGAAAGGGTAAAGATTGGTAGGGGGCGATGTGTGGGAATTGGCCAACTGTAACGGGCGGGGGAGGGGAGGGTGAGGGGCAAAATTAAGGTCAAATTTTGTTAATCGACTGGTATAGGCAAGTGGGGTGTTGTGAGAAAGGTAATATTGAAATAACTTTACTTATACATTTGTATTTGAAAAAAGGGGAACAATGAGGGAGGATAAATTATTAGATCGTAATTCCCCCCCCCCCCCCCCCCCCCCCCTTGCATTTCCAGACCGTTACATGTAGAAAAATGAAAACTTCCAGGAAGGTGGGTTCCGAACAGTACATAAAACGGGAAATAATGGAATTTGTATATCTCCTCAAAATAGGTTAATAATAGTTTATTTCCACAGTTACAGTTAGCGCATCCCTGCATCCCTTAAACACGTCTGAGATCAAAAGTACCGATGGCCAAGAATAACCAACACCATAAGCAATAATATGTTCTAAGTTGCATTACAATCACGTAATATGATTGGGCATATAAGATACTATATTATGGGTCAGACATTTTATTTTTTTTTTATCCATCTAAGTGGTACCAAAAAGAGCAAGGAGCCGATACTTACATACCAAAATAAGTACTTGCTACAAAACCCTCGGATTGCGGGCGTAGCCCTCTATATTCCGGTTTCATTTTTATGTTTGAATTGCTAATATGTAACGGACGGTCTGGTGGTCATCCGGAGATGTCTGTGGAGACGGAGCCTTAGGTAGTATAATGACCGTGAAGGTTAGGCCGTGCCATCTGGCGAAGAAAATAGCCCCTCAACGAGCTGAGCAGCGGCCTATGCTTGCTGTAGCTCAGTTCAGGAGATGTGGGCGGGGTTTTTGCCGCTCTTTGCCCCTGTCCTTTACGTATTAACAAAAATTCATAGGCCTGGGGAAGACAACACAAACAGGGTAGGTAAAAATGGAGAATAAAAACAAATAGTCGATAAGGATGGAATGGTTGGTGGACGGATCAGACGCCCACACGGTCGCACCTGCGTCCGGGTGTAATGGGACCCTCGGCCTCTGGTTTCGTACCACCGACAGATCCTTACTCATCAGGTGCTGCACAGATCTGCCGGTGGAAGCAGCACTACCAAACCATAATATGGTTCATTACAAATATTAATCCTTCTTTAACTTTCTATGTTCTTCATTATACTTAGTACTTAAATTTTTTATGAATTTCTTCATATAAAAATTTTTTTTTTTACCAAAATCTTTGACGCACGATATTTTAAAATAACCTTTATGAATGATATCAGCCGCCTGAAAAGGAAGGTGTGGAAGCTTGTAAGAAAAGTGCTTGAAACAAGCAACGTTCAAGTTGCAAATCTTTTCTTAGGCGGCTATAACACTATAAAAGTTCTTTTACCAATAACTTCTATAAAAAATATATCATTGATGTAATAGTCGCCTAAAACACGGTTTAGGACCAACAAGTGGCAAACGTTGTTAGGGTAAACATAGCAACATGTCATGCGCACTGTACATCTGCTTCTGATATCAGTAATAATGTGGTGCAGTTTAGTTATTTCGTACCAAAGATATTATCATATATAATTAGATAATTTTGAGTCTAGAAAGTTGACATTGAATCGTCTGCCTAATGTTAAATCACTCAAGAGGGGGTAAGTTCATGGACAAACTGTAAAAATATTTAAAAAAGGCACACTTAGGAGACCTGGTCAACATTTAAGAAAACGTAGACAGACAATTTACAAGAAATCGATATTTGCATAACAGATAACACCGTCACATCCATAAACATACCTTTCGTATCTTTTATCAGGTTCTAGACTAGCACAGCCGACTAAATGGCTGGACGTTCAAACAAACCAAAAACTAGCACAGACGACCCAATCTGAGCTTATGACTTTGTGCGATTTGAAAAATGACGAATACTACAAATTGGTATTGGCGGAGATTCCCGAAGACAAAACCAAAATCAAGTCAAAATTGAAGGTGTTCAAAGGAATTGGAATGGTCAGTGAGCACAGTTTGCCTGGCATCCCGACGTCGTTAGTTAGTTTCTATACTGAGGAGACAATGCCAAAGACACCAAGTAAGTTTTTTGTCGCTGTCCAGTTGTAGACAACATACTCATATTATAGTACATATTCCGTACGAATTTGAAACGTTGCGATTACTCAGCCGAATTAATTTGCGCTATTCCTGGTTTATAAAATTGCTGAGTTAAACGTGTTTCTTTCTGTGAACGCAGGCATATTATATTATATTTTATTTTTAGTTATAGCATCGTCAATTGGATCGTCTGTACTATTATACCGTAATATGAAACCATATTATAAATATACTTTGCCTAGTTTGCCAATTGATCCGGTAGAGGAAGAAGTATGGAGAAAGGTGAAGAAACCGTTAAATTTGTCAAGTTGAATTTCATTATAATATGTATCGTACCGTCTTTGGTTGTAGCTACCGATTCAAATACCGGACAACCAAGGAAACTTAATCGATCAACTGAAGACGATTCCTTTTGCAGAACTCACACCACAATCACAAAAACTTCTACAAATTACGCAAGCAGAACGTGATGTAAGTATAATATTAGGTTTGCACTATAACCAGATTACTTCATCTGCGCCAGATGATTTAATCTGAAACTGTTATGTAAATACATACAATTTTAAACTCACCACACCCAGATTACGCCGCAGATGAAGTAATCTGGCTATAGTGCAAACGTACTCGTAAATTACGAGTCGTAATACAAAAAAAAAAGAAAACATTCTTCGTCTTGTACATAATACTCGTATAAGCAAGCAAGAAAGAAATGAACCTTTCTCCATCGCAAACTAAACCGTGGTCTTCCGCACTATTTTATTTTCCTAACGTTAGAGCAAAAGGAAGAGTCTTGAAATGAACATAAGCAAAAAAAGAAGTTGTAAATTGTATTGTTATTAAGGAAATGTATGTAACGGACGGGTTGGTGGACATCCGAAGGTGCCCGTGGGGATGGGAAGCCCCTAAACGAGCTAAGCAGTGGTCTATGTTCTCTCTAGCTCAGTTCGGGAGACGTGGGAGAGGTTTTAGCCGCTCGTTTCACTGTCCTTTACCTATTAACAAAATTCATAGACCTGGGGAAGACAACACTAACAGAGGAGGCAAAAATGGGAATGCCCCCGCGCTTGAATCAAGGTCTGGGTGCAATAGGACCCTCGGCCTCTGGTTTCGTGCCACCGACGGATCACTACTCATTAGGTGCTGCCTTTGATCTGTCGGTGGAGCAGCACAACCAGAATATGGTTCATTACATATATAGATAAATTGAAAGCATGAAGCTGAGCGAGAAGCCTTACCATACTTCAGCTTCAGCGTATTTGAGCGACAATGCGCGGCAGATCCAAAATTAAAGATTTCCATTAACTGTGTTTACTTGCGCCAGGCGACTCGGTCGCCAGATTCAAAAAAAATTGGATTTGCCTCGCAGCCGCGGAAGGAGGAATGTATTCGAAAGAAACATTTTGTCGATAGTTTGCGTACAATGGAAGAGATAGTTAAGCAAATAGACGCGAAGACGCCTCCGATGGGCGATTGCTGTCGTTTGAAGCTACTTATTTCCACACGGCTCGATGACGCTTGTGTTTCGGGACCACGTAGCCGCTCAATTATCGCGGTCCTCCTCTGAAGCGATTTTGAGCGGCAATACGTTCCTGCGACACAAGCGTCAACACGCGGTGCGTGAAATAAGCAGCAACAAGCGACAGGGATCGTCCATTACAGGCGTCTTCGCGCCTCAGTTTGTTTATCTATGTCCTCCGTTGCACACAAAATCAATTGACAAATTGTTTCTTTCTAATAATATTTCTCGCTTTACTCACATAGACGATGCAATCCGTCGGCCGATCGATATTGTGATCGCCCGAGGAATCGCACTGTGTATGCACCTGCCTACCATGTGGGATATTTTTTACGGTTCCATATAATTTTGATCGGCAGATATTTTGTGGAGATTCATCGGCCGATCGATCGGGCGACGGGTCTATACAGGGTACCCCGTTTCAGATAGTTAATACTTTATTTGGTAGATAGCACTGACACTTGACATGGACACTCTGTCTTTAACCGTTACAGAGTAATTTTGTAATCATCAATCAATCAATGATTTTTGACCCAAATGAATCTATTCAAGAGTCCCAGTGCGTACTAGGCGTTACAAAAAATATGGTCTGAAGATGAAACAATTTTCAACAATTCAATTTCAACCTTGACTTAACAGATAGTCCACCCACGCTACGAATGAAAAATAAAAAAAAACTTGTTTTTGAATTTCGCACAATTGATTTGGAGAGTCCCCTGCCCTGCCCCAAAGGCCCGGTTGATAGAGGGTCCAGAAGTGTAGGATAAGGGGGGTTAAAGGTAACTTCCTCCGCTTTGTCTTGAATATTTCGGTTTTTAGTGTAGACCTGGATATCAGGAAAACAAATTTGTGTAGTTTTGAAATTTTGCAAAATGAGTAAAAGCAGTCTTCTTCGGTAGTCCGGATAGCGCAACGGTTAGCACGTTCGCCTTCTACGCACTGGGCCCCGGTTCGATTCCTACTGAATGCGGTAGTTTTCGATGAAAGAGGGAATTTATGTGTCGGACTATGAGCCCACTCAGCTGTTAAATGAGTACCCATTTATGGGGTAAATAACTCGGTTGAGCGTGTTGCTGATCACACACCTCTGCATAAGACATACAGTCACGATCTAGAAAATGAGATGATGCTAACTCATCTCGAGGCCATGGTTCAAATTGGACTGTTGCGCCAGTTATTTATTTTATTTAGTCTTCTGAATATATACTATAAAACCTCCAGGGGGTCCGGAAGTATAGGGGAGAGGGGGTCAAAATAATATAACTCTGAAAAGGTTAAAGAATAAGTGCCCATGTCATGTGTCAATTTTCCACAAACGAACAGTTATAACTACCATTAAAGTATTTACCCTCTTAACGGGACACCCTGTAGACTGTAGACCACAATTGTTTCGAATAGCAATCACTAAACCATTTTCTTCACAGGATTTCATCAAACAGCATGCTGAAGAGAAATTGCAGCGCTTATCCAACATCACCGCTATGTCGACAATATATCGAAACTCTTCAGATTCAAAGCCTCCATCATGTTTAGTACTAGCTACAGACAATGGAGAT
Organism: Chloromyia formosa; assembly: GCA_964017055.1. Lineage (NCBI taxonomy): Eukaryota > Metazoa > Arthropoda > Insecta > Diptera > Stratiomyidae > Chloromyia > Chloromyia formosa. Next base: position 130,129,942 of record OZ024814.1, read on the forward strand.
ATTTTCATTGTTGATCCAATTTTATGCAGGATAATTTACCACGTGAGATTTTTTGATTTAATCCATCACCAATACATTTTAAAAAGTAGCTTTAATTATTTTAGGCGAAAATTTTCACTAATGAAGTCCCACCCTCACTCATATCAGTTAGTGGCTTACTGGAGACCGACTTTATAATTGTTGTTGCAACATTGGACGGGTGCATATATTTGTTGCGTAAAGCTTGGGAAGAGGGGCGTGAAATCGTGCAAACTGAATCGTCAATTATAAATCTCATCCTGTTGCCGATCGATCAAACTATTGTCGCTGCAACAGAGGATCAGGAACTAATTTGCTATTCAAAAAAAGGCAAACAATTATGGACCATTGAATTAGAGACGAATGGAAAATGTATGGTTTCCGTTGGTCTATCGCATTTGGGCATAACATTGATTGGTGTTGCGTTAACTAATCAAAAAGTTCAATTTTATTTGCAGACCACTCTAGTCAATGAGATTAAAGTGAAAGGTAAAAACTATACATATGTATATAATAGCTGCGTTTTTGGTACAGAGCAGAGTAGAGCAGGATAAGCGGCAAAAAAAGTGCTATGGAGCAGATTAGAGTAGCGAAGACAAAAACGGGGCATTTCTTCCCTGGAAGTGTTTCTTGGTTTAGTTTAGCATTCAAACGTCAACTCAAATTTCAAGAGGAAACTTAAATCCTTAGTACAGATACAATCTTGTAAATTTCCTTTAGGCAACAAAATCATTTTGTATGTTTACTATTTCAAATAACTGCATAAAGCGAACATTTTATTGACAGTAAATGAATTTTTTGTGCTTCACAAACTGTAAAATGCCCGAAAAATTCCACATCTCCGCCGCCTGCATTTCAAAACGCAGACTTCTTAACCGAGTAGAATTCTAGCAGTAACTTTATATCCAGAGCAGCCCAGATCTTAACCAACTCTGCATGTCTGTTAAAAAAACGCTCCTAATATCTTATATGAACAAATTTCTGAAACCAATTATAATATTCATTATTCAACATCAAAAACAAGACAACGTGTGTGCTATGATTTTCGGTCGTTTGGGGCAAGAGGATCATGTGCTCTCTCTTGTCACTATAAAAGGTGATCTGCTCGTCAAGATACTAAAACGAACGGCTGAGTTCAAGGATGAAATCAAACCTAAAACTCCAGAAAATCAGCGACGGGTTAAAAAGCAGCGAAAAGCTGCCAAATTTATGGTCGAAGCGATTAAAGACAAGGAGAAAGCCATAGGTAATTAAATAAGTATGTTTTGTTTTTATGAAAATTTTTCAGGTATTTTGAACTCAACATTGACCATAGTGTTTTTATCCCATAGAAAATAACAAATTTTCCCATATATTGATTTCAGCCTCATTCAATAGTAACCAGGCTGAGCTGTGGAACTTTCGCTTAACCGTAGCACGGGCGGCTGTAGAATCCATCAATTCCGCTGAAAGTAGTATTGCTGGTGGTTCGAATAGCGCACAAATAAAATTAGCTGCTGAGGTTTGTGGCGTAGGACCAGAGTTTCGACTGTTTCTCACACTTGAGAATATGTCGACGGACAAGGAAGCGCCCAACTTACGTGTGCTCTTGCATGCCGATAGTCGACATTACAAGGTGCCAAAACCAACTGCTGTTGTAAGGACATACATTTCGGTGACGAAGAACAATATTCTTATGAAAGTGTTCTCTTTTCTAACATGTTAGTTGCCAATTCTGGAAGCCGGAATGACAATGGAAATTGATTTTGTAGTTGTCGCCGTTCTAGATCCTACTACGCATCTACCGCCACCAACACTATCCGAAGATAATTCCATTGTTCGAGTGATCATTTTTAAAACTGGTCAAGCCAAACCATTGATTGCAGCAATAGTTGTTATGCCAGCATCCGAGGCGCCACTAGAATTTTGAGCTTCTTGTTTCTCTGGTTGTTTTGCACTATGACCAGGACCAATTGTTACTCATCAAAATAGAAAAGTGAATAAAACAAGTTTCGCACATCATGTATATTAACTAGATGTCAAAGTATTTTTGATATTACAATATGTAGTGGCTAATGTTCATGATTTGGGATTATTTTTTCCTAGTTTTTAAGATAGAAAACCCTCTTTTAATTATTCTACATATTTAGGGAAAGTAGGCGTTCCATTTGCCGGATCATTTCCAATACCAACCAAGTAAATCATACTACAAGCATTTGAAAAAAATTTCAAGCCTCTAGCTTCAGACATGGCTAAATCAGGGGTGACCTTGATTATTGCCGTACCCACGGAGGCTCCTTTAAGGAAATATTGTATAGTAAAATACGTTCTCCTACTACAAAATTATTTATTTCAGTATATACGTATTTCGGGAGCTACTTACTCCCTTCTTCAGTAGTTTAGCTAGGTAGGGAGGAACCTAGTCTCCCCCAGATCACAAATGGGGGACCGCAATTTCGATCATCGACTGGACTAACGGTAGATTCTGTTTTGTTTAAAATAAAGTTACTCGCCTAAGTCTTTTTAAAGATTTTCCCTCCAGGCATTTCCCGTGGTCAACCAAATTTTGTACTTAGCTTCCTTGGGTTATTATAAGTACCATACGGTTATATTTTCGTCCTCCTGGTTGAAATGGGTATCTTCAATGCAGTCGAGTACTGTTGAAGGCATTTTGAGTCCTATGGTCGGGACTGATACCATTTTGAGTCATGGGACGGGCCTAAAGTGCCGATGAATATCATCGCTCTTTTTGTGTCATTTGAACTTTATATTCCTTAGTTTCCGAGTAAACTTCAATTGCGTGACACGTTTGCGGAAGTGAAAGTTTGTGACTATTTAAGAAAATGAGTGATGAGATATAGTAGATCTACTCTACAATACACGAAGACGAACTGTCCAACTCGAAGTCAAATTTTACGCACGAGTAGCAGCAGCCTTAGTGAATAATTTGGAGAGCGAAAGAGCAGCTGAAGAGGAAGAACATCCTTTCCAAGATGACGGCGACGTAGGGTTGGAAGAACAGATGATCGAATATTCGATTGTCTGAACAATGTCTGCGGTTAATCAATTAACCGTTATCGAAATCGAGGTGTCGATTAATCGCGTTAATCGAACAAATCCATCAATTAATCGATATTTTTAGAAATCTCATCACAGCCAAATAAATGTGTATGCAAATGCATGTAAAGTGGAAAAATCAGAACAATTTTCTGATTGTATGAATTCGACTTGCTGAATACTAAACATGTTTAAGATCGCCTGAACGCGCTCATTTCTTTCGAGAACAAATGATATGATATCCGCATATGCTTTTTGGTTTTAGGTTAAGGTTGATGTGTGCTTTATTTTGGCTGTCAACAGTCAACTGTTACTGAAAACTGAACTCAACCTAACCGTGTCCACGTCCATGCGGGTTGGCTTGGAACACGTCTACGATCTGGCAATGGAGTACTTGCCTATAATGGCCATCTCCACTGCTTTCGAAAGGTTATTCTCGATCGCTGTTCCCATTGCTACCCTTATCAAGTCCAGATTATCCAGTGAGCACCTGAACGAGCTCCTATTTTTTGGCTCTGTACCTGAACTGTGGGTTTCGTAAATGGTTCTTTGATATTCCAGCTTTACTCTAAAGAATGATTAATTACTTTTTCATTAGTATATATAAAACGTTCCTGAAATATGATTATTGTTTAAAGATGTGATAACTTGAAAGACTGATTATAATCAGTCTGACAAATTGAAAGACTGATTATAATTTTACTACACGTTCAAACGCGGCGTATCATTTGGCGATCCTGGTGCCACACGTTTGCAGATGATAGAACGTGTGTGTATGGCCGGCTTACGTCTGGAAACATAGTAGATTTTGCGGTAGATTTGCTCAAATCTTGTGTGGTGCGAATATGTTATAATTTTGTTTTCAGTATTTACTAAAATTATTCAATTGAATGTAAACGACATGGCTTCGAGTCATTGGAAAAAAGGTTAACCATTAGAAACTATATTGTAGATTCGAAGATTCAAAAGTTTGTGTTCAGTAGGCACCGTTTATAAGCTGCGGTTTAACATGCGCTTTGAGCAGCGGCACCCGTTGTCTTTAAAGGCAAACAAATTTACACTGTATTTAAATGTAATCTCGCCGCTCGCCCATAAACGGCACCTTAGAACTAAAATGTACAGTCCATAAAACACATATCGAAAAAATAGTAAAATTTATTGTATTTGTATCATATAATACTATTTTTATGATTTCCCGTAAATCATTAGACACATTTCGAACACTTTACCTATAATACGGATATATCTTACACATATGAACTTGACAATTTCTCAGCTAATTCAATATATGCTTTCTTGGCTTCGTCGGTAGACATTCCTTTGCGGCCATTCCATGTTTCCCATTTGGCTTTGGCCTTCAGGTCCAACATGCCAGGCTTGCTGGTGTTATTATCACCAAAGTTGGCTTGCTTGTAAAGTCCGTACAGTTGAAGGAGTTCAGCATCTGTTGGGCGCTTAGTAAAGGTTTTCACCTTCTCGAGGGCCGCTTCGAATTGCTGTAATTACGAAGAAGTAGAAACATATTTTGCTTTTTTCATGATTATGCTTTGAACATACCTCGCCTAGGGACATGATTGGGATTCGGACACACTACTAAAAAGAAAAGAAAAATAAATAAAATAAAAACACGTTTAAATAAAATAATATACTAAAAAATGTCTGGTAAATGTATACACTGATTTAAAATATTTAATAAGGTTAAATTATGATCCCACTATAAGTCAAATTACTTGATCTGGCTAGATTATTAATCTAAATGTGTCATCATACAAATGTGAAGTTTCTGATTAGGTAATCTGCCAAATTAACTAATTTAGCCTCTACTACGAATATTACCAATTTAGGAACGAAGCGAAAAAAGACTTCCCCCTTTTGATTTTCGAACTAGTTAATATAGAAACAAATATGAAGATATTTATAAGGACACAACACTACACTTGCAAATTGCCTCATGCACGTTTAGAAATTAAATTTGATAAATCCATTTATGTACCGTTAGGAGTATACTTCAGACTTTTGACTGATATTTCAATTTCCTGCCAATCTGCAACTCGTTTGCTTACTGATTCACTTCAATAGTAAATCATTTTTAATGAACATTGTTCTTAAGTAGCAAAAGCGAACACTTGAAACATACATTTGTACTTAATTGTTTAGTAATAACAATAGGAATATGACGCTTTAAAAAATTTAATAACCAATTGTGATTGCCTATTAATGTTTCAAGGTTTTTGGAGTTTCCAATATACTAGGAACTATGTAAATTTTTAAAGACCGGCTGATGCAAAGAACGTAACGCCGCAAATTGCATTTGAAACTCACCACGCTATATACTTGTATGACATGCGTAAATATTATGTATGTACTTGGGAAATGAATTCCGTTGAATATCAGAACAGATAAAAGTTCTCGTGTTCACGATAATATAGGTATAGTAAAAAAGGTTTTCCTAAATGTTAAAATTACCCATAATTAATTAGGGATTGGTTTATAAATAATTTATAGTGGCAGAAAGTCTTGCATATATTTTTTTTCGACTGCTGTTGCTAGACTGTTGACTAAAACTAACTAAAACCATTTACATAATCGAGTAACCCTGTGTAACTGACCTGTATATTTTTTTGTAACGTGAGTTCTTTAAACTCGTTGTAGTTGTAGGGAAAATTTACACTGCAATGAACATTATTTGCTGTTAGTAAATAAATCTCGTATTTAATTTATACACAGAAATATACAATTATACACAGAATATGCACAAATAAAAGAACATATCTATAAAACGTCTATATCTTTGGAACATCGTACCAAAAAGGTTGAAGTTTCGGTAGATTCATATTCATATCTATACATGCTCAACTCCGCCAAAGTCTGTCCCAAGCTATGGTTGTGAATGGAGGAGTGAAGGATAGCTGCAGCCTGATTGGCTGAGTTACACCTAAGCGGCTCAGACCATTAGGATGGCATGAATCACGTTAGTCAGACTCAGACCTGAAACATATGTAGTTATGTGAACTCTGGCACGTTATGAATCACCTGAACCAACTATTCACGAGGCCACCCCTGAATTGGGTTTAGCCATAGGCCGACAACCCATTCTTGTAAAAACTATTTCACATCAAGAAACCTTGTAAAAACGACGATGGAGTTAAAATTAATTCCTTGCGTCGACCAATTTGGTACGGAGTTGGTGACTTGGTTTCGTTCTGCATGCCAACCTGGAGCTTAGCTTGGCAAAGCACCATGCTTTTTTGCTACTCAAAACGTTGTCGCTTGAGTTCGAGTTTTAAGCCCCTCACGGGACAAATATATTTTTTTTTCAAATTCCCTCTATTTAATTTCTCCAACCTAGCAAAAAGTAACAAAAATGCCTGGTGCGTTGCTAAGCTAAGCTACAGCCGCAAGCTAAGTTGGTACGCAGAATGAAACCAAGTCACCAAGTGCACATTGCAAGAACCTTGAATACATATAGTAAATTTGGTTTAGTTGGTGGGCGGATTTCTGTTACAATTCATGCCCAAGAAGGCGCTGTTTTCCTGCCTAAACGACTCAAAATGCCTTCAACCGTAGTCTAGAGCATTCGCCTCTCCAATACTCCCAACCATTTGATACCCGCCTTTCCTAGATATCACTTCATAGCCGATAATGTTATTTTTTCTAAGCAAAGGTCTCAAAATGGCATCAACAGTAGTCCACTGCATTCGCTTTATCACCCCCAGTCATACGATACATATCTTGCCTAGATATCACTGCATTACCAAGAAGGTCCTGTTGTCCCGCATCAGCACCAAAAATGTCAGCAGGTTGCGCTTAGAGCACCCAAGGAATTTATGTATCAAATTTGGTTGAAATCGGAAGTGGAAATACCTGGAGAAGCGAAATTAGAAAAGACTTGGGCGAAAGACTCTGATTTAAACACAACAGAATATACTGTTAGTGCATTTTCACACGAAGAGCAGCACGGCTCTCGCTCGCGAGTGGAAGCGAGGCGCGTAAGACTGAAGTGCAAAAAGTAGACTGGAGCTTTCACACGGGTAGTCGCGCGAGAGAGAGCCGGTACAGCTCGTGCATTTCCAGCCGTCGCGTCGCGTCTCTTGATGAAAAGCGAGGAGTGCTGGCATTCACACCAGAAGAGCGACAATGGCTCTCGCTCCTCAGTCTCCGCTAGGATGGTCTCTGTGCATTTAGATCAAGAGATGCGACGCCGACGCGACGGGTCGAAGTGAACGAGCTGTACCGGCTCTCACTCACGCGACGTAAAGGCTCGTTCTCGCCGTGTGAAGGCGCCAGTGTACTCTTTGCATTTCAGTCTTACGCGCCTCGCTCCCACTAGTGAGCGAGACCCGTGTGGCTCTTCGTGTGAAAGAATGGAAGATGGGAGCGGAAAAAGTTCTCACTAGTGAGCGAGAGCCGTGCGGCTCTCCGTGTGAAAGGACACTTAGCCGAATCGATAACCGAAATTGCTGCCACCGGGCCGTGGTCAGAGTCAAGGAAGCCACATGCTGACTTCGGTTAAGATCGGACCAAGGAGTGCCCGGGCCAACTTACAAACGCGCTGCGTGCATCGGACTATGTGCCCGTCCATTATATTTTTATATGAGGTGGGCAAAAAAGCCACCCAATATGCTTATTTCACAATACCTTCGAGCCTGTTCTAGTTTGATCGTATTTGATTTAAAAAAAAGTCCTTGTTAAGAAGTTAAGGTTTACGTTTTGAAGCTTATTTAAAACATTTGCTTTTTATTGCTGTTCTAGTGAACACTAAACATATTTTCACTGTAACAAAACCGTTCTTCTAAAAGTTCAAAGCAGAGCGTAAGGGGTTTTTTGATTCGTCTAACTCAAATTTATTATAGACCGTACATGTCGAATGTTATCAAAATGTACGCTAATACTTTGGACTTGTACCACTCGATTTCTGCGATTTCAAATCACACTCATAATCAAAGAATGATAAAGCAAATCTACACTGCAACACGGCACTTACTATATGGTCGATTATATTTAATATGATGGAATTATGATGCAGAAGAAAATCGATTAAAGATAAAAGATACCGCGTACCTACATTTGACTCCAAATTCTATGTACAGTGTACGCTCCCAGTACGGACACCTCAAACCTCTTATAAGCGGACAAATGTTTAAGTTACGAATGGATTTTGGATGTTTTCAAACAAATTTAGACGCTCCCAAAGCCGGATACTGATACGAATTTTTCAGTTATTTTTCAGTTATTTTTATTTATTTACTCGATGGCTCCGCAATTGCTTTTCTTAGCATTTTTATTCTTCGGACTTCAGAGATTATGAACCATTGTGACATTCTACAACCAACAGGGATGGCGTATTAAACAACTGTTTCTATTTCTTGATGTCGCTGGTCCGCAGCCAAAAAAACTGAAACTTTCCAAAGCCACTATTATGTTGCCGCCTCCAAATACAACCATTGAGTGTCATCTCTTCGATTAGGGTGAGATTAAAATTTTTAGATTTCTCTACCGGTTTTGGTTATTGGATTCTTTAAACAAAATTGGAAGGTTGTCTTAAAAATAATGTTGGCTTTCTGTTAAGCGGACAAAATTATTGGTCCCGATGGTGTCCAGTTATGAGAGCTTACACTGTATATCTTATATATATATGATGAGACCGGGGTTCCTATGGCAGCTATATGATGTATAGCTGTCATAGAACCACCAGTCCGCCAAAAAAGTTTTTGTTAGAAAAACTTTGTTGTTTCTAAATATATCTTCACGAAAGTTCATATTAATTATATTTACTGCCAAATCACGCTCCCAAATTTAGTTGAAATCGGCAAACTTTTTCATACTCGTATGTACCTCCCAGCATACAAAATAGAACAGTTGAATCGGAACAAGTTTTACTGCTAATTTCAAAGTAAAAAATGCAGAATGGATCGCACAGTCCACCACACGATTTGTCTTGGAATTCGAAGCGAAAAATATTAATTAATAACAAACTTTTCGATATCTTAACCAGTGACGGATCCAGAGAGGGGTCACGGAGGCCTCCTCCAAAATGTTTGGAATGTAGAGCTTGATCTTAGAGTTTTCTAGGAAATACTCGGAAATCATTTATAAAAATGACAGCGAATACAGAAGAGACCCGACCCAAATATTCCGGCAACGACTGACTACATACATTTCTACCAAATATGTACATATGTACTTGGCAAGCATTTCGCCAGCCTAATAAAATCACGCAGTCAGTGGGAAGAGAACGCGGTTCTTTTGCCTAATGTGATAGAAATCTATGTACATAGGTGGCTCGAAGACTGATGAAGGATCAGGGGCTGAGTTTTTTTCTGATGGGTGTAACCTAAATCTCTGTTTTCCAGGCTAAGGTTACGGCGATTTCGGAAGCTCCAATCTGGCTCGGGTACCACGTGATATGAACCAGAGATATTTATTTTTCGCCGACATCCTATATGTAATTATAGCTCTGGAACCAGATGTGACCATTATAACGGACGGTCTGGTGGGCATCCAAAGATGCCCGTGGGGACGGAGCCTAAGGTAGCATATGACCGTGAAGGTCGGGCCGTGCCATCTGGCGAAGAAAAAGGCCCCTCAATGAGCTAAGCAGCGCCCTATGTTTGCTGTAGCTCATACTTCGGGAGATGCGGGCGGGGTTTTCGCCGCTCGTTGCCCCTGTCCATTACGTATTAACAAAAATTCATAGGCCTGGGGAATACAACACAAACAGAGGAGGTAAAAATGGGGAATGAAAAAAAAATAGTCGATAAGGATGGAATGGTTGGCGGACGGATCAGACGCCCAAGCAGTCGAATCTGGGTCCGGGTGTAATGGGACCCTCGGCCTCTGGTTTCGTACCACCAACAGATCATCAGGTGCTACTTCGATCTGCTGGTGAGAGCAGCACTACCAGACCATAATATGGTTCATTAGAGGTGGTTCATTACACCATGTCAAAGACCATGGGTCGCCCAATGCTTCTTGTATTTTTTATGTCAGCTTCTGGGTCACAGTATGTCGCTGGCTACAGCAGGCAGACGAGCTTAGCTTCCAGGGTACACCAAGCGATGATGCGCAAATCGTCAGATCATCTACATACACATTGCTACTTCGAAACGCTGGCTCCAAAGTTTAAAGTGATTAGCAGGACCGACTCTAGATGGTTAAATGTTAAAACATACTCATAAACAAAACCGTTGTCGCCAAGTTATATTCTAATCATATCGCTAAACTGTTGTCGCATTAAAGGCAACACATCAGAGCTGGTGGGAGTCACAATTGGGCCGTAGATGGGGAGCAGCCCATTAGGAATCGCATTATACTTCTGTAGAAACTACGGAGATGAAGGAAAGGAGCCTGATGAGGTCCTGGTGGAGACAGAACGAACCCTAATGCAGTCTATGCGTTCTGTAGTAAGCACAGCAGCCCTTATAAAAGGTTCACACTTAGTTACAAAGTACCCGATCTGACCAGTTCACCTGATCTGAAATTGTTTGATTTGTACATGGAAATTTCAAACTCACCACACCTTGATTTCCGTGGTCGAATTGATCTCGCGCCTGCCAAACCTAACTTCAGTTCATAGTTTTGTACATTAATCATTGTATGCTTCTCTCGGTCCCCGCTTTCAATAGATACGCATGCCTCTTGAGGACCAAACGTTGAATAAGTGTGGATGTACCCTTGGGTAACAAACAAAGTCGGGCCCCTCCGAAGTCGATTTATAGATCTGCTACTGATCTTAGCCCTTATGCTGCTGTTGGTATTTTAATTTTTATATTTTAAAAACAAGCAGGGTGTCACATTCGGCAAGTTTTTTTTAAATATATGTAGAAGATTTAGGAAATGGGAAAATTTTCCATAATATTAATTATTAGACTGACATGAGGAGGAGGTGAAAAAATAATTGCGAAACTGGCAGTAGTATTATAATGGCAGTGGCACTGATGGGGGCAAAAACCTAAGGCAAATATTCCAGGACAATGAAACGAACGAAGATTCTCAGATTACAGAATGTAAGCGATGGAATAGCGCAAGATACTTCACGGAGATCCCGAAAACACCTTTTTTAGTTCAAACGTTGTAATCATTAAAATCGTGTGCTTAGCGATATAGGAGAACATACATATTTTGATAAAATATCAACGGTTAGGCGCATTTTAAATTGTTCGTTCACAATCTAACAATAGTTCTTACTTTTCACGAAAAAAAAGAGAAACAATATATACAATATAAATACACATGGTATCCCGATTCAGATAGTTGATACTTTAATGGTAGATAGAATTGTTCATTTGTGGAAAATTGACACTTGACGTGGACACTCTTAACCGTTACAGAGTTATAGTATTTTTTTGTAAATTGTGCCAAAAAGCTGGACTTGCCGAACAAAATTAAAAGTTTGACGCCCTCCCGATCATTTAATCCGAGATTTGACCTCAGTTTTTGAAAATATATAACATTTCATATAAAACAACTTCTTTCCGGCTGCGAAAATCACCGTTTCTTCAAAGATATAACAGGGGCCCAATCATGTAATTCGATTCGAATCGAATTATTATACTTTCGAAAGAATAAACACGGTCTCATGTATAATAACTCGGAAACGAATTTCTCCATTTCGATAATCATAGAGTATTCAATACTAAATTTTTCATTCGAACCGAAAGCTCGATGATTTTTAAAATTGGGACATTGGTTTTCGAGTTACATGGTACCATTTACATTTTAGTTCAAACAAGTCCACGCTGCGAATGAAAAATTGCAAAAAAACGTGTGTTTTTTTAAATTTGGCACAATGAATTTGGAAAGCCCCTGAATATACTATATGCTCCCAAGTCCAAGTCCAAGGTGGTTGAAGGTAGTCCAGGTTTTTGACACAATTTACAAAAAATGTTATAACTCTGTTACGGTTAAAGACAGAGTGTCCATGCAATTGTCAATTTTCCACAAATGAATCTATCTACAACTAAAGTATTTATCACCGGAAAAAGGACACCCTGTATAATGTGCATATTTGTGTTTTATGTACTTATATGAACATACACAAAATGTAAATTGAAGGACATACTATTGCAATTCTTTATTTTTTTTTAGTAAAACAAATATACACTCGTAGTATTATACAATAATCTCAACTAATCGAATTGATAAATATTTAAGATGAACTTGGCCGTATCACTTATCACACTTCTTTTGGATAATGATGGTGCGAGATCTCGACCACTGACCAGATCATATTTTGGACGATGTCACCATCAAGTGGTAATCAACTATTTAGGACAAACAAAATGTTCACGCCACTCAAAAATACCATAACAAATCTCATTGCGCGCCACCAAAAACACTAAAAGCCAAACTGCTATAGTAATCGTCTCACCTGATCAACAATAAACCCGCTCGAAGTGATGTCTTGATAGTAACTGACGAATTCATGTTGGATTTTTACCTTTAGCGTACTGACTGACATAGTAGATAGTACACCTGTTGATTTGAAAAATTTAGCGGTAGGTTATTATTCGCTCATTCCGCTTTTTGCCCTCTACCATCATGTCAAGCTGAAGCTAGGTACTAAGATCAGTTTATCGTGAAGAATCTCATACAAAAACTGTCAAAAGTCGCGTTCGCACGAAAAACTTTCGCTCTCCCAGTACTAACATATTTCAATCGAAGAGAAAAGTCTCCACATCATTAAAAGCAGTTTTAACGCGAAAACAATTACTTTGCACTTTATTTCGCTTGAGTAGAAGGGAAGAGCCGCGGTAATGTGCTGTGTGCAAGTCTACACTGTCAATTTTCCGTGGGAGAGATAAGTGTAACATTTTCGCACGAAGAGGTCAGTACCAGCCTTTAAGCTGGAATAACCTGCCTCATCAAGTACGCGTCAAATACTTGATAGGTGAATATACGAGTACATATTTATTTATGTATGTACGTGCTACGGTTCGTTCATTTCTTCATTTTTGCGAATGTAAAAGTCCGTCCGAAATTGTACAATATTTTCTTAAGAGACTACTGACCCACCGGTTGAAGCTAATGAATGGAGTTCAGCTGTTTACAGTTATGATGCAGAATGGAAATGAATTATGTTTAAAAAGAAATTCCGGTCATCATCTCTTTAGGGTTTTGTAGTAAAATCAAAAACTTTTAAAAATCAGTCAAATGTCCATCCGTCTGTTTGTCCGTCTGTCTGAATATCCCACGAACGGCTGAAGCTGCATGCATGCATTTGGTAGAAATATATGAAAATATTATAATTCGCTGGATAAAGTGATATATCGTAATAGACCAAGTTCAAAGCCCGAAATAGACGATCTGTAATTGAAAAGTATTCTCTCTCTCTAATTGCCTTGACCCCTCCCGGGGCATGGGCGTGTCAACATCTCTAGCATTTCTATGCCTTGTCGACGTTTCAATAGCGCATATCTATCCGTACTTTTCGGAAGTGCAGTTGCTAGCATGCACCTTCTATCCGAGCCGTCTTTATACTGACAAGCTTGGAGCACTGTGAGAGTTCTATTAGTACTCACAGGTAGTTTTTGATCGCGCCGAGATTTGATCTCGGAGCTCTAGATTAGTATCGTAGAGCGGTGACCGAACGATCACGGCTACCGAGCGCGACAAAAAGTATTGGGCTAGTTAAACTTGAAATAGAAATATCTTCCACTTTTGTCTAATGAGTTTTTCCATTTGTAGCATCGGTTTCAGAGAAATATGGGCTTGAAAAGCGATATAGTGTGACTTTCCTCCAAAGCCTCGAAAGGTGACGTTTTTCGACTATCAATTTTTCGATTCGAGGCACCGTTTACAAATAATGAGGAGAATATTAAAAAAAAGGTTCAAATTTTTCGGTTTTTCGCCCGCACAACCGCTCTGCAGCGGGGTCCAAGATTGCTCCATCTCCTAAAATGAATGTATAGGGACGACCAACAATCATACCAAACGGCATTTCTCTATCATATTTTGCAAGGTCAAATCGCTTACCGTCCCAACTAATTGGGCATTTTGACACATTTTGTTTAAAGCTAAGACCCGCCATAGACTGTGCGATACGTTGTCAGATCGATCTGACGATAGATCGCCACAAAATATCTGACGATCTCCGCTGCACACACGCTGGACACACACTGTTTTCGTGCGATGCGACAACAAATGACAATTCAAAAATATAGGCTATGATTCACTCCCAACCCAACCTAGATTAATTTGTGTTAACTATTTGGATTTGTGAGGCGTGTTCGCATACTACATATTTTGAATTTATATGGTAAATCATCAGAAATCGTCAAATTTCATAATTGAATAATTTGATAATTTGACATTCACTTGCGATAATCACCTACACCGTCCAATCGATCGTCAGGCCGACAGATTGCAGTAAAATCGCAGATAAAATTTGATCGTCAGACCAGTGACATCGTCAACGATAGTCACATACACTGTGCGATCGATTTGACGATCAAAATATCGTCAGATCGATCTGACGACGGATGGCATCGTATATGGGGGCTATTATGTTAACAAATATTGCAGAATTTGGACGAATCTGAATCACAGTTATTTAATTAGACATTAGAGCATTGCTTACCATTTCTGAAAGAATATTACGTTCATTGACAAAATGCCTCACAGAAACACACTTCCATTTTTTTCTTAATTTAACACCATGCAGTGTGACATATCCAAACTCAACTCTTTCTTATGTAAAATATATATATTAGCGTAAAATATTTTCTATATTTATTTTTACGGTTGGGGAAAACCAGAGGAATAAGAAAGAAAAGATTTAAAATCGATAAAAATTATTGAATTGAAAATGCAACTAAAATATAAAAAAAATTAATGCAGCAGTGTCAGATTTTCGAAATTTAATTAAATAATTTTCATATATTTTTGAAGTTGTTTAATTCACATTTTTATCAAAAATATATTTATTATTGATTGGAGTATCTTATAAAGAAGAAATAAAGGAAAAATATTGAATTGTTAATATTTTCTTACGTCCATAAATTAGTAGGACAATTTCAGTAAACAAACCGCATGCTCATGACCCATCATATTTTTGTACATGTTACGAATCATTTAACATTTAACATCCAAAATATGCTTAAATGAGGCAAAAACAAGAAATTTGAACTTTAGTAATGCATCCAAAATAAGAAAGTAACAAATCTGATACACTGGGTTGTGAGGCGATAGCCCATGCAGCGATTATTTAAAATCATCATAAAGTAAACGACGGTTATGTTATGTACATACTATACGTACATGGGAAACCGAATTAGCCAAATTCGTTCAATAAAGCAGATTTTGGAAATCATAAATATTAAGGTTGTCAGATACCTCAGTTGGTCATTCCCGGGTATATTATAAAAACAAATTAGGAATTGATTTATGTACTCTCTGCTCGTACGTACTATACAAGACATTCGCCCATTCGAGCTCACGACGCGTTCGATCCAGCCGAGTTGGCAGCAACTCGACAGAACCGCGAACTCGAATTAATTGGATCGTTGTTTAGTGGGTCTATTGTATTTGGGTCGTGTAATGAAGCAATAGGGTTGTAAGGGTGGTAACGCAATATATGTAAAAAAAAATTTGAAGATTTGTCAGCTCAAAGTACCGTTGTAAAATTATTATTTGAATTTTCGATCGAAAATCGATTTTGAAAGTTTGAACAGTTGTGTGTTTGAAGTAATGGTGAATTTAGAAACCGGAAAATTGTACATGTTTTATATGAAATTTTATGCGTCAACAAAAAAAAAACATTTTTACGTGTTGGCGGCCGCCAAGCTGTTTATACCAAACGGTGCGTGAAATTAGATCGGATAAGTGAAAATTGAGTTCATCATACAACTTGTGTCCAACTTACTATTGAAAAAGCCCCTTCTATTTATAGTACTTTTCTAAATTGTTACCGGAAAGGTGACTACACTTTAGCACATTAAACTTATTAAAATAAGATACATGTCTTTCTTAGAAAATTATATCACAACAATGTTCTAAATGAAAAATTACGGCGTAGGGCGTGGAGAAGTGCACCGAGCCCCACGTTTTCCTATGTCTTTTTTGGAGCCGCTGCAGGTACCTCGACACACTGCCTTGCATTTGCACTTGAGAAATGCTTGGCATGCTTTAGCAACAAGGGGCAAAGTAAGCCAATTTGGGACCCATTCCTCAAGTTGACCATTGGTCCAGCCCAATTCTCCACTACCGACTGCTGCCAAATCTGAGCTTGAATGGAGGCTCTCTACATGTGTAAGGGATGTACTTGATAGAGCGACCCACTTTTGTGGAGAGGACTTTCCTGCACGCCGTTTGAGTTGGGTACATTGTGAACCTAAAACAAAGTGTGCAGTGAGAATGGACCAAAAAGAAATACTCACGGACTGTACATAACAAAATTTATGAGACGTTTCCTTGTCTCTTCGTCGATGCTTCCTTCACCCAATGCACTAAAAGGCATCGACAGAGTCAGGGACCCCTTCATTGCCTTGTAATGTTTTTCCCATTGCATAGAAAGACGACGTAGTGTCGCAAACTGTTGTTGGTTGTCGTGCTATTCTTGAGGTGCAATTACAGTTCCTTTAGGCTAGTTGCTGCATGTCGGCAATTGCAATAACGAGGACATCTACATCCGAGGCCCTGACCATGATGCGCCGATACCCATGCTGCATCTGCTGTGTGGATGATGCGACTGTCAGCCTCTTCATAGTTGTACTTACGTCGCTCCTTGTATGAGATGCAACAGCTGTCTCCCCAAGAGTGCTGAAGAGGACTTTGCCATCCAATTCTATATCTCTTACACTAGCGGCAACAATAACGTCAAGTAAATGCTTGTGAGTTGATGTTCTCATAGAGAGAATCGTGAAAGTATGTAACATGAATTGCCTACTTCCGGTAAGCCACAGGTAACCCTGTTTGGTTGCCTACGTTCCAATTAGACCCTCTCACTCGATATGGCACCTACTCGTAAGCAAATGTGACAGGGTCGTTGCAAAGCGAGAGCATTGATGTGTAGGTTCAGGAGATACTGGATTATCTGCGTCTGATAGGTAGGCAATAGGCAATGGCAAATAGAAACGTTAGCAAATATAAGTTTGTGACAAAACTGTTTTAAACACAAAACATCATACACATACACAAATCATCATCATCATACCAAAAATCATCGAAATCGGCTGAAAAGTAGAGGTGGAATCGGGAAATCACTGAAATATGTATAAGTAAAGGCCCGTGCAGGGGGTGAAATCTTGGCAACAATTTTTAAAATAAAGGTATATGTACAACGCAAGTGGCAACGCGGGATCCGGACTAAAATAGCTCATTTTTAGAACATTTACGAACACTTCATTATCTAATTTGGCTCTCTTATAAGCTTAAATAGTAGCATAGTTAAATCTACGAGTATCACTATCATAATAGTATTTTTTGTTGCATGTATGTACCGTAAAAACGATGTAATTTATAGAATGCATTAATGTAGGTATGTATCTACGCGGGCCAAAAATACTTCGTGACCCCTACTTTCTTTTTCGTGGCAGATTTAACATTTTTGCCTTGTGAACAAATGTAAATCTTTTAAATCTGTTTTGCTTTTTCGTAGATTTGTTTTCTTATTTTTCGCCGGTGAGCAGTTGCTGCCTAATGGCATCAAGAAACCCATCGTTAACAAGTGAGAAGTATGTACATACCGAAAAGTGGAGTTTGGGTTCATTCATCTTGGTTACAGTAGCTCATCATGGAATAGTAGTCGTAATGATCTTTTATACTAGTTGTAGGTATGTATGTTTTATTATTGCAAGTAGCTATGCACGTCTATATAGAACTGTAGCTGCCTGGAAATAACTTTCTAGACGATCCCCCGATTTCCACCAATTTTCCATAGAATCTGCTTCATTTATTACGGAGTACTGAATCCGATCTAAAGCAAATCGTATGACAAACTGATGGGAATCGTGTAGATAAAGAGAACTGAAACGCAACTAATTTGAAATGGGTAGGATCGTCTCGAAAGCCCTTGACAATTGACATTTTCATTGAAAAGAAACCGGCACGCTATTTAATTGTTTATGGGCTAAGCTAAGTATATGAGGTCGTTTACGATGCCGAGGTCCCCGACGTTGATGTTCGATTATTTTGGCGTCCTTGTTCTTAATTCATTACTTTTGTTTCGTCGTTAATGCGTAGTCCAACTTCTTTTGCAGCCGTGTCAAGATTATTTAGGAGAACTTCTACCAAATTGCAGCAAGATGTTGTACCGTACTCCACGATCGTTACTGTCGTATGCTTGCTTAAAATCAACAAAGATTTGGTACACGTTAACGTTGTATTCCCAGTAATTTTCCAGGATCTACTTGACCGTGAAAAACTGATCGGTTGTAGATCGGCCAGGTCTTATATTACGTTTACACTATCCCCAGATTACTTCATCTGCGCCGGCTGATTTAATCTGCAACTGTCAAATACATACAATTTTAAACTCACCACACCCAGATTAAGCAGCAGATGAAGTAATCTGCGGATAGTGTAAACGTAATGTTAAACTGCCTTGATATTTGTTCAGTGTACGGCTTTATTCTATTTTTCAGAATTTTGATCAGTATTTTGTAGGACGTATAGACTATAGTGAGATGCCTCTTTAATTCCCACACCACAATTTTTCTCCCTTTTTGTGGGTGGGACAGAAGATGCTCCTGCACCAATCTTCTGGGATTACCTCATCCTCAGTTTCGCAGAAGTAGTTGATGTTTTGCATTTAAAATACCCGTTCTCCCAGATTATAGCAGTTCAATTGGAATCTCGTCAGCACCCGGTGCTTTATTTGGTTTAAGTGATTGCACGGCGATATCAACTCTTCTACTGTCAGGGGTTGTGTTTTAGGGCCATGATCGACCATATCGTCAACGATTGGGGCTTCTTGTATGTCTTGTATAGATGGGGACGTGGAATGCGGGATTAAGAAGC
The DNA here is from genome assembly GCA_964017055.1 of Chloromyia formosa. Lineage (NCBI taxonomy): Eukaryota > Metazoa > Arthropoda > Insecta > Diptera > Stratiomyidae > Chloromyia > Chloromyia formosa. The sequence goes on from OZ024814.1 coordinate 130,148,953, forward strand.
TCTTCGAAACAGGACGCCCATCGTTTGTTGATGCTAGCGATGTCGCTTCATATTAGACAATAAAAGTACCAGAAATAAACAAGTGAAAAAAATTATTAGATTTTCATGTATGTTTTTGTATGTTTTGGAATAGCTCCAGTTGCCTCTTTTTCGAAGAAAAAAATTGAAAAAAAAAAAATTTAGAGGTCGAAGAGAAGCCATCGATCCCTTCCAACATAGATGGGTCTTGGCTTGCTTCTCCTCTTAAGCGTGCCGCATATTGCTCTCAACCCATGGTCAACTCAGAGCGGCCCCATGCTCACACGTGCATCTGTCACTGCATATTGAACCTAACACAACCCGGTCATTTCTATACCGTAGATGAATTCGGATCCATCCATCCATACAAACAACTGATTCACCACGCACACGAAACTGTCCGACTAGGACAAACACACTTTCCTTCTTGTACTCGTATTGAAGGGTTTTGACAGCTCTTGGCCGGGTCGCTCTGGTGCGTAGAACCGGCTGCCGCAGGAACGATAGGGAATCATCCTATTCCTACCATAAACCATCCTAAAATCCTAGGAGTCACGCTGGATAGCATGGCCACATCATCACCCCATGCCTCAACTGTGTGCGATAGAATGCGTGGTAGGAATAAGATCCTCAATGCCCTGGCCGGTAGTACCTGGGGCAAATACAAAGAAACTCTACTGGTCACGTATAAAGCAGTCGGAAGATCAGTAGTGGCCAACTATGCGGCTCCTGTGTGGTCGTAGAATCTCTGTGACACACAGTGGAAGAAGACTCAAATGTGCCAAAACGCCGCTCTCCGTACTGTTACTGGCTGTCTCCTGATGTCACCCCAGGACCATCTGCATCAGGAAACCAGGATGATGCCTTTAAGGGACCACAACCAGCTTCTTGCAAGCAATACCTGGTGGGCTGCTATCGAAGTGATCACCCAAACTTCAACCTCATGGACAAGACGCCGCCGCCCAGACATGTCAGGCACGACCTGAGGGACCGTGAAAGAGATGTCCAGAGATACAAAAGGATACCCTTTGATAGTGGCGCACATAGGTTGGCCATCGCAGCAATATATCGGGAGGAGGTTAATCAGTCAATAGCATGCTTAAGGTCGCCACCCACGGCAAGCATTTTGGTCGCGAGCTTGCATCGAACCACTAGGTCAAGGTCTATAGAAAAAAATCTCCTCGGGGGAACAGCATTTTGTTTATTTCGATTTGATATTCATTTCTAGCTAATTTTTGGTCGTAGAATCCGGAAATGCTAACCGTTTTTCTCCTATACGTCCAGTTTTTGAGATACAGGGGGCTCAAATTTTGGCCCCCATACAAACCTTCCCTCATTGAAATCAAAACAAACGAAACTCGTTACAGTTTTTTTATTTATAAATTTTGATTTTACATCTTAACAATATTACCTAAGAACTAAAAAAAAAATTATGGCAAAAATTTTCGTTTGTAGCTTTTCCTGGAGTGTTCAATTTCAGGACAGTCCCGGCGAAGGAGATACTTGATATACTGGCACTGGAACTTCAGGAGAATGAGCAACTGGTCTTTTCGCCGATTCTAAATTGGGATACTGTATCTTATTTTTGTTTTTGTGTGTGTACCCTGTTGTTTTAGTACAACAAAAGTAACAATCACTTGTGTGGTTAGAGGGCTCTCGCCATATCATTGGCACACCAAATGGCAACTGAAGTCGTTCTGCTTTCGTCCAGGACCTCAAATGTGTGACACAGCACCTGCACACTTTATGAGGGACCCACCATTTATCCTGATTGCAAATTGCAGTTTTGAAGTAGGCAAGATATGCCTGGTGAACAAAGGGGCCTATTTTTGTCCTCTGACTTAGAAATGTATAACTGCCACATATATAGCAAAATGAGTCCGGAGCGTTGAGACACTTTCGACGAGGGATAGTAGAGGCTTCCATTACACAAGTTAAGAGCACAATAATAGAGTAATATACTGGAACAGAGGCTTTTAAATACATTTTTTTTACATAAAAGAGCCTTAAAAATGACCGAAGAATTTCACAACTTTTAACAAACAATCCAGGTAGCGAGAAATTATTTACTTTTTTTTAATGCTTTTAATTTTATTGTATACAGGTACTAGAAGGTCCTGCACAAGGATGCAGCCCCGTAGCTTTTAAAAAAAGTTGTTTTTTAAGGGGGTAATTTTCCGTAAAATTAAAAAACAAACGATATCTCGAAAACCTGACGTGTAGGGGAAAAACGGACTGCATTTTTGGAATCAGCGAGGCCGTTTTACTATAAATTAGGTGCAAAATTAAAAAAAAAAAACAGAAAAAAGTGTCAAAATTGTTCTCCCGTGTAATTATTCTAGTGTAAAAAAAATTGTAATGTAAAAGCAAATTTAGAAGTGCTTTGGCGTTCCTCTCTTCAGAAAGGTGATCAGAGGGATTTGGTAACGTTACTCAATTTGATATTTAATATTTTGATTTTTCCACATTCGTTTGCAAATGTGGAACGTGTTTTTTTTACAGTTTTTATTTTGCTTGTGTCTGTGGCGCCTACTAATATCATTCCCAATTAATATATGTTTGGGGTTGAGGTATCTGTTAACCAAAATCCATTCAGTTCCATTTTTAGTATCTGTTGACATTAATTTTTTTGTTTGTTTTGTATGTTTAATGTTCTGCATACCTACCCCATTTCCCTTTTCCCTTTCAGGGAAATGATGAAATCTGCTTTGGAATTCACTGAAATGATGAAGAAAGCGCCATAGGACACTGATCCCTTCATTCCCTGTAAAAAAAAAAACAGTTCCACGGTATAAACGTGGCCAATAGACCTAATTTCTAACGTATAATTTAATTCACCACAACATGCCCGCTGTGCCATCTATTATTAAACAGACGCGAAAGTGCGATTACTACGATTCAACCTACCTGTCATTCGTCAACTAAGTTATCCACTAACGAGTAGGGTCAACTTAGGACGGGATGACGCGTCAGAACCGGGGTTCTGCGCCGCCAACGCGATTTCCTCCTATTCCTCCTTCCCGAGGAGGTACGCCAGGCGTTTGGATGCGAACGTCGCGAAATGAGTTGTCGCGGCCTTGACGTCATTGGCCAGCGCACATTACTACAGTGTGGAGACACTAGCAACCCGTGCTCGCCGACTCGATGGCCGCGTTTCGTGGATCATCTCGCGACGTCAAACAAAAGTGTCAAAACATGACACAGGCGATGCAGCCGCGCGACTCCTTCGGGCGCTTTTCGATGCGAACGTCGCGAAATGAGTTGTCGCGGCCTTGACGTCATTGGCCAGCGCACATTACTACAGTGTGGAGACACTAGCAACCCGTACTGGCCGACTCGATGGCCCCGTTTCGTGGATCATTTCGCGACGTCAAACAAAAGTGTCAAAACATGACACAGGCGATGCAGACGCGCGACTCCTGCGGGCGCGTTTGGATGCGAACGTCGCGAAATGAGTTGTCACGGCCTTGACGTCATTGGCCAGCGCACATTACTACAGTGTGGAGACACTAGCAACCCGTGCTGGCCGACTCGATGGCCCCGTTTCGTGGATCATTTCGCGACGTCAAACAAAAGTGTCAAAACATGACACAGGCGATGCAGACGCGCGACTCCTGCGGGCGCGTTTGGATGCAAACGTCGCGAAATGAGTTGTCACGGCCTTGACGTCATTGGCCAGCGCACATTACTACAGTGTGGTGACACTAGCAACCCGTGCTGGCCGACTCGATGGCCGCGTTTCGTGGATCATTTCGCGACGTCAAACTTCTTCTTCTTCCTCCTGTGATCCAGATAAGACTTTGTTCCTGATGTCACCGCTGTATTACAGAAGTCCACAGGTGAGGCTCCTATCCAGAATCGATGGCTAATCCCTAAGGTCGCGACGTTAAGCAAAGTTGTCAAATCCGCTTTCAGCTGCAAAAGATAAACATAAGATTATAATAATGTGCGGATAGTTACTTATGGTGGCATCAATTGCGAATGACGAAAGTAAAAATACGCCAATACGCCAAATACGCCTAAGAAGGAAATGCAATACATACCAGCTCCAGTTCTCCTTCCAGATCAAGCCGGTGGCGTTGAAAAATGGGACAACCACATCTCTCCGGATAAACAAAATGATATTAAATGGACAAACGGGTTTCGCTATTTTTACCCCAATGAAAAAACTCCTTAAAGTAAATCTGCATGTCACAGAATACAGCAACAGCTGCTGATGCAAATATCCATTCATTACCATTTCATGTATATACTAACACTAGTGGTTGTATGTATGTATGGATGATATAAAAATGACCAAATTTAAATGAATGTACTACATGGTTCAAAAAGTCTCGGGAATTTTGGTGGGATGGCGTCACCACGCACAAAACGATATCATTTTTCAGAAGTGCCAACTTTTTAATGAAGAATGTCAAATTTTCATGACATTTCATTTAGTAGTTTGGAAGCTATCGCTGTATGAGTGACGCTACTTTTGGTATTTCGTAAGCAATGGAAAAAACGGAATTTCGCATTTTGATAAAACATTACTTTGTGATCGGAAAAACCGAGAAGCAAACATTGGAATGCCTCCAAAAACATCACAGCACATCTGCTCCGTCGAAAATTTTCAACGGAATTAGCATGTAACATACACACTGCAACTGTGACCATTCGCTACAACAGCTATACACAGTTCCTGCGGCGGCCGGTTAGAGCTCGCGCCTACAGCAATCTTTTCAGTTCGCAGAAAAACTCAATAGTTTAATCAGAAAAATAGGAAACACGGCGGTTTATGAGACCGCGCACGCAGTAATCGCTCTGTGCGCGGTCTCATAAAACACAGTGTGTTCTACTTTTCTGACTAAACTATTCAGTTTTTCTTCGAACTGAAAAGTTTGCCGTGGGCACGAGCACTTAAATGCCCAATTAGCCAATACAGCAACGCGAGCTCATAATAGAAGTCGTGCCGGTCGCATTGCTAATAACTGAATACGATGACGCACATCATTAGTTGTCGCGCTATGCCCCACGCCCCACTAGGAGCATAACCGCGAACACAAGGAAAATACAACTATCGGAAATCCCACTCACTTTTAAATTATAATTTTCCCGTACAAATGCGCACAAAAAATATTCAGTTTTCTCAACGGTTTTAAATGAGTCGGTTTTTAACCCGGTTTTTTCCTTTAACGCGAAATTCACAAACACGACACCGCGCTGCACGACTGCTTGAAATTTCAGTCGAGATACACAGCATCAAATGGGCGGATTCACACTCATCGCTCAGATACGATCGACTATGCTTGGCTATTGTGCATGGCTGCGTCGGAGCTGAAAATGTAGCTAATCTGAATATCGCCTAGGCACAGGCTGCCTGGTGAACAAAGGGGCCTATTTTTGTCCTCTGACTTAGAAATGTATAACTGCCACATATATAGCAAAATGAGTCCGGAGCGTTGAGACACTTTCGACGAGGGATAGTAGAGGCTTCCATTACACAAGTTAAGAGCACAATAATAGAGTAATATACTGGAACAGAGGCTTTTAAATACATTTTTTTACATAAAAGAGCCTTAAAAATGGCCGAAGAATTTCATAACTTTTAACAAACAATCCAGGTAGCGAGAAATTACTTTTTTTTATTGCTTTTAATTTTATTGTATACAGGTACTAGAAGGTCCTGCACAAGGATGCAGCCCCGTAGCTTTTAAAAAAAGTTGTTTTTTTTTTAAGGGGGCCTTTTGTAATTTTCCGTAAAATTAAAAAACAAACGATATCTCGAAAACCTGACGTGTAGGGGAAAAACGGACTGCATTTTTGGAATCAGCGAGGCCGTTTTACTATAAATTAGGTGCAAAATTAAAAAAAAAAAACAGAAAAAAGTGTCAAAATTGTTCTCCCGTGTAATTATTCTAGTGTAAAAAAATTGTAATGTAAAAGCAAATATAGAAGTGCTTTGGCGTTCCTCTCTTCAGAAAGGTGATCAGAGGGATTTGGTAACGTTACTCAATTTGATATTTAATATTTTGATTTTTCCACATTCGTTTGCAAATGTGGAACGTGTTTTTTTACAGTTTTTATTTTGCTTGTGTCTGTGGCGCCTACTAATATCATTCCCAATTAATATATGTTTGGGGTTGAGGTATCTGTTAACCAAAATCCATTCAGTTCCATTTTTAGTATCTGTTGACATTAATTTTTTTGTTTGTTTTGTATGTTTAATGTTCTGCATACCTACCCCATTTCCCTTTTCCCTTTCAGGGAAATGATGAAATCTGCTTTGGAATTCACTGAAATGATGAAGAAAGCGCCATAGGACACTGATCCCTTCATTCCCTGTAAAAAAAAACAGTTCCACGGTATAAACGTGGCCAATTGACCTAATTTCTAACGTATAATTTAATTCACCACAATATTTTTATTTCAACATACCAACCACATGTGGGAAAATACGTTGGTGTATTTCAAATCCACTGAGCGCGAAGTTTAGGTAACACTCGTTAAGTAAAGAGAAACTCTGCGTGTCAAACAATTGGAACAAAAACCTTTTTATTACGTGTTCTTTTAATAATTAACAAAGCACATTTGAAATGTTCAAAAGATGGAACGCGAGTGAGTGTCTTTCATCAGCTGACGTCTTCTTGTCCTCTTGTCGATTCTAGCGCCCCTATTGGAAGGCACCTTAGTGTCGCCACAATACTCCCCTCCGAGTGGCTGAATTGCAGACACGTTTGATTTTCGCCCATAAACTCGACACGAACTGTTTTCGCCATTTCCAGAAATGTCCGAATCGTCGCTACGTACCGAGAACGCTGGTTTAAGCCGGTCAGTCGACACAACTATTCGTCGCCCGTTGACTTCGATGGTATATTGGTTGTCGTTTGGTCGACTAACGACGAGATGAGGGCCGGTATATGGTGGTTCTAGTGATTTTCGCACGGCATCGGTTCGAAGGAATACATGTGTGCAATTGTGCAACTCCTTGAAGAAAAATAAATTCGGTTTCGCATGATGAGCTGTAGGTTTCGGTTGCAACACCCGCATATGCTGCCGGAATTTCTCTACAAACTGCTGAGGGTCTGGCGTATCCAAATCGGTGGAGATAAACTCCCCAGGCACTCTTAACGGCATTCCGTACACCAAATCGGCTGCACTGCAACCGATATCCTCCTTAAGGGCCGTTCGCAAACCAAGGAGCACTGTATCGAGAACGTCTGTCCAATTTTTAACGTCCCTGCACATTAACGCAGACTTCAATGTTCGATGCCACCTCTCCACGATGCCATTCGTTTGCGGATGGTAAGCAGTAGACCGTGTTCGTTCGCAGCCGATTAATTGAGTGAGGGCCTGGAAAAGCTGACTTTCGAATTGAGTGCCCTGATCGGTTGTTACGGTTTCAGGGGAACCGAAACGACATACCCAGTTACGATAGAAGGCTCCTGCAACTGTATCTGCATCTATACTTCGTAGCGGTACCGCCTCTGGCCACCGAGAAAAACGGTCAATCATCGTTAGTAGGTATCTGTAGCCATCCGAGGGTGGAAGAGGTCCCACCAAATCCAAATGCACGTGTTGAAACCGTTGAGATGGAACTGGAAATTCAATATTAGCTGTTTTTACGTGCCGAGAAACCTTGCTGCATTGACATCCCAAGCAAGCTCGTGACCTTTCTCGAACGTCCTTCTTGATGTAAGGCCAAACAAACTTGCGTCGAATTAGTTCACTGGTCACCCGGCCGCTGGGATGACTTGAGTTGTGGATGAGCTCGAATACACGTTGACGTAACTCCTTCGGAATGTACGGGCGAGCCACACTATGAGACATGTCGCAGTAAACGAGATGTGGTGACTTATCCACACTTATACGTTGAAGAACCAGAGCTGTCTCGGACTGCAACAGCTGTCTCAACTCCGGATCCTTATCCTGCGATGCAGCTAACTCCTCAGTTGATAAAAACGTCGGAAAATCGATCGCCTCCACGCGAGAAAGCATGTCCGCCACGCTGTTGTCATCGCCGGAAATATGACGAATGTCGGTCGTAAATTGTGCAATTAGTTCAAGATGACGAACTTGCCTAGAAGTTGCACGATCGGAACGTTGCTGAAAGCTGTAGATCAGAGGCTTGTGGTCTGTCCGAATATGAAGTTTCTGCCCCTCAATCAGATGTCGAAAATGTTTCACGGACAGGAAAATTGCCAATAGCTCCCTGTCATACGCGCTGTAGCGGAGTTCGGCGCCTTGCAGTTTACGGGAGAAGAAACTTAGAGGCTGCCAAGATCCATTTACTTCCTGTTCAAGTACCGCTCCTATGCCCTTATCGGAAGCATCTGTTGAAAGTCTTAACTGTGCTCCACTACGAGGATGTGCCAGTAATGTTGCATGTGCCAATTGTGACTTACAGGCGTTAAATGCTGTTAATGCTTCGGGGGTCCATTCGATTAGTCTCTTGTCATTCTTCTTGCAATTACCGAGCAGCTGGTGTAGAATTGCTTGTGTTTCTGCCGCACCTTTTACGAACCGACGATAGAAATTTATCGCGCCGAGGAATCGACGAAGATCGCATTTCCTTTTAGGTTGATTAATTTGTAATATGGCTTCGACTCTGTCAGGAATGGGTGACACTCCATTCTCGCTTATACGATGTCCTAGGTAGTCAATCGTGCTTTTAGCAAAACGGCATTTCTCCAAATTAATTTCTAGCCCAAAGCTTCTTAGGCGATCGAAAACTTGGCGCATGTGCTCGACATGTTCTTCTTCATTTTTGGAGAAAACCAGAATATCGTCGATATAACATTTCACAAACGGGAGGCCATGTAATGCTTGGTTCATGAACCTTTGAAAAGTTTGGCTGGCGTTTCTTAAGCCAAACGTCATCATTGGGAATTCATACAGACCGAATGGTGTTACGATTGCCGTCTTGTCTATGTCCTCCTTAGCTACTGGAATCTGGTGATAAGCGCGCCGTAAGTCCACCGATGAGAAAATTTTTGCACCATCTACCCAAAGAGTGTCGTGAATATGGGGAATGGGTGTTTTGTCAGGAACGGTGATAGCGTTGAGACGTCTGTAGTCACCGCATAATCGCCATTCGCCCGATTTCTTCTTGACCATGTTTAGCGGACTAGCAAATTGACTGCTGGAAGGACGACAAATTCCACGCCTGACCATTTCCTCAAACTCCTGTTTAGCTACCTGCAATTTATCTGGCGATAAATGTCGGGGCCGTTCGGCTACAGGAGGTCCACGTATTACGATGTGATGCTGCACATTGTGACTAACTTGGTCCGTTGCTTTTCTAGGAGCCATAATGTCCTTGTATTTCAGAAGAAGTTGGTGGAGCTTGTTATGATGACTAATGGCCAACAGGTTGATTTCAGCCAATGCCATTTTACCCATCGTATAATTTCTTGATGGACCGTCTATGATGCGCTTCTTTCCAACATCCACTAATATATTATGGTAGGCTAGGAAATCGGCTCCCAGTATCGGTCTGGGAGTGTCTGCTAGGTAAAACTTCCAACGATACTGTCTTCCCAAGCCTATGTCCACTTCAAATTCTGCGGTCCCGAACGTCGTTATAGGAGTCGCGTTGGCGGCGAACAGTTGATAACTAGATTTATTTGTGGGACCATGATATAAAGAATGCGGCATTACAGACACTTCCGCGCCCGTGTCAATCAAAAAATTGTAATTTGTCTTCTTATCTCGGATGTGAAGGCGGTTGGTTTTAGACTTGCGCTCACTTACCGCCTCAAGTTCGCGCCTTTTTCGTTTCCCGAGTTTTTGCGTTTAAAAGAACAATTACCTTCGCACTTCCGAGCCGCGTTTCCAAAGCGCCTGTGGAAATAACAAAATTGCTCGGTGCGCCTGTTGCATCCTTCTCCGTTACTCAGCGACTTCCGAATGGCCTCAACCGTTGTCTCCAACGCCGAAATTCTGTCCACTTGACGCGTAGCCGGGTTCTCGTCCAAAATTTCATTGGTATTAGCCTTACTTAATACAGCTAACTTGTCTGCCTGCAGCGCAATTTGATCGATGTCGGAATTATCGCTCAGAACCAAAATTTCTTGCATTCTTCGAGGCAGTTGACGGATGAAGAGATGTTTCAAAAGTTCGTCACTGCATTTGCCATTTGCCAGAAACCTCATCTTTTCCAGCAGAAGTGAGGGCTTTTCCTCATGAACTTCCCCACTGAGAAGTTTATTCAGTGTGCTGCTTTCGCTTTCGGTGAATAAGGAGATGATTCGTTGCTTTAACCTGTTGTATTTTCCAACTTCAGGGGGGTCGGAAATAATACTCGCTACGTAAGGGAGCACCTCCGGTTCCAAACTAGCCACTACGTGCCTGAATTGTGTTGCATCATTTACAACGTGAGATACTGCGAAAATTGCTTCGACCTGAGTGAACCATAGAGCCGGATTCTGACGCCAGAAGGGCGGGAGTTTGACTGCTGCCACAGCTGTTACAACCTCCTGCTTCGACTCGAACCATTGTTCCTCTTCGTGACCAACTTCTTGAGGTGGTGCTTCTTTCTCTGTCATTTTTGAGGTTACCTGGACAGATGGGGTCACCAATGTGGGAAAATACGTTGGTGTATTTCAAATCCACTGAGCGCGAAGTTTAGGTAACACTCGTTAAGTAAAGAGAAACTCTGCGTGTCAAACAATTGGAACAAAAACCTTTTTATTACGTGTTCTTTTAATAATTAACAAAGCACATTTGAAATGTTCAAAAGATGGAACGCGAGTGAGTGTCTTTCATCAGCTGACGTCTTCTTGTCCTCTTGTCGATTCTAGCCAAAACCATCTACATACAAAGCCGGGAAGTAGGTTGCTGAGAATGTGTGAGTCAGCCTCCTTTCAAATCTGACAATTCTAACATGGGAGAGCAAACTGCGGCTGGGAGAGCAAATGAAATTTGTCCAATGATTATGCTCTCACCAATTCACCAAGTTGTAAACTTCTGACATTTTTCTATGGGAATGACAAAAGTTCACGACGAATACAACGTTTACTACATTTACGACAGGGAGCGTGAATCCCCCTATAATGAAATCTGTGCCGTTAAACGAATTCATTCTACCGTGTTCATTTCACTTTTATTCACTTAATTCGAATGTGACAGCTGGATTTCGAATCGACATTTTTCAGGCATATTCATTTGTTGATCGAATTAGTATCACGACCAATAAAATGATATGCCCGATATTTCAATTCGATTTTCATCACGTTTGCACTTCACTCTTCACTTCATAAAACTGAAAATTTAGAATTCGATTTTCATCGTAAATTCCATGAAAATATCACAATTTTACAGCCGCCATTTTGGAAGGAACTTTCGCTCTCTCAAATATATCACGTGCAACACTAGTGTAAACACAGCACATCCACTGCAAATTAAAACCCGCGAATTTCCACGAAAATACGTATTTTTCCGAACAAAAATTATGTGGCCGTATGCGCGACACTACAATTCACAAACTATTCCACTTTTCACTGAAAATATCAACCAAGAACCCGTATTTTTTTGACAAAATATGCCACGCGTTGCTCCGTCCTCCATAGAGTCCGAAACAAATTTTTGACTAAAGTCAGCCTCCTGTTGGCCATAGTTGTGTGCGCGCGAGAGTCTACTTCCTGGCTTTGAATGTAGATGGTTTTGATTCTAGCGCCCGTATTGGAAGGCACCTTTAGTGTCGCCACACACAAATTGCCCGCTGTGCCATCTATTATTAAACAGACGCGAAAGTGTTCAACCTACCCACTGCCCAATAATGAGTGCGTTCAGAAGGTGGCAAAAGAGCAGAAACCGCTCGCGAGCAGCTCCGCAACTGCTCGCGAGCAGCTCCGGAGCTGATCGGTTTGGAGTCTGCACCTGCTGAACGCTACTTCACCAGCTGACAAATCGACCAGCTGAAAGCTGACGATGACAATTTTAGACTTCAAGTGCCGAAAAGTGGAAAATACATGAATCCCACGCTGTCCATTACAAAAATCACGAACAACGTGAAAACAAATTCAGAAGCACCCGAAAACCAAAGAACTAGAAGCCGAAAACGGCGAAAACACAACAACCAATTTGATAACTGTCAAAACTCGGAAACTCGCAACATGAGCGTGAGGTTGAAAAAGAAGAAGAAGAACCTGAGCACTGAGCACTGATCAGTGAGCAGAAATATTTCTTGCTCGGTGAAATTTGATCATGATCACCCGAGCGGAAGTTGCTCAGTCACTTCTGAACCCGCTCGTTCTGAACATGTTCGCTGAGCGGAAGTTGCTCAGTTCCTTCTGAACGCACACAATGTAAAAGCCGACAGACTTCGAATAAAACGTTGATTTTTTGAGAGGGGAATACATTAATTTTAGGTGCAAATATATCAACTAGTAGTCAATAAATCCTTGCATTCAAATACATTAATTAGAAAAGGATACTCATAGTGGGCTGAGAGAGGAATGGGGAACTAATACTAACTCAAAAGTAACGCTGTAGCTGTCATATTGCTACATTTGTCACTGTATAAGTGAGAAATTTGTAATTTTTTGTATGTATTAGCTGCCTAACTACAGGGAGTCGTGTTGTTATTGGTTACCGAGAGCGGAGAAATATTTTGTTTTGTTGGCATCCTTTTCTCACTAATGTCCTTGTGGATTTGCATCGATTTTGTTTTATTCGCACATTTTCCTGTCAATTGACACTTATACTACATTCGTTCTAAATGCGTACGTGATATATGAATTGCAAGTCTTACGCATACATATATACTGCGAAATTCAAAATTTTATACTAAGTTTGTCGGCTTTATATTAATGGGCAGTGAACCTACCTGTCAACTCCACAGAGTCCACACCATCAGAGTACGGGAGAGCGTCAAACAGGTAACTTAAATTAGCGTGGGAACAGCCGCGACAAGTGTAGAGTCGCGTCAAATATCGAAGTGATTTGTAAAGGATCTAATTCGTGTTTCAACCAACAAAACAGGACGTACTCGAACTTCGGGACCGCCAACCAATTAGTTCCGCCTAAAAGTAATTAGGACGCCGCGCTGCCGGCTCGTGAATCACCTGTTGATATCATCAAATACTTATCTCACCTAGAGAAAGAGATAACTCGAAAGCGAAAGGTGTATACGAAAGTCGAAACGCCGCGCTCGTGTGTATCTTTTCTGGTGCACAAAAGTATCTTGTAGATTTGTTCTTCGGATCGGTGATAGCAGTGACCGAGGAATAATTCAATCGCTGGCCAGTCGACTGAGTGCTTCCACGCGTTATTTGAGTTCGGGGTTTTCCATTCATTTAGTGGAATTCGTGCGTAAAGGTATGTCCGCCGTCTTGTGCTTATCGCAACCAAGTGCTGCCTGCTGTTGAGTGTATTTGTTCCGAGCTGAATCTGGCAGCGAAAGGTTAACGTCCAGAGCCATCGAATTTATCAGGAAGTGTTAATCACGGTGATAAAGCGAAGAAATACTGCAGTGGATCAGATTGTTTGTGTTGAAATAGCTGCTCCTAGTGATTTAACAAGTTTCGTTATTCCAAACCTATCAGTGAGTGAGTGCACCGCGTCCACGCAATAGGGACCGTCTCAGTCTCAACACGGGGAAAATTGTGAAACTCTACAATCGAGAACTAGTGCTACCTCCGCCTGTGCATAAAACCCACCTGTCAACTTTCTCGTGTTTTTTTTTTTCGCGTGCGTATAGTGACGTTTTGTGTGTGCACTTTCAGATCTCGAATGTTGGGATGCTCATCATAGTCGCTTCCGTCCCGTTATATCTTGTGTCTCCCTCAGCGGTCTAGTGCGTCCCACTCCCTCACACGTTTGTTGACGGCGAATTTTGAAGAGGCGCGCCGCAACTCGCGTGTGTATGTGTTAATTTTGCGCAATCGTTGAAATTTGTTTTATATGAACGAAAGGTCAGTAGACTTTGGATATTTTTGTTATGATTCTGTTGTTGTAATAATGATCGGTGGTATGCCAACTACGCCGCGGCCAGTGTAATCATTTCACGCGCACACTTGCTATGTGGCTATTTCCGTAGTGTCCGGTCGGAATGATCAAGAGTGACGTAGGATCCTACGGAAGTAGCTGTTGGGCGGGAGGAGGGTGCACAATTTATTATATTATACAGTCAAAAAAAATCCTTAGTCTTAATTTTTAGTTTCCGGGAACAGGTTTAAAAATCATATCTATGTTAACACTGAACTGAATCTGAAATAAAATTGAACGAATTCGCTACGGTTTAGGAAAAGGAATATATTTTCAAAATCCGACATCACAGTTTTTTGAAAATTTTGAGTGGATGATGCCAATCTATAGAACTATGAAATCAAATTTCTACAAATCCACTTAAAACCATTAAAAAATTTTACAAGGAAACCAGGCTTAGTTTCAAAATCCACCATCTCCAACACAGACAGTTTGGGTTCCAAAAAACGACATCTCCATGCTGCTGATTTACAGGCAGAGCCCGCCATCTCCTTTGCAGTACATTTTAATTAAAATGACCCAATATCAAAGTCTGACATCTCCAATGGGTCTGTCCACTGAGACGGAATGCGGGCTTTGCCTGGAGGACATTGAGTCCACCAAACATCTTCTATGTGAAGGCCCGGCGGTCAGTCGTTTCAGGATTAGACTTCTTGGAGATAGCATCCCAGCAAGACATTTGTCTCCGATACCCAGTGGAATCGAAAAGTCTTCGATCCTATAGCTGATCCATTCATCGGTTTGTTTCCGAAGTTCAAATGTTCTCGATTGTCATCGATTTGTCTCTGATGTGAAAGGAATCGAAATGTTTTCGATCATACATCGATTCTAGTAATCAATTTGCCTGAATTTTGAATTCATTTTAAAGTATCTTTGGCAACGCATGTTGTCATATCATCAAGTACGGAGTATGGTTTGTTTTCTATAAGCCTGGTACACAGTCCGCCGTTAAATGAAAAATGCCGTGAAATCAATACAAACATTTTAAACCGGCTCAAAATTTCACGAGATTTCATGACACTTTCAGTTTCTGGACGAATTGTATACCAGATTCTACACATTTTTACAGTCATCGATCCGAATCCGATCTACTTAAGTGTCGATTCTACGTTGACTACAGTCATTGGTTCGAATCCGATCTCAGTGTCGATTCTACGTTGACTACAGTCATCGATCCTAATTCGATCTCAGCGTCGAGAAGAACTGCAGTATTTGAAGCATTGCTACCACAAAAACATCAACTGTTAGACAACATTGTTTGTAATTAACTTGTAACAAGAGTGTGGTACTTGAGTTGGGCTCAAATGAGGACGGAGGTCGAGGCATGGTCCTTCAGACCGTCTGTGACACTTAATTGTTGAAACCTCCTCAGCGGTGACCAGAGATGACTCGTGGGCGGGGTTATAGGAGGTCACAACTGTCCCTGCTTCACTACAAAAAGAGCATGGGAGCTCCGCACACCCTCCCCGACCAAGGGGGCTAGGCCAATTGTGCAGTCTAGCCCAAGGTCGGGGAGGGAGCGCGGAACCCCATCGCCATCAGGAGGCTCCCGTGCCAGTTCCGGGGATGGTTAGGAGTTCTTCGGTCAATATTTTCAGTTAGTGACGTTCCCGATTTGCCCACACTGACGGTAGCCGAGCGATTCAGCTGTGATCACCGCTGAGGAGGTTTCGACACTTCAGTGTCATGGACGGTCTGAACGATCATACCTCGACCTCCGCCCTCATTTGAGCCCAGTTCAAGCACTACACAAACTATTACAAACTGTGGGATTGACTTGTGCGAACTTTTTGTGATGGTATCCTCACAATAAACGGATCCATTCTTGAAGGAACAAATTTACTGATGATCGGTCCACCAACAGAACGGCCCTACCTAAAAAAGTCGACTTCTTAAGGCAGGCAAATATTCGATATTGATACGAATGTATAGTCTCATACAGTCAATCAAAATGGTCTCACGATTGATGGGTACCAATTTTGAACCGATTCATTCGTCAATGACGTTTGTTATTTTACATGTTTTTAAGAATGGCGTATTAAGAACCAGGTCAATTTTTCAAGCATCAACACAAAATAATGAAATCAATTTTAATTAAATTCAAATATTTTGACCGTTTAACATTTTAATCAAATACACCATAAGATAAGATAAAATAGTCGAGCTACTGTCCCAGCAGGAAGGCACTGCGACCATATAGATCTATTGTGCCGCAGCTCATTAATCCGAAAGGCCGTCCACCTTTCTAATAAGGGGCAGCAAGTCCATAGCAGGAATCAACCTGAAGTCTGCAGTGCTGATAGTAGCCCGCCCGAGGAGTGACATCCTAAAACGCGCGGTGGCGGGATATTCGCACAAGATGTGTTTGGTCGTTTCCTCCTCCTCCAGATAGAGACGGCATTCAGTCTCGCTGGACAGACCCATCTTGTTCAGGGGATATCTGACCAGGTGATGGCCAGATAAGTACCCCATTCGAAGTCTGAGGTGGGTTCTACACATTTAAGTAGTACCCTTGTGACTGAAGGGCATTATCAGCTCCTTTGATTAACGTAGCCCTGGAAGGTTATTCCAGTACTGATGACGCAATAGTGCGAACGAATCTGTGATCTGCAGTTTGGCCGAGGCCAGCCCAAAGCCACAGTAAGGCTCAGGTCCATGAAAACGACTGGATGATCCTTATCTAGCAAGTTCATCCGCAGCCTCGTTCCCCCCTCGTGGCCTGGCACCCAACACAAGAAGACTCGGTTTTTGGTTCCCGACAGTTGAAGGAGTTCGTAACACTCCTTCACCAGTTTTGAAGAGACCTTGTATGGGGAGAGCGCTTTTATAGCTGCTTGGCGCTGCGAAGTCCAGTTTCCAAGATTACCCCGGCGCAGATCTCAATGGCGTGGATCTCAGCTTGAAAAATGCTGGGCGAGACCATTGTGATCGAAATACTGGTGTTGGGCTCAAAGACACCTGCACCAACACCCTGTTCTGTTTTAGACCCACCGGTGAACCACTTAATACATCTAGGGTCTGGACAGGGTGTGGCATTTACCCATTCAGTGCGGTAAGGGATAAGAGCTGAAAATTTTCTGCCGAAGCAAACCTCCGTGATCATGTAATCTGATCTCAAGCAGATCTGCACGTCAGGAATTTGATTCAGAATGCTCATGTGACCGCTTTCTTCACTACGCACTCACACTAAGAGCATATAGAGCTGCTGATTCTTGAATATATGCAACGGAGTAAGTGCAATAATCGCCTTGAGGGCTGGCGTAGGACAAGTGCGCATAGCTCCAGTGATGCCAAGGCAAGTAAGGCGTTGAAGCTTATTGCACTTCAGTAAGACAGAAGATTGCTGAATTTTCGGCCACCACACAAGCGCTCCATAGGTCACCATGGGCTGCACCAGCATGGTATATAACCACTCAATTATCTTTGGAGTGAGCCCTCATGTCCGTCCGAAGAGACTTCTGCAAGCCCACATTGTACGTGTGGCTTTGCTAAGTACATTATCTATGTTAGTATTCCAGGTGAGTTTCGAGTCTAGTGTTACCCCGAGGCATTTAACTTCAGTGGAACAATCTAAGGACGTGCCGCCTAACGAAATTGGATCCAATCTTATATATATTTCGTTTTCGCGTAAACGGCACAACGACAGTTTTCTATGGGTTTACATGTAAGCCCACAGCCACACACCAGTGTAGGCCGACCTCATCACCTCCGTGACGGTAGATTTGAATCTGCCCCTGACTATAATAGGTAAATCATCCGTATACCCGATAGTAAGATAGCTGCGCTCATTAAGCATGGAAATCATCTCGTCTACGACAAGGCACCACAAAAGGGGTGACAGAACACCACCTTGTGGACAACCCTTTACGGCATTCGCGCAAATGGATGTACTGCCTAGAGTTGAGTGAATATCTCGTCCACGGAGCATGGCATCTATCCATGCAATGGTAGCGGACGGGATGTCCCTGAGTTCCATTGCTCTGGAAATGCACTCGTAGCCGGTATTATCGAAAGCCCCCTCAATGTCAAGAAAAGCACAAAATGCGATTTCCTTATCACTGAGGGACTTTTCGATTGTACTGACAAGGCGGTCACTGTTGACTTGCCCTTCGTGTACGCGAATTGCATACGATGTAGTGGGCTCGACAGTTCCATCTTGTGCCTGATATGCAAATCAAGCAACTTTTCCATGGTTTTAAGGAAGAAGGAAGTAAGGCTAATCGGTCTATAGGATGTGGACATATGTATGTTCCGGCTTATTATCCGCTTTGGGTATGAAGACCACATTAACTTTCCTCCAAGGTTGTGGTATGTACCCAAGGGCCTAACTTGCCCTAAAAGGATCGATTAGCGGAGTTATTGTGATCTTCAAGCTGTTTTGCAACAGAGCGGGGAAAATTCCGTCCACTCCGGGAGCTTTAAATGGCTCAAAGGATTCTATCGCCCATTTTACTTTGTCCATGTCAAAGATGACCCCGATAAACTGCGAGCCCGGCTTTCGGGAGCCCGTTGGGGCCTCGCAGCTGGGCAGGGGTCACTTTCAGACAGTATGAACCCTGGGAAATGGGTCTGAAGCAGCAGCTTTAATGTTTTTTAAGATCATTATAGTTAAAGTACAAAAGATCCATTAAATAGTCTAGTGCGTTGTCCTAATGGCTGGTTCGATAGGTGGTCCAATGAATGGTCTGTCTGTGGTTCTAATTGCTGGTTCGATTGGTGATCTAATTGCTGGTCTGATAAGTGGTCTAATGCGTAGCTTTACGTGGCTTATTGGTCTAACGTGTAAATTGGTTTTTGATGTGTAACCATCTTATGGCGCGGTACGGTGTAAAACCATACAATCTGTGGAATGCGTAAACAGCTATTAGTATATGTGAACTTTGAATCTGTGTTCAGTGCATTTTATGTACGCTACATAGCGTGCATAAGGAACAACTCCCATCAGAAGCTACATAGCTGAGTCGGTAGCGGACCTGGGATAATAAACATATGGTCCGGGTTCAAGTTCTCGTCGTGCAAATTATTTTTTCGTTTTCCTTTTTTTTTAACAAATTCAATTTTATGGCTTTTGCATAAATTAAAATGAATAGTGCAATTTTAATTATGGCCAAGTAAAATTGAATTTGTTACTGTCTGAGGTCGATCTTGAGTTTATTCATTTTCCCATATTGATTTCAGCATGCATGTTCATGTGACCTCTACATCTTTAGTGTTTGCTTGCGTGTCAATTTTCAACTTCATGATATAACGTGCTTATGTACACTGCACAACATGCACAAAGAATAGCCTCCGTCAGAAGCTAAATAGCCCATCGGGAGCGTTGCCGGTGCACGGATCTTCTGTTTCCGGTCATATTACGTAGACTAGATTGTGAATTTGGCGTTGAATCCCGCGGGGTACATAGCACTGAGGCTGGATGGTCCATTATGCTATTGCCCAGTTTGTTATCAGGCCTAAACCTGTCGATCGAATTTAACCGAGCTAAAAAATTTGATCAGGAGCTGCGGTGACATTGAAGCGATATCATCAGCCTTCGGATAGGCGGCTCCAAAGCAGTCTCTGCGTCGCCGGGCTTCTGATGTGTCTGAGATTTATTCTTCTAGAGAATGGAATGACAACTGCCTTGGTTGGGTTGACTCGAAGTCCGTTGTCATTACACCATTCTTGCGCAATGTAAAGAGCTGCTTCAAGGATGTATTTTAGAATCTCCTCGAACTTTGCTTTAGTCAATATCACCAAGTCATCGACGTAGCCCTGCACTAAGTAGCCCTGCGTCGAGAGTTTCAACAGGCCATCAACAACTATGCACCATAGGAGAGGAGACAAGACTCCTCTCTGTGGGCAGCCTCGGGTGACATTAGCAAAGAGGGTGATGCCTTCAATATTGGTGATAACCCTTCTGAAGGAAATCATTTGTCCATTTTGTTGTAATGGTGTCCGCATTCTTTTCCTTCAGTGCTTTGTCGATGGCTATGAATGATGTGTTGTCGAAAGCTGAAAGAGCAGTTTCTTTAGCTACCATTGTTGCCTCGATCTCCCTCAAAAGGCAGTGCAGAGCAGACTGTAGATTTTCCTGCTTGGTAGGCAAACTGTCTTTCGTGTAGGGCTCATATTACGTAGCGTACGCATATTTCAGAAACCAATCTTTACTATTAAACGATAACTAAGAATCATAACCGGATATAAATTATAGTATTACTTGATGATATTGTTTAAAATAAAATTAACACGCTGAAAAAAATCTGTTCCGCAGTCAGGCTTCGAACCAACGACCCCTCGATTGATAAGACCTGTTCTCTAACCATTGACATACGCCAATCGTTGCCTTTTGAGGAAAATTGTGCAATTATAATAATAGTATATGCACACCAGACACCTACATAAATCTTGATAGATTTGCAAATCTCGAAACCCATGCCCATCAGCCGTTCTTCTTCCGCCGCCAAGATTCTGGACATGTACTTTTTTTCTCTAGAACATAAACATACCGCGTAGCGTGTGGTGAAATGTTTCAACAATATTTCAGCAAGATTTGTTTTAAATCTCGGTCAAAATCTAGATTAATAAATGTACAGTAAATCTTGGAGATTTGGGGGTAGATTTGCTTAAATCTCGAGATTTATCAAAATTTCATGTAGTTTGCAAGACATAAGGCCTATAATGAATGTATTTTACATATAAATGGGCGCCGTATACATTTGATTTCCCTAAGTGTTTTGTACACAGAAATAACGAATAGACTTTTGGCTATCGTTTAGAGCTCGTGCCCATGGCAGACTTTTTAGTTCGCAGAAAAACTAAGTAGTTTAGTCGGAAAAATACAACACACAGTGTTTTATGCGACCGCGCACACAGCGATTACTATCCGTAAATAGTTCAGTTTGCTGTGTGCGCAGTCTCATAAACCGCCTTGTGTTCTACTTTTCTGACTAAACTATTTAGTTTTTCTGTGAAGTAAATAGTTATAGTTTTAGTAGTCGTGGGAGAGATAAGTGCCACATTTTCGCACGAAAAGGTAAGTACCAGCCTTAAACGGGTACTCATTTAACAGCTGAGTGGGCCTGTAGTCCGACAAGTAAATCCCCTTTTTGATCGAAAACTACTGCATTCAGTAGGAATTGGACCGGGACCCAGTGTATAGAAAGCGAACGTGCTAACCGTTGCGCCTTCCGGACTACCCGAATGGAACACATTTAGGATTAGATTTTCTTCGTCAGTCTAGTGAATTATGGCCGTTGTATACTATTTGCCTTAACCCCTCGTTGGGCATAGTATGGGCAGTCTGTAGAGAAGGTGGACAATTTCGTCTACCTGGATAGCATTGTTGCCGAAAATGGTGGAACAGAGTAGCACATCGCTCGTCATATCAACCAGGCTAAATGCGCGTTCGGCATGCTGTCCAAAATCTGGCAAAGTAGGTTATTTATAATAGGAGGCGGGGTGTAAATTGTGCATTGTATGGAAGGTACAGCGCCGTTTTCATAATGTCTAGTTAAAGTTTATCCTATAGATAAACGCTAAACGGCACCCATCCTCCAGTTAAGAATTTATCGGATTATAATTCAAAACAGCTGATACGGGCTGCTGAGATTTTGACAGCTAGAACTGTTTACGTTTGCACATTCAAATGAGACAGTTCAACTTTAAAAATCAGCTGATTTTCTTGGCGGAACTCTGACGCCTGTTCTATTCTACCTCTGTAGCGTTTCTCAAATTTAATTAGCAGCTGAGTTGGTTGTCAATTTGCGTACTATACGAGTACTAGCATCTCTATAAATATAGTAAGCAATATTAATTTGTAAGCACATTTATGTACATAATAACAAAAAGTATGTTTCCTAAATACCTTAAACCTGAACTATGTAGTACAGTAGCATCAACATCAATTACATACTCGTGTATCACAAATTCCTCGGACCTTTTTTGCTAAATAAGCGAGTTTTTGTCCTTCTCAACTACATTCTTGGTTAAAAACTTTTTTGTATCTAATTCAGTTCTTGTGAATCTAAACTACATATTCGCTAAATCGCCTAAACCGTCTGGTAATCTGGCCGTTATTCACAGCAGCGCCTATACATAACTTCCATTTAAGACAGTCCGGTTTAAATGAAGAAACTATTCGTAGATGGCTCAAAAAGAGCAACGCAAGTTTATCCACGGTCTTGGTTCTTCCAGTTCGTGTAGCTAATCCGAAGGGGGAAATTGTATGAAAAATGGGAAGGTGGTATAAATGGGGAGTAGCCGAGTAGCTTCTTAACGGTTAATGCCACTATATGTATGTTTGCAATAAAAAATGTGAAATGAAGAAAAAAAAAAACGACATTTCTGTGAGCAATCCTTGCATGAAATTCTTCAACGGCTTTTTGCATTCTTCTATACGCCATCCAAGTGCAGCGTGTACATATACTCGCACATGTATATTTAGACATTTGTGTGTGTATGGTGTCCGAATGCGAATTTATAGAGAAGAGGGTCTACTCCTGCTTATCTGAGCCAGCAAATGAGCTTTTCTTTGTTGTGTCGGAAAATTCTTTTGGGATTAGACAATTAATAGTGCCGAGAATGTTAAGTCGACTTAAGAATCTGCAGAAATCTTTGAAAATTAACCTAAGCGTGGGATTAAAGTCGAACGAATACTTCTGGTTAAGTGGTTGTGTGTTGTATGGAATTTAAATGGCCAGTATGAAAGGGTTAGCCAATCTCAGTTGCATATTTTAATTAAGATGTTGTTATTCCAAATTTATGATTCAGATTCAGTTAATTTTTGCAACTGAACTTATTAGGCAATAATGTACTTTAGAAGTAAATGTAACCAATAATCAGTTATTTTGTAATACTTGTACGAATATTCTCTTATCAAATTTCAGGAACATGTTTAAGCAACTAATCTCACCGATACGTAGATGATAAGAGATAATACAACATAATTACTTCATGAACCACAAAGTGATCATTGTAGCTTCTCGGAAAGGTCACTCAACAAATTTCACATCATCTAGCTTGCTAGGAAAACCAGCATCTGCACAAAATCACATTTAAATTCGATTTGATTTACCAAGAGAAGCCGGAGAATTTCTCAATTTCAAGTACATTTTGGGTGTTCCACCAAAAATGCATGAACTTTTTACGAAAGTTCTGTCAAAACGTGATCTCTCCCGAGCCGGCGACTTATTTACGGTGTCTGATTCGGAAATTGTTAATGATCTGACCGAAGTGGTAAGTTTGTTACGTCTAAACTTGATATTTTTATTTATACTCGTATATACTCGTATATAATTAATGTATTGCGAATTCCAAAGATCTACTCTACTCATATATGTACATACATACATATGTACCGTGAAAGATAGATAAAATGAAGTTATGCAATTATTCGAGTCTGGAGAGTGTGATACAAAAGCGTGAAGATAAATCTCGCTTATGACCATATCTCCTCTATCGTACCATCAAGTGTTAGATGATGTTGAATAAATGCCAAGTATCTTTTCGTGAAGTCAAGTTGGCGCGAGTAAGAAGATACAGACATTTAAAATATTGTACAGTCGCCGCAGGTTTTTGTTATTCAATTGAGAATTTATGGAAATTTTCGATGTACATATCTGATAGTGTACGCTCTCATAACTGAATACCGTCGCGTAGATCTGTATCCTTAGATTTCAAGACCGATTTTAGGTTTTTATGAAAACCGGTTTTCCTAGCAGTCAACCGGATCAGTAAAAAAACCGGCTGATGGTTTAAAAAAACCGTGTTAAAAACCGACTCATTAAGAAACCGATTTATTAAAAACCGCCTTATTACAAAACGAGTACTCGAGTACTCGAAAACCTGCTCGTTAAAAATCGGCCGGCTCATGGTTAAAAAAAACCGAATTAAAACCGATTCATTAAAAGACCGATTCACTAAAAACCGGCTCATGGCAAAATGAATACTCGAGTACTCAAAAACCGACCGGCTCATGATTAAAAAAACCGAGTTAAAAACCGATTCATTCATTGTGTGCGTTCAGAAGGAACTGAGCAACTTCCGCTCAGCGAACATGTTCAGAACGAGCGGGTTCAGAAGTGACTGAGCAACTTCTGCTCGGGTGAGCATGATCAAATTTCACCGAACAAGAAATATTTCTGCTCACTGATCAGTGCTCAGGTTCTTCTTCTTCTTTTTCAACCTCACGCTCATGTTGCGAGTTTCGAGTTTTGACAGTTATCAAATTGGTTGTTGTGTTTTCGCCGTTTTCGGCTTCTAGTTCTTTGGTTTTCGGGTGCTTTTGAATTTGTTTTCTCGTTGTTCGTGATTTTTGTAATGGACAGCGTGGGATTCATGTATTTTCCACTTTTCGGCACTTGACGTCTAAAATTGTCATCGTCAGCTTTCAGCTGGTTGATTTGTCAGCTGGTGAAGTAGCGTTCAGCAGGTGCAGACTCCAAACCGAGCAGCTGCGGAGCTGCTCGCGAGCGGTTTCTGCTCTTTTGCCACCTTCTGAACGCACTCATTATAAAAACAGGTGAGAAAATCGAGTATTTTTTGTGTAGTACCGTATAGGACGGAATTATTCAAGAAAAAGTTGTAGCTTTTGATTTGAGAGTGATTTGGTATGTGGTAAGTTCACACATTTAGTCGTCAAGAGATGAACAACATACCCATTGAAAGATTGAATTGGATGGAGAAAAAAAAATCGAAACTGATGATTATGACTATGAGTAATAAAAGATATAAAAGTGGCGCTTCGAGCTCTGATAAAATGTGTGCTTTAAGTAAAAATTACATTACATGGAAACGCAGAACAAACAAAGAAGATGCCAAGTCCAAAATCGTAAAGCGAAACGATTGACTTTCTATTCTAAATGCGATATCACACTTTGTTGAAAGTGTTTTACAAATTTCGCCAAAAATTCAAAATGTAAAGTTGGTAAATAATAAAGCCGAAATTTTCCTAAAATATTATTTCTTATTATCATTTAAAATATCAATCCTAAGGATTTTAAACCTATCAGTCTAACGTCCTTTCTACTAAAAACAATGGAAAAATGTATAGATGGGTACATTAGGAAGACCATCCACCCTCCATCCATCCACAATGAAGCGATGTAGTCGACCAACATTTACCTTTTTCAGGTCATCCAGATCAGTGAAGAAGTAGGAACCATTTAGCATGCTTACATGAAAGGGAATCGGTAGAAACTACTCTATACGAAGTGGTCTCCACGATTGAAACATCCCTTCGATACACAGAATTCACTTGGTACATTTCTAGACATAGCAAAGGCTTTCAACAATGTCTCCATGGAGGCTATTATGGAGGCCCTGGAACTTGCTGAGCTGAATGAAACTCCAATGAAATGGATCGAAGCACTACTCACTCACTGCTTTATTTCTCACGAATGTGATAGGGTATATTAACTTCGTCATGAAGTTTGCAACGCACAGAATGAAGCATATCCGACCATATAAAGTACTCGTATATATATTTTTGGTTCTCCACGCCATGTACAACGTCCACCTCAGTCAGCCGACATGTACAACGGCGATTGCGACGCCCAAATAAGATGTGGACGCTGAGTGGAAGGATCCTATCTTACGCTCAGCGATCAGCACTATTTGTGTATATTGTACAAATAGTGCTCAGTGCTGATCGCTGAGCGGAAATAGCTGCGCTATCGTCGCATGGATCGTTCCGACGAACATGGACCTTTAAGGTGTGTTTACCATTACTCTGCGTCGATCGCAGGCGACGATGAAAATGATACACATAATAGTGGTCCTTGTGTCTAGCAAAACCCATCTTTGAAGTGTGTTTTGCTAGATACACGATCGTCCCACGTTGTTCGCGATTGGCGATCAACCCATAGGGCACGGAGCATTATTTGGGTATCTTTTTCATCATCGCCTGCGATCGACGCAGAGTGGTGTCTAGCAAACCGGACCTTTACGGCCGCCGTCTTAAGGTCGAAACACACATTACCGATACCGCTCTGCTCTGCACCGTATTCGACGACAATCATAAAACTAATTTGGTTCGATCTCGACGCGATGAGCACATTAGGTGTGTTCTATTCACTAGGGAATCTGGATAAATTTCCAAACAAAACGACAGACAGTTCTTTATTACTACTACTACTTTGCCTTAACCCCTAGCAGGGCATAGCGCGTCAACTACTCCTGCGCGCCATCGTACTTTGTTCTGGGCAATGGGGCGCAACTCCCCAAAAGACTTACCCAGTGCCTGACACTCCTTTGCCACAGATCCACGCCATGTGATTCGAGGACCTCCTCTTGGTTGGCCTTGGTTGGAAATGGGGTTCCATTTCATGGCATGCAAAGCAATGCAGTTATCACTCTTCCGCAATGTGTGACCTATCCACTGCCATTTTCGCCTGCGTATCAATTCGTCGATTGGCATCTGACCCGTACGCCGACTTAGCTCTTCATTTGAAATTCTTAAAATTCGGCGAAGACATGAGTTGACGAAAACGAAAAAGACTAATCATCGAATCAAATGGGTTTGGTATCTTTGCTAATTTCATGCCACTTTCCCATTACTTGAGGCGAGAGTACGAAAACTAATCTCTTGACAGATAAAACTGGTTTTGTTTTTATTGGAAAAATTGAAAATAATGGATAAATTGTTCAATTTATTTATGTAACACCAAAAAAGCAGCTTATCGACCACCAATGTTGTCCGAAAACAGTTGTTAAATTGCGTTCACACAATATTGACTGTATGTGTATGATTCAGATCACAGGAAATTCCTGCCAAAACTGATTCCTGACCCATCTAAGTATTTTTGCCAACAATCTACATTTTAATCCCAAGTAGCGCATGTTAGATGATCTTGACACAAGTACATTTTATTCAATGCATTAATTGTTTGTCCTCTCTTTTTTCTGTTACATCAATGCAGATTACAGAAATAGAACCCATCGTCTCACAAGCGGACTACTTGAAGAACACCAATGATCAATCGGTGGTGGAAATTTGCGTAACACGAGTGCTATCATGTATCCGCGAAACAAAGACCGCAGAACGTTATTCCTCGGCACTAGTTGGCCTTCTAGAAACCTGCCTCAACTACAATCTACAGCCAACGGGAGCTGGCCGTGATGATCCGCCACATGCAAAAATCTCAGCTGATATTATTTCAAGTATTTTCTTGGTATGTGCAAATGTATTTACATAATAATGTAATGTAATTGTCGAAACATGGATTAGAAAAGTAGTTTTAAAATTAGAACATGTAAGCGAAACATTAACCCTGTAGATAGTGTTTAAAGAGTCGCACAGAAGTGGCAATATTGTGGAAACGAAATTTTGAAATTACTTTAAGCACATGAAACGTTTTCAAAATTGTACTATTTCAATCAGAAGATGGCAACAGGCCATATCTTTCTGAAAGTTTGTAGATGATAGTGCTAATTGAGTTTTTTTTTGTCCATACAGAACTATGATAAGAAAGAAGTAATGAAAATCGCATTACCTGTTGCTGTGAAATTCCTGTCGAAGGGAAATAAGGAACTCTCTACGAATTTGGCAAGTTATTTATCACTGGCTGCCATAGATTATGCATATTTATTAAGTCCACATATAGACGCGATATTAGAGTCAATTGTAGCAGGTTAGTGAAATGAATCTATGTATTAAAATATCAAACCATTAAACATTTTTTTTTGTTTTATATTTCCAGGTAACTATGGGCTATGTCGTGTACTTTCGCAAATTTATGAGGTCTCGCCAGACGAGCTGGCACCTCATGCACCGCTGCTTGTTTCGCTCCTGCCTCGTTGTGATTGCCAAGAGAAATTATCTCTTCTACAACTTTTCACGCTTATCGCACAAAAGAAACCAACGGTAATTATCACACATGATACTTTGCTTAGTTTTTGTGCACCTCCATTCAATTCGTAGTGATGTTACATTTACGCATGAATTACTACTCATACTCTTTGATGTTTTGATTAAAATGTAAACTTTTATTTTTCCTTCGTCTCTTATTTAAGGTTCTCGAATCAAGCGTTCCGCAATTATGTGAATTTTTGAGTGATACAGCCACAGCGTCGGCAACTATGCAAGTTCTACTGAAATTGGCCGAGAATCGACCCAATCTGATTGGAAATTATTTTGATCAGATCAAAACGGCTGCTGAAGAGACACCGTCGACGGTATCATTGGCAGCCCAAATCCTCGCTGCATCGGGTAAAACAAGCAAAGTAGGTTTTTGTGGCCAGAGCTTTAATTTTAGTTGTTGTTCAATAATAACTGCATTAGTATTTACTAGTCATTTTAATGAAATGTTGCACGTACACGATTCAATATTTTATAAAAGATTGTTATGAATATGTAGTTAAGTACGTATTTGCATGTTGAATGTTGCATAAAAAGAGGGGGGATGCAATTAGTTTCCATAATGAAGCTCGAAACTTTCAGGATTTTCGACAAGTTTTGATAGTACATAAATATCATTTAGAACATGATTAAATGTAGATAAGGGTTTGTTGAGTGGACAGTATGTCGCATCATGTGTTCGCGCTTATATTTAGGCTCCGCTTCCACAAGATGCCCTTCGCTTAATTATTTACTTTGACGTGCTCGATAGCCGTGAGGTCTCCGTCGCCACTCTACGATGCTTGAATCTAGAGTTCAGGAGTTTATTTCCCCGACGCGCTAATAAAATAAAATAAAACTATCTGTGTGTACTAGTGATGTGTAACACAGTAACGAGTCGTTATTTTTGAGCGACTCAACAGAATGAGCGAAAGATGCGACACAACGACATAGCCTCCGTTTCGTTCAATTTAAGAATGACACACTGTAAAATGTACACTGTATTCAAATTAAACCCCGCATAAATACTACGCAACGCATTGAAAATCCACGCTCATTCAATATTTCTGATTACGTATATGTATTACATTCATCCACATCCCATCCTAATATCTATCTGAAATTAAAACCACCATTATCTATCTACCAAACCAATCCCATCTAAGTCCATTCATAATCATCTCTATGCAGTATGCAATGCACGCATTGTGTATACTTCTAAATATACACACAACAACCCATGCTGACTGCAAGCAAATAAAAAATCATTTGCCTCCGTCGCACCGCACATCCAAGTTTCCCAAATATATAAAACAAACACAACGTTCTAAAACAAAAGTAATCGTCTAGTATCATCATCTCAAGTTCAACTTTAGATGAAAACGATACCAAACCAACAAACAACCAGGCAATCTCTTCTGTATACTGTGGCACGAAATGAGTTATTCCGAATGTGAGCTTTGAGTTTTTAACACACACAGCACAGTTCTACATTTCACCCACTCTGTGTCGTGAGACATACTAGGCTGTGGTCATCTGATAACACAAACATTGATTATTTGTGTAATTCAGTATAGACTCAAATTCAGATGTCACGAAGCGCATACTCCAATTACTCAAATTCTCTGCCAAATAAGGAATTTATAGCATGGAGCTTTTAGAACAGAGTGAAATGATTTGACTGACTCCGAATATAGAGTCAAAAACAAAAAAATTGGGGTCACCCATCCCAGGCTGGCAACCCCGTTTTCATGGCAAATAAAAAAAAATTGGGGTCGCCCATCCCAGATTGGCAATCCCGTTTTCATAGGAAATAGTGATCCGATTTGGCTGGTTCAAACTAAAGGGCATTGGGGAGTCGCTGACTCCGAATCTGGGGTCAAAAAAGGCAAAAAAAAATTGGGGTCGTCCATCTCAAATTGGCAACCCCGTTTTCATGGGAAATAGTGGTCCGATCTGGCTGGGTCGAACTAAAGAGCATTGGGGGTCGCTGACCCCGAATCTGGGGTCAAAAAAGGCAAAAAAAAATGGGGTCGTCCATCTCAGATTGGCAACCCCGTTTTCATGGGAAATAGTGGTCCGATCTAGCTGGCTCGAACTAAAAGGCATTGGGGGGTCGCTGACCCCGAATTTGGGGTCAAACAAGGCAAAAAAAAATTTGGGTCGTCCATCTCAGATTGGCAACCCCGTTTTCATGGGAAATAGTGGTCCGATCTAGCTGGCTCGAACTAAAGGACATGACTCAGATTGATGGGTGGCGTTTGGTGTTTATCTATAGACTAAACTTTAAGCAGACATTATGAAAACGATTCATAAATAAATAAAATCATAAACCGTGACTTTTAATCTGTAGATTGCGTCAGAGAATTATATATGTATTTGGAATACGTGTACTTGTTTATATAATTTTTGTTATTACACCCATATTTAGAAATATTGGAATCTATATTAATTATTCGATAAATATATTTATTTACTTTTTTTTCTCTCTCAATGTAGGATAAAGCACAATTTGCATTAGATTTTGTACTAGAACATTTACCGCATGTTGACCGTACATCACAAAGCGTATTAGTGCATGAAGCAACTAAGTTATGTTCATCGTATCCAGTCTTATTTACTGATAAAGTTCTGGCATGCGTACGACAGAAAAATTCACTAAGGTTTAATATCATATTTCAATATTTAAATTATTTTTGCAATTGCGAAAACCTGAATAATTCAGTGAGAAAACATTGAAAATCCAATGAGAGTAGATGTACTTTTAACATCCTAGCCCAGTAGTTTTTTTCTAGACACAGTTTTCTTGAATATTCGGGTTTTATTCAATCGCATACAAACATCTTAAAAAATGTTTGGTTTAACATAACGCTCACATCATGCAATCTAGGCACGTTCTTAGGTGGAGTAATATTGAGAAGATTGCATTCGAAAAAAAACAAGTGTTGTTAAAAACGATTTTTTTAATGTACGAAAAAGGTGCATAATAAAAGTTTTGTTTTTGTTTTTAAATATTTACTGCATACAAAATGTTTAATGCTTTTCCAGAATGAATCCAATTAGTATAAATAATGGAGCAGTCATCAGTGACGCGAACAGCATCTATTGGCTCACAATAACTATCTATCTTTAACGGTTTATATACTATATATATGTCTTAGGCTCTTAGCGAAATTCTTCATTTTGTGAAATCGCCCGGCAAATATTGCAGAACTTTAAACACACATCGTTTGTCGGCATTTTGAGAAACTATATGTGCATCGAGTTGTTATTACTTGATTAAAACTAGAAGGAATTTTTTGTTTCTATTTAAAGCGGAAATTGACACTTTAGGTAGTACGAACCTACCTTGCATACATCACGCCTGGTGGAAGAGTATGCTTAAATTAGGCGTTTAGTGAAGTAGCAGTTTGCACCATTTTATTCGCAATTTGCTGGGATTTCCTGAAATGATAGCGGTATACAATGTAATCAAATCAATACACTGTTTTCTGGGCAGTTCATGAAATGATGGGTTTCACTAAAAGCCTAAGACGTATATATCGTTTATATTTACAGACTTAACAAGTATCCTTCTAACGCAAATTACAATATTTTTAAAGTTGTGCCACTATTTCGTGCTGTGAGCGATATGTGTTTGTTATGTTTTTTTATCCAATCCTTTTTTTTTTCAAAAATATTGTTTAAATATTAAAATCGATAAACTAACTCAGCCAACAACAGTCATCCTCCACTCAAGTTAATATCAACAATGGTAATAAAACATCGGGTGGTGTTACGATCGTTAAGCTGAATTCATCGTCAACGACACCGATTGTCGGGTCGGCTTCGTCTTCGTCGACTCCACAAAATCATGTGGGAACAGCACAAATGAATGGAATGGCATCGATATCGCCATCGGGCGGACATGTTCTAACAATACATACGTCCACAATTACTACACCGAGTACTAATAATAATGCAATTAGCACGCATAGTAGTACAACAACAACTGCTGTTGGTACTGTACCACCTACTCCACCCCACACTGGCTACACAAGACGTGCAAAATTGGGAGATTCAAGAAGCACGGGACGGTTGCATCCGTCCAGTAATACGCATCGAAGCATGACACGTCTTAATATAGCTGGTACTAACCGATTTTTTTAATTTCATATTGATTTGGACCATTCTGGATGCAGTTATGTTAATCATAATATTACGTTTACACTATCCCCAGATTACTTCATCTGCTACTTAATCTGGGTGTGGTGAGTTTAAAATTGTATGTATTTGACGGTTCCAGATTAAATCAGCCGGCGCAGATGAACTAATCTGCGGATAGTGTAAACGTAATATTACCATGAATGTATTATTTAAAACTTATTTTTTTCTTTTTTGACGGATTTAACGTATACAGGGTGTCCCGCTTCAGATGGTAAATATTTTATTGTAGATAGTACCGTTCATTTGTTGAAAATTGACACCAAAATGGATACTCTGCCTTTAGCCGTTTCAAAGGTACAGCATTTTTTTTGTAAATTGTCTCAAGAAGCTTGACTTTCCGAACAAAATCAAAATTTGCCACTCTCCCAATATTTTAGTCCGAGATTTGACCTTACTTTCTGTGACTACATAAAATTTCATATAAAATGGATGAGTAGTTCACCGTTATTTCAAACATACAACTGTTCAAAACTTTAAAGGAATTTCAAAATTGACTTTTCATCGAAAATTCAAATGATAATTTTACAACGGTACTTTGAACTGACAAGTCTGGAAATTTGTGAAAAGTCGTCCCAATGTGTTGGCTTTCCAACAGTATATTTCTTTGATACATTTGGATTTAAAAATTTTCGAATAAAACGCATTAAAGGAAAAACGAACGTTTTCTGGAGATGAAACAGATTGACTTAAAGTAGTCCACGCTACAAATGAAAAATAGGAATAAAAATCGTATAGTTTTGAAATTTGGCACAATTGATGTGGGGAGTCCACTAAATATATGCTCC
The DNA here is from genome assembly GCA_964017055.1 of Chloromyia formosa. Classification (NCBI taxonomy): domain Eukaryota; kingdom Metazoa; phylum Arthropoda; class Insecta; order Diptera; family Stratiomyidae; genus Chloromyia; species Chloromyia formosa. Next base: position 130,181,746 of record OZ024814.1, read on the forward strand.
AAAGTCCCCGTTGATAGTGGGTCCGGAAGTGTAGGAGAAAGGGGGTTGAAAGTTATTTTCCCGGTTTTTCTTGAATATTATTTAGTGTAGACATCGATATAATACGTAACAGGAAAACAATTCGTGTAGTTTTGATTTTTTTTTTAATTAATGAGGGCAGTCTCCTAAATATACGAGTATTTCTAAGTCTCCGTTGAGGGGGTCTGAAAGTGTAGGAAAGATAGAGTCAAAGGTTTTATTTCAGTTTCTTTGGTTTATGGTCTCTAAGATCTAATAAACCATTTTATGGTCTAATGTAGGGGTCGGCAACCATTTTAAAACAGTGGGCCACTTAAAACACTACTAAACTAAACCAGTTGGTAACTCAAGTTACAAACTCAATTGTGACTTGACTCCACACAGGGCTATTTATCAGCAATCAAAATCTCCAGTTCGTTCAGTGTCGTCATGGATACCTTGCGTGGAATGTTGTCTTCGGAAGACAGTTCATCGAGTGAAGAGGAAACCATTATGATGTATAACTATCTCAGGAAGAGAAAAGTAGTAACGAGAAGGTTTTGGGTGCACCCATACCTTGTGAGAAAACGAGAAGGACTTCCGTACACATCAAATGATGCAAGTGTTGATGTAGATACAGAATACCACGTCATGAGGCAGCCTATCCCACAGCACGTGGTCATACACAATAACAATCGTGCAAATGATCTCAGAAGCTATGTAGCCAACTATTTCCTAACCCCACAAGCTTCTCTGCATTGGCAGTGGAAATACATGACACCAGGTTGCCAGCAACGGTAATCATAGATACATAATACTTATTAAATAAAGATAAAGAATTGCTAAATGGAATTAGTTTGTTAATGTTTACCTTTTCCCATATAGCCCACCTCAGAATGGCTAATGGAAATACTCGTCCGATCGAGCTGGTTCGAACTAGAAGGTGATTTTGGGTCGCTAATTCCAAATCTGAAGTAAAAAAAGAAAAAAATATTTTGGGGCTGCCCACCCCAGAATGGCCACCCTGTACCGAACAGGCCTAAGCAACGGTAAACTTGTAGATGTAGGTATATGTACAAACATAATGCTTATTAAATTATTAGTAGTTTGTCATTGTCTAGGCTTTCCCCATATAGCAAAATTTACATTGACTCAAAAAAAAAGAGAGCCCACCATATATTTTCGACAATAGTACAGCTCTATTTGAACATATCTGTAAATTTTACGACGTTCCCGACTTCTTTCCACGCCTTTTCGTTTCATGTTTCTTCGAATAGCCAGGAAGATGAAAATTGTAAAATACAAAACCTGGTGTTTTTCACCCTCCTCCACCAGCAACAGGTTAGTCTTTTGGTCACTCATCTTCGAAAAATTGCAAACTAAAATCTCCTAGTGACTCGACATGCTAGTCACCAGCGAACTGATTACAAATCGGTTTTTGAAAATCACAAACGAGTCCCCAGTAGCGCCGTGTGCGGTGTTCCATTTAATTACACAGGAAGTGACTCAAAGTAAACTACGAGTAGTTAATAACTCGCATCACTGATCAGTTTCTTTTCGGTAGCTGCGTCTGTATACGGCCTTAGTCTCAGTGAAGGAAAACAGACCGAAATTCCATTTCTAACACCACGTCAGACGAGTGTACAATTTGGAAACATAATTAATTCAATAAGTTAAGACGTTACGAATGTCCCGGCAGACGTTATTAACTGCCCGAATAAATGGCCGTAGACAAGTCACTTACAACGCTTCCCTGGTTGTGTCAAATAATAGTATTCATTGTATTTTACTTTCTAATACGATTTGAAAAAAAAAACTCTAAGAGGAAAATTTCACAATTTTTATAAATCGAAAATACGATTTACAATTTTCTAGTTCAGATCCAAAAAAGATGTACGAGTATGCTTCACATAAATTGAGTCAAATGGAGAATTCAAAATTTTCAAACCTCAGTATCTCTTTGGATTCTTGTCAAGAAAGTGTTGGAGATTAGGAAATGACAGAATGCCGACCAAAAAAATCGTTGGGGTTGCGTAGGAGGGGATCCAAATATCGTGCGTTACTCGAAAAGCCCTATCGTTGACAACTCTACTTGGTCTCAAACTGTCCAGTTTGTAGTCATTATGATTTTAACTTATAAAGGGGCCCATTCACAATCAGTTTAACAGACGATATTCCCACAGGAAAAACAAATCCCTAGCCTACTGTACAGCCCATTCACTATCAGTTTCACTAATGATATTCCTACAGGAAAAACGAACTAGAATTTTGTAGGATATACCGACGAAAATCGTATAGAAAAAAAAACTGACGATAAGTTGAATCGCTGCCGAGAATATGTAGAAATAACTAACGCTGACGAGAATTTTTGTAACATCCAAATATCATTAAAATTAAATTAAATTTCCATTTTTTTGTGGGAGTGTTCTGAATCAAATGGCGTTTGAATCAAGTGCGTCTCTTGTTGACATCGCTTTAGCATTGCCTAAATGGTATGCCATCTAATTTTTCGTTATGAGTGGACTATTGTACAATATATACTATTTATACAAACTTTCGTGAACCAGTGTCTACGGCGCATCCTACACATATGCTGGCCGGAGGTCATTTCTAACGACGACCTCCTGTTCATTACTGGACAGGACAGGATAGACACCTCCATAAAAAGGCGAAAGTGGCAATGGATAGGTCACATAGTTCGAAAAGGGCCAGAAAATATTGCTAAACAGGCTCTCGACTGGAACCCACAGGGAACTGATGCCATTCGCCACGTTGGACCTAGAAACACATGGAGAAGATCAGTTGAGGTCGAGGGTAAGTCAATAGGCAAATCGTGGAGTCAGTTGAAGGCGATGGCGGCGAACAGGACGAGGTGGAAAGTCGGCGTGCTTATAGGGCACAAGAGGTTAACAGGATCCATAGAGAGATTGTATATAGTTACCATGCAAAGACCGAACTCCAACAAATGACTTGACTTTTTTTAGCAGCAGACACCGGTAGACAAACTAGCTATGTGTTATTTAGGTTATATATTATAACTGTGGGTAATCCTTCGGCTTTTTCCTCTAGGTATATTATAGACTTCACATATTTCTAAAGCCTACAGGAGTGCACTTGTGCGTTCACAGCATGCTCACATTTTGTAGATCCTACTTAAAGTATACTACTCAAAACAAAATAAGGTCCACCCGAATATTTTTGCTTCGATAACTAATTTTTATGAATGCCGTTATTTTTCAAGTGTTTTGTTAACGATAACAGTGAATGGGGCAGGGAGGAATGGCGTGAGGTGCTTTTCACGGATGAGTGTAAAGTGAAGTTTTTTTTTTAATGACAATCGACGTATGAGAGTATGGAGAACCACAAAAAACAATCGGAAAATTATTAGTGGCCCTTATTTTGTTTTGAGGAGTATATATAATTCGCCGCACAAAAACTTAAGGAGGGCCGAATGCGATACTGCCTGTGTGCCGATGGTTGCCAACCCCTGGTCTAATGTATGATGTATCATTTTGTAAAATAATTTATGTGCTTTAAATCGCCTTTGGATCTTTTTTTGTAGAACTCATAGTTTTCGAAATAGAAAAGGAAAACTGAAAAAAACCCCCTCTCTACTACTACTACACTTCCGGATGTGCATTATTAGAAAATTTTCAAATCCAAATGTACCAATGAAATATACCGTTGGAAAGCCAACACATTGCAGCAACTTTTGTCAAATTTGTAGATTTGTCAGTTCAAAGTACCGTTGTAAAATTATCATTTGATTTTGAAATTTCTTTAAAGTTTGAACACTGTATCTTTGAAGTAACGGTGAATACCGCAACCGGGAAAAGGTCGTTTTATATGAGATTTTATGTAGTTTTAAAAAGTGAGGTCAAATCTCGGATTAAATGGCTGGGGAGTGGCAAATTTTGATGTTGCTCGGCAAGTGAAGCCTTTTGACACAATTTGCAAAAATGCTATAACTCTGAAACGGTTGAAGACAGTAGCCATCTTGGTGTAAATTTTCCACAAATTAACGGTACTATCTACCATTTAAGAACTTACCATCTGCGACGAGACACCTTGTATAATTCTCCTGTAATATTCATCTAGGTTCCTTTTTGGAATGACTTTGCAAAGCGGACATCCTGTAGTTATATTTGTTCGCTAAATGAGCTAGCACTTTTATGTGCCTGTTGCCTTGTTTTATATATATAAAAAAAATACAAATATACGAGTTTATATGTACACTGCGCGTCATCAGGTTAGCACAACCCCTCGCGTAAGTTGTTTCGGCTCGATTCCAGCCGAACTAAAAGAGCTAAAATTTTAAAATTATTGTTGTTTATGGCCGATTTAATTCTCAGTTAAATAAATAAAACAAAAAGGATTGTTGCTCAATTTTTTAATATTTTTTCGAATTCAATTTTGGTCATCAGGTTAGCACATACCACTTTTATCACTTTTGTTAAGCTTTTAAGCCATGAACTTATTTCTGAACTTATACGTTTAGTAATTTAAACATTTTTCCGTAAATTTAATAATGTGCCGATCCTCCCTTGTTGTGAATGACCTCATATATTCGATTGGGAAGCGACTCGTACAATTTTCCAATATAATTGAAAGAAATGGCTGACCAAGCGCGTTTGATGCCATAAATTAGCTCCGCTTTGTTGGAATATTGTTTTCCAGACTCGTAAACTTTACGAACCAGCCATCCACACACGTTTTCTATTATATTGATGTCGAATGAGTATGATGAGCCCTCAACCCATGACTTAACCACCCGGGCAGTGTAGATCGGAGCATTGTCGTGTTGAAAATGCCATGGCAATCAGAAAAAAAAATAAAAAAGGGAAAAGCAGTTTGATGTACGTTTTTGTAAGTGTTCGCATTCATATTTGCTGTCAAAAACTGTAACTCGCACGTACCATAGTAGCTCCCCATACCATCACACCCCCCACCCGACTATGAAGGCGATCCAACTGGTGTTCCTCCTTGCGAGGATCATAAAAGTAATAGTTGTATCCATCTGGACCTTCCAAATTAAATTTCGTTTCATCCGAAAAGACAACGTAGCGCCAATCAGAATTCCATGTCATTTGCGCTCGTGCAAAATTCAAGCGCATTTCCTTTCGAGCCAGGTTAACTGGGGTTTTTTCTTAAATTTTAGTCTCTTTAAATGTGGAGCATTCTGTATCACTCTTTGAATAGTAGATAAGCTCGCTTTAACGTCAACATTGGCTCTGATCTTTGCGGCCGAGTCATGACAGTTAGATGCTTCTCTCAAAATTGCTCTCTTATCAGCATTGGAAAAATCACTCTATCATTACCACCTTTACTATTTTTACTTATTGCGCAGGAATGCGGATATAACTTTACGATTTCTACCAATTTTTTTCGATATTTCACTTATTAACAGCCTTGACTCCTTGTAAGCTTTAATTTTTTATTTCTCTTCCACAGATAGCGATTTTCCTTTACCCATATTAATGTTAATAGACTACTTGAGCAACAACAAAAAAGGTTGTCATACCTGTTCAAATGTTCAGGATCAACTAAAAAGAATTTGCATGTGCTCACCTGATGACGCATAAAAAAAGCACACTCTTCCACCGAAAATAAAAGAAAATAGCAAAAACCATATAACGGGATCTTTCCGTCGCATGTTCTCTTTGCCAGTGAGAGTGTATACGAAGATAAGAAAAATAGAATTCAAAAAAAGTAACTGCGTGCTAACAACAACTCCAAGAGCAATTATATTAAGCTGATGGGGGGTGTGCTAACCTGATAACGCACAGTGTATATTAAAACTATAAATAAAATTAAGAACCATAAAACATTGCATCCAGGATATCTTTTTTCGCCGTTCGCAATCCCTACAGTATTTAACGATCGTATTTTGCAGGTGGTTCAGTTGGCGGTCTGCACAAGAGTATGACGCGTCTAAGTTCATCGCAACAAATCAATCAGAACGGATCAAATTCGAATAATGTGAATAGCCATTCGAGTGGAAATGTAGCACAACAAGCTGCCACTGTACTGGGCAGTCCGTCAAGTCCAACGTATGTGACTCCAGTACCACCACTCAGTAGTAATGTAATAATAACCGGACATAATAAATGGGGTATACCATCCACAAAAATTACATCCGGCGGAGTAACGGTTACAACTTCACCCACTAAAGTTCGACCTCACTCGCAAGGACCAATCACACTGTTGGGATCTACAGGAGCTCTAGGAAAATATAGTACGGATGCGTTGAATCAATCGACGGGTAGAATTTGGTTGCCATTTTTTACAGCTTTTGAATTTTACCAAAAGTTTTCTTCTCTACTCAGGTTCAATAGCAGTCCAACAAAATAGCATATCAGTACATCATGCCTCACCAGCATCACCACCTCCGGAAAAATCCACTACACAAAAATCTGTGATGACTCTTCCAGTTAATTCGACAAGTCCTGTAAGTAGCTGAGCAATTCAAATCTAAAATAGGTCGATGGTTGAATGTATGATGATTACAGGTCGAAAATGAGGTCGTTGTTTCGGGTCCCACAACGGTGACATCTCGTCGCAATGATAACACAAGTGTAACACTGCTGAATGCCAACAACAGCATCATAAATCAACGTATGAGTACATTTGAGCCATATCAAATAATGCGTGATCCGGTACAACAATTTTGTGAGAAGAATTTCCAATCAATTAAGAAATATATGGATCAAGTTTCTCAACATCTACCGCCGCCAACACGATGCGGAATTGAAGGTATTTTTTTTATTCTTAGATTATCATCAATTATACATATATTTATTGTATTTTTAGAAAGTGTGGATGTAAGTCTCAATTTAGGCAGGGCTCGCTTTTAATTTTGTGACTAAGGATAGTAATTTAAGGTTGGAAAGTTATTGGTTTTTAGGACAACCTTACATTTGCGTTACTGCTTGCTAGCTTTACTAGTATTTCTTATTATTATTAGTCGCTTTTGTTTCACCCGGTTTCTGATCCATTTTCATACAAAACGACAGACCAGTTTTGATCCAGGTCTCGTATGGGATCTCATCGGATCAAAGTTGAAAGTGCATTGGTTGAACCACAACTTATTTTGTCCCTATCTAAATGTATACTGAGCCCACATTTCGCCCTCACGCGGCGAAGTATCTGTATGGTGGCAGTTTAAGTTCGCTCTTCGCAGATCCGTGGCGTTCGATTCACTCTGGATCTGAGACCGAGTGAATTGAAAACAGCTAATATTTATTTATTTACATCTTTACATTAAATTTACGTCACATTTTTATTATCGGATGAAGCGTTCGATCACTGGAGCAGTTTCAACTGTACTAGATTCGCTGCGCGTTTACGCCTTAATATATCCCCTCACAACACCTTTACATATGTCTACGCAATTTCCTAACCAATATTTCACAACAGCCCGTCTCTTATGACTTATGACACACAACACCATAATACCAACCTAATACAATACATTTAGCCCTTCAAACACTAATAACCCCACCTATTCTATTGTACATTCTTATTTACTACTGACTTACTAGGCGCGTTTTTTTAACAGCCATCCAGAGCAGAGCCCGTACACACCACACAATTTGATCTGAGCTGCTCTAGATAGAAGGTTAGTGCTCCGTTAGTATTTTCACGTTTTGAAATGCAGACGGCGCAGGTGTCGAAGTTGTTGGGCAGTTCACAGTTTGGGAAGCGCATAAAATTCATTTCCTAACAATAAAATGTTCGGTTTGTGTAATTATATGGAATAGTATGTAATGAACAATATTCCTGGTCTGATTGTGCTGGCTGCGGCAGATCGAATGCAGCAGCTGATAAGTAGTGATCTATCGGTGGTACGAAACCAGAGGCCAAGGGTTCCATTACACCTGGATCCCAATGCGAGCGCGAGGGCATCTATAGCCGTCCGCCAACCTTATCGTCCCCTTTTTTTTCTATTCCCCATTTTTACCTCCTCTGTTTGTATTGTCTATCCCCTGGCCTATGCATTTTTGGTTAATACGTAAAGGACAGGGGCAACGAGTGGCGAAAACCCCACCCATGTCTCCCGAAATGAGCTACAGCAAGCATAGGCCGCTGCTTAGCTCGTTGACGGGCCTTATTCTTCGCCAGATGGCACGGCCCGACTTTCACGGTCATTATGCTACCTTAGGCTTCGTCCCCATGGGCATCTTCGGATGCCCCACCGACCGGTCCATTACAAGTAAATATACAAAATGATTCTGCTGCCTAAAGGATATTTGTCCGATTGTATCTGTATTCTGTACTAAGGATTTAAGTTTCCTCTTGAAATTTGAGATGACGTTTGAATGTTAAATTAAACCAAGACACACTCTCAGCAAAGACATGCCCCGTTTTCACCTTCGCTACTCTGATCTGCTCTGTAGCTTTTTTTGTTGCCGCTTATCCTGCTCTGTACAAAAAAACGCACCTAACTGACTTTTTGGCACGAGTAATTGCCGCGAACTGGCGATCTTTTTCGAAATTTGATTTACTTCTTCGAAAAAATAATTTTCATTTAATAATATCATAATTTGGTCAGTTCCCGACCTTACAACTCACTACTGTATACAGCGGGACTACGTGTCAGTATTAACTAATCCCAGGCAACTTATCACGATGTAAACATATCGTATTACTTTATGTATTAATGTTCTTGCAAATGTACAAGTGCGAATCATTTTCAATTTAAATTGGAATTGTTTGTGACACTTGGTTTCATTCTGCACACCAACTTAGTATGCGTCTGTAGCTTAGCTCGGTAACGCACCGGGCATTTTTTGCTACTCGAAACACGGTCTCTGCGGTTCGCGCCCCGCAACGGGACCAACTATTTTTTATTCTCAAATTCCCTCTGAATTAATTTCTCCGAGCTTAGTGGTTTCGTATGGATAGTAGCACTCATCAGGTCTTGCATCTTTGCAGCTATCCATGTGCAAGACGACCACGAAAGTGTGAGAATTCTGTTTGTATTAAGCCGTGAAGGCGTGATTTTTACTTGAAAACTCGACCGTGGAGGTCTAGATGGTGTGAAGCACTTATATTAACTCACTAGAGGGGTGGAGAGAGGGTGAGAAGTGGAGATATTTGTTCCCTGGCAATTTTACTTTATGTATTAATGTTCTTGCAAATGTACAAGTGCGAATCATTTTCAATTTAAATTGGAATTGTTTGTGACACTTGGTTTCATTCTGCACACCAACTTAGTATGCGTCTGTAGCTTAGCTCGGTAACGCACCGGGCATTTTTTGCTACTCGAAACACGGTCTCTGCGGTTCGCGCCCCGCAACGGGACCAACTATTTTTTATTCTCAAATTCCCTCTGAATTAATTTCTCCGAGCTTAGTGGTTTCGTATGGATAGTAGCACTCATCAGGTCTTGCATCTTTGCAGCTATCCATGTGCAAGACGACCACGAAAGTGTGAGAATTCTGTTTGTATTAAGCCGTGAAGGCGTGATTTTTACTTGAAAACTCGACCGTGGAGGTCTAGATGGTGTGAAGCACTTATATTAACTCACTAGAGGGGTGGAGAGAGGGTGAGAAGTGGAGATATTTGTTCCCTGGCAATTTTACTTTATGTATTAATGTTCTTGCAAATGTACAAGTGCGAATCATTTTCAATTTAAATTGGAATTGTTTGTGACACTTGGTTTCATTCTGCACACCAACTTAGTTTAGTTTAGTTTCGAGTAGCAAAAAATGCCCGGTGCGTTACCGAGCTAAGCTACAGACGCATACTAAGTTGGTGTGCAGAATGAAACCAAGTGTCACAAACAATTCCAATTTAAATTGAAAATGATTCGCACTTGTACATTTGCAAGAACATTAATACATAAAGTAAAATTGCCAGGGAACAAATATCTCCACTTCTCACCCTCTCTCCACCCCTCTAGTGAGTTAATATAAGTGCTTCACACCATCTAGACCTCCACGGTCGAGTTTTCAAGTAAAAATCACGCCTTCACGGCTTAATACAAACAGAATTCTCACACTTTCGTGGTCGTCTTGCACATGGATAGCTGCAAAGATGCAAGACCTGATGAGTGCTACTATCCATACGAAACCACTAAGCTCGGAGAAATTAATTCAGAGGGAATTTGAGAATAAAAAATAGTTGGTCCCGTTGCGGGGCGCGAACCGCAGAGACCGTGTTTCGAGTAGCAAAAAATGCCCGGTGCGTTACCGAGCTAAGCTACAGACGCATACTAAGTTGGTGTGCAGAATGAAACCAAGTGTCACAAACAATTCCAATTTATATCGTATTAGTTGATTGGACTAACTCTTAGCTCCAATTTGCGATGCTGTACTGGACTAAAAAAAATTGGGTAAGGTTTGCGTATCCGTTGTTGACGGTTGTTTATGTTTTGTTAGAGTCGGCGATACAAAAGCAAGAAGCTACTGGCTCTTTACATTTCTAAAATTCTCTTTAAACCCAAGTGATAAGCCAACATGTGACATTTACCATATTTAGTACCGGTCGGCATAAACACCCCACGAACTAGAACTAAATCTAATATGATCTAGTTGTTGCCGAAAATTGTGATACGGAGCAGGACATCGCTCGTCGTATCAACCAGGCTAAATGCGCATACGGCATGCTGTCCAAAATCGGGCAAAGCAGTTATCTTAGCATCAAGACCAAGCTGGGGTTGTTTCGCTCCCTGGTGCTGTATGTGCTTTTGTTTGGGAGCAGCACATTAAAAGTTTCGTCGAATTCTGGCCCGAAATAATATCAAATGAAGAGCTAAGATGCCAATCGACGAAATGATACGCAGGCGAAAATGGCAGTGGATAGGTCACACATTTCGGAAGAGTGATAGCTGCACTGCTTTGCATACCATGAAATGGAACCCCATTTCCGCTCGCTTGGAGGCTCCGTCTTCCTCATCATGACTACTGTAGGAGTTGTGTGAGGATGTAGATGAGGAAGAGAATGTTTTGCACCTTCCATGTCGCTGTCCGGCACTGGCCATCAGGAGGAAGAAATTCCTGGGCTCCTGGTTTTACTATGACCTGGAGGACCTCAAGGATATGAGCGTGTTACAGCTCAATCGCTACATTGCCAGCACAGGCTGGTTCGGAACCTTCATGTCCCAAAAGATGTCCCAAAAGAGTCGACCTTTTGGGAATAAATACATTTTTCGTAAGAAATTAAACAAATAATTATTTTTTTTTTTGTTTATTTTAGAGCGCCGTACAAAGAAAGTGGCAAAATTACATTTTGCATGTCAAATACGTGGACCACACTGCTTATACTCAAAAACATGTTTTACGATGCGTACAAGAAATCCCAGAACATGGATTCATTTGATGTTTTTAGATTTTCAAGTTAGGAATTATGTAAGATCCATACTAATAATATGCAATGCATTGTTCACTGCAATCGTGTCTTTTCTTCCTTTTCAGGTTAAGGACAAATGTGTACTTAGTACGAGAGAACCAGGCATTAGCAACTTAAAAAATATATGGCAAATATTAAAATGTGAAAATAGAACATTCACCGAGCTAGTCACTAGTCATTTTCCATCACAGAAGGTAAATATTTTGTTTACTCGTTCTTTGGCACTTACTCGAAATGTGTACTGTCTTCTCTTCGAATTACAATCCAATCTTCTCGTAAATACATACATATGTATATCATTCTTTATCGAAACTTTTAGTTATATGATATGAAAACAAATTCTTTTCATCGTCCATATAGGACCAGGAGATCCTTGTAAACGAACTACGTCACTCTGGTTTCTTGGACGTTTTCGAAGTTATAAAGACTGATCAAACCAAACCGAATGCCAACGAATTGGAATATCAATGGGGTTGCTTCTTGTGTAATCATCCGGATAAAGCTGTTGGTTTTCTGCGAGGCAGCAATCAGCCAATGATCGAAGGACAATTAAAAGAGAAAAAAGGCAAATGGAGATTATTCCGAAGGTGGAGAACGCGCTATTTTACATTGTCAGGAGCACATTTGTCGTGCAAAGGATCTGTAAGTAAAATGATAAACACCTCACATAACATGCCACGCCATCTGGGGCACACTGTGAATTTCTGACCTAGTCTTATACCCGTATTGACTGATCCTGCTAGACCAAGTGATTCAGTTTAATTCCGAATGAGACCTTGACGAACTAGTCAAATTTCGCCAATTTACACATCTGAAATAAACTATAGTAGCGAACAGCTCGCCAAAAAAGCATTTAATTTATATCTCTATTGGAATGTTAACTAATTTATGAATTTTTTCCCATTTTTCCAGAGTGGTGGTGAAAGCATCGACGTAAATCAAATACGTTCTGTAAAAGTATCGCGAGGCGCACGCAATATACCGAAAGCGTTCGAAATATTCACTGGCGACCAAACGTTAATCCTGAAACCGAAAGATGGCAAAAATGCCGAGGAATGGGTACAATGTCTTAGTATTGCGGTAGCCCATTCACAAGCACGTGACAGTCCAACGGTCAAAACAAATAGTCTTCCAGCGCGTGGATTAGGGAATAGTAGAACTGCCTTCTAAGAAATATTGATTTTTGTTTTATAATATGTGTAACATTTATAAAAAGAGAAAAACTAGGTAGATTTGAGTAGAGAGGCTGCCGTGACTGATACAGCACACGTAGACCGCATCTGGCAAGACTTAGTTTATTCCTAATTTTTGTTTATTTCAGTACGTATTTTCTAAAAGAAAACTACGATTTAATACAACATCTAATCGATGAATGCTTGGCGTAATTGTTTAAATGATATTTTATATTTTATTCGCAATGAAAAATCATAGATTTTTTTACATATATTATTTATTCAAAAATCTGTAACATAAATTGATAAAGACACATTATGTACCGTTAAAGACAATAGAACATATACAAGACTTTTATGATTAGTGTTATAGTAATATAAAAATTGTATTGTAAAATTGGACATTTATACATGTTACTTCAGAGATTTTATATTAAAAAAAAATTGTACAATCGTTAAAGATTTTTTTTTTGTCAAGCTCACTTGCTTCAAAAAAATTATCCAAAAAGTGAAGAATCCTCGTTTTTTTTGCCAAATATCGAGGAAAATACTTATTGTTTTTAGGTAATTTCATCATCATTAAGACGCTGCATTTCAACCTAGCACAGTGGAGTATTTGCACCAAAAACCTGGCCAAAAGTCGAAAATGTAAAGTATGGTAAACCCCTCTCAAATCGGCCTTTTCTGACACTACACTAACGGCTGCATCATGTCCCTTCCCCTCATGCCTCTCAATCATTACTCGCCTTCACGCGGGGGGGTCGGAATTCAGGCAAAGTTTTATTCGTATTAATTTGTACTCGCTAACTTAATTTTTGGTGCAAATTTCATAATTTTTTTCAGTTGTCAGTCATTGTAATTAAAAAATGACAATTATGGATGTGGAAGATGGAGGTGTGTACTTATTAAAAAAAATTATTTCATCTTATTTGTAGTTATGTAAATATTTCTTGTAATATTATTACTACTTAACTACAGAAAGTACGAATTTCTTTGAGGAAAAAAATAAAACTGTTATTGTACATGTTCCGGGACGTGCCGAGCTAATAAGCCAAGTTGAAAATTTAGTTTAATATTCCCTTCAAATGACCATAAAAGAATTCGTCGCCCCTTCTTCCCCCATTTCTTTTCCCACATGTTTGAAATTTTAAGTATTTTCGCATTTTTAGCCCGTCCCATATATTCAAACAATTGATCCGGGCATTTCCCGTCGTCCGATCTCAACCAAATTTGGTATGTGTATTTCTTGGGTAGCCCTTAGCACAGATCGGTAACGGCCTTTTGGATTTTCGACTTATCTAACGGTACTTTTTGCGTTTTAAAATCAAAGTTTCTCGCCTGAGTCTTTTCTTTTGTTCCTCTCCTCCCAGCATTTACCGTGGTCCGATTTCGAACAAATTTGGTACATAGCTTGATTGCATGATTCTAAGCATAACCCGTAACCCGATGACGTATTTGTGGTGCTGCTGGTGGGCGTGAGGACAACAGGACCTTCTTGGGCATGAAGTCAAGCGGACACAAAACCTAGCCAACAAACCTGACTAGGAGTGATGCGATCAATACACTGGAGTACTGTTGAAGGCATTTTGAGTCCTTTGGTCAAGACAAAAGGACCTTTTTGGGCATGAAACTAAGCCAATATGGGTATTTTCTTAATGGGGCTGATGAGGCCAATGGCCTGAAATTTTTTAAGATATTTTGAACCGTATGGACAGGACAAAAGGACCTTTTTGAATAAGAAGTAAAATTTAGGCAAATTTGGTTATAAAATACAAAATATTGAAATTAGAAAATAAAGATAGAAATAGTTAGGATTTAGTATATTGAAATGTCTAATGTGACTGATTTTGGTTATCCCACAATGAGCAAGGCTCGTGGTGTGAGATTAATTAGCTAGTGGAAATTCATTAGGGTGTTTATACGCAAATTTTAGAATCTTAAATTCACATATATTCGCTACAATCAAAGCTTCGAAAGTCTCTGTATAAATACTGAGTTGCATATAATATGGGTTTCTTCAAACAGCAGGTAGCCCCGCAGCTTCTAAACGCGGCCAAAAAGGGCGGCAAAATTTCAGAAAACGAAATGTCTCACAAGAACTTTCGGGAGACCGGGGAGGAAAATAAGATCGTTCGCGACTCAAAACCGAACCAAAGAGGACGGCGTCATTTGGGATAACGAAATTTGACACAAATATATTGGAAGGCGGGGATAAAAGTAAGATGGTTAGCAACTGCATAATGTTTTCACATACAGGATACAGTTAAATCCAATTTAACCATACTAAAGGGGTCGGCATCATCTCGGATTACGTAATTTAGGGATAATTCATTGAAACTATTTATCACAATAAATAGCCGCTATAAACATGGTCTACGTATAGTACATATCGTACGTGGTTGGTAAAAATAAATGCTTCTTCTTCTCTTTTTTTTCATAATATACAAAAGTCGTTGAGATGAATGGTGGTGCTCTGCTCCCCATACCCATCCTCCGGTGTTAGTGATCGTGAAAAATGTCCAAACGACACAAACAATTATAGTGTAATTGTGTGGTGGTTTCTGCCTCTGCTCTGCACGTCTGTTAAAAAAAACACGGCTAATATTTTACTATATTTCAAAATGTGAGCGAAACGAACACTAGATGAGCTAAGTATAATATCCGTCCGAATCACCAGATAGGGAGCAACAGCCAAAAATTTAGATATATAACCCCTATTAAAAAATATAAAATATCAAAATCAAAATTTGTGAAGTAGGCAAGAAGACCAACCTCTCGCTTTCAGTCCATATATATAATACAGTAGTGCGTCGATAGTTCTGACGTCAAAAATCCGAACCGTCGATAATCGGGATTCGAATCTAGCAAAAAAAGGACATAAAATAAGACATTCTGCACATGAAATACAGTACACTCTCTCTCTAATTAAATTACGTAATAAATACATGAGTGATTTTATTCATCTGTTCTACTTCTGTAACCAAGATTAAATTACGAACGATTTTAGCCAGATTTCTTCTTCTTCCTTGCCCTTTCATACCACTCTGCGGCTTCGCGTTGCTCTGCCTGTGGTGTTGGCACTTCGCCCATTCTGGCGGTATAATCTCAGCTTCCTTCTGCAGGCAGCACGGTTTTGGATCGTATCATCGCCAAGATTAACGCGTTGTTGTTGCTTTTTCATCTGATCGATCCATGTGTGTTTCCGTCTGCCTCGGCGTTTGGGTTCAGCAAATGGAACATTCGTTGATAGTGCCTTCATGACAGGGTTCTCAGGCGGACGCCTTAGAACGTGGCAATACCAATCCATACGACGATCTTCGAGCTTTTCAGTGATCGGTTGCTCAACGAACAAGCTGCCTCGGATGTAGGTACTTTTGATATGATCCTTTTTGGTCACACCGGCTGACATCCGTAGCATTTTCATCTCGGTCGCAGTCATTTTGCTTTCATATGTCTTGTACATAGTCCAGCATTCAGACGCATACATGAGTGCGGGACGTACGACCGTTTTGTACAACTTGCCCTTAAGCTTTCGTGGCATTTTCTTGTCGCAGAAAACTCCAGAGTTTTCTCGCCACTTCATCCAACCGACACTGATGCGATGTTTGATGTCGTCATCGCAGGTAGCTTCTTTGTTGACCATCGAGCCCAGGTATTTGAACCTTGTACGGGACTTCAACTGCTCTCCTTTAATGTAGATATCTGGTATCGGTCTCTCTGGATCTGAGAAAGGACAGCAAAGATACTCAGTCTTTGATATGCTAATCCTCAGTCCATGATCCTCCAGTATCTTACATCACTTATTCAGTGCAGCCTGCAAAGCAACGATGTCTTTGCTACCCAGGACAATGTCATCGGCGAAGAGAAGGGATATTTCCAGGCCGTCAGAGATGAGTGTTAATAAATAGAACATGATGATGTTGAAGAGCAAAGGACTCAATACACTGCCTTGGTGAACTCCGACTCTAACCGGAAATTCTTCAGACTCACCAGCTGTGCATCTAACTTTAGTAGTTGCTCCATCATACATGGCTTGTATCATCTTGACATATGCCTCGGGGACCTTAAGTGCTCTTAGGGCCACCCATATCAGATCACGAGGAACTCTGTCGAAGGCTTTTTCCAAATCGATGAACACAAAGTGCAAGTCCGTTCGTACATCACGATGCTTTTCCATCGTAACACGTATGCACTGTATCGACTGTGGACCGACCCTCCACGATTTTAGCCAGATTTCTTATGTTGAAAACGTCTACCAGCCCGTTTATAGTCCATTTCGAAAATTCGGACAATTCGATAATCCAGATGAAGTCCGTTTGCAGTGAATCCGGATTATCGACGCTTTACTGTATAATATTTGTTTAAAATATTCCAGGAATCTCTCAAAGGTAAAGTAAGTTTTTTTTATTTAATTCCTTTTATTTCATTGTATTTTATGGTTTTAATTCTTATACAATTTAATACCACGCTCAATTCATGTTTTGCGTAATTATTCATAATAATATTTTACATATTTCATGTTCATTTTTTACTTGCAACTACTTTGCTTGTATTGGAATAAACTGGATAACGTCCAGACCTAAAGCCCATAGAGCATATGTAGGGAAGAATTCAGAGGTAGATTAGAGCTCAAGGAATTAACATCAATTAGTTCCAAGACTTACAGGAGTGCATTATCGAAGGATTGCATAATATGTCTGATGCAAAGTGATGCCTGTTAGCGACGTTATTGATAGGGTGTAGAGAAGTTGTTAAAGCTGTTATTGGGCCCAATGAACAATGGAGATCATAAACAGTAACAAAGGTTAAAATTAATTCTTATATCATGAAAGCAAAAAATAAGTTTTTTATTTTCATTTTTAAATTTGACTTCTTTTACTCCTCACAAAATAGGTAGGTAGGTAGGATAGGTAGGTGGGGTAGGATTAAATACAAAAACAATATCTCAACTTTTCAATTTTTTATTTTTTTTTTCTCAGTGCAACGACTCATGACTGTTGCTGTGACAGTGTGAAGTCGGTAACATTTTCATGTATACCACTATACAAACCACGAATTGTAATAACTCCGTAGCTCTACTCAAAATAAAATTTAGTTTTGGTTTGCAATATGGCGCAGGACCTCCACTGCACATTGGGGGTATTAACAGTTTGAACATTCCTCTTGATCCCATCAATAACATTGCACGTCACCAGACATGTTATCCCATTCCTCAATAATGATCTCCTGTAGCTCTTGAAAGTTATCTAATCCAACTTCCACAGCTTTATTCTGTCTCATTTTACCCCAAACGATATCTATGGAGTTTAAGTTTGAACACTACGCAGAGTACTCTAGCACGATCAAAGTAATTTTCAGTAAAAAAAAATGAAGATACCAGGTAGATTATGTATGTTATATATTGAAAAAATCACTCATATCATCAAATAATTTCTTTTTATCGCCATCAATGGCCGCTGGAGAGTTAAGATTGAAGTAATCAAAATCGACATCTTCTTCTTCCTCGATTTTAGTTTCACTATTGTCACCTTTTGAGGAATTCAGGATGTCGGCTAAACTGAATAAATCACTATAGTCATTATCGACAGGGTCCGACTCATCTGTTTTCAATCTTTTCGGTGTTTGGAAATTGTAGAAATCGAATTCGTTATCATCGTAGATTTTCTGCGCAACAACTGGATCTTTTCGTTTCATCAAATTGTCTGAAGGTGACCTGTTCAATTCGCCAAGAGAGTTATCATTGCTTTTTGGAGCCGCATGTAAGGGCGTTGTTTCAAGTAATTGTTTGTCGGATTGTATATCATTCTCATTGGACGATTCAATTGTAATATGCGAGCTTGAAGGCTCTAAATTGAGTTCCACCGTTTCGGTTCCAGTTATTTTTGCCTCATCTGGACGATTTGTTATTTGTGTCATGTTCATTTGTCCGCTAGAAGGATTTTGCGATTCAACATGAATTTGTTGTTGCTTAAGGGTTGTTGAGTTATTGCTGCATTTGGGGAATGGTGGCATTTTATTAATTCTAGCAAATAATGAGTGCCTATTGTCTTGAGTTTCAGTTTCCTCTACCAACTCAGATTCGATGCATTTCGAGTAATGTTTATTCCTTGCATTTTCACTCTTGGACGATTCAACTGTAATATGCGAGCTTGAAGGCTCTAAATTGAGTTCCACCGTTTCGGTTCCAGTTATTTTTGCTTCATCTGGACGATTTATTTGTTTCATGTTCATTTGTCCGCTAGGAGCATTTTGCAATTCAACATGAATTTTTCGTAGTTTAGGGATTGTTGACTTATTGCTACATGTGGGAAATGGTGGTATTTTATTAATTCTAGCAAAGAATAAGTGCTTATTGTCTTGAGTTCCAGTTTCCTCTACCAACTCAGATTCGACACATTTCGAGTAATGGTTATTCCTTGCATTTTCACTCTTCTCAACATTCGCCTCGTTTCGAACACAACCTGTGGCCTGTCCAACGAAATTTGACGACCCTTTGTCCGCAGTCTTGACCAAAAGATTACTCAATACCGTGACTCTTTTTGATTCATTAACTGAACCACGACTTCCATTGGAAGTGCGAACTTTTGGCTCATGTTCTATGGATTTCAGGATATTGGCCGCCGGCATACTGAACATATTCTTTTGAGTTGCCTGCTTCAGTAGTGCTCGACCATTAAGCCCAGCTAGGCTACTATATCTGGCGGGTGAAACAGTTGAAGTCGTTTGTTGGTCGTGGCCTCTTCCTTGAGGGGATGGCTTCTTTGTGCAACCATTGTTTGCAACATATTCCCGTCGACCATTTCGCACTTGAGTTATTTCAACCGACGATACTGCATACGAGATTTCTTCGTCATTTTTAATTCGATGTTCTTCAGGAGAGACGGTTGTTCTGACCTGAATAAACCTCTCCGTGTACGACAGCGTGGTCATATTTTGTTCGCAACCGCGAATCTCAACTTTTGGTTGAGTTTCGGGTACTTTGCATCCATCGATGTTTTGAATGTTAATCGGAGCATGTTCGTATTTCTGTGAATACTGATTATTTTTAGTTTTTTAGTTTTATTTGGAAGAAACGGCACGAATTATAGAATATACCTGAGTGCTTCTATTAGACGGTATCAGAGCTCTATCCTTGGACAAAATTAGGATATTTTCTTTACCAATCATCTGCAGATAATTGGTGAATATTTGACCATATAATACATGTATAGAAATAATTTTTCATACCTTTTTCCTAATTTTATCAGCGTTAATAACAAGCCGAAGGATCAATTTATTCATTTTGTATTCCAAATCGTGAAAAGTCTTGCGATATGCTTCGTATTCACTGTTGAATGTGTTGACAAGCTGCTGCAATTCTTTGGTAATATCGCCTTCCTGTTTCTGAAGTTTCTTATATTTTTGAACTGCCAAGTGAGAAAGTTTTTATGAGTAGAAGGTTCAATAGTATTGAGGTATTTTATATTATTTACCTATGATCAGATTTTCTTGCCACTTTTTTAAGTCATTCATCCCGTTTTGTAGGACCGTTAAAGTTTCTAGGTGACATTCGACATTTTTTTTCCGTTTATGTGAATCAGGGTCAGACAGCCGTGTGATTGAATTGTATTCGTACAAGAGCTTTTTGAGGTTCTTATTACTAATAAAAAAAATGAAAAAAATGATTTGTTGGAATTGGTTAACACATCAATCCGCTAATGGTCGTCACGGACGATTGAGCCAAGTGGTTCGTGACCACCACGCAACCACATCAAGTTCATAGTATGTACGTGCGGAAAAACAAATCTCCTCATTTCCACCGTTTTATTGAATTTAACCATTTAGTTCGATGTGTGTGTCGCGCTTAATGCGATAAAATAACTTATTCAAAGAAAATGGAATATGTATTCGACTAATTCATTTCGCATATGTATTGTGTTGTATTTTAGTAGCCTTTCCGTTCGAATTTTCTCGCCAACGCTACCAGAGATTATAAACGAATATTCGTTCCTACGGCAGACGGTTCTACGCACCGGAGCGACCCGTTTCACAACGGCCAAGAGCTGCCAGAACCCTTAAATGCAAGAAAGAAAGTGTGTTTGTATGTTACATGCCTCGTATCGTTTTTTTATGTTCGCTGGGAACAATACATCTCGGCGCAACTGCTCTCAGTGCTACTTCCCTGCGCCGGCATTGAAAGAAACCCTGGTCCGTGGATCTGCTGCGCATACAACAGAGTGCTGCACCCAAGCGCTACTAGAGTGAGATGCAATTGCTGCAATCAGTGGTGCCACCTAAGATACTGCTCTGAACTCAACTATCACAGGCACCGGAATTGCTCCTTTACTGCCAATCAGTGCAGGAATAGAGGACTACACGCAGCAACCTCGACTAATACGCCTCATCATCCAATACCAGGGAGCACTCAGACAGGTTTACAGCCATCTCCGATGACTCCTGCTAAAAGTTCCAATAGCATTCATCAACATAACAATCTTACGGCTGCACCACCAATTGCCATCTTTGATACGCACTCACAGTTTCTCACTCGTCCAACTCAATTGCAATGGGTTGCAGAACAAAATCGGCGAACTCGCATCATTCATGGACAGACATCACCTCCAAGTTGGAGTTATAAGGGAGACGAAACTGCACTCCAATTCGCCCCTCAACACACGTGGTGACTACGCTATTGCCAGGAAAGACAGGTTGACCAATGCTAGGCTTGCCTTCATTTTTCACCATTCCGTGCAATACCGGGAAGTCGATATAATTAGTAATGATAACACCATGGAAGTGCAGGCCATCGCCATAAAATCAGGTAATGTTGATATTGACGTTTACAACATTTACATTCCACCGGTATACAACTGTCCCTCAGGATACCATGTAAATATCAACACTTTCCTCACTGGTCAACACCGTCTCCTGCTTGGTAACTTCAACGCTCACCATGAACTCTGCCACGCACATCTTAACAAAGACGCCAGAGGTATCGCCATTGCAGAGCAACTTGATGCTTCAGACTTCCGTACCCTGAATGACGACACGCCCACCCGTATTTCCGGTACCTGTTCCAGCTCTCCAGACATCATGAATAACTGAAACCTACAGGTTTGAGCAAGTTATGATCGACTGTCCGTGCCCTTTCTAATCCACCAAAACAGAAAGGGAACGTCGCCATTCAGTTTGATGAAAATGCAACAAGTGACCCTCCCCCCTGCCCAGGTCGTTTCAATAAACAATTTATTGAACACACCACACCTGGCAGATTTAATCGCAAAATCCGTAGGAAGATCCACAACCGAACTACAGACAGCATACCTGCTTTCACCACGGACGAAGTAGTTGCAGCTATAAGGAAGGCGAGCAACTCGAAAGCATTGGGACCTGATGGCATTTCAATGATAATGCTCAAGTACCTCGATTTGCCAACCATCAACTTTCTCGCGGCTACTTTCAATCTATCAATCTCCTCGCTGATTGTTGCGGAAATCTGGAAAAAATAAAGAGTGATCCCAATTTTGAAACCTGGGAAGAAAGCGACACTCGGCGAATCCTATCGTCCCATAACTTCCTTGCCAAAGCGCTTGAAGCACTAATCCACCCTGTTGATACGGGCCACGTCCAGCTAGCGGATCACCAGCACGGCTTCCGAAGCATGCACAGTACGACCACGGCCATTACATCCCGCATCCACAATGACCTCAACCAGGCTCGTCCATGTCAAAGAACAAATCTGGTGGCGCTCGACCTGTCTGAAGCCTTCGACACTGTCAGCCATTCAGCACTTCTGTCCAACATCAAATGATGAACGCTTCCGACTCAAGTAGTGAAATGTATTGCTAATTATCTCGCTGGCAGGCAATCCTATACCGAATTTAGGAACAGTAAATCGAAGCTTAGGAATATTAAACAAGGTGTACCTCAAGGAGGAGTTCTATCTCCTACCTTGTTCAACATAGCGGATATATGCGAGCACATCAACGGTTATCTTGAAGAACTTAACTCGTTCTTCAAAAGCAAAAACTTAACCGTCTCGGCGTCTAAATCCTCGCCGACCCTATTTACCACCTGGAAGAAGGAAGTTAAAATGCAGCTTGGAATCTCGATTGAGAATCATCCAATTTCAACTATAAACCATCCTAAAATTCTAGAAGTCACGCTGGACAGCATGGCCTCATCATCACTCCATGCCCCAACCGTGTGCGACAGGATAGGTAGTAGGAATAAGATCCTCAAAGCCTTGGTCGGTAGTACCTGGGGCAAGGACAAAGAAACTCTGCTGGTCACATATAAAGCAGTCGGAAGATCAATTCTGCGGCTCCTGTGTGGTCAGAGAATCTCTGTGACACACAGTGGAAAAACATTGAAGCGTGCCAAAATGCCCATTTCCGTACTGTCACCGGCTGTCTCCTGATGTCACCCCAGGACCACCTACATCAGCAAACTAGGACGATGCTTTTAAGGAACCACAACCAGCTCCTTGCCAAGCAATACCTGATGGGTTGCTACCGAAGTGAGCACCCAAACTTCAACCTCATGGACAAGACGCCGCCGCCTAGACATGTTAGGCACAACTTGAGGAAACTAGAAAGCGATGTCCAGAGGTACAAAAGGTACCCTTTGATAGCGGCACACACAGGTCAGCCATCGCAACGATACATCCAGAGGAGGTTCTTCAATCGATTGCGGGTTTAGGTCCAAATCCAGTTATCTCATCCATACCACCAACAATACCTTCGGAAAAGGAAAGACTTCCGAGAGCAACCAGATCAACACTCGCCCATCTTCGGTCAAGCTGGTGTTTATGACTGAACTCCTATCTATCCCGCATTGACCAGGGCGTCTCTAACATCTGTCCTGCTTGTAATGGAGTTCCTCATGCCGTGGACCACATCTTTCACCGCCCAGCTGCACCCACGCACCTGACTCCGAGATCGCTGTGGGAGAACCCAATAGAGGCAGCTAATTTTCTATCCCTTGACACCACGTATGACGACGAACCGTAGCATGTACAATAACTTACCAACACACCGAGTTCCGATCATTGCTACAACAACAACATAAACTAATATTTAATATATTCTTTGCCACTACCTCTTTTCAAAATCAGTTTTCCCCCTCGTCAGATAAAGTGTCTTTACACACAAGGTCACTCAGCAGAGCGGCATGCTGTGAGGCAAGTTGTAAGGCTTGTTTTGAGGCCTGTTACGAGGCATGTTGTGAGGTGTTTTTTTTTTTGGTTTGCGATTTACGATTTAAGTAAGTGAATTCAGTTTTATGTTGTGTACGTGTGTTACGTAAAGTAATCATTGTGAAAAGTCATACCGACAATAGATACGGATTATTTGATTGGAGTAGACTTGGCTTTGAACTGAACTCGATTACTCAAATCAAAAATTGCAAACCAACAAAAATTTATGAAAAGCCAGCTATCCCCCACAGCATGCCTCGTGGCTGATTAGCCTTGAAATTGAAGTAGTCATCAACTGGGTAACTGCACTGCAAAGTGGTCAAATCCATCCAAAAAATGATTTGCAAATACGCTTATGAAAAATATTTGACGAGGTCATTACGGTGTTATGTCTGGGTTTCTGTTCTGCTTCTGTTAAGCTTTTTCGTTCGTCGTATTTTGTTAAATTGGCCAAATATACTTGAACGTATAAAAAATCTATCTACCGACAAGCGACATCATTAAAACTAAAATCGATAAGCAATATTTATAGTTTTAATCTTACCAATGGCGTTCATTGTTTTGGCGTTGCTTCAACATCTCGACGCGTCCTAAGCGCGTTTCGCGTTCTAAGACTTCCGTTTCCAAACGGGACTCTTCCTTTTTCATCTCATCGAGAAAGATTTTAAAAGCTACAAAACACCAAAAGCGACTAAGTGTATCCTCGAAATTGTCATGCTCGTTATACTTACAGCGGAGATGAATTTCATCAGATTCATTCCTATTTCTAATTTCTTTCAATCTTGTCTCCATCTCCTCGAGATTATTTGTGTCTGTTGAAGCCATTGTAATTATTGTTAGTATAACTTTTAATAGCGATTTGAACACAACGCAACAGAGAATGGCGGAACTACGCCGAGTTTGTACAGACTGATGATGCACTTCCGTTATGTGTCAAAGCACTGCCGGTGCAGTGGTTAGGAGGTGTATTCTTATAACTGAATGATAGTTGATGGATTCTCATGGGGGAGTTAGGCCCAAACCAGATTGAACGCAGCGGTAGCGGCAGTAGCAGTGGCAGCAGCAACAATAAGGCCCTAACCAGATTGAACGCAGCAGCAGCGGCAGAAGCAGCAGCAGCGACAGAAGCGGCAGCAGCGGCGGTGACAGCAACTACAACAAAAGGAAGATCTGCTTTCGCCGCTGTCGCATGCTTTCTAACTTGACATTTGGTCGCCGCCTAAGGCCCTAACCAGATTGAACGCAGAAAGCAGCAGCTGCGGCAGCGGATTGAACGCAGAATGCAGCGGCAGCAACAACAACAGGTAGATCTGTCGCGATGACACAGTGGCGATGACAGATCTACCTGTTGTTACTGCTGCCGCTGCTCCTGCGTTCAATCTGGTTTGGGCCTTTCATTGCCGGCAGTAGCAATCGAAGCGTCAGCAGCAGTGGCATCGGCTGTGTCTTAGCTATTCTGTTTTTCAAGCCCAGAGATGAGAGAAATAGAAGAAAGTGAAAGTACCCGAGAGAAACGAAGCAATTGTTTGGCAGCAAGGTTGCTCTACTATATGAACCGGGCAGGTGTTCCGGGGAAATGAAATGGAATTGAGGAATATAAGTTTGACAGGTTGGTTCGGGCTATAGGGAACGGCCGGGTGTTCCGGGGTAGAGATCGCGTACGTGGTCGCCACCCATGGACGGGCACAACCACGACCAAACCAAACCGTTCGTGACCATTGCGCGCGACCAAAATACGTCGTGTGTGGGGACTAGCGAACCTGCAGCGAACCAGCATCGAACCAAGTCGGATTTCAGCCCGAACCACACAGAAATCTGTCGAAACTTTTCTGTCAGTATAAACCAGTAGAGGTTTTTTTTTATCCCACCCAACCACATGAATTCCATAGGAATGTGCGAAAAAAGGGAATTAGAAGAATTTTTCGATTTGGTGACACCAAAAATGATTCTGTTGGTAGTGAAAGAACTATGCTTGGCAAAAGCCATATACGTTGTATCGACTCTGCCAAAACTGCTGAGTGGGAAGCTCATGAATGAATTGGTCACAACAAAAGACACAAAATCGCTCTACATGTATCGGGTATTATTCTCCCAAAGCTTGGGGAGAAATATATGTTGAGAACTTGAGCTCCTCGTATGTGCACCCAGTCGCTAAAGGTCGCCACCCATTGACGAGCACAACCACGACCAAACTTCCATCGAACCATTTTCATAGGACGTGTGGAAAAAAATTCCCCCTATTTCCACCGTTCTATGATATTTGATGGTTCGATGGAAGTTTGGTCGTGGTTGTGCTCGTTCATGTGTGGTGACCTTTAGGGTGGCCATAGAACGTGTGGAAAAAAATTCCCCCTATTTCCACCGTTCTATGATATTTGATGGTTCGATCGAAGTTTGGTCAACGAACATGGACACACTACGTGTGTGAAGATATCAAAATTTCATTTATTTTAAATGGCTTTCCAGTAAGAAAAACTGTTGTTCCCTTTAAGCAGCAGATTTTTTTTTTAACATTTAAAGAACTGCAGAAAACAAAGGAACTAATCTAGCAACAACATTCGACATTATTTTTAGTTTTCTATGCTAATGAAATGCCATTTCCTGTAAGTTTTCATATTTTTAAGTGTAACGGTATGGAAATGCAAGAGGGGTGGGACAAATTATGATCTCATATTTTCCTCTCTCCCTCTTTTCTTCCTTTAAATTTGAAGAAAATGCCAAAAATGGAATGGGCTCAACGGTACCTTTCTTATGATACCCCACTTGTCTAAACCACAAAAAAAATATTTCCACTTCCCCTTTGTGGGGAGTCCCCTTAAAGTTAACTATTAGGATGCATTCTATTCTCCGGAGAATTATATTTCTACACATTCCCACCAAATTTCATGATTGTAGCTTCAGCCGTTCGCGAGTAATTCTATGGACAGACAGACATTTGACCGATTTCAAAGGGGTTTTGTTTTTACTACAAAACCCTGAAAAACATGCAGCTTTCGTTTGTCAGCGCCTACCGACGAGAACTCCTTTAACGAAATAAGCCATGGCATGAACTTGCTGTCGCTCTAAATCGAGAGTTGTGACCAAGTTTTTCCGTTCTCTTTCCCCAAATCTTTTTAAATTAGACAAATTTTTGTGTCTGGGGCAAACAGGCGATGTCTTTAACGGTGTCTGAAGGACATTTTAAGGATGTCTTGAAGATGCTTTGTTTGGCTAAAGCGTTGTATTGTAGCGAATTTCCTTAGCTTCTCCAGCTTAAGTTAAAATGATAAAATAATAGTTCGACAACGTTGATCCAGGATAAATATTCTCGGTAGTGTTGTCAGGTTATGTGTGACAAAAAGAAACAATTTTCTTGAATACACTGAATATATTTAAAAAAAAAAACTTACTGCTATGCTATGGTATAATGCTATAACTACAACAAAAAATAATAATCATTTCAAAAAATGCCATAATATCGTAGCGGATGAGTCACACATAATATAACAGGTATATATGTATATCAAAATACACTAACACAGCGGCTCAGAAAAAGTGTTTAAGTCAAAGTGTTTTAATGTCCGTTCAAACAGGCAATTGTTTTTATGCCCTTCGGGAAAATAAAACTAAGTATGTAATATATACAGTTAAATGATTTTTTATTGTGATTAAATAACGTAAAATGATTTTTATTGCCTGCTCCTGGAATTATATGCCAAAGATAAAGTACTTTTGGCAAATGTCATATTTGCGTGAACAATTTTCATAATTCTTATACAACAGAATCGTCGAATAAATTATTAAGCATAGCATTAATATCTTGTGGTCGATACTTGACATATTTCTCAGGATTTTTACTAAACTGAACATCAGAATATCTGGAAATAACAAAAGAAAAAATGTAAGTATTTCAGAATTTCAGTTAGCATGCTAAACTCACGTCTCAAAAAATCGATTATATTTCGGGATAATGTGCTCGGCATTATCGCGCTTTAAACCTTCGCGCAATATTACATCAGGCACCGATATGCCGCGTTGAATTTTACACGATTCCTCGAATTCTTTATTAAAGTTCTACAGAATAAATAAGGGGTTTCAAAATGATTCTCCATGATACGAGATTTAGTCTTACCGAAAACCTTTCCTTAATAATCGCCCTCTCCTTCTCTTTAACCTTTCCATTGGTCGGCCGTGGCAGCTCTTCCAATGGCGAAATGTGGCTCAATAATTTCGACCAAGATCGCTGATACGCCAATTTCATTTCACCTATGATTTCTAAATAGCTACGTTCGCATTCAGGCTCAACGATGCGTACAAGATCCAATAGATTGGATTGTTGCAGCGATTTCAGAACGTAATGAACGTTATTCAAACGGAAAAGATATTTCGTGGCTGTATCATTGTACTGTTCGCATTTGTTCACAATAGTGAGGTTGAGCTCGGCCAAGACTTTGCCTAAGTGGAATAATGAATTATAATCCTGTGTTAACTTTAAAACTAAATCACTAACGTATATAAACTCCCAGCAATGCCTTGTTTTTCTCTTCTGCGGAAAATCCCTTGCGTACCATAAGCGAGTCGACGGCATTCATGTAGGCTGGATCTTGCTGCAGAATTCCTCCAATGACATCGAAATGTTCGAAGAGGTGTTCTATAAACCAGATAGTGTTCGAGGTCAACTCGTACACGGTAGCATCTTTGGGGACGCTCGATCCAGACAAAGTACTTGCCGTCATACCGACAATGTTTGTGCCTGAATCACCTTTCACTGCTTCCAGAAATTGTTCCAAAGTTCGGGCACCCTTAATCCATGAATGGGGAAGGACACATAAGACTCTCCTCATTGTCACGACTGAACAAAAATAACTTACCGTTTGCTGTAATTTACTCAACACTTTATTCAATTGCTCCTTCTGCCTCAAATCACAAGTCCTATCAATATCCGGTTGCAGCAAAATAACTCGTTTCAATGCTGAGAATATTCCCAAAGCGGTTGACCATTCTTTTCGTGAAATACATCTTAAGATACGATTTGTAATACTCTAAAACCAATTTAAAATGAGATCGTGTAAGCAGTCGAACAACAAAAAGTACCTCTGCATCCCTAATGACCAAATCAATTGAATTTTCGGCCAATTTTAGAAAAACATCGGGTTGTTGCGAGTTGGGGATGATGTCGTTCAACAGTGTTCTCTCCCACACCAACAAGCGTTGCAACCCCAATAGCAAAACTAAATACTTGTCGAGTTCCTGATCGCCATCCATGTGATCTTCGGTAACCAAGTGATCATTGTTGGTGACATTTTTCTTCAAAGAGAATCCAGTCGATTGTTCAATCGTTTGGCTTGCGCGCATTATCATCTTATTTGCTTTCTTCTCGAAACTACAAAGGGTGTGGGTGACGGTGTTTTGCATATTTTATAGTGTATGTATTTAATACTTACATGCTTTGCAATCTCGCCGATGTTGACTTCTTTGTTTCCACTCGCCCGTAGTGTCTAGCCTTTAGTGGCTCGTGACCCCAACTTCCGCTTTTCTGGTGATCTTTCAAGTGCTGCAACGATCGGAAAACAACATCTGATCGTTCCTCGGAATAAATATCCTTGTATTCACGACGTAGATTCTGTTCCAACCAATTCGCAATCACATTCAATTCCTCCCTGGTGTTGGGCGACAACTGTTTGATAGAGGAACAGTCCTCATTGGATAAATCCTCTTCAATATAAATTAAATCTAGTAAGTCAACCGGCTTCATGGGGTAGCTATGTTTTTTCAAAAGAGCTTTGAAGTGATTGTTTAAACTTTCACAGCCCGTGTTAAACAAGCTTGTGACATTTTGAAGCTCTACGCTTTGTGAATTGTTGTTGAGAAAGTAGTCTTTAGCTCTCTTCAACTTGTCCAAAGCGTCTAGGAACGTTGCGATATTGCCTTCCGACGGGCCCAGATGTATTAAGTTGCAAACTTCTTGGGAAGCGTCATAGTGAGAAAGGACTGTCTCCAAACATTGAATAGTGGATTCGAGATCTGCAAGGAAGTTGTGTTAGTCACAAGGTAATGCTGCATAAATTTGAATATTATACTTGTTTGTCGTTGCTGCAGATGTTCCGTTTCATTGTATACTGGAAGTATAGTCTGTTCCAGCTTGCCAAGGCGTTGCTCGAAAGTTGTCAGAATTGATGACATATTTTTGGAAAGAGAATTGTATTTGTCGACATTTTCTTTAAGTATTGCAAAGTTGGCCGTCTCCTGTTATAACAAAACACACACAAAATACAGTTTATTTTAGATTATATAACGGCCATTATTCGACAAAGAACACTTCCATTATTATAGTAGACAAAATTAAAATAGCATAGCCACACAGCGTGTTATTTCCGCTAAGTGAAACGAGACACTGCTCGAGTTCATCTAAATTGTATAGAAGTGATAATCCTATAAGGCTGAGGGCCCACAAGCACCGCTACAAAGAGGAGGTCTATTGTGCTATATCCAAGTCTTGCGCAGATATAAGGTTCACGATAAAGTTGGATCCACCATCAAAACTGCTCAACTGCCTGAGCTCAAGTGTAGCGAAAGGAAAGGGATCACCGACGCACTCTAAGCGACGACGGCAGCCGACACTTCGCCGGCGTTCAAGCGATTCGATTTGAGATGTTATGGATTCATCACCAATAAGCTTGAAGGCTTTCCGTTTGACTTTGTCTAACGCCGATAATGCGGTTCTACCTGCGCCTGCCCATATGTGGGAATTAAATTCAAGTCTCGGTCTTATATGAGCCTTATAAATTTGAGCCAGATCAGATGGTGTAAAATATCTTTTACAGCGATTCAGAAAGCCCAGACACTTCATTGCATTTTTTGCCACGCAGAAGATGTGGTCGGACCAATTTAGTTTACTAGAGATGTTAATACCTAGTATGTTCAGTATGGGCGAATCAGGAATGCTGACCCCATCGACAAGAATGGGTTGAGCGGCAGATTAAGCACATCGCTTATTGGAAAGTAGGCAACATTAAGTTTTTGAGTCATTAAATTCTACTCGATTCGCTTTCCCCTATGCTATAATTTCCGAAATGTCTTCATTTAGTGAGTTAAACATGCGATCTCTGTTGATGGATGTTGAATTTCGGCTATCGTCTGCAAAACTATGGATTGGGTTGCAAGTCACGCTTAGAAGATTGTTGATGAAGAGAAGGAAGAGCGTTGGTGAAAGGACAGTACCTTGGGGGGACCGCTGCGTTGGTGGTATGGCAATTTGAATTAACTCCATCAAGGACGACCTGAAACGATCGATCCATTTAACTAATTTTGAGTCCAAACCAAAACCCTGGAGCTTAGCTAGAAGAGCCGGATGCCAAACTCTATTAAAAGCCTTCGAAATATCGAGGGCAATGCTTTTAGCTTCGCCAAATTGATGGATACAGCGATTCCATCTTTCGGTGACGTATGTCATTAGGTCGCCGCTGGAGCGCGAAGAACGGAAACCATATTGCCGATCATTGATGAGATGGTGTGAGTCAAGGTAACTCATTAGTTGGTTATTAACCAGTGTTTCGAAGACTTTTGATGGGTTCGATGTTAGTGCTATTGGTCGGTAGTTAGAGGGATCACATGCTTCACCTTTCTTGGGGATTGGTACAATAAGTAAGGGCCAGTGATAACGGAAATCGATCGGTTGTCATTGTGCTCTCGGGAGTAGTTTCGTCGTGAGTCGGTTTCAGATAATGCGTTTCTCTTTCACTTAACCCTAGAGTACTAACGTGTTTTTTCTTACATTGATACTAACGTTCCCTGTGATGCTATTTGTATAAGTGTCACCATACACTGTCTAACTCGAACTCGAGCTCGAACCTGGTACAAATGTCCTCTGACACACACATACACTTCACATAGGTGTGAAGAAAACCGGTCCACTTGTACTAGGTTCGTGTTCGAGTTCGACAGTGTATGGTGACACTAACACAGAAATTTGTTTCATGTTTAAAACAATACTTTTTATTATAGAATGGCTTACTCAATTGCCCTAACCCCTTGTGGAGCATAGCGCGTCAACTGTTTCATGTGGCCCAGTTCACTGGCATAAGCTAGTTTCGGACAATGCAGCTGCCAGCATGCACCTCCTGCTCCCCCATTTAGCCGCCTACCAGCGACGAGTCGGGAGATGCTGTGGCCTATTAGTACGTCCCGCACCACAAGGGGAAGACAACACAAACATCCATGGCCATGAACGTAGTCGTGGACAGGATTCGAAACCAAAACGCCGGTAGTCAGACATAAGACTGATGCCTCTACGCACTTAGCTGCCGGTCTAAATCAGCTTGTTATTATAAAAATAAAAATATAGCATATTTTGTAACACAACCAAAGAAAAGTGCATTCGAAAAGAACAGATTAGTTTTAGTAAGCTAATTAGAAAATTGAGCACGTTAGCTATGAAATAAAAAAAATTTTAACTCTAGATTAATTTTTTTTTGTACTCAAAATGGCCCAGAATAATCCAAATTTTCCCTGGTCGACGCCAAAATGTCCCTGTAAAATCCATACATCGACCGAGGAAATTTTGGCTTCAGCCAGGTATAATTTGAATTGGGACCGTCTGTGAATGTCCAGTATAACACTAACGTTTGCCTGCAAGGCTACTCGGAAGCCTATATCTCAGCGACGGAAGTGCGTATTAGGACTTCCGTTAACACATAAGCTCCATACAGGGCCCAACTGAGTTGGCACGAACACTCGCTTTGATATCACCAAGTGATCGTGAAATATCGTGTAACAAACGAAAATTTTCGGCAAGTTGAATATCCAACTTGGATTGCGGTGGATTCCGGAGCTGTCAACTCGAACCCCACACACTACGCATTTTGGATTGGACGCAGGACACTTTGGATTTTTGGACGTAAGTGTGTGTCCACCTGTTACTCACTGTCATTTACCAAATTATTGATAAAATATCCAGTTCGCCAAAACCCGACCACTTACATCTCGACAATAATTTCTATTGAATGCGGTAGTCTTTGACAAAAAAGGGGTTTTAAGTGTCGGACTATGAGCCCACTTAGCTGTTGCTGATCACACACCCCTACACAAAACACAATGGCACGATCTAGTAAATGAGAGGATGGTAACTCATCTCGAGGCCTTGGTCCAAAATTATCATCATCATCGTGGCGCGACAGCCCGACGTCGGGCCTTGGCCGCCTGGATCATTGTCCTCCAATTATCTCGGTCACGTGACCGCGTCCTCCAATTTTGGGAGCCCAGCAGCTGCGCGGCGTCCACACCTACTGAGCTCTCCCAACGAGATCTCGGTCGTCCTCGCAGTCTCGCTCCGTCGACTCGTTCTGCATTCATTACTCTCTTAGGCATGCGATCGTCGTCCATTCTTTGTACATGCCCTGCCCATTGAAGTCGATGTAGTTTGACGATTTTCGAGACTTGCAGCTCATCGTACATTTCATACAACTCATGGTTGTACCGGATGCGCCATCCATCTCGATCGCAAACAGCCCCGAAAATTCGCTGTAGAACCTTACGTTCGAAAGTATCTAGCATGTTTTCGGAGGCTTGAGTTAGGGTCCATGCTTCGCAGCCATAGCATAGCACTGGTCGTATAATGGTTTTGTACACGCGGAGCTTCGTGTTTCTGTGCACATGTTTCGATTTCATTATGGGGAGAACCGAGAAAAAAGTCTTATTAGCTAACTGTATCCGTCGTTTGATTTCGTCAGTTTCGTTGGCGTCCCTTGACAGGTTGCAACCCAGGTAAATGAAGTTGTTCACGAGCTCGATGTTGAGGTCCCCCACATTGATGCTCGGTTGTGCAGGTGTCCTTGTCACCGATTGCATCATTATTTTAGTTTTACCCTCGTTAATACGTAATCCAACTTCCTTTGCAGCGGTGTCGAGCGTATGCAGAAGTTCTTCTGCGTCAGCCAATCTTCGGGACATGATGTTGATGTCGTCGGCGTACGCTGCTAATTGCGTCGACTTGATGAGTAGCGTCTTGCTGTTGTCCATATTCATGGCCCGAATAACATATTCCAGTGCTAGGTTGAAGAGCGTCGGTGCCAGTCCATCGCCCTGTTTCAAACCAGTGCATGTTTCAAATAGATCAGTAAGTCTATTCTGGATCCTGACTTGTGAGACGGAGTTGGTCATCGTCATCTTTGTCAGTCGCACCAATTTTGCTGGTATACCAAATTGCAGCATGATGTTGTACAGTACTCCACGATCGATACTGTCGTATGCCTGCTTGAAGTCGACAAAGATTTGGTATACGTTTACGTTGTATTCCCAGCACCTCTGGAGTATCAGTTTGACTGAGAAGAGCTGATCGGTTGTGGAGCGACCAGGTCTGAAACCGCTTTGATATTCGCCAATGACTCGTTCTGCGTACGGTTTTATTCTATTTTCCAGAATTTTCGTCAAAATTTTATAGGACGTACAAACTAGTGAGATGCCCCTGTAATTCTCACACCGCAGTTTATCTCCCTTTTTATGAATTGGACAGATGATGCTTCTGCGCCAATCGTCTGGGATCTCCTCGTTCTCCCATACTCGCAGGAGTAATTGATGTATGGCATCAACTAGACTCGTTCCACCGAATCTTAGCAGTTCAGCTGGGATCTCGTCAGCGCCCGGCGCTTTATTTCGTTTTAGTGACCGCAAGGCGAGATCAACTTCCTCTACTGTCGGGGGTTGAATGGGTGGGCCTAGATCAACAATATCATCGAGAGCTTCCTGTGTGGGGATGTTAGATGGTCGGTTTAGAAGCTCTTCAAAATAAGAGGCCCATCGTTTGTTAATACCATCGGTGTCGCTGATGATGTTTCCATCCTTGTCCTTACAAAGGCTAGTCCTGGGTTGGTAGCCGTTCTTAATTGTATTTACTAGTTTGTACGCTTGTCTGGTGTTCCTATTAGCTAAGTTTTCGTTTATGTTCAGCAACTGCTCGTCAAAGTATTTACGTTTCTTACGTCTAATTATTCTATTCGATATTCGCCGTAGCTCGTCATATTTTTCTCTTCTGGCTCTGGTTCCTCGTTGAATCCATTGTCTGTAGGCCTCGTTTTTCGCGTCAAGTGAATTTTTGCATTCTTCGTCGAACCAGTCATTTCGCGCTCGCCGGGCTTTATATCCCACGACCTTCTCTGCGACAACCTTGATGGTACCCTTGAGTTCTTCCCAGAACCCATGGACGCCTGTGTTGCTGATGTTGTGTAGCATAGGTGATAGTTTTTCCTCAAGGGCGGTAGTATACGCCATCGCTGTAGCATCACTCAAGAGCTTATGGTCCAAAATTAGAATGTTCTTATTTAAGTTGAGTAGCAAAATACGCGAACTGCAGTTTCTCTTTTGATTTTTGTCTAGGCCTTAGAGAAAGTCTAGGGGGTGTATGAAGGAGGGTAGGAGAATTTTCCAGACAAGATGTCGCGTTATACGAATACTTAAATAAAAATTGAACAGTCGAAGGGAAAGTTAAAACTCCTCCCTCAAAAGGACGAGTCGTTCTCAAACACACTCAAATCTCAATGGTCAATTGTAAGCATTCAACAGAAAATGAATTCCCACTTACCTTCTCCAACTTGTTTCCAATTTGAATTGTATCCTCCAGAGTGTTTATTGTTCCCATTGCTTAAATTATTTACAACTAATCAGCAAAAACACTTCCCAAGTAGAAAGAGCGAGAGTTAAGGTCCACGAAAATCAACAAACCATCTAGTCTGATGACAAACCAAACAGCTGATAGTAAGAAGACTTTTCAATATACACCCTCAGTTATAATACCGACCGCTAATGTTTACTGGCGTCGTATCCAGTATGAGGCTATTTATTTGTCCAAATGACATTTAAAATTGTGTTCAAGCAGGTGGTGTAAAAAACACTGCATTTTCTTTTAAATATTCGCGTTGATAGAAAATAATGGCTTACTCGGAGCGACATCAAATCTTCTTGCAAGCCATTTCAAACAATGGGGCATTGGAACTTTCGACGGCTCTGAATTTACTAAATGCAATCAATGAGAAGTGTAAGTGAGACGATCGAGAAGATCTTTTCTTATAAATTCTTGCGATTCCATTCAATTTTTAGATGATATGAGTCCCGCCAACGAAGAAGACCTCACCGCATTCATAAACCAAATAAATGAAGTAATCGGGAATCTTGATCAGAAAATCAAGCGCATAAGGCATGAAGTCGTCAAGAAGACGTATATTGTCTTCACAAACACAATAGGGGACGAAATTAACAAGTAATCTATTGTTAAAATAACAACATATATCTAGTTATATCAATTTGTATTCTATGAAATCTAGAAAACAAACATTCTACACCGAAATGGATCGCGACTATTTTCGACTGATTCTCGAAGAGATTATAATAAACGAGAACACCGTTCAGCGTATTGCTGCTTTGAATTTGATATCTCAACTGAAACCAAAACCGTTCAATAAGAATCATGCAGAGGATTTGCTTGAGGACTGGATTAATGGAGGTTACTTTATAGAGGACAACGATTTATTGTACTTTGGTCCGAGGACGTTGTGCGAATTCTCCGAGTATTTGGCGGAGAATTTCGCCGATTACGTTAAGAGATGCCAACTTTGTATGGCTACTGTTTTAATGGTAAGATTGTTTCGTGTGTAGTAGTTTCTTTCTCAATGCTTTGTGCTTTATTTCAGGGAACTGCTTGTGCCAAATGTGACGAGTTTTTCCATCGAGATTGTTTGCGGAAGGCGCTCGTTAAGAGTTTGACCTGCCCGGCATGCAAGGACCCATGGAATAAATCGGTGGATTAGTAGTTAGCTCTTAGTGCAAAGCAAATCACATAATGTAACGAAACAAAACACTAAGGTCAGTGAGAATAAAAACTTAAACCTCCAAGCTTATTTTCTTTTAGTTTATTTTTAAATATTAAATGGGCTGATTTGAAACACAGTAATAGTATAATAATAGTGAAGCCGTCTTTTAGTTCTAATAGTACGCACAGGTAGTTTTTATTTTATTAACGCGCCGGGGAAATTAACCCTTGATCTCTAGATGTAAGCATCGCGTCCCCATCTGGTACTCGTTAAATTACTTACATGGATCTGCGTTAGCATATCACTGGTTTCACAGACGATGCATGTCTGAAAATCACACCACATCCTGCCCATTTAGCCGCATTCTGTGGCAAGCCACGAAAGGCTGTACTTTACTCTAACGCACCACACCAGAGGGAGGGCAGCAAAAACAACCATGGCCACGGCGGATTCGAATCCACAGAACCGGCTCGATGAGACATCAAACTGACTGCTCCACAATTATTGTATTTTTTCGGCACATACACATAACAAATACAGTGAAAAATTCCAGCAACAACAAAAATACAGACAAACTTTCTTCTTTATATAAATATGGATCGAAATTCAATGTACAGAGTGGCCAAAAAGGGTATCTACACTTTGACTATTTACAGCAAAATGCGACAACAGCGACAGTTGTGTGAGTCGAATTGTTATGCAGTACAAGCAGGCCCGTCGCAAGGATTTGCGGGGCCCATGGCGAAAATCTTTTGTGGGGCCTCTTGGATTTTTTAAGTTTGTCTGGCTTGGCTTGACTTAATAGTAAACAGCAAAGAATTTTAATGTTCCGCGATAAAAATGTGTGTTTCTTCTTGGAAGATAAATTTATTTTCTGCGCTGCTATCGTATTTTTTTATCACGGGAGTCACCCCTTCGGAAAAAATAGTTAACCGTGATACTTCCTGAAGAATTGGCGATGAGAATTAACTACAAGAAAAATAAATACAATCGTAACTTTATTTGTAATTGATCGCATTCCGACGCCTGCCATTCGGGGTGACGCATCGTTTTCATTTCTAGAGTAGAGCAATTCACTCTTTGGAAATTTCCGCAAAGTCGACCCGCAATCAGGACGGTGGTATCACTTTCTCACGTTAGTGCTTCTTGAAATACATCCTTCAGCACGGGGCTTCTCATCATTCACAAACGGGCAGTTTCCGACACTATTGGCGAGCGACCATCACGACGACGACGATTTTGCCAAAAACCCTTTCCCGATCGAGCACGGGGAATAGCGGGCGACGCCGGCCACTTAACTTATATTTTTTTTCTTTATAGGTGGACACGAAAACAAAAATATGGCGATCTACTCCTGCTAGACAGGATCCCAAGTCCTTTTGAAACGTCGTTCCGCACTAGCTCACTACAATGTCCAAGACTTTGCAAATGGAAGCATCCATTTCGACCATATTTGTCAAAAACTTTCGCGGATCGTACCGCGTACAGTTACCGACGACGAGCCCTTCGAATTTCACCCAAAACTTTCTTTCGATTTACGAAGTGTTCTTTTCCCCGACCGAAAAGAAGACAAAAAAAAAGGAAGAGAAAGCCTAGTTGGCAAATTTGGAATTCGCAGCAGCGAGTCTCAAGGTGCACGCCAGCTACAGATGAGGTGGTGGAGTCCACTTTTCCAAAAAAACAACCGCCAAGCTCTTCACTCGAAATCGCCACCGAACCGATCGAAGTTTAAATGCCAACTCCCGAAAAAATGCACAATGCATTTGCACAACGAATATTTTGTCAAAACTGGTTCCATCAGACTACCTGCATTGTGCACAGTATCGTTCACATAGCCTGTTATCACAATTTTCTGCATCCTGACCATTTCTTATCAGCTATCGCTGACCCGCTGCAGTCGGGTACAGTGACTCGCGAAAGTTAATGGACAGGCGGCAGAAAATTATGACACCAATCTAATGCGAACGAATACTTTGTCGGTACCTACGCAGATGCACAGATGGACACATATATGCATAGATGTGTCGATATGTCACTGGTATATATCGATATTAAATGCATGCATAAGCATACGCAAATATGCATATAGATATACATGCATCTAACGACGCATACCACGCATATGAGCAGATGTATGCATGCGTGTATCCATGCATGCATCTACGCCTGTAGCGGTGCACATTACAACTGTTTGGGAGCTTGGTGATAAAGTCGTTCCCGATCCAGGCCATCTTGTTTCGCTCAGTCCTAGTATATCGGTGTTATATGCGGTCATTTCCCCGTTCGACTTCAGTGAGCCTTGCACTACTGCACTCGCACCACATCGTTCGAACGTTCCAAAAACCGATCGTGGTCCGTTGTTTGTAGCCAAAAGTCGTTGCCGGTGAATCAGTCCGTGGTATCCGAGGCTCGTTTAATGTTTCCAGTGTAAATTGATTTCAGGTACGCAGGTTATAAACTCACATACCCAATCTTAGGGGTCCTTAGGTGTCCTAAGAGTCGCCGGGAGCTATTTTTTATATAGCGCAGAGGTAGCTCTCCAATGGTGTTTTTGATCGCGCGTTCTTTTGATGATCTTTCAGCTGGGTGTGACGTGTTGGTGTTCTCACAATTATGTTGCAGCTCCACCGTTCGCCTACTTCCTGAGACGCGCTGGTGTTATTGGCCATTCAGGATGATCATAGTTATGTGCCTCTACCAAATGTTTCGCAGTGCAAAACTTGGTTGTCTTGATTAGCCGTTCCAGAGGGCGCCCACGGGGAGAACTATGAAAAATGTCTTTTGCCCTTCAGTACTAGAAAACGCAATAAAGCTGCATGTCATTTGAGCTGGAGCATTATCGTGACATAGGAAGTATCGCCGCAGATCATCCTTTTCCTTTTTGTCTAGTGAATCTTTGAAAACTTCTGGTAAGCTTTGGTAAGGTTTCTTTATACCACTTAGAAGTTACCGTTTGACCAGTTTCCCAGGGAATTACAGCTACGATTTTTACGCTGGCGAAGTAAATCGACATCATTACTTTTGTTGCTGACTTTTCCTGCTTTGCTTGGAATGGATGACTGGGCTCCATACCAGAGAATTTTGTTTCGTTTTCCGGGTCTTATTTATAGATCTAGGATTTTTCACTTTTGACGATTTTATGGAAGGTGCCAAACTTCCCTTCTTTAAATTTTTTAAGAAAATTTGTTGCGAAACGCACACATGCATCTTTTTGGGTATCAGTCAAATTTCGTGTTACCCACCGTGCAAATTTTTTGGTATATTTGTGGTGTGGTGATTTTGAGTGACCGTCGCAAAACGCATCCTCCACAGAAAAGTGTCCTGTTTGGAAAGGCTTATACCACTTGCAAATATTCACTAGAGATCGTGCAACCACTTATTTGGTTTTTGTCGAATAGATATTTTGCATTGGCTACAAATGCCGTCAAAATCCATGGAGAATGACAAATCAAATTTCTTTCTGTGTTAGCAGCGGTGGCTCTACCTACCTTCATTCTTCAATTTTACGTTTTCTCGAATTTGGTTGAAATTGGAGTACTATATCATATAACTGTACTGTATCATATAACTGTCAATATTAAGTTTTGGAACATTCGTACTTGACCATGCGAAGCATAGTGGTTCGGGTCTTTGACCAATAATGGGTTTTAATTTGAGTGGATTTCTCATTCCCCTTGCGTGGGCGGATTAAGGGGTTGCGACCCTCAGTATACCGCCCTAGAACGCTTGCTGCGCTCCCTCTATACCCCAAAGCGGTAAACCCACTATTAGCCACCACAATGCGTCGCCCGGTGAAAAAGGAATATACCTAAGTTTTTGTCAGAAAAACATTTTTGCTAATGAACGGGTCGCTCCGGTGCGTACAACCGGCTCCCGTGGGAGCGTTGTGGTTGTTGTTGTAGCAGCACCTGCTGGCTTTGAATGGATTGGCAGCCCTTGGCCTTTGTTGATGAACGGGTCGCTCCGGTGCGTAGAACCGGCTACCGTGGGAGCGAAAAAAGTAATCAGTCATATCTGTCGCTAAACCATATACCCCAATTTAGTTGAAATCGGCTCACTCTTGTACCTCCCATAGGAACAGTGGATTCGGAACTGGCTTTCCTGCTAATTTCAAAGCGTCAAATGCCAAATGGATCAAAATTATCGCACACGGTCTTCACTTTTTTTATATGCGAACTTAGCGTTATAGTAAATATGGAAGGTGTGATAAAGTATAGAGGCGATTAATCCTGAAGTGGATCGGATGGAGCAAAGACTGCGATTAGTTTCCATATAAAGCTCCGCGTGTTAAAAAAATGGTTTCCATAGAAGGGAAATAAAATCGGTCTTTTTTTTTTTTATCGAGTATTGCCTTGTTGGAGGACATTTCACTTTCGGTTTATTTGTAGGCACCTAAATTAAAGCAATTAATTTTAGTTTAGGCGCCTACAGACAAACGGAAAATGAAATGTCCTTCAACAAGGCAATATTCAATAAAAAGAAAAAGGTTAAACTGAAAAAAGACCAAAAGGCTCTTGGACTACCCAAACAACAGTGCGCACTAATAGTGTTTGTACCAACTGCACTACTTGTTAGGCGAACACGCATACAGATTATTATAAAACTGATCACTGGTGGTGAATGGAGGAATTTCAAGCTACCACATATAGAGGAAACTCAGGCACTTTCTGTGCGACTATCCAGCGTTCGCTAGCAAAAGATTAAAATGCCAGGGGGCCTACTTCTTCAAAGACCTAGAAGGAGTTGCTGGTCTCAGCTTGAGAAGTCTTTGGAGCTTCGCTAATGAGTCAGGATCCTTCGAGCTCAACAAAGATATTTTCGTATCGACTAACACCGGAACGTAATGGAAATCGTAATCATAAGCACCTGGTATCGCTATGGACCCAAGCGGTCTATGTGGAGTAATTCAATTTAAGCCATCCGTTTATAGTAGGGATTCTTTAAAACTACAACTAAAAAATGAGCACTACTTTACATCGACTCACAAAGCACTACAGTCACTTGTGTCCAGAAAAGGAAATGGAAGACTGATCCACCAGTTTTAATTGTAGTACATACTCAATTACAAATGTATATTAAAACAACTCTTTTTATGTATCACAAAACAGCACTATATACATCCTTGATATATTTACACCGTATGAATTCTGAACATACTAAACAATCACACGATCTTCTTAGTTAAAATATGATTCGCGGTACTACTCAGTAGTGTTCCTGATTTTGTGGTTGAGGGTGGGTTCGAATGTATTCCAAAGTTTTCAAGACATGATCTGGGATTGGTGGTGGAGTTGGCAAATGGTCACCTTTGGGTTGGTATCCGTTTTCATCGGCAGTGTAGGTGAGCGAAATTGGGATCCCTTCGGGGCTGTAGTATTGAGCTGAGCCGCTAGCGAAATGTCCACCAGCGCCAGATTCTTGGATAGAAATTCCATTGGATGATGAGAAACTATTTTGGTAGGTTCCGTCATAGTTGACCTCGTTTGTTTGAGATGTAATTTGAGCGTCTTTGTCAATGTGATCAGCGGCCACGATAGCAGCGAGGAGAGTCACAGCAACTACCTGAATAATTAGAACAAAAAACGTAAGTCAATCTTGGTCGGAAAAGAGAACTGAATTGTAACTCGACCACTACGTGAATAGTGTTATGACTTTATTCCATACAGTGGGTTATTGCACACTAAATTTTTGGTATTCCTTTGATTCTAGTCTAACAATGATATTGTAATTAGATACTTACGAATTTGAACATCTTGATATTTTTTTCACGGGATCTTATGTCAGACTACTATTGTCTGATACGCCAACGTTCGTAATGAAGTACTTTACTTTTAGTGTGATTTATCCAGAGAAGTCGGGCGGTTTTTATATATTTACACTTTGCAGCATCGTGGATCCCCCGACCGTGTAGTTGTATAAAATTTTTGTTTCTCATAAACAATACGATCACGGAAAATACAATAATTCCCCCAAAGTCAGTACATGTATAGTAGTAATATTGAATGAAAGAGGTGTTGCATACCGGGAGCAAATAGCATAGAGCCCATTATAGAGTGTCTAGGTCTAATCTTGGTTGCATTGGCTTGTTATGAAGTTATGGCATGATCACTGTGAGCTAGTCGTTTTTGACCTATGAAATATAATGCAGACAAACACCACCGTTTTTTTCAGATGAGAAGATTTAGTTTTGAGATGAAAAGAAAAGATAGACGCTGAAATGTGGTTTCCTTCGAGGTCATGCCGTCATGAGTGTGGCTTTTCAAATTGCATATCATTCAGTCAGAGTCAAAATGTTACCGACACTTGAGCTGCCTGATGAAGAGTAATTATGTTATTAATCT
Organism: Chloromyia formosa; assembly: GCA_964017055.1. Lineage (NCBI taxonomy): Eukaryota > Metazoa > Arthropoda > Insecta > Diptera > Stratiomyidae > Chloromyia > Chloromyia formosa. The sequence goes on from OZ024814.1 coordinate 130,224,563, forward strand.
GAACAAAATACATACCTTCTTAACTTGTTGTGTTCGTGTTTTGGATTTTGCAACCGATTTGTGTCATAAATCGCATGTCAATGGTTTGGATCAGCTTTGATTATGAGTGAATCTGACTTGCACTTCGTGAAGCTCTCATTGTACCAAATGATAGTCTGATATGGATACGGAATCCATAAAAAATGGTAACAGCTTTCGAGATGTCCTTCGATGCGAACAAAGCCGATAGCCCCTCCCTTCCGCTATGAGGAATTGGCTCGATTTCAAATACTACTTTGCATTAACCCCTTGTGAGACATAGCGCGTCAACTTCTCCTAAAAGACATAGTTTACGCTTCGTTAGCATACGAAGCGTTTCGGATGATAAGAAAGTTAGGTACCAGCGATATCACTTTTTCTTCTTTTTTGGGGTACAGTGATATCGGGGGTGATTCTAACTATAATTATTCATGTAATTTCTTTTGCTTTTAAATGCAAGCTTGCAATTTGAAATATCGTCTTAATATCTACCCAGGAACAGGATAGTTCATCTCGTATTGGCATTGGACACTACAAAAACCTCAAATTGCGGATGACGCCCTCTACTTTCTGGTTTCATTTATAAATACGGTCAGCGGCACAGAATGTGACTCAAGCTCATTTTTTCATTTATTATCAAAATTAAAGTTTGGTTTTTATACCCTTCGCGGATGTGATAGGGTATATTAACTTTGTCATGAAGTTTACAACGCACAGAAGGAAGCAGCATATACGAGTAAACTATATATATTCTTGGTCAGTATGATGAGACGAGTCGATTAAGCTTTGTCCGTCTGTCTGTCTGGTTTTGATTCGATACCTTTAAAACTGAGAGACTAGTTTGCATAGAAACAGACGGACAGACAGACGGACAGATGGATAAAGCTTAATCGACCCATCTCGTCATACTGACCAAGACTATATCTAGTTTATATCGTCGGAGATGCTTCCTTCTATGCGTTGCAAACTTCATGACAAAGTTAATATATATATATTTTAATATATTAAACAAAAACAAAACTAGGGTATGAAAAAAATTAAATGCACTACAATTAGAGAATCGAATGTTAATTTAGCAGTGTTTTCAGCGTTCCAGTAACAGAACTGAATATGGTTTAAGTGTTACAGAAATTGAACCGGCTAACTGTGCTTTGTACCAACCCTCTCTAACTAACAAAAGCAAAAGTTTTGACAAACCGCCTCTTGAAATTTTAATATGCGATATCATAGCAAATAATCTGATTACCGCATTGTTTTTGTTTACGCTCGGTAGCCGTGAAGTCTCGGTCACCACTCTACGATGCTTAATATAGAGAACATGGGTTCGATCCCCGGCGCATCAATAAAAACTGCCTGTGTGTATTATTAGAACTCCCACAGCGCTCCAAGTTCGTCAGTAAAAGACGACTCGGATAGGAGGTGCATGCTAGCAACTGCACTATTCGAAATCTATATGCTATTGAAACATCAACAAGGCATAATAATGCAAGAGATTTTGACGCGCCTAAGCCCATGGAGGGGTCAAGGCAATTAACCTTATTTATATTTGGGCCATATTCTGTGCCGCTGAGTGCAAAACGGATTTAATTATTTCTCTTTCCATTTTTTTTTTGTGATTTAAAAACTTATGGTGCAAGTAATTTGAAATATCTTTTTTTTAACTAAAATACTACATTTTCTACTTTGTTTTAATTGATTATATTTTTTTTAGTTGATTATATTTCTTATGGGTTCGTGCTCATTTAAGCGTTTGAGCTACTGTATAAATTAAAAATTAACTTTGTGTACATACATGCATACTGCACTCAGAACATTCTATTTTACTGCGATATTTATGAAAAAAATATATAATGCTTGACCTCATCAAATACGAGTATATAGGTCAATTTAAAGCATTTTTATATTAACATAATATTCTGATGTGTCTGCGCTAGTTTACGTAGCTTCAAATCTCATTAGGTCAATAATGCTGATGTCGTTTATCTTCAGCTAAGCTGAAAACATTTATCGATATCTCAATATAATCGCTATATGTGAGAATCTGAAGTATTTTGATTTTATATTAATTTAAATTGATACGATTTTATCACCATATTAATATTGTTTATACATATTCATGTTTTTCAAAATGGGTAGCCGGTCAAATTGATTTAGACTTTGATTAATCATAATATGTATATGTACATATAATGAAAATGTCTATGAAAATATAGGTGGTAGTGGTTCTACCACAAAATTCCATTCATTTTTATTAGATTAGAATAATCAAAAGCAAAATTAGTAAAAACTAGATGAAATATGCTGTTTGTAGAACTGTCCTCCGAAAATTTCCATTCATTTCCGCAATTTCGGTGAATATATTACATATAAAAATATCAGGCGAATCTGATACGGAAAAATTAATCTTCGCTATCTTGAAGATAGTTTCCTATCAAATATATGGACAAGCCCATTTGTCATTAAAACACAATTTGAATCTTGTTATTATATGTACCCTAAATACTTACCCTACTTCTGTGACGGAAAAGGATTTGAAGTCGGGAAAACATATAGTTCGTACTTTCTCTGTCGGTGGCTCAGTGGAACACTAGTTTAGATTGCCGCCTTGAACATGATTGTTGTTGTGGCTTTTATACCCTAGACTTATAGTATAGGGTATATTGTTTTTGTCACGACGAAAATATGTAATACCTTAAAGGAGGGTTTGGAGGTATAGCAATGTATATACATATATATAGGTATAAATGATCAGGGTCACCTCCTGATTGGATTTAGCCATGTCTGTCTGTCCATCTGTCTGTCTGTCCATCTGTCTGTCTGTCCGTTCGCACGATAACTTTCGGCAGAATGAAGCTAGAGCCTTGAAATTTTAGTCAAGTGTTAGCTGTATGATCTAGTTGGTTGGTATTGGGCGTGATCAGGCCAAAAGAACGCATACCTCCCCTACATATGTAAAATAATTAAATGTATCAATAACTCCCGATTAAATAAACATGAAAACTAACTTTAATAGATTGCTCATTAGGGTTATCTTATACTTTCCTGGAAAAATAAACTCCATCAGTTGAAAACTAACGGTAATTTTCTTACAAAGAGCCTCGTACTACCCTACTTTTCACGTTTTTTGTCTATAACTGAACCAATTGACGTAAACACATGAGTTTTAGCATGTAACCCTGAGGTGAGAAGCTGCTTGAGTCTTAGTGAGTTGGGTGTAATCAGATCAAAGGAACGCCTGCCTCCCCTACAAATTTCAAAAAATTAGATATTCCTTTAATTACGATAACTTTCGATAGAATGACACTAGCGAGTTGAAAATTTGGTAGAATGTTGCTAGTAAGATATAGTTGGTTGATATTGAAATTGGCAAGAGCCGACCCAAGGAACCCCTACCTCCCCTACAAATGAAACTTCAAATAAGCGATAACTTGAAATTTTGACTTGACTTGAAATTTTGGTCAAATGTTTGTACTGGGATCTGAGTTGGTTGTTGTTAAAAATGCGCAAGATTCGACAAAAGAAACCTCTACCTCCCTTACAACTGAGACTTCAAATAAGTAATAACTTTCGATAGAATGAAGCTAATTAAAAATTAAATGATTAGCTTTAATTATGCACACGTATACATATTATTCGGTGTCTCTTTTCATTTAGTACAACTTGTAAGGGACACCGATAACAAATTAGGCCGGATGCATAGTCTGCTCCCGGGCTTGCCATTAAGATGGTTTTGACTGGACCAGATGATGAGTGTTGCGGGCTTGAGCCTTAATATCAAGGTGCTTCTCGGTCATGCGGCTCTCTCCTAAGTGAATAGTTAAAACTAAAAACTAACTTCATTTAATTTTATAACTAAAAGCCTTAATGGAAGCCAATTTCAGTCACTGAATATTTTGTGGCAATGCAGTTACGGAACATTTCTAGTTGGCCGGGCGACTCATAGTGATTTGCGCCTTTGGCTAATAGTGGGCTTTAAATTGAGATGATTTCGCACTCTCTTTGCGTGAGCTCCGCGGCTTAAAGGGCTGCAACCCTCCGTATGCCGCACTCGAACGCTCGCTTCACTCGCTCTATATGATACAGTGGTAAAGCCATTATTAGTCAAGACGCGAAACACCGTACGTCACCCGATGAAATAGGAATGTACTGCTGATTCTAATACCACAAATGCAAATAGAAGCTAATTGTACTTCATTATAACAAGGTGAAATATTAAACTTTATTTATTATAGCCATACTTCAAAATGGTTGCATTACATACGAGTATTTATTCCACACAACTTTTAACACAATTTTGGGTTTTCAGTATTCATTTATCAGCGGTGCTCAGCATCAAACAAAAACCATAGTGAGGCAAAATAAACATGTTAAGGGGGGTCTCAGTCGTAAAACAAAATTATATTTTTTTTAGCTTAAATTAAATTCTCTTTGTCATTCTGGTCATGTTGGTAAAAAATTGTGAAAATATCTCAATTATAAATGGATAAAAAAAATATTTTCTTCAACAACTCAGTAACTACAAACAGCGAATGACCTTCTAACAGACCTGAATTGTAGTATTTTAGTTGCTCTAATATTGAACAAATTCATAAACTATTTGTTTATAGGTACTTCTACAAAATATCGATCGATTAGATGTCATTCCTGGTCTCAAAGAGTAGCCAAAGTATCGATTTTAGACTGAAATACGTCATAAAACATTATCCGTCAGTATGTTAGGTGTCGTCCGACGTTTGTAGTTGTCAACTAAATCAAAGGAGACGCAGCTTTCCCAAACTACAAATTTTATTTATATGTATATATATATTTCGGGAGCGACTTACCCCCTTCTTCAGTACAAAAGCTACTAAATATAATGGCAAGATACAGGTCATAATATACGTTACTAATTACTTACTTTTAAGGACAGGTAGATCAGACCATTTTATTAACTCATTTTATTGCATCACCTATCGGTTTATGGCGCTTCTCTACCTGCTCTTTTACGATTCTTCGCAATTAATCTAACTAATTTTGAAGGGCAGTTTCCTTGGTCCGTATTCAGTATTCGCGTCGTGTCTTCTCGAATGATCTCCAAGCTCTCCCAGGGATCTAACGTATTCGTCCGGTTCGTATATCGCAATAGTTCTAGGTTCTCGCGCTGAACAGTGTGTCCTTCTTCGATGATATGGGCCGCTACTGATGATCGTACTGATGAATTCGCTTTCCGGATGCTGTTAACGGCTTCTCTGATGTGTTCGTTGAATCGCGTCGTTACTAACTATTCTCTAACTATTATCCGTCAGAAAAAGTCCTCTCCAGAAAAACCGCGTTTTTTCTTCTTCAATGTACCTATTCTTGGCATCTATCAATCCTAAGGAGTTCCAATTTTTATGAACCGTTCTTGAATAGTATCTGAAGGTTTTAACGTTATATATTTATAAAATTCCTATTAAAAAATCGGGAAAAAATTTCAAAGGGTTGTGAAAACGGGTTATATTTTCTCACACCAATAATTTCACGTCAAACATAAAAAAGGAGATCTGAATAAATAAACGGCAAAATGTTTGGTATTCTTTCCTTTATACATATATAGAAAAAAAAAGAAAAATTGAGAAAGCTTTAGTATTTTTTGTATAAAGGTACATTAACAAGATGAATCTTGGTTAGGAAGAGAACCCCCTTAATAATCGACCGGTAATTAAAATAAGACATAAAAATCTATTACTGGCATGTTTCAGCTAACAACCGATTCACTCACATCAAATGAATTATTGTAGATTTATAGCATCATAATTGCAACTTACCTACTTCTATGGGAGTTAAATCTTAAATCGCTAAATTTTAATTAAAAAATTCCGGCAAATCTGAGTACATATGTTTTAATGTTAAATTTATACGGCCAAGGTCTTTGCCTAATTTAACTTTCTCCGCAGATTAGTATCTCGGATATTATCTGATGTACGAGTATCTTCATTGAAAATTATTCTACTCTTCTTCCGGCGGATGGCCAGGGTCATCAAGTGTTGCGCAAAGCAATTTACTTCCTGTTATTATGTGTACAAACAGTGGGTTACTCGAATTTTTCATAACACTGACTTAGAATAATTGATCGAATATTATTGATTGATACGGTTCGTTATTGACTGTCAGTACATAGTATCGTCATATCAACGATCAGTGGTGGATCCACGGGAGTGGTTTAAGGAGCTAGAAACTGCTGCAAGGAAGAAGGACTTAAATTGAAGCCTGTTGCCGCAACTGTTATGTTATGTGGGTGCGGTTTCACAAGCGTTTTGAGCGGCATCGCATCGCTGTGTATAAAGGCATACATCGGCCGAAACTGACGAAATCAAGCGACGGATACAGTTAGCTAATAAGACTTTTTTCTCGGTTCTCCCCATAATGAAATCGAAGCATGTGCACGGAAACACGAAGCTCCGCGTGTACAAAACCATTATACGACCAGTGCTATGCTATGGCTGTGAAGCATGGACCCTAACTCAAGCCTCCGAAAACATGCTAGATACATTTGAACGTAAGGCTCTACGGCGAATTTTCGGGGCTGTTTGCGATCGAGATGGATGGCACATCCGGTACAACCATGAGTTGTATGAACTGTACGATTAGCTGCAAGTCTCGAAAATCGTCAAACTAGAACGACTTCAATGGGCAGGGCATGTACAAAGAATGGACGATGATCGCATGCCTAAGAGAGTAATGAATGCAGAACGAGTCGACGGAGCGAGACTGCGAGGACGACCGAGATCTCGTTGGGAGAGCTCAGTAGGTGTGGACGCCGCGCAGCTACTGGGCTTTCAAAATTGGAGGACGCGGTCACGAGACCGAGATAATTGAAGGACAATGATCCAGGCGGCCAAGGTCCGACGTCGGGCTGTCGCGCCACGATGATGATGATGAAGAGTTACCAGCATTCTGTAAATTTTCGTCAACTCATGTCTTCGTCGAATTTTAATAATTCGTTCTGGCCCGAAACAATATCAAATGAATAGCTGAATCGGCCTACGAATCAGATGCGAATCGACGAATTGATACGCAGGCGAAAATGGCAGTGGATAAGTCACACATTGCGGAAGGATGATAACTGCATTGCTGGACATGGCATGAAATGGGACTACATTCCTAGTGACGGCTGACCGAGCAATGGGGCGTCATAAATCTCATAGCGCCAATCTGTGGAAGAGTGTGCATCGCTGGCACAGAGATATATATAAAGAGATGAAACCACCATATACTGTACACTAAATTCTTTGACGCAATTCTACCACATAAAAGTTGGCAAAAAGTTAACAGGGAGACACACGCCCTTTACACCGGAACACCCGCCCAGTTCACATAGTTGCCCTAGCCATATAGTTTGAGCTCTGCTGCCAATCTCAGTTCATCTTGAACATCTGCGCATGCGCAAGTAAACATTCGAGCTTAACTATCAGATGAATATGTATATTTTAACTGCAATGCCTGTCCATAGGTAAGAGAGAGATGTTGACTCATTCAATTCAATTCAATTTATTGCCAAAAAATATTTTACAAAGTTTACAAAAAATAATATATGTAATACTTATAAAATAGTTCAATATAATCATATTCATAATATAAATTTTTAAATTATGTTTGGCTATCCCACAAAAAGCAATGCTCGTGCTGTGGGATATTTGATCAGTCTTATTTAATAAAGTATGTGGTACTGACATATTTATTCTGAATTGTATTTTACAAACCGTTTTAATTGATCATGGAATCCAATCTAAATGGCAGAAGTGATCTTTTAGTGCGCTTAAGAAATTTCGCGAATTAAATTTATTAAAAACATATTCTGGTAAACAATTGAACAGTTTTGGAGCAGAATAAAAAGTATGGTTGGCTGCAACTGAAGTTAAATATCTTGGTTCCTGCAGCACGCCACGTTTCCGCCTACGTGTAAGAAGTCCTATTTCTTGTTCTACTTTATGAAATTCATTTTGATGATTGTAAATGTATTTCATTTGTTTGTATTTATATAAAGTTGGTATTGTTAAAACTTCTAGTTCTTTGTAAAGATATATTGTTGGATACATCATTGGTTTTCTTAATATAATTTTTATAATCTTCTTATGTATTAAAATTAAAGGCTCCAAAATGCTTGGTGCAACTTCACCCCAACTAACTAAGCCGTATTCTAATACTGATTGGACTAATGCCAAAAATACCGTTTTCATCCTGTTTAGTGATAAAACTGCTCTTAGTTCTACAAATTTGTAGATTGTTCGTCTTAAACGATGACAAAGTTCGGATATATGTTTGTCCCACTTCAAGTGACAGTCTATAGTGACTCCTAAGTACTTAGTGTATTTTGCAATGGTAAGAGGAGAGCAATGGCGATTGTTGCTTTCGCATGAGGTGCTGTGAATAATTATTCTTGGAGTTTCTATTGGCGCACCTGCTGCAGTCGGAGAAAATGGTATTACTATTGTTTTTTTCTCATTTAGACTTACTGCATTAGAGTTCAACCAGGATTTTAAAACATGCATACTTTCGTTTGCAGTATAGACAACCTCTTGCCAGGTATTTCCCCAGAATAATGCCACTGTATCATCTGCGTATGAGTACAGCGAGCAGCTATCTAGATTTAACGCGAGAAGGTCATTGATATAAATTAAAAATAATATAGGTCCTAGGACTGTTCCTTGAGGAATACCCATATTATTAGTGAGTGACTGACTGGTGTCCTTATCAATTCGAACACATTGTTTTCTTCCATGCAGGTAGTCTCTAAAAAGCTCCAATGCTATACCTCTTATGCCAATTGCATTCATTTTGCGCAACAATATATCATGATTGACTGTGTCGAATGCTTTTTGAAAATCAAGAAATACTCCTATACATTTTTTACCTTTATCCATATTTTCGACAATTGTTTTAGACAACTGATAAATTGCGTCTTCTGTACTACGTGCGCTTCTAAAGCCATACTGCTTATCCGATAGAATGTTGTGTTTGTCTAAATAATTAACCAGTCTTTTTTTTATAGATTTCTCAAAGATTTTAGATATATTCGATAATAGGGCGATGGGTCTATAGTTATTTAGATTTAATTTATCATTCCCCTTATGTAGTGGGATGACTACCGCTTGTTTCAGTTTTTCCGGGTATACACCTTGACTAAAACATAAGTTTATAATATGTACAAGCGGATCTGAGATAGCATCAGCATTTCGTTTTAGTTCATTTGAATGTATCCCGTCAATTCCAGGGGATGCATTGTTTTTAAGGCTCTGTATCAGATCTGAAATTTCGTCCTTTGCAACTGGGTGTAAAAAAATGGAGTTCAAGCTATTTTCTGAAGAAAATTGAGCAATTTCTTCAGAATAATTGGAGCTATTACGATTGTGATTCTCTAGTACATCCTGTCCAACCTTTACAAAGAATTTATTAAATTCTTCTGCTATTCGAGACTTTTCAGTGCGCGGTATAATTTGACCATCTAATGAAATTATATTATTATTAAACTGTTTTTTTTCTAATTTTGAATCTGTTACGCTATTAACAACTTGCCAAAATTTACTTAAATCGTTTCTACAGTTTTGGAATAAGTACTTATAATAATTGTCTTTAGCTTTGCGGATTAAACCCTTCAACACATTTCGGTAGTTCTTATATTCATTGGCAAAGGCCGTATTAAATGGTTGTTTCCGATATTTATTAGCCATTTTTTCCCTCTTCCTAATGGCATTTACCAGACCATTTGATATCCATGGCTTTAGCCTTTTTTGCTTACTACTAGACTTCTTTTCCTCCAGACAACTATTATAGATTTCTGTAAAGGTTTTATAAAATATTTCGAAAGAAGTGTCTGCATTTTGGGCAGAATATACGCCATTCCAATCTTGACGCGCTAATTTTTCTTTTAATTTGGTGGAGTTAACTTCTAAATGGGTACTGTCATTAGTTGATGCCGTAGTGTTTGTCGTATTTGCAGGTAATATTATGTTGCCTAGTATAGCATAATGGTCGGTTATGTTTGTCAAATAAAATATATTGCCGTTTTTAACGAGTTTTGATTTTTGCTCTTTAAAAACAGATGATCTAGACAAGATTCTCTAGTGACACACTGTCGAGTACAACCATACAAATAATTTGTAAAACCATATTCGTGCAGTATGTCTAGATATCTATGACCGATCATATTAATATTTTTCTCCATTATATCAATATTTATATCTCCTGTTATTATTTGATTTTCATAGTTTTTATTCTGCTCCAAAAATACTTCTAAATTCTGCAAAAAATATTACTATTCGTATCATTGGGAGAACGATACATACTTGATAGCAGATAAACGTTATTTTCTAAGTTCAGTTCGATATGCAACGAATTAACTTCATTAATTTATTATTTATTATAACGGTTTGGTTGCACGATTTTGGTATATCCCGGAATTTCAAAACATTCACTATTTTGTTTTAGCCATGTTTCGGTTAGTACAATTATATCAAAATTTACTTTCAATGACTCTAAAAATAATACAAATTCACTAAAATTTTTGGAAATGCTTCTTATGTTCAGGTGTATAATTTTTAAATGTCTAGTATCGTTTAGAAATATTTCATTATTTGTGAGAACTTCACTATCTGAAATTAATGTCGAATTGGTGTTGGAAGTAAGTTGAGCTAAATAATCTTCAATGCTCATAAAAAAAAAATAAACATACAAATTTATAGTAGTAATTTTTCTAATATTATGACAGGAGATTAATGTCTAGTTCTGATTCGCAGCAGATCGTATAAATTTTCGTATTTTCGGCTTTCCGTATCAATATATTTTCGTTCTTCAGCCATATGAATCTGTATTCATTTTCACGAGCGAAGGCCTTGGTCTTGTATAATAGTGTTTTGAATGTTTTAGTTAGATGATAGTTTATGTAAATGTTGTTCCTGGAGAAGCTTGTATGAAGCCTATCGGCAGTGAGATCGTTTCTCTTTCTTTTAGTCTGCTCTAGCCAAGCATTGCGTTCAGATGTTGTATTGAATTTTACTATAATAGGTCTTGCGTTATTGCTTTTTATTTTGTTTTGTTGACGTGTAATAGAAATTGGCACTACATTCTGGTCTATTTCCATAACATTTTCCATTCGTGTAAAAACTTGGCAAGACTTCCATTTCTGAGGCGCCAAATTTTATCGGCGGCTTATTCACGCTAAATGTAAGATACAAGTGGCTTGAAAATATGAAAAATTCAATGATCATGTATCATAGTAGGTTCTTAACTATCTAAAGCGGAAATTTATTCTATATACAATTCTAGCACTGGATTTCCTCATACAAAAGTTCCAACTTCAAAGGTAAATATCTCCCAAACGGTTATGAATTCGCGGAAAAGGACTTCAGATTCGTCCATTTCAGACCAAATTCGATTGAAACCCATCATTAAAATTTGGCGCCTCAGATATGGAAGTCGCCCCAAAAACTTCAAGCAGGTTCTCGTTTTTTGTTTCTGGAATGCCAGATATCTCGAGCTCAGTTGCTAAAAGATTTTGCTCCATCTTATTAACATGTGCTTTTAGGTGTTTCATTTGACATTTTAATTCAGTGTTTTCTTGTGAGAGTTTTTGACACATTTTTGTTAGGTCATCTATTTTCGCGCTGTATCGTGTCATATTTACATTGAAATCATCAACTTTTGAGCAGCAATAGTCCAAAGATTTTCTATACTCTTGCATTTCACTCTTAAATGTGTTTTTGATTTCAGTCAACTCAGCACTAATATTTGACTTTATTTCGTTCATCAAATCAATCACATCATTGCCTTGATTGTTATTGTTGGTTGTGATTTCTTGTCCGGGGCGACATAAATTGCAGGTCCACGACTTTTTCCTGTCTTTTGCCATCTTTCTAAAGTTGATTTCATTAAATCCGGCGCAACCAAAATGATACAATTGTTTGCATTTTGCACAATCAATCGCATCGAATTTATCCACAATACCGTCATTGCAGCGATTACATTTCATTTTTATGGTGTGTAGCTAAATTGCTTACCGACGTAGATTGTTGGTGGAGTCTCAATTCTTGGCGACGGCGGCGTACAGTTGTCAGTGGGCCAGTGGTGATGAGTTTCGAAATTTATTGGTTTCTTCTTAATTCCCGAACTCAAAACAAACAGCTTGGATGGATGCGATTGTCAAGATGCCAAAAATTAACAACCGATGTTTTTTGGGCGATTTGCAAATATACAAATTAAATTTTAGCAGGAGTTCGTATTTGAAACTGTCAGTACTTAGTTGACGTATTTGACCTCCTCCCACACTTCACGCTTGAGCAAAATTACTTAATTTCTGTCGGACAATTTCATTTCCCTTTAATCTATCTCTTCTGAGATCGCAGGGTAAATCGTGGAAGCACGTAGAGCACGATGGCGCGCAGGAGTAGTTGACGCGCGTTAGCCCCACTAGGGGTTAAGGCAAAGTAGTATTCTTCATACTGAATGCGCGGGTATTGCCAATTAATGCTCTTCCTCTGAATTTTAGTCGAAGAATACGGCATCATTTTTTTCGACTTAAGTGGGTGCATTTCTCTGTTATTAGTTTGGAAATTACACACATTTTCCCAAAATAATATACAGATACTTCATGTTTTTTCCTCATCTACTCGTAAATTGCAGTTCCTTTTAAAAATTCCTACAATCTTCACCGAATCAATAGTTGCAATGTAAAAAAAAGACCTTTCAAAGAAAATTAAAATTGACTAACCTATATTTGAGTTCTCATTATATGTGAAACCAGAAGAAAACTTTTCATCTTCGCTTATACAGTAGTTAAAAAATATCAGCTTAAATGGCAAGAAAATGTGGTTACATTCATTGCATAATCGTGTAAGACCAGTAAAAACTAACCAGCATGTTTTATACTAATGGCTTCCACGCGTTTATCCCACATTTTTGATTGGTGCCTACATTTCTAAATTGGCACTTTGTTTTTACTTGGTTCAAACTTTGGTTCAACGTAGCTCCAGACAATTAAAAGCGAGAAACAGAAGACACAAAAACCAGTATCGTCAATCCGTAGATCCGTAGAAGTACGAATTACCAGTGAGTTCCGTCACAACACAATACAAGATGACCAACTTTGGACGGTAGTATCTTTTCCTGTAGACTACGGTGAATACCATCAATTATATGCAGAATTTTGCTCATTCAATCTTCTGCAAAAAATTACACAAAAAGTTGGATGAAAGCTGATCCAAATGACTAATTCCAGTGAACGAAATTCTTGGTCATGATAGAAATCTGGAGGAGACATCCATTTATTTAACGACTTCCTTTTAACCTGTTACAGATTTATCAAAATTATGTATGTATTTAAGTTACTGCATAATAGAGACTGCATGAACAAAACGTTTCTCAGTCGTTTAGTGAATTTTGTTGGCGACGAAAGATTCTGTGAAGTTGTTTCTTTTAATAAGTTAGTGACAACATTTACCTGCATTCATACATACATACATACATTCATGATATTAGCTGCTTGAAGCGACCTAGGAAAGCTGTTGAAGCTGTCTGGATAGCCTACTTCTTTTACCACCAGTACGGGTACTAACCAAGATACCTGTCTCAGACGTGAAGGTACAAAATGTATTGCTAGTACATATCCATACTATCGTTGGTAACATGTGCGAAAAGTAGAACAAAATGTGTTCGACTCTTATTATGTGGGAAAAAAGCAATCTTTCACCAGTCGTAGTCATCATGACATCGACTATTTGAACTTGGTGCTCCTTCCAGATAGTTACCATCTGATTGCGGTGGACAATACGAGCTGTCGCGCTAGAAATTGCATTTAAAGTGAATGTATCTGGCTAAAAATTGCAAATTATACTTAAATGGCACACGGTGTACTCGTATAGCTTTGTTAGTAAATTGCTTTATAAACGGTCAATTTTGTGGGAAATTCTTTCTAATTCCCAACATTTTTTGATATTGGTCGGATTCAGATAATTATCCAGATTTTAAAGCACGTCAACCTGTCAATACAATTCGCGTTTTTTTGGACATCATATCAGTCTCAATTTTAGCTCTCTATCAGTTTTGCTATCCGTTCTTCATCAGTCTTGCCATCCGGTTTGCTGACAGTTCTGCAATCCGTTTGGCTTTCCTACCCAAAACTTATGAAACACGGACGGAGAACTGGTAGCAAAACGGATTGAAAAACTGATGGAGAACTGATCGCAAAACGGTTGGAGAACTAGAACTGAAATGATCTTCTAAAAACCGCTTTAGAGCACAGTACGTTAGTTACTAAAATTGCATCGAAATTCAATTTCGCGGTTTTGTAAAATATACACAGTGTACGCTCCCTATACTGACACCTCCTCATCCCAAGGACAAATGTTTAAGTCCCGAACATTTTTTGCATGTTTTCAAACAAATTAGGCTTCCTTAACTGGACGCTTCTATAGCCGGACACGGACACGCATTTTGGAGATTATTAACGACTGGTTAGTGACATCCAGTAAACAAATGAGGCGTCGTAGTAAGCAAGTGTTTCTATTTTTTGGTAACGTTGGTTCGTATAAAAAAAAATGAAACTTGCCCCCGAATAAAATCAGTGAGTGCAAACCCATGAAACAAGGTGTTGTGAAAAATTTTAAATTTCACTGCCGGTCTAGTTTTGGTTATTCGATTCTTTTAAAAAGTTGGCGTTCTTTTAAGCGGACACTCCCCATAACCGGACAAAATTGTTGGTCCCGATGGTGTCCGGTTATGAGAGCGTACACTATATAGTATAAGTTCACTTCGGCCGCTCTAGCTAGATCTTTTGATGCGATGAATTATTTATTCTTCAGTTGAACAAAAACAGTATGGTCTATACATACATTCATTTTATAAATAATAATTCTAAATCTCCATTCTACGAAATCGGAAAAAAGACCAACTGATGTATTAAAGTTTCGTTACGCTTAATCCGTGATTGGCCCAAAATCCGTAGATTGTACTTAGTTAAATTACGAAAACAACTGAAAAGCTTAGAAATAGGTATCCGCGGCTTCCGAATTTGATTAAACACCGTATTGGAACCCATTTCCCAGATTTTGTTAGACCTATCAAATTTGTATAACGAGCAAATACAACTAAACCAATAATAAATTGTTCAAACGAAGAAATCGTGACCGATTGGAACGTTCATTACAATAATTGTGTCCAAACTAGCACAAAACTTGTATGTACATATATTTGACCTTTTCGTTGGGCACATGAACAACTAATTTGAAAATATCAAATCAGTATAATAGTTTGCCTTTAATTGTTTTATTTAAAAGAAATGATTCCTTATTAGAATTATGGTAGACATTTGGTATACATATATGTATGTATGTACATATATTTGATTAGTAGCTCAATTGATATAGTTCGATTATATATGTAGATTTCTACATTACATATTCGCATCAATAGTTAGGTTAGGTTAGGTTACGGGGCTGCCGTGCTACACACAGCACACTTAGGCCTCCGAAGGCCCGTTGTGACACCACCCGGAAAAGAAAAACCATCTCCTTAAGAGGGCTGCGTATCAAACCAGCCCGTGCTACTGATATAGCGATTTAACCGGAAGTCGCATATATTCTTAAGGTCATCCAAATCATGAAAGATCCGCGAGCCCAGAAAGTAGCCCCTCCTACCAGCCAAGGCCGGACAATGACAGAGAAAGTGGAGGATGGTCTCCTCCTCCTCCTCATCTCCACAACTCCTGCAGAAATCATGATGGGGGATATTGAGCCTCCTGGCATGCTCCCCGATTGCGCAGTGTCCGGTAATAACTCCAACAACTCTGCCAATGTGCCTCCTATTCATCGAAACCAGGCCGGCAGAGCGGCCGGAATCTAATATCGGCCAAATCGACCTTGTCGTATTGCATGTTGCCCCGTTGAGCCATCTTGTATTGGCCCTGTTGACAGCAGTGGCCTTAATCGCCGATTTACACATAGCAAAAGGCATTGCTATATCCTCCAATCTTACGTCAAACCCCCCAGTTCTGCCCTCCCGAGCCAGATCATCCGCCACGCAGTTTCCCACGAAACCACTATGGCTCGGTATCCAACACAGGGTGATGTTAAAGAAGCCACCCACGTCTTCCAGAGCTGCACGGCAATTCTTAATGGTTTTAGAAGTTATCGAGACGGACTCGAGTGAGCGAATAGCCGCCTGACTATCCGTATAAATAACAATGTCCCTTGCAGTGATGACAGAACTGCTTAGACGGGACAAGGCCAACGAGATCGCCGAGATTTCCGCCTGTAGGATACTGCAGAAATCAGGGAGACGAGCTGACAGAGTGATTCCCAGGTCTTCGGAAAATATACCAACCCCGACCCCTTCGTCGGTCTTGGAGCCATCCGTATAGATC
This sequence comes from Chloromyia formosa, assembly GCA_964017055.1. Classification (NCBI taxonomy): domain Eukaryota; kingdom Metazoa; phylum Arthropoda; class Insecta; order Diptera; family Stratiomyidae; genus Chloromyia; species Chloromyia formosa. The sequence continues at coordinate 130,240,953 of OZ024814.1, forward strand.
GCCATAAGATCCGAGGTCGAAGGCATATCTTCCATCCACTGGCTCCTCGTCGGAATCACGCTAGTAAAGTTTCTGCCGAAATGGTAACCAGGGGGTGTATAGTCCGTCTCTGTAGGGAGATTCAGGTCGCTCAGTATAGTGGAGTGCCCCTTATTTAGCGCCCGCCACTGTCCCGCCTCGCGAAGGCGCAGAGCCGTGTTAGCCGCCAGTTGTTCTCCCTGAATATCCAGCGGAAGCAAGCCGAGTATCATATCGAGTCCGGCTGACGGGGTGGTCTTAAAAGCCCCCGTGATGGCCATCGTGGCCAGCCTTTGCACCTTCTCTAACAGACCACAGTAGGCCGCCGTTCTAAGTGCTGTCCACCATACACAAATACCGTACAACAATATGGGACGTACAACAGCTGTGTAAATCCAGTGTACCGCTTTGGGCTGAAGGCCCCAGTTCTTACCTATGGCTCTCCTGCACGAATACAGCGCAACAGTGGCCTTCTTTACTCGTTCCAGAATGTTGAGTTTCCACATCAATAGTTACAGTTACTTTTACACCATACTAATCGGAATAAATTTTTTTAAGAAGGGTTAGGAAGAACTGAAGAAACCTTGACTTAATTCACTTCAAAACATGACAATTACAGTCGTATTAGGTTGATTGGGATTCGGTTATGAAGAATGAATCATTCATTCTCATACTCATCACCATCAGTACGTTGATGTAGGTATAGGTTTTATAATGTCCATGAAAGACAAAATCAGTTTGCAAATGGACGCTTTTGCTCAGTCGTCTCTTTACTGAACTCACCCACGACTCAAGAAGCTTCTAAACGAATCTTCAAATCTGATCCAGGATACTATACAAATTTTATGTTCATATCTTTTGAAAGCCCACTTAATTATTGATCCAGTTCAACTTTCGATATCAAATGTCTCAAATTTGATAAAACGTTTCAGTAGGCTGGGCAGGTGGTGGACCTAATCAAAAAGTTATAGCCCCTAACAAATCCCAGAAAATCTAAATTACTTGGAATTTTTGTATTAAGTTTTTTATGATTGCCCAAAGCTATACATCATCGTGGCGCAACCGCCCGATGTCGGGCTCTGGCCGCCTGGATCGTCGTCCTCCAATTATTTCGGTCACGTCACCGCGTCCTCCAATCTTGAAAGCTCAGTAGCCATACATCTCGATCGCAAACGGCCCCGAAAATTCGACGAAGGACTTTCCGTTCGAATGTGTTTAACATATTTTCGGAGGCTCGGGTGCAAGTTTCGCAGCCATACCATACCACTGGTTGAATGATGGTTTTGTATACGCGGAACTTCGTCTTTCTGTGCACATGCTTCTATTTTATTATGGGGAGGACCGAGAAAAAAGTCTTATTTGCTAGCTGTATCCGTCGCTTGATTCATCTGTTTCGTTGGCATTCTTTGACAAGTTGCTACCTATCTGAATAAAAAACCTGTCAAAGAACGTGTGAAGTCGTCTACGAATTCGATGCTGAGGTCCCCTATGTTGATGCTCGATTGAGCTGGCGTCCTGGTTCTTGATTGTATCATTATTTTTGTTTTGTCCTCGTTGAAGCGTAGTCGAACTTCTTTTGCAGCGGTATCAAGAATATGCAGAAATTCTTCTGCGTCGTTCAGTTTTCGGAACATGATGTTGATGTCGTCTGCGTGCGCTATCAATTGTGTCGACTTGATGAGTAGCGTTCCGCTGGTGTTGTATCCATTACCCGAATAGCGTATTCAAGTGCTAGGTTGAAGAGCGTCGGCGCCAGGATCAGTCAAATTGTTCTGGATCCTAACCTGTTGATCATTGTCATCTTTGTTAGTCGTTCTACTTTTGCCGGTATACTAAATTGCAGCATGATATTGTACAGTACACCACGATCGATACTGTCGTATGCTTGATTAAAGTAGACCACGATTTAGTACACGTCAACGTTGTATTCCCAGCACTTTTACAGGATTAGCTTAACCGTGAAAAGCTGATCAGCTGTGGAGCGACCAGGCCTGAAACCACCTTGATACTTGCCAATGATTCGTTCGGCGTACGGTTTTATTCTACGAGTATTCTCCATAATTTTCGTCAATATTTTGTAGGACGAACTGACTAGTGAAATGCGTCTGCAATTCTCACACCGCAGTTTATTTCCCTTTTTGTGGATGGGACAGATGATGCTTCAAGGCCAATCGTCTGGGATTTCCTCGGCCCGGCCCGACCTTCACGGGTTCCGTCCCCACGAGCATCTTCAGATGCCCACCAAACCGTCCATTACAAGTCACCGGCTAGCTTAAGTTTTTTTCTGGAAAATCAAGATTTCGGTACGTGTACTGTACGAAAATTTATAATTTCCCATAATAAATTCACCATTTAGCGATACAAGCGACAACTGTTGACATATTTATACAGTGTGGGTTTATTAATCCGTAAAGTTCTCCAGGTTAATCCAGTTTAACGAATTGTTGTTATTTCTCTAACCTGTATAGGTGAAGATTCGCCTAGAGTTCAAAATTGCAGTAGATGTCATTAAAAATGGACTGTCCAAATGCTAATTATCAAAGATAGCCCAAGGTCATTTAACAATAAAAAAAGGTTTAGCAATATGCTGCTGGGTTTGTTACTTCTTCTTACGAGCATGGTATCTTACGCATAACTAAAACATAATTTTTTTATATTTATTCTTATAACAACATATAAAACTGCCCATGCTTCAGCCTTTTAAAAAATCTAAATTTTGTCAAATATTAAATGAGGGTATCCCCAATATCTACTCTTACCAAATTAATTTTTTATCTAATTAGAGCAGATACAGATTTGAACGAATCCAATATTTTTACACAGGCTTGCCAATTCTTTGGGTATATTTTTATATTTGTAATATCCGAAAAGAACGAGTACAATGTCTCCATAGCCCAAACTAGGTACGATGTCTCATGAAATGTTATATGATTCCGACGGGTCCATTCTACATGTCGATGGTGGTCATGATTCGTCTGCAACGTGAAAGAACCTGTTCCGCATTATATTTTACACGTTCCGTGTCAGTAGTTATTAGTGGCCAATGCAGTTAAAAAAAGAGCCTCTGCCTCTCCACGTTATTTAATCTTAATTTATTCCCGTGTACTTCATTAAGCGCTATGACACTGGACATACATTTGGAATGAAGTATTCGTGACCTCCTCGAAATTAACAGATTGAATTGCATAATGAAGCAAACAAAAATTAAGGTTTAATACCCTTCACTGTTATTGCTAGGTTCTTATTAGATAAATACTGCTATGTTCTTATAAGACAAATATGTTTTTAAAACAATTGCGGTTAAAATCTAAGAAATGTAAAACAAAAAAAAAATAAAAATTATTTTTTGTTTAGAATTTCACGGCAAGTCGTGAAATGTGTGCACCAATTTTGATAAAATCAGCATTTAGGCTGCGATTAGACCTCTCGAACCAGGTTGGTGCAAGTCAAAAAACCATAAGTGAGCGCTGTTCGTGCCTTCTTCTACATTGTGCTATGCTGGATCTCAGCACATAGTTGTTTTGCAGGATGACGCGGTTGCTAGAGGGACAGCAACAAGTAACGCAGCATATTAGCTGTAACTTGCTAACTATCTGCCATGAACAAAGCCAACTTAAGGTGTACTGTTGGCGATACATGTCTTATAGCTAAGCTTATTTGGCCCAGATTGGATATCGGTTACACCACAAAACTGCTGTCCTTCCCGAAACGACAGATCTGCGTGGCAGTGGGTATGGTCACTGGGCACGCCAGGAGGCTTTGGCTCCCATACAACGATTTTTGCAAGAAACTAACTTTCACCTGCTGTGCAAATGCTGGGAGCTAGCAAGCCGGAGAAGGTCAACTCTCGGTGAATACTTCTTCGATCATCTGGGGGGAAGTAGCAGAGGTGGAGGTTGGTCAATTGCTTAGTTTCATAAAGCCGGAAGGCAACCCTGAAACCTAACGTAACTTAACCTAGCGGTTAAATTTGACATGCTTAACTTATCATTCTATCGAGCAGTCTTAGCTTTTAACTACCAATCGAATGAACTCGGTATCTCGAATTTATTTTTAAAACAACTCGATATCTTAAAATCTTCATACCTCTAAATTCCGCTAACTCGAAGTAAAACCTTCTTCCCTTCAAGTTCGAGTTATCGAGTTTCGATAGTACTTTTTATACACAGTTAGAGATGCTTCCTTCTATGCCTTGCAAACTTCATGACAAAGTTAACATACCCTTTCTGTGAAGGGTATAAAGTTTGTTGAGAAGATGTACGAGTATAATGCTTTATGCATATCATCGTGGGAGCGGTTTTCGAACCAGACTGGGACTACCTAGATTTTTAGAACTTAAGGCCCGTAATTGGCAATTTAAGAATTTCATCCATGTTAGTCTTAGTTATAAGAAAAATACCCAAGCCTTGATCCAGTTAATGAACGTTTCACATATCACATTCTGTAGTCTCATCCTCATGAGACTACACATTCCGGCTGCCAAGAACTCAAATTGTACCGTTATGGATATTACCTACAACTAATTTTTCCCCAAGTCATCAGTTAATTGCAATCATCTTTCGGCCTCCCAAGATTTATTATTTGAGAATGACGAATATTGGCCGCTATACTTTTTATTCAAATTTATTAACGTCCTTTGTTGCCCATGAATGGAAAAGCTGCCTTTTTTTCGGCTGCCGTAGAAAGTAACACTTTGACCCAGATTGCATCTTTTCGCCGAAAGTAAATTATTATTATCGGTCGCACCGTCTAAGTACGAGTACCTACACCATACTGTGACGAATTCGTACCATATGCGATCTTGGTAAAAAAAAAGGCCGTACCAGCAGCAGTAGTCCAGGTAAGTAGATTCCCATTGAGCGTGAACAAATGATGGGAGAAATCATTTTGATGATCTTTTCATTGCGAATTTCATGGTCGAAATTAAATAACAAAATAAGTAACTGCCCAATAGATCAAACTTGAGCGAAAAAAGTGCATTGCCTGCAATTAAATGGATAGTTATTATAGCCTGATGAATTGGATGTTTTTTTTTCTTTTGGAGGTGGGTTTATATTTGACAAACTTTCGCCCGAAATTTGTATGTAGTATGTGTATTGTACAATATATAAAGGATACCGCTCGGCATGTATCAAGTCATGATTAGATCCGTATTCGGCACATTCTCCAAGTTAAAAATGAACAATAGACTGACCCTGTTTTGTCTAATATTATGTTGAACTTAGGGCCGATTTCTCAATGTCCAGTTAACGTTTATCCTATCGATAACCGCCATCTATCCTCCGTTTAAAATCGATCGAAACAATCAATTCAAACAGTCTGCTGAGACTTTGAAAGCTACTTTTGCACATTCAAATAAAAAACTGGCTATAAAGAACAAAGCTCTAGAATTTCATTCGTTTGAAAAAGATTTTGATCAAAATCAACCGCAAATGGATGCTGTATGACGGTACAGGCATAAACAGAGGGTTACAGATGATGGTGATGATCCTGTGGTTCCCCGATGCCAACTCTCGTTCCCAACTTTCGTATTGAAATCTGTCAACAGTATTTTGACATCGTTTGTTGGAAGTGAGTTGAACAATGTCTCCAGGCGGTCGTAAAACTCGTTTTCCACTGCTTCTTTCTTCACTTCAGTGGGGGCGTGCGCGTTGTTTCGTCAGAGGTTGAAAAATCGAGTCTTAATGCGAATCACACACAAGCTTTGTTGTTGTTGTGGTAGCGATGCTTCGAATACTGCAGTTCTTCTTGCATCGAGGGGGTTTGGCAGCTCTTGGCCGTTGAAAAACGGGTCGTTCCGGTACGAAGAACCAGCTGCCACTGATGGGTTTGAAGTCAATACCGTGCGGCTTGAGGTGATTGTTTACGATGAACTCCAAACTCCTTGTGTCCAGATGGTTTACCGCTTATAAAAATTGTGTGCGATTTGATGTCGTTGATCTCGTAGCCAAGCCAATTTGTTTCTTCGACTGCAGTGATGCTCAGTTTGCATTTTTCGACTTATTGTAGCAGGGCCTCATCCCCAGTGGCCGGTTTCACATGGAACGCACGATACACGGGATTCTAGCAGAAAGCACCAGTGGCGAGCGAGCTTTCATACGAGTGCAATTTAAAATTAATCGTCGCACATACAAAGCTCGCTCGCCACTGGTGTTTTTTGCCAGAATCTCGTGTATCGTGCCTTCCATGTGAAACCGGCCAGTCTGTTCAGGGAGCGTACATTCCAGGATCGGAAAGAATAATCAGTTAGACGTTTGTGTGGTCGTCGTTGTTGATCCGTCCAATTCGTAACTTTTTTCCCAGGTTTTGTTGACATGGAGTAGATTTTACAAGGATGGGTTGGCCATCGGTAAACCCTATTCAGGGTTGGCCTCGGTAATAGTTGCTTCAGGTGGCTCACACAGCTATGTTGCAGGTCTGACTATTGATTTATTTTATTTTATTCCCTCCTCCTTTCGCAAGCATGGCTTGGGACAGGCTTCGGCGGAGTTACAGATGGCAGATTGCAACCAAAAAATCAACCGATTTTCCTACAGCGTTTGTCAAAGTCTGAGTGCGCGTTTGTCAAACTTTGTACGCGCGTTATTCAAACTCGAAATGCTAACCGCCTGTCAGTTAATCGGCATTTTAACCGGACATTGATAAATTGACCCTAAAGGTTTTATTTTAATTGAATTGAAAATTGTGGTATGAAATTATTTTATCAGCAAAATTTCAGTGCCAATAAGCGACTAATGTAGCGCGTCACTAGTAAAGCATTTATAGTCACAAATCAAATTGAATATACGTAATGTTTAATGGATATGTATAGTCGGTACAATCCATACTCCGTTTTTTCATTAACCTTGCGAGTGATTTCCTCGTCTCATCCACACTGCGGGGGAGGAGGAGGTGCATGCGGACAACGTGCATCGTCCGAAACTGGTTTATGCTAACGAAACCTCAGCTAAAGCTCAGCGCAGACGGTAGACTTTTTATTTGGAAATAACACTAAATAGCTTAGTACAAAAAATAGAACACACTGCTGACTAGATTGCTTGGTTGACAAAATTATTAACCGCGTCCTATTGTACTTTCGGACTAAACTATTTAGTTTTTCTCCAATTAAAAGTCTGCCGTGTGTGCAGCCACATGGAATAGTTGACTCGCTTTGACCCACTAGGGGTAAGGGCAAATGAGTAATCCACAAATCTGGCAAACAATTCCGTTTAGAAGAATCACTGTCCATCACATGATCAATATTTTATCTTTGAATTCACTTAGAAACAATCTTTTTAGTGGCCATTCCAATTTATGAGCAGAATTGTCGAGTTCGAGCCTATTTTCTATTTCCCATCTGTATACATACACGTATCACTGCCATGCAGGATTGACAGTGAATCTCGATAATATTCAGCGTGATAGCCGGAACAGGAATTATCCGTTGCTGCATCAGCATAAAAGCCCGCTAGTTGGCCAGATGCAACCAGCTCACCTTTTGGATTTGCAAGAGTCTAGTCTAGGCTAGGTGCATTCATTGAAGGAGAACAAACGAATAAACGAACGACCGCGAAAGGAAAGTTACTGGTCATGGAGTGGCCACCACTAAGAAGATTAGTAGGTAGTACGAGTTCGTGTTCAACCAGCGATCAATATGCAAACAATATTCTTCCATTACCCAGATAGAAGCTTGAGATTTATGTGCATTTAGTTGTCTTCATTAAAATACGAAATACGCTTAAACAGTTATTTGCAGCAATGTTCAAGAGCATTAGCAAGTTCTACACGGTTTGGCGAAAATCATAATATGGGAGAGCCAAAGAGATTCAATTCGAGCACTTGCCCATATGTAGATGAATACAGTGGACAGGTCAGTTATTCAAAAACGCATTGAACAGTAACCAATAGAGATAACTACGAACAAGGCTGAATTTAGAGATAGTCTACCATGATTTGGGAGCAATTTCGTAATTAAAAAGTATATTGCATATAATTTTATTTTCGTTACCCTTTTAATGATGCAACTTATGAATTGTGTTTGTATGATATCACTTTTAGTTAAAAGTTGCCTAAAGGTAAGTTTTAAGCATTTAAATAGCAATCGTTCGTACCTTCCATTCATGCATTCACTTGCATTTTTTTAGAGTTGTGATGTGTAAACGTTGGAAGAGTACTTTTTTTTAGTGCGAAAACATGGATTTTACAAATCAAGGCAAGGCGCTTTTCATATTGGAATTACGTATATTTTTTTCCTAGCAACAATTTCAAATCGGGACCTTGCAATGCTATGCATCAGTTACGAAATATCCGAATAAGTGCTTTTGAATCTTCGGGATAGATGGACATCCTGGAGCTCCTGCAAGCATTTTACAAATGATCAATCTGCAAGAAGAAAGTCAGCCCCGACTTACCTGCAAATGGGGCTTTGACGGCAGTGGCGGGCATTAATATGTGTAGCAAATTTCATTCAGTCGGTTCACCAGTTCAGGAGATTTTGATTTTCATACATTTCGCAATATTGTGTGACGCCTCAACGCAACTGACTTACTGATATGCAGATGCGTATTTCGGAAGACGAATATAACTAATATGATATATTAATACATACCACGCATTGGATTAATAACTGCGGTTGGGTTTTTTCGATTTTGGTTATGTATTTTCGAAAATCATATCGTCTTTCACACCAAGTGAAAGTATTATATTTTAAACACCAATCGTGCTATGTATTCCAGAAATATTATTTTACCGAATGGATAGAAAAAGTGCATTATCCAACAACTGATGTTAAAAAGAGCTTCAAATAATTTGTGTCCCTGTTAGTTAACAAAGAGTTTATTCGGACATTGAGAAAACGGGCCTAAAACTGTCGTTTTTGTCAATTTCGAGTTGATTCTCAAGTACTGCCTTTTTGAGTTTTGTCATTGTTCTCGTCGAGGTGCCATATATAGAAACAAATTAACAAACATGTCCTTATCATTATCAGTATCCTCATCCTTAAATTCTCATCCTTTATTATCCTCATCTGCATCAACTACTTTTTTATCTTTATCTGCTAAAGGTCTGAGTTCCTAGGCCGCGACCGAGTGAGTTGCGTTTGCGACTGTAAAAAAAACTATCATAAGGGAGCCCTATTTGTGTGTACATATTTGAAAGTTTAGGAGGTCGCCGAATGAAGATTGTAGCTGTACGACTGTACTTCCACATAAAATACACACGCTATGCTCCACTATGATATTTTTCTTTCCCAGTCGCAAACGCAAGTCGCTCAGTCGCGGTCTAGGAACTAAAGGTGCGTTTCGCTAGACACAAACTATTTGTATGTATCTTTTTTTTCAGGAGGTGCATGCTGGCAACTGCATTCTCCGCATTTATGCCGTAGAAACGTCAACTGGGCCACATGGAACAGTTGATGCGCTATGCCCCACAAGGGGGTTAAGGCAATTGAGAGATGTATCTTTTTAATCTCTCGACTGCGATCGACGTGTCTAGCAAAGCGCACCTTAACACCTTAAACAATATCCGTTACATCCCTTCTCAAAGCTCTGAATACACAGCAATACATGCATAAAAAAATCGATATAAATTATAAATCAATGGCTTTAATTTCTTCCTCCACAAAAACGTTAAATAAGTATCTTTTAGAAAACTATTGTGCAATTAAGTTAAACATTTGAGCTAATGGCATCATAATTAGGCCTCTTGCACACAATAAGTACCAAACAGACTTGAATATCTAGCATTCTGGGCAGAGAAAGCGCATCACCATTCCAACTTTATCTACAGTAAAAATCTAAGAGTTCTAGACTCTAAAATTAAAACTATTTAGCAAAATGCCAATTTAATTTGCAAACCGCTAACAGCAACAAGAATGTTTGCATCTATGACTCTTAGGAAAAATGGATATACAGCAGATCGTTGTATCTTAATTCGACCTAATTTCCAAATTTCACGGTTCTCAATTTACGAAAAGAAAAAGAAATGTGGAACTTGATAATTAAAAATGTTAATGAGACTTCTTAAACCCCAGCGTAGAGTGGAAGGTTATACTCGTAGTGCATGTCAGGAAAAAGAACGTAAAAAAAGATCGGAGCCGGACGATACGGTGGTCATTTTTTGATGATACAATTCACCATACATACTACTTTGCCTTAACCCCTAATGAGGCATAGCGCGTCATACATAGCATAGCAAAAATATGATGGATTCAAAAATTCAAATGTGTATATCAGTTACCAGGCATGTCTAATCAGAATTGGGAAGATAGACACGATGGATTGATCAAAGAATTAATTTCTTTGTTAATCATGGATATTGATCTGTGGGAAAATTTCTACTTGGGTAGAGTGGGAGAAGGAGATGTCCGTATAACTACCTTTTTTTGCTGCATCGAAATTGCTATCCGATTGAAAGGGTGACACCGCAAAAAACAATCCAAAATTATAAAAAAAAACACAAACGAGTCAGTCTTTCCGAACTCGAGGTCTATGTGTAAACATTTCATTGCGTTATAAATCGACGCCAAATTGGAAATACTGTGCGTCAATATTACTATTTTGACTAAACGTGAACTACTCCGCCGCGGTATCGTTTTCTGTTTCCGGCCGTATTACGTATCTGATCCTGAGACCTTCTGATCCATTGTCTAGGAGAGTATGCATATTCCAGAAACCAATTTTTGCCATTATAGCAGAAAAAAGACATAACCGAATATACATAAAATACATATAATATTACATGATGAATATTTAAAACTTGACCATAATTAAAAAAAATGACATTACTCACTCAATTGCCCTAACCCCTTGTGGGGCATAGCGCGTCAACTGTTCCATGTGGCCCAGTTGACGTTAAGTTGGCATAAATTGGTTTCGGAGAATGCAGTTGCCAACATGCACCTCCTGCACATCCATGGCCACGGACATCGTCGTGGACGGGATTCGAACCCGAAACGCCGGTAGTCAAACATGAGACTGTTGCCTCAACACATTGCGCTGCCGGTCGCCCCCTGTTTTCTTAATGTGACCTTTGGGTATTCTGATTTGGACAGCGTTAATTTGTTCGGAGAAGGAATCTTTTGCAACGACATTGGCTTGTTCAGTTGGAGCGTAGCATTGTATAATTGTGATGTTTCTCATTTTGGTGCGGTACCTGACGGTCATGATTCTATCGGAGACCGGATCCCAGGATAAGAAACAGCTTCGTGCGGCTCTGGTTAAAAGGAGCCCTACATCTGACTCAGGACCACTTACAGGAGTACAACATTACAGTGCTCCGCTGTTCCACCATCTTATGTCACTAACTTCTAAGATGTTTAATTTATACCGCCGAAATTCACTTTTTGATTAAAGAAATCGTGCGTTCTGGGGACCTTCTGATTCATTGTCCAGGAGAGTACGCACATTCCAGAAACCATTTTTTTAGTGAACGATAGCCAAAAAAGGTAATCGTTGAGTCAGTCATTATCCGAGGCATAGTTGACATTTTATTAGCGTATATAAATTGATGATGCAAGTTCCTGGTATATACATCCTGTGCTTTTTAGTCGCCTCCTACGACATGCCGGGAAAGACCGTGGCATTATGTTATACATACAGTAGATAGCGCGGCGTTGTTATACCCTAGTTTGAATTATGCTTGTTTACCACATTTTTTCACGGAAATTTTTCTATTCCCATATTTTTCTGAGCTTTAGGCCGTTTCCTCACTTGTCGGTACGATAGCGGTACCGAAAGCTTACCGAACGCTTATATTTCAATGAGTGTTTCCTGGATGGTTTGGTTCTCCCCGCATCCGCGAATACCGAGCCAATCAGGAAACACTTATTGAAATAAAGGCGCTCAGTAAGCTTTCTATTCCCGCGTATACCGAGCATGCCTATTCCGCACCGCTACCGTACCGATAAATGAGGAAACGGCCTTACTCTACTTTACGGGCCCCTTTCCACCAGAGCTCCCTGGCTAATACTGACCTAAAGTACTCGTATATAGATACTTTTTGTGTAATTGTTCGCACAAAGACTTAACCTGCTTTTATTGTAGCGCAAAAACGGGTTCATTGATTACTACTTTTAGTAACTTAAATCCTTGAGTGAATTTAATCTTTTACTAGAAATGGATCATCCGATTAAAGAGCCTGAAAATAGTCTGTTGTGAGCTAGTACATCAGTACTAGCGTCTGCAATCTTGCCTAGGTTCACCTTCTCCTTCTGGTTTCTGCATTAACATAAAAATGTTTTTTTTTTTCTTCGAAATCTTCATATTGCCATTATTTTCATATCCACAATCTCATAACGAGATTATAAATTGACACCATCCATTTCATAAATTACTCCAGATTCAGCGAGATTCATAATTACCATCGCGGTGATCTGGATTCCCTAGCTTTTTGCTAGAATTCGCTTTATATGAGGCACATTTCTCTCGTGACCCCAAGATGCTACGCGATCCATCTCTTTTGTATAAATCTAAAATTCCATTCTTCAAGATCGCGCAATACATCAAAGGTCGGTCCGTTCTATTGTGGACTTGCAAATTCCAGGCGAGATCAATCAAAAAAGTAGTGACTGCATAAGAAGTACAAAAGATGAGATATATCTAACAATGGATGATCCATTTCTTGGAAGATACAAATGATTTACAAAAGATTGAATTTCTTTGAAAATAACCATCGTGGTATTTTCTGGTTAAATTGAGACGAGTATTGACAAAATTAATGGAGATTGGGCATCCTTTCTCTGCTTTTGAACGATTTGGGTTTTATTTTATCTTCAAAAGAAAAATGTAAAAAGATATTGGTTAAAAATAATATTGCATTCTTTTAATCATAAAGAATAATATATCCATTAATTTTATGGTTGGTCATAGATCTTATAGAATACTTGGATTGTGCTTGCCCTATATTTATCCATTTGAAAGTGACGGGAACATGTGGTTGAACTTTCTGTCAGTTTTAGAGTAAAAATTTAAAAATGAATAAGTAGTCGATTTTGCCAGCTGTCAACATTCCATTCTCAATTTATGTGGCGCCAGTCAATTTTTGACTGACGATTGAATATCGCGACTTATTTGATAGAACAATATGGCGAAGTCCCCATTTTGCAGTTGCCAACATGCACCTCCTGCTCCTCCATTTAGCCTACCTGCGATAAGTCGGGAGATGCTGTGGCTTATTATTACGCCCCGCACCACAGGGGAAAGACAACACAAACATCCATGGTTGCGAACGTCGTCGTGGACGGAACTCGAACCCGAAACGCCGGTAGTCAGACATGAGACTGATGCCTTTACGGACTGAGCTATCGGTCGCCCAAAATAATTATAATTTAAACCATTAATGCCTAACTAGATGTTCCGACACTTCTAAAAACCTTTAAGCATCCAAGTCCGGTCTATCTGATTTAGATACTCGTACATATTACCTACAAAGGTGGACGATTGGCGATTGGAGAAAACATTTTCATGTGGTCAATCACTGTTAAAATTTTCTTTTTTTTTAGCGAGTTGAAATAGTTCAGGCCCTAATGGATAAATTTTTGCTGTAATCGGTACAAGCAGATGTTAGCAAGATTAGATGGTGGTGGCGGTTGTCTAATAGCCTCACAATCATAGAATGTGGCGAAAGATTCCTTTTACGAACAACTTAACGTTGCGCTCTTCTAAAGCCGCCATTATATTATAATATGGTAGTGACAGATCTAGCATTCTGTCCAAACATTGACAAAGCCCTTACCTCCGGTTTAAGACTAACATTTACCGGTTCGTCTCCCTGGCTGGTGCTGACCGTGTTGTGGTATCGGAGGAGTTCACGGGAAGCAAGTGTAAGTTTTACCAGAAAGCGGCAAGCTTTCATCATTTACTTCCTTCGTCGAATCGTAGGAGTTTTCTAGTCCGAAAGAAAATCAATTAAGAACTAAGTCGGTGTACGAGCCACATACCAAGCGACGAATTAATACCTATAGGCAAAATGACAGTTAATAAGTCTAATTTTGCGTAAGGGCGATAACTTAGCTTAGCTAAGCTCGGTCGTTAAAGCATTCACCTTCTGGCTCTGTTGGACATTCATGGTCACTTCGATAACCTTCGGCTTCATTCAAAAAGGCACCTTCCGGCGCGTGGACATTGTGTTTTACAAAGCTCCCAAAAGCCCAATTAATATTGCACTAACCATAACAACTAAAGCAAATTTAATTTAAATGCCGTACCGGCATACCCGTGTGCATACAATAAATTCGACCGTTGCATGCCATCAATAACACAACACACAGCACAACTTCTTGATTTCACTTTCTCTTTCCATATCAAACGATTACAATCAAAATTTATTGTATTTTCGTCTTTGTTACTAACAACGGAATCCAAACGCCAAAAGCGGGCTCTCGCTCTCAACAACATGTTGATGAAAAGTAAAAACATGTCGTTTTTGCCAAAAGGTCATTCATACATAATTCACTTCATATTCTAAGCATGTCGGTTGTCGTTTAATATTGTTAACATTAGTGTTTAAGTCGAAAGTATCTTTTGTCCAATAATAGATGGATGCAAATGATTGCAACTTTTTCAGAGTCAATCAAACAACGTAGAGGAATAAAAAAACGAATGATTAACGATGAAGGGGCGAAGGGAATTCAAATAATCATTTTACCGAGATGATTAATCAAAAACTGGTGATGATTTTGTATTATGTACATGGGAGAATGGATGATAAAGATTTACGGGAAATAATAGAAATAGAGGGGGGGCAAAAGGGCTTTTCCATAGTCCTCCACGTGGGCGCCCCTTGGTAACGGTAGTGTGTCAAACCAATGACGGCCATTAGCGATAAGACAGTTTGGAAAAAGGCAGATAGCTGTAGCCTGGCTGACTAACACCTAAGCGTTTAGTAGGAAGGATGGAATGATTTGTGTAGTTGGACATGCAACATAGTTGTGTGAGCTCCAGCACGTTTATTAAACCATCTGAAGCAGCTATCTCCGAGGCCACCTCCTGAATGGGGTTAAGCGATGTGCTAACAACTCGTGCTTGTAAAAACCACTCCACGCCAAGATGCCGTTTAAAATGGCTTTTTTGGTCGCTGAATGTACGGTGATAATGTACGTCGGGTGTCGGGGTATTGTTAATTGACTTCCCCCCGGGGCTATAGGTGCGTCAACCTCTCTTACATTACTATGCATTTTTGACGTCTTGATAGTATATTTTCGGATGGTGCAGTTGCTAGCATGCACCTCCTCTCCGAACCGTCTTTATACTGACGCGCGAAATGCTGTGGGAGTTCTAGTAATACCTACCCATAGGTAGTTTTTATTAACGCGCCGAAGATTGAACCTCTGTTTCTCTAGATGCAGTATCATAGAGTGGCGACCGAAACCTCACGACTACCAAGCGCGTCAAAGAATTGCCCAATTGATAAGTATGACCTATCATTTTAAATTGTTCCCTTCCATAAAATTATGACTTTTCCTTTTTATTCATTTCCAATATGCTCCTAATTTTAACTAAACTCGGACATTCATCATACTACTAAAATTAATTTACAGGCATATTGTTTTATGTTTTATCCACTAAGTTAGTGAAGTATGTACACAAAAGCAATGCAATTTCACGAGGAAAAAAACAAACCATAATCCATAAAACGCTCTATTCATACAGATTATTCAGTCTGTTGATGCTTTTGTGATTAATATCTTCCGGACTGTACCTACGTAAGACATAATAAGGAGATGCAATTTCTCTACCACAAAATCTCGAAAGCTAACAAACGACAAAATTTTACGGAAGCCTGACGATTTTGTTTCCTTCGTTTTGTGCTCATAATGAGAATGCTCTATTCAGATAATGAACTCAAGTCCAGTCTCAGATATTCAACCTTAATACCTACTTCACTTTAAGGGACGTACTTTTTCTATCGTAGAGTAGCAAGTATCAGATAATTTGAGTAAAGTCGACTTTCCTATTGTGCTATATTAAAATGAAGTACTACAATTCTGCGACATTCTTTGACTGAATAAATTGCGAGATGAATACCGTTTTCGCATTATTGTTTTATATAGCTTTGTTGAACTTGGAAGGATAAAAAAATGATAGTTGGTCGGTCTACTAACATCTACTGGGAAGAATATTAAGTAATTAGGTTTGCTTATTGTAAAGTTACCTGGTAAGTTTATGGTCAAGAATGGCCCAATTATCAAAATTTCGAGACAGTTTCGGCCAAAATTTTCAAAGAATCGTACGTATGCCCGAATGGTATGCACTCCTGCTTGAAAGAACTTGAAAATCCTTCTTCATGGGAAAGAAAACATTGCAATCTTAACTAAGTTGCAGTATATTCTTTTCTGGCCACCTCTCAAAAAGAGAATTATGGGCGATTTAATTTGAGTGTATCGTTCCGGAATTTAGTGATTCCCTTTCAAATGAGCATGCGTTCCATCCAGACACTAGAGACTAGATAAGGTATTACAAGTTTCTAGAGAATACCACCCACGGATTCCTCCATGCGATTCCTCGAGCAATTCTAAGCTAAAATATTAGGATTTTTTTTCGGATTCTTAATGTTTTAGCTGCCACAAGCCGACGCGATGTCACCTTACTATTGTAAAAGCTTGAAAACTCAAAAATTACGCAAGGTAGAACATTGCAGCAAACATCAAATCACATCTAATACTTTACCCTAAAATCTTAAATTAAATCCACAAAAATAAGATGAATTATTCACAAGAAATAGCTTCGTCTTATCTCTCAAAAACGTTTTCATCTAATTTTTCTGGAGATTTCATCTACATAACAATTATCTTTGAGAAATGTACTTTTTTCATCTTAATTTCTTAATTTAAGACAGTTAAATGCATTCATCCGAATAAATTTGAAAACAAAAAACGGTTAGATTTATGCAAATTGCTGCAATAATTATGTTCAGCAAATTTAAACTTACGAATTGGTTATTTCATCCCTTATAAAGTGTTCCCAAGGTACTTAAAAACCAATTACAATGTTAGACGGTTACTTACTTGTACATTTAACTCAGATGAAAGATAGTTCTTTGTGCCGACAGTCTGAAAGGAATTTACTGTTTACAGGGAATTGAAGAGGTGTCTGAACTCCACTCGAATTCGATAGCATATATCACCATTCCACCATAGATGACACAAAAAGAGTTAGCAAATGAAATGAAAATATTATTTGCTAGCTCTTTTTGTGTCATCTATCTAATGTTGAAAACTCTCACTCTCAGTACAATTGGACAATTCGAAATGGCATCAACGTTCATTTTGCATTCTGCATATGTATCCGTAGTCTGTAATCTGCAACACGGTTAATAATATGCATACATAATCTTAAGCCCGCCATAGACGATCCGGAAAAACTGACCAGGCCTGGCCTTCGGATTGCCTGAACATGGCCTTCACCACAGACGTTCCGGAATTCCTGTCCAGAAAAACTAATCAGGTCTAGCCTTGAGGAATTCCGGATCGTGTATGTCGAAATTGGCCGGTCCAGTCGGTCGAAATGCACACTTGAAAATCGATCCGGAAGCACTGATCGGATCTAATTGGAGAAGTTAGTTTCAATCTGAGACTTGCCTATGGCAAGTAAAAAGTAAAAATGATTATCAAATTAAGAGAGAAGTCGCCTATTAGGCCAGTGAATTTAAGATTCTTATAAGAAATAATTGAGGAAGATCTGGATGTAATTTTAATACCAACTATAGATCTTAAATACATGGAAACGGAATTTTCACGGTCGTAGAAGCTGAGCTCAACTTTCGGCAGACCAAAATTTTGAGACTAGCGATAAAATTTACACTTTTTCACTTTTAATGCTCACAGATCTTTAAAACGGACGCCCCAAATGGAAAACCCAGAAAACAAAAGTTAAAAATAATTTTATTTCAAGTCTAAAATTGCCAGTATTTTTAACTGCGAGCTATTTTTAGTGTGGTTGTGAGCCAAAATGCAAAAATGCCTGTTTAGCCTGAATACCCGTTATGTAGAAACAGTCGATAGGAAGTAAAACACTCCGTTCGGAGTGTTTAGTTTTTTTCCGGATAAATTGTTAAACAGGAATTTTTGCATTTGTACTCACAACCATACTAAAAATGGGTCGAATTGAAAAATATGGGGAACGTTAGAGTTGAAATAAAATTATTTTCAGCTTTTATTTTGTGGGTTTTTGATTTGGAGCATTCGTTTCAAAGATCTGTGAGCTTGAAAAGTGAGTGTAATTTTTCTACTTAGCCTCAAAAATTTTCGTTTTTCGACTATCAATTTTCAATATAAAATACATACTACTGAACTGGATTTCGAGTTTGAGCAGCCCAGTCCATGGACGCAGAATTCGATGCTCTTTAATTTATATTCTATAAAAAAATTGATCCGAGTCAACATTTAGAAGTTACAAGGAAAATAGTTAAAACAGGGCTCAAATTTCTTTGATGCCTGCCAAAAGTTAAGCTCATCTTCTGCGTTCGTGAAAATCCAGTTTCCATGTATTTAAGATCTATAGACGGTATTAAAACTACATCCAGATCTTTCCTATTTAGTTCCTATTTCAATCTTAAATTTACTGGCTTAACAGGCGTCTTCCTTTTAACTTTATAATCATATTTACTTTTTACTTGCCATAGGCAAGTTTCAAATTGGTACATACGAGTACATTGAAACTAACTCCTCTGAAAATTGAATCCGGTCAGTTTTTCCGGATCGATTTGTGCATTCGGTCGCCTAAACCGGCCAGTTTCGACATACACGATCCGGAATTCCTCATCCTGATCATTCTTCCGGAGAGGAATTCCGGAACGTCTGTGGTGAAGGCCAGGTCTGATCAGATTTTGCATCCGGCCGCCTTCAAGCCGCCTGAACCGGCCAAATTTCGGCATACCGATCTGGAATTCCTCAAGGCCAGGCCTGATCAGTTTTTCCGGAGAGGAAACTACGGCCTTTACTCGTAGTATACCGTTCAATTTTATTTCATTGATTGACGTCCATGAAAGCAATAAACTACTTACTATAATTCTAGCAACAATCAATGCAATTGCATGCACTTTTGGAACCTCATTCCGGAACTTATAAGTTAGACCACAAATTGGTAATTTCACTGCACGTTCAATTTCACTTTTCTTATCCTCTGGATATTTGCCTTATGAAACCGAGGTTGTTAGATAGCCTTGGTCATAAATTCAATAAAAGTTAGAAAGAAAAAAAGTATATTATCGATATATACAATTTTCTACTTGATTCTACTTTCAAAGCGACTTGTTGGACATCGTGTAAAATTATTCTCTAATTATAACCCAGTAAAATTAGACAAAATGACTAAAAAAAAAAATAAAGAAATTTTATAACTAGACATGGTTGTTGGTTGATATAAAAAATCCCGATGGTAGGTGGTAAGATAAGAGGGCCAGAGGGGCTGCTTCAAGAAGACGTGCTTCTGACTTATTTTCAATTAAAGTTAATTTGATTATCAGAAAATTAATTCCTTATCATATACTTTCCGATATTTAGCCAAACACATAATAAAAACGAAGATTTCTCCGGCTAGTGGAAACAAAAGAGCAAAAAAAATAGTCTTATTCTAGTGAGATTATCTCGAAAACTACTGGTTAGGATTGATAGTTATGCTGATATATTTAAGGAAAACTTTAAACGAAAAAGACTTTAAACTGTTCCCCATCATTGGGGATTTCAAGTATGCTAGACCCCAGGTCCAGGTACCAACGAATAATTGCGTCAGATTTCAAAACTCTTTTTCTTGAATCACCATATTTGTGTCTAATTTTCTTGGCCTATTAGTGGTCACTATTGGTATGGTGAACTGACGACAATGTGCTTTCTTTCATCGCATCGTCTGCGATTAAGTGTGAGATTGATGGATGCGGTAGGTAGATGCAGGCTGCTATCCTCTGCGGTTTTGTATTATGAAGGGTCATTGTTTTTTTTAACTAATGACAATTTTATGATTTTCTTAGGTGTTAATTGAAAGTTATCAATTAGGGCCTTTCGACGTATATATTTTCTTCTTCTGAAGACAATTTATTGCATTAAGATGTGGAACTATTTTTATATACATACATGCACAATAAAAAAAAAGTATATGCGACTACTCGTACGTGAATACTTTCTCTTGAGATAAGTGTTGATGCGCTGAGCGAAGAATTAAGAAGTTTCAATTTTTATTTTATAGGGCATAATAATAATATGTACTTACGAGTATACTCGATTCTAACGCAATAGGTACTGGTTTATGTCGATTATCTCTCATCACGTTTTATCAAGGAAAAGTTGCCAAAGTACGACTCATAATAGAACAGAATACAACAGCAGCAAAGACGCGATTCAGAACAGAAAAGAACAGCAAAAGTATAACTTGGGGAAAATCGAGTGTTTCCTCGGTTCAGTGTGTGTGTGTCTTGAGTTCAATTAGCCTTCAAACCTAGACTTTAATGTCCAAAGAAATAATATATCCTCAGTGAAAATTCAATCCTAACGAATTTTAGCAATTTTATTCACAGCAAATAAAATGTATGTAGACCCCTCACAAAAGATAAAAGAAATCAACTTTATTATCGTGAGGTAGCTGCTGCAGATTCCCTTTCCCTTTTTGTCTAGTAAATTTTTGAAAACTTCTGGTAAGCAAGTTTCTATATACAACTTAGAAGTTACCGTTTGACCAGTTTTCAGGGAAAAGCAGGTACAATTTTTGCGCTGGTGAAGTTAATCGTCATCATGATTTTTGTTGTTGACTTTTCCTTCCTTGATTGAATGGATGAGTTGGCACCTTCTGGTCTCCATACCATAGATTTCTATTTGGTTTTCGAGTCATACTTTCGTACGTCACCTGTGACGATTTTATTTTATGGAAGGTGCTACACTTCCCCTCTTTAAATTTTTTAAGAAAATATGTGGCAAAACGAAAGCATGCTTCTTTTTAAGTGTCAGTCAAAATTCGTGCTACCCACCTGGCAGATTTCTTGATGTATCCCAGTTGTCATGTAAGATTCGTGATACAACCATAGCATTCAATCCTAAATCATCAGCAATCAATTGATATGTTGGTCTTGGATCTGCCTCAATTTTTGACGTTACGAGAGTAACAATTCTGTCGTCGTTAGCACAATTTGGGCGACATTCACGAGACTCATCTTCCTCAGTTTGAAATCGCTGATATTACTTGAAAATAGTCTTTAGACATGGTGTATTTACTCCATAGGCAATTTGGCATTCGTCGAGTTTTTACCTGTGTTGAAGCGGTGGCCCAACCGACCTTCCTTCCCTAATTTTACGTTTTCTCGTCCCCATTTTTTCATGAATTCTGAAAACTTGTTTGTATTATATTGAAACCATAAGCTATCGACTGCAAGTTTTTAATTTGTAAAATACTAATAGGAAGTGGCCAACTTACCGTACTTTTGTAAGTACCTCCGTATGATCTGTTTAAGCAATAATCAGCATAGGGAAACCGTATAAGTAAACTGTGCCTGGAGCGAATTCCGAATATTTCAACCTGAAAAATAGCTTACAGAACAGATTACCTGCACCAGCGGGTCATCTATAATTGCCGGGGACAACGTTTTTAATGTAATAAGGACCCATTATTCTGTTCTGGTTTCAAAAACAAACATGGATATTGTAGAAATCTCTTATTAAGTAGGTGATTGGGCAATAAATATGGTAAAATTAAATATTTTAAAATTGAATCAGATTATAATTATATGTAGTTCAAACCATTAGAGAACATCACAAAAAACGATTTTCTTTGCTCATAACCGTATGCTAATTATGGGAAAATAGATATACTTTCTACTTCACAAAGATAAGCATTTGAATTTAGCATAAAACTTCAATTTAGCATAAACGAAGTATACAGTACGTATTATTAATTTGCATGGAGGAACGCACACCAGACGATTCGCATAAGTTTTTTTTTTGCCGTAAAACCACTCTGTCATTTTGTCGTTTTTAAGACCAATAAAACTCGCTAGCATCCGGACCACAATTTCTTCGCTATCACTTCCGAGGCGGCTACTCTTCAATTAAATGTAAATTTGCGGAAAAAAGCGAACTTATTTTTCTTCTGGTATGTTAATTTCTTTGGGCTTTTAACTTTAGATAGTTCACATTCACACGCCAAAGAATTATGAAGGTGGGATTGACCTTGAAATACAGGTAACCAATGAAAAGTATATATTATATTATACAATACGGGTTATAGAGACTTTCGCAGAAGTAAGCATATTGAGTATATTTACCCCCTTCACGAATGTGATATGGTACGAGTATATTAACTGTGTCATGCATTTTTCAACGCACAGAAGGAATCATCTCCGACTATTATAAACTATACATATTCTTGGTCAGTATGACGAGACGAGTCGGTAAAAGTTTGTTTTCCGTCTGTCCGTCTGGTTCTATGCAAACTAGTCTCTCAGTTTTGAAGCTATCAAGCTGAAATTTTGCACAAAGCCTTCTTTCTATTGCGCGCTGTATATATGGAACCAATGGAATCGGACCACTACGTCACATAGCTGCTATAGGAACGACCTGTTCAAAAGTTAATCTTTGTGAGGAAAACTTCTTTATTTACAAAGATATCTTTCTCAAATTTCATATTATTCAATAGTATTTTGCGCCAAACCATATTTCTGAGTTTGGTTGAGATTGGACTACTCTATTATATAGCTGTCATAGAAACGACCGTTACAAAAGCAAGTTTTTGTTAGAAAAACTTTTTTTTTTCTAAAGATATCTTCAACAAATTTCATATTATTCAGTCATATTTACCGCCAAACCACATTCCTAAATTTGATTGAAATCGGCCCATTTCATTTACCTCTCATAGGAACTGTGAAATCGGAACAAGCTTTACTACTAATTTCAAAGTGGCAAACGCACCATAAATCAAAATGAAATAACTTCGGCCGTTTTATAATCCGTTTATATCTTTCATAAACAGGGTAGAAGGAAGGATCTTCGAAAATAAAAATATGTATTCAGTATGACTAGATAAATCGATCTAGCCGGACGATTTGGTGTGCATTCGAAGATGCCCGTGGAGACGGAGCCTAAGGTAGCATAATGACCGTGAAGGTTGGGCCGTGCCATCTGGCGAAGAAAAGGGCCCCTCAACGAGCTAACCAGCAGCCTATGCTTGCTGTAGCTGAGTTCGAAAGACGTGGGCGGGGTTTTTGCCGCTCGTTGCCCCTGCCCCGTATTAATAAAAATGCATAGGCCTGGGTAAGACAACACAAACAGGGAAGCAAAAACGGGGAATAAAAGAAAATAAGACGATAAAGGATGGAATGGTTGGCGGCCGGCTCAGTTGACTTCGTGCTCGTATCGGCGTCCAGGTGTAATGCGTAATTACTTATCAGGTGCTCCCATCGATCTGCCGGTGAAAGCAGTACTACCAGGATATGGTTCATTACAGGTGGTTCATTGCACCATGTCCATCTGTCCGTTGGTCTGTCAGTCTGTTTAAGTGCAAACCACAAAACCGTATTGATAAATTTGGTTGAAATCGGCGCACTATATCATAGATCTCCCACATGAACATAGAATCAGAACAAGTTTTATTGGTCAGTCCAATTTTGACTGTCGATCACGTAATAGCCAACTGGCCCAGTTAAATAAGAAACCGATCTTAGAAAAAAAAAGACAATAAACTCATCACCTATTCATTGTATTCATTCCTATTGAATAGTAAGGTACCGAAATTAAATAAATTAAATGCATGTAACTTTTAAAGCTTTTGATGGATTTTTCTGAAATAAGATAAGAATATTATCCTTACTCATCATCGTGGCGCGACAGCCCGACGTCGGGCCTTGGTCGCCTGGATCGTTGTCCTCCAATTATCTCGATCACGTGACCGCGTCCTCCAATTTTGGGAGCCCAGCAGCTGCGCGGCGTCCACACCTACTGAGCTCTCCCAACGAGATCTCGGTCGTCTAGGCAGTCTCGCTCCGTCGACTCGTTTTGCATTGATCACAATCTTTGGCATGCGATCATCGTCCATTCGTTGGACATGCCCTGCCCATTGAAGTCGTTGTAGTTTGACGATTTTCAAAACTTCCAGCTCATCATACAGCTCATACAACTCATGGCTGTATCGGATGCGCCATCCATCTCGATCGCAAACAGCCCCGAAAATTCGGCGTAGAATCTTACGTTCAAATGTGTCTAGCATGTTTCCGGAGGCTTGAGTTAGGGTTCATGCTTCGCAGCTGTAGCATAGCACTGGTCGTATAATGGTTTTGTACACGCGGAGCTTCGTGTTTCTATGCACATGCTTCGATTTCATTATGGGGAGAACCGAGAAAAAAGTCTTATTAGCTAACTGTATCCATCGCTTGATTTCGTCAGTTTCGTTGGCGTCTCTTGACAAGTTGCAACCCTGGTACTTATATGAAGTTGTTCACGAACTCGATGTTAGGGTCCCCCACATTGATGCTCGGTTGAACCCGGCTTAAAATCGTTAATTTCTTTCAAAGCTGTAAAGCGGGAAGCTTTTATAACGTGATATGGGGCTCTGATTCCACGATTAAGGCCGGTATTCAAATCGCGTGAAATGAAAAAATTGACTTCAGTACTTTTAATCGGCGAAATGGCTCGTGGAACATGCCATTTTTTTACTTTTCACCCGATCTGTGTACCGGTGAAATGAAACATGCCAAACATTAAGACGACTAGTTTGTTTACTTATCTATCGCCCAACTATTTATAAACAACACCGGGAAAACACAATACAACCTGAATGACACCGACAGAGACAGCTGAGCTGTCAGTGAAAAGTTTTCTCGTATATTTTGTACGAGAAAAACTTTCATCCACGTGAAATCCACAACGTGAAATGAAATTTAGCGTCCACACAATTTCACGTCTGTTTTCATCGGCAAAAAGTTTTGCGATTTTGTATGGGATTTCACGGCACTTTTCATTCCACGGAATCGGAGCTTTAGTTGACGAAGCTCCCCATCCATCAGCGTTGAAGGAATTAACGATTTTAAACTGGGTTCAATATATGCACATCCTAGAGCGAGGCGCAAAATGTCAATTTATGCCAGTTATGTTTACGTATGCCAAATACCCGTTCAATCAGACCATACTTTGTGAGCAAAACCTTAATCGTTATTATTTCAATTCAAAAGAAAATCAAAAAGCTAAGAAAACTTGTTTTTTTTCATGTCATAAGTCATAAACATACTCATAACAAGAACCAATAACAGTATCCTAACATATTATTTCTTCTAATACAATTCATACACTGTACCTATAGTTAAAATATAATTAAATCATACAATTTTTAGAATTATCTGAAGGCAGCCACACTTGTTTCAAGCTAATTAAAAATTTGTCAACATGTGCTGTCGTTTGGATCGACCGATCCAAGTAAATTGGCACTTAGCAAAATTTCCAGAGCATTAAGTGGATCATATTTCACGCGCAAAGATTCAAATAATTGTCCATAAATATTTTGTGCATCCAAAGATGCTTCTTTAATTTGGAATTTACGTACATGCATGTAAGCAATACAACATGTGAATTATTATTTGAGAGAGTATATTGCGGCAATTCAAGTAATAACATATATGTATGTACTCGATTTTATAAGCTGAAAGATACAAACAGAATGAGTTCATTATGACTCATCCTGCCAAATAAGTAATCAAAATTTAGGTCATTTCATGAATTTTAGGAAAAAATTCACATATGATGATTTAATTTCATTTCCACTATTGTTTGGACATATTGCATTTCATTAATTCAAAAGGGTGTAAATATTACATACAATAATTAATTAGAGAAAAACTGGAACTTTGAATATAGTCACGTTTCAGCACACGAAAATGTAAAATACAATCGTATGTCTTTGAACCCTGTATGCCGATAATCTGAAATCTTCTTTAAATTGTACACTTTATATCCGAAAATCATGTCTGCATATAGAGTAGAGTCAAATGGATTTTATCCAGCCGAAAATATGGCAGATCCAGAGACTCATAGAATATTATTTGTCCTCGTGTTGCATGCAATGTCTGTTGAACTGATGCTTTTGAAAATGAATGTTATCCTATTTGGATGGAATCTATGATAGTATAATTTATATAAAAAAACTAATTTAATAAAAAAAGCTGTTGTCGTTAAAAAGAAAGAAGAAGATATCATAATACGACAAGCAATCGCACTCGGTGACCGTGGTCGTTAGATCACCGCTCTACGATACTAATCTAGAGCTCGGAGTTCAAATCTCGGCGCGTATTTTATATCTGCTAATTGAATCCCGGGTAAATGCCAAAGCTTGTCATGCTATATTTTTTCTATAGATACATTTGCTGTTTAGGACTAAGTCTAGGACTAAGAGTTTAATTCGAGGGAAAAATGCCGAAAAGAACGTTTAAGCACATCTAGAAAGAAATTGGCTATTTCGTTCCTGGGCGCACGTTTTATATAGACAACCGTGCGCCCAGGAACGAAATAACCAATTTTTTCTATAAGTGCTTAGTCGTTATTTTTGGTTTGGTTTGCTTAAATACCCAGAATAGGCTAGCTTGCCCTCACCCGTCCTACTAACCTACTCCGGGTATATGGTCAGCCTAATTAAATGTCAAATCCGACGGCTTCATATTAAATTCTCCATTTGGGCGATTCAACCGCCTCTACTTGCATAAGATTTTCCAGCACCTACAAGTAAATCTCGGAATTTGAACAAAATTTCCAAATCGCTCTAATTTTTGGTCAGTACAAGATGCAATTTTGAATACATATCTATTTTTTGGTGACATTTTTCTCAAATGAATGGCACGCTTCCTTCCATAATTTTCTTTTAGATATGTACTACGTATACATTACGGACTAAATTCATCAAATTGAGCTGTTAAGATTCATTCCCACACTATCGAATGTATGACATTTTTAATCTGTAGAAATATGAGAAAGTCATTTAGGAATATTCTGTGGCCGCCCACATCTTGATTAGCGACAGTCCCGTCAATAATAATTATTGATCATAGTCACGAAAAAATATCAATTAAGGTTCTAAAACCCATCAAACACTTTAACTTTCAACAAGTTTCATTGAGCGGATCAAATATATACAACACTTCGGATTTTACTTTTGTTTCTGAAATAGAAATCCAAGTGGGCTGATTATAATTACCACCTTTAGCCTGATTGGAGAAGTGAGTGACAAATCGGATTAGGGAAATCTGACAATTGACTTTCCAGCTTATAAATATCTGTTTGAGGTAATAAATGCACGTACAATAACACGAGAAGCACACTTAATGCAATCTTAATTCCATAGTCTTCGTTTCTTTTACCCATTCTCATAAGTTTCAATAGGTGCGTTTTTTTTTTAAAAACAGTTCTGGAACAATTTCCCGCATTACACTAACGAGCATCGTTCTCGATAATTATTCTCGATGAACAGTTGGTGCAAGAAACTTGTTCTTAAGGCGAATTTTTACGTTGAAATTTATTTCTAATTCGCTGCGGGCAATGCAGTTTATTTACACAGTTTAGGTCGATCATACAGTTTTTTCCTGTGAATAAAATGTTGATTTTGTGTAATTACACGAAATAGTAAAGAGACAAAATGATTCTGCCGGCCTTAGATTGTATATGCACTGAAGATACTCTCTTAATTGCCCTAACCCCTTGTGGGGCATAGCGCGTCAACTGTTCCATGTGGCCCAGTTGACGTTTCGACGGCATAAATTGGTTTCGGAGAATGCAGAGTGCCAGCATGCAAATCCTGCACATCCATGGCCACGAACGACGTCGTGGACGGGATTCGAACCCGAAACGCTACCGGTCGCCCCAACTGAAGGTACTACTATATATATAGGTATATACATATATTAGAATTTAAGTGTTCTCCTGAAATTTGAATTCAGATTTAAAGGGTGACTAACCTAAGATATATTCTGAACCGAGGAAATATTAATTTTTTCCCGTAAATTTCCCTTTCGCTCTTCAGCTCTCTATTTTCCTGTTGCTGCTTTTTTTGCTCTGTAATGTTCTGGTGCAAAGAAACTCGGCTAAAAATATGCTTTAAAATTATAAGAAATACTGTTAGATGTATATCAGAATGTATGTACATAAGTTTGTGCATAGACACGAACACAATATGCAGCCACCGGTTAAAAATCTGAACGACTGAACGGACTAATAAAAAGGAAAGATTTTCTTTAACCGCTATGAAGAGCAGAACAGGTTAAGACCACACAATTACACTAAAAATTTGATCTGGGATGCTCTGGATAGAAGGTTAGTGCAAGAATTCTACTCGATTAAGTAGTTTGCGTTTTGAAATGCAAGCGGTGCGGGTGCCGAAATTTTCGGGCAGTTTACAGTTTGGGAAGCATATAAAAGTAATGTCCGTTTTATGTAATTATATAGAATAATAAACAGATTTGACGTTTGAATGCTAACTAAACCAAAACACACTCCTAGCAAAGAGATGCCCCGTTTTCGTGTTCGCTACTCTAATCTGCTTTCGATGGTTTTTTTTTTGCCGCTTAACCTGCTCTACTCTGCTCTGTACAAAAAAAAACACCTAACATGATCAGAAATTATGAGAAATCGATTGGCAAGGTTAAGATCAAGCGAAAATGCAATCAGAGCACATTTTGAACGTGCTCGTGCGTCTAATTAAAATGTGTGCTAGGAGTCAATCATATGAATAAATTTGATGTGATTCGATTGAAACCCGTCGGACATGTTTTATGGTTAATAATTGCATGTAGTACACGCTTTCATATGTAGAAATGTAAGTATCTAATTGTTTTTTTATGAAATGCAATCAATCGGACGATATATGGTAAGCTGCGCTATGGGAAATGCTGCCAATGTTGAAATAGAGTCTCAGTATTGATTTCGAAATGAAAGGTCAAGCTAATTGCTATCCGTGTACAGTGCACGCTCCCTGTGCGGACACCTTTATAACCGGACACTTCTTATAAGCGGACAAATTTTGAAGTTCCGAACATTTTTTGCATGTTTTCAAACAAATTAGGATCCCTTAACTGAACGCTCCTTTAGCCGGACACGGGCACGAATTTTTCAGTTTTTTTTCAGACTAAACCTCTAATAACCGGACAACTTGATAGTTTTGTATTTGTTTTTCTTCACATTTTCATGACTTTAAAGATTCTGAACGACTGATTAGTGACAGTGCCGGCCTTAACTATTTGAGCCGCCTGTTCAATTAATAGAAAATGGCTCGTAACATTCTTGCATAGCATTCAAAATGTACGTTAGATATATGTATGCCAGGAAGCTGCGAAATGTCTGTACTTCACAAATTCGACCCTAAGTTCACTTTATTTGTGGGAAAGCACCACCAAAACGAGCAATCTATCAATATAATATCCGGTACAGATCCCATTCGGCGCCCAATGTGGGATCATTGTGGTTTTGACATACCGGTGGGATTTTATCCAGTCAATGAAAGCAAAATAGGCAATGGATTTGGCACATTAACGCTGTCTTAGGGCATCTTTAAGCTTTTCTAAGGCTATCTTAAACTACCTTATAGCTTTTTTCCCTACGTCATTGAAAACAGAATAAATTAGTGAAAAAGTGCCGAAAAGCCCGAAAATGTTTGGCGATCAATGTGTTATTATTTTTCTTTTTTATGCGTTTGCCAAGGCTTTAGGGGATGAACCTTTGATGCAAGCATAGCCTTAGCGGAAAGGAAATTAGGGTAAAGAATGGGGGAGAGGTTGAGTGATTAGGAAGTACCGGTGCACATTTCGCTTAAAGTTTTGCAGGTCATGATTATTTTGGAATATAGTACATATATGATTGTGATTTTATCTCGTCGACGAGAAAAAAAAAGCAAAGAAAGCGAAACCTTTTTAGGCCTTTACCTTAAGGCTACACTAAGTTTTTTTTATTTTATATCATAAAAATTAAAGTTAGAAAACAGTCAAAAATGGAAAGTGCGAAGATATTCGGCGCCGAATCGAAGTGACAATCGAATAATCGTGATGCAGTTAGTTACATGGCACAAAACCGAAATCGTTTTAAATCTAACTTTGAGGCTACCGTATGATTTTCATTATGTAACATTTTGTTTCATTAGGCAGGATATCTCGCGCCCCTATATAATGACACCATGTTCAAATGCTCAATCTGCACATATGGTAGGACCGATAACCAAAATATTATTCCCCCAAACATCAGTTAAAAAATAGAAAAAAAAAACAATCCTTTGATATATATTTGAGCGTATTTTGACTATGGTACTATGAGAAAAATTATTTTCTTCGAAGTTTATCATTAATATTAAATCCAGAAGTTGTTTCGAGTTATAAAATATGTCACTAGATAATTAATTCGACAAATTAATTTTAACAAACATCCAATCGAAATATATATTTTTTTATGGTGTTTTATAAAACTAATTTTTGAATTTTTCGTTTAGTATTGAATTTTTGAAAACGTCGACCCATATTTTGAAAACCAATAGTCTAGCTATCTAAAATCGCATTGGCCCAACGTTGGGCGCCGAATATTTATTTGATAAAACTACTCTGGTAGCATAATATTTGTTAATATATTATTAGTGACAATTATGTAGAATCTATTGCCACTCTGTGAAGTCTTCCTACTGTAAGAGAAAGCAAACGAATAAATATCCCAGAAAAAATACAGTCAATCATAATAAATGTACTCTAAAAGAATTGTCTGAGCAAGAATCAAAGAACATCATTTTGACATTGTCTAGTCTAGACTCTAGAGTTTAGGCTAGAGTGTATCGTAATTAATTCGATGTGATAAGATCTCTATCAATTGATTTCGTAAGCGATCCGTAGCGCTCTACAACAAAACCTTCTGTTCAGGTACAATCGAGTTGAAAGAGAAATTCTTCCTTTCTCATTTCCAATGCAAAATGAAAGTATAACTAATAGACATACAATTACTACATCAGCCACCTTTAAGAATAACTTCGAGTCGAGTGTCCAGGTACATTATTGCAAATTTATAGCAGTTAAATCCACTGATTTGTGACGGCTCTGCCCCGGACCCAGATCTGCCACCTACCTATTCACATGTTCGTCCCATCAATCTGTCATTGTGGAGATTACTCTGCAATCATAATAATCATTAGGATGAAGTCTTGAAATCTGCTTAAAACAGTTAAAAAAAAACTCGCAAATGAATGGACTGACTGTTAAAAGCGTTCAAATGACTGCTTCATCTTCACTGACTATAGAAGACTCGATGTAGGAAAAAAACTGGGCAAAAATTGAGTAATTGCTTAGTGGACATGAAGGAAAAGTTTAGAAGCATTTACGGGCATGTACATCATCTTTTCAAGATACTCCTCGTACATTGAGGAGAAATTCAGTGAAAAGTAAAGAAACAACCAAAAACCGTGGCTGTGGACGAACGGATGCCAGTAAAAGCATTTTCGATAAAATTTTATGCATGAAATGAAGTGGTTTGTCGGGTCAGTGAGTTGGGATCGTAATAACAATCAGGTAGGTACTATAAGTTTAAGTTGCCAACTCCGCGTCACGCCGGTAGATGGCTGGTACCGTACCTATATCTATCCATTCGCACTCTGCTATCTAACTAGACTGGTAAAGTATCTAAGCCTACATATGACATGTATACGAACCAGTGCCTTGACTTTGACTTCAAGACGACACTTTTCTTTTCGGAATTTTCAGAGTGCGATAAATCATGCAGTGAACGTGGTTCGTACAACATGCAATGAGTACTTCGACTACGTACATGAATCGTGGAGTGATGATGAGTAATTAATAATTGGAAGGATCTATCATGTCGCTGTCAGCATCGCAATGAGTGGGCACTCATTTGAATGGGACGTTGGAGATGTTGCCATCATGTTCACTGCTGAGTCTCACCATTCTGGCAGCTAGTCGCCCAGGTGACTTACGTTCTATGAAAATAGGCAGTCCGACGAGGTGTCATTGACATAGTTTCCATGGGTTGTTGTCGATTTCAATTAACCTTTTTTTCCACTGCTTAGCAGTAACGAGGTACAATTCACACTTATGGACCCACTATTAGCCCATAAACCTTTATTTTGTCAATTTTAAAAATTGCTGGCAGCATAAGAAGCATATGGCGTTAAATTTAAAATTAGAAATTCACACTTTCTTGTGGATATAGGTAGTTTCGGATAATGTATCGAACAGAAGGGTTTCAGAATGATTTGTTTCAATTGTTTGTCTGGAAGTAAGCGGAACTTGCATTAGAAATGCCATTTAAAAATTAATATGAATTATCTTTCGTATATTTTGGTCTATAATGTCAAGCTTTTTTTATAATATCAAGTTGGGTTTTGGTTGAAATCAAAATATAATGAAATTATTTTTTTCTTGCTACTTACTTCGGAAAGCCGTATAAGCCTTTCATGTTTGCCGTCAATTTTACATGCATATCACCAACCAGCATTTTCCGAAATTCGGAACAAAGAAATAGAGAGTATTTAATTCGCTGGTATATTTTTGAAATAAAACATAAAAGAACTACAATTGGGGTAAACCCCAATCATGCAATACTCTAGATGAATTTGAACCTGGTTTTGAATCTAACTGATATTGTTAATTAAGTGTTAAGTACAAAATTTCAGCCCGATAAATTGTATAGGTAATGAGTAAATTGGCTTAACGTATTTCATGAAATAGTGCAGTTTGTATGGGAGGGGGTAGAAGGAGGGTGAGGATTACAATAAATTTTATAATGTAGGGTACAATTATCATAAAAGTGATATATTCAAAATTTCAAAGCAAGATGTTTTATAGTTTCTGAGAAAATCTGATTATTGTAAATTATCAAAAATGTGTCATTTTGTATGGGAGGGGGTAGACGGATAATTTTTTTTGAATCTAACTGATATTGTTAATTAAGTGTTAAGTACAAAATTTCAGCCCGATAAATTGTATACGTACTGAGTAAATTGGCTTAACGTATTTCATGAAATAGTGCAGTTTGTATGGGAGGGGGTAGAAGGAGTGTGAGGATTACAATAAGTTTTATAACATAGGTTACAATTATCATAAAAGTGATATATTAAAAATTTCAAAGCAATATGTTTTATAGTTTCTGAGAAAATCTGATTATTGTAAATTTTCAAAAATGTGTCATTTTGTATGGGAGGGGGTAGAAGGGGTGGAGCGATTTAGCCCGTTCAAGAACTTAGCCTTCATTTTTTGTCAAAAATAACGTGTGCAAAATTTGAACTTCATAGCTCAACGCGTTCTCGAGCTAGAGAGGTCACGGACGGACGGACGGACAGACGGACATCCGGTTTTGAGATATTCGAGTGATAATATGAACTTCTGTATCATTCATTTTTTTCTGCGAGCCTTATTTCTTAGCGTTACAAACTTTGTGGCAAACTTATAATACTCTCAGATTTCATCTAGAGTATAAAAAGCTATACTCGTATATGTACTATATGTTATCTATCAAACAAATTATCAATCGCCCCGTAGATACAACGGAAAGTTACCCTTTAAGTTTACTGCACGATTGTTGTTTGGTCTCGATACTCTGTTGAGCAAATGTCTTGCATTTTACTGCAGTGAATTTGGGGTCGACTTAATTGTACGATGGGTAAAAGATACGGCAATCTGTTCAGGAAAAAGTGCCGAAAAATAAAATCGAAGAAATATCGGGGTTGGTGGTGAAAAAAAAAATAATCGAAAAATCGACATTTTTACATCGATTTCATAGTGTGCGTGCGATTTTTTCTTTTTAAGGAGGTCGCGACGGCAGAAAGATTTAAAATCTCTGCCCTAGACCTTAATGTATGTTGATTGCCTTGACTCCTCTAGGGGCATGGGTGCGTCAATATCTCTAGCATTTCTATGCCTTGTTGACGGTTCGATAGCATATCTACTCTTCGGAAGTGCAGTTCCTAGCATGCACCTCCTATCCGCGCCGCTTTTATACTGCCAAAACCGGAGCACAGTGAGAGTTCTATTAGTACCCATAGGCAGTTTCTGATCGCGCGAAATTTGAATTCCGAGCTCTAGATTTCTATCGTAGAGCGGTGACCGAACGACCACGGCCACACGGTCACGACCACGCAAGACCTTAATGGTCTGTCATGTCTATCTGTTGGTTTAGTTAGTACTGAAACCTGGCATGATCCGACCAAAGGAACTTTACAAATATTATTTCACTTTTCAAGTTTTTGTCCATAACTCTTGAACAAATTAAACGAAAATGAAAATTTTAGGGATGTAATATGATACATAAATCTATATGATAGCATTTTATTGTAAATAAATGCTAAATCATCTCGAGGTCATAGTCCAGATTGGAGTTTGCGCTACTTATTTACTTCTTATTATCACTAAGTTTGCACTAGATCTATGTATACGTGTACTAGGTATCGTACGCCTCTGACATTTACCTACTAGGATAACGATAAGAAAGTTTTAGCAGTTTTCCTATCCGAATAACTGTTGCATTTTCCTTTATAATCATTCGTAATTCCAAGTGAGCGTTTGAAAATATCAAATATTTGTTTGTGTTAAAGCTTGGTATAAATGGTTTTGTGGATAGAATTTTTAGAAGCCTGGAGCCTTCACTTGATGCATCAACGCGTTTTCAGAATAGCCTCCATTAGCTTTCAACCCCCATAATTCTTTCTTAGGCGGCTAGAACACTATAAAAGATCTTTTAGGAAGATCTTTTATAAAAAAGATTTGACAATAAACTTTTATAGTGTAATAGGGTACTTTTATAAGAGATGTTTTTTATAAAAGTTATTTTATGATAGTTAGCCTTTTCGTCCTATATTTGATAAAAGTATTTTGACAGACCAGAGAAGAAGAAGACATTTGTATCAGCGGTATTACAGCTTTTTTCTGGGAAGAAGACGACAGGCGTTTTGTTCAGTCAGTAATGGGATTTTTCTGTCTAGATGCAATCAGCAGACGTGCGATTCTGTTTAGAGTTTAAGCGAAAAGTGTGAACAGGTGCGAAATTTGCGCAACTCACGTGTTTTTGTATCGATATGATGGTTGTATGCACGATTAGTATCGGCGTTGATCCGTCTCGTCGTTCAACATGAATTACATAAATAAATAACTGGTGCAACAGTCCAATTTGAACCATGGCCTCGAGATGAGTTAGCATCATCTCATTTTCTAGATCGTGACGGCATATCTTGTGCAGAGGTGTGTGATCAACACACCCACAAATGGGTATTGATTTAACAGCTGAGTGGGCTCATAGTCCGACACTTAAGTGACATGAATTACAGTTTCGAAATTGGCTCATCCGATTTTATAAAAAGCATGTTCCCGGGGAGCCTAACGTTCGGTCTTTCGCCTGACGGCTACTCCAGCAATGTACGGCGCGACTACAATGAGACCAACCTAGTGCTCACCCGGCGGAAGCAACCCTCCGTATCGCCCCGTACAGAAAAGTCCGCCGCTTAAGGTACGTTCTGAAATCGTCGAGAAATTATGCAACTGTTCGTCCTCATTATCCACTTTGCAGGCTGTTTAACACGCCGGCTACGCCAAAGACCATAATTCAGAAGTCGGCACCCGACAAGTGCCCGAAGCTCTTTTAC
Organism: Chloromyia formosa; assembly: GCA_964017055.1. NCBI lineage: Eukaryota > Metazoa > Arthropoda > Insecta > Diptera > Stratiomyidae > Chloromyia > Chloromyia formosa. Next base: position 130,276,514 of record OZ024814.1, read on the forward strand.
AACCACGAGAATATGGACTTTGATATGACGATGTCCACGGTGCTGCGAGAAACCTCTGCATTTGCTGGGCAATCGGCCAAAACCCATTCCCCTCTATAATTGTGCCTTAGTGTCACCATACACTGTCGAACTCGAACACAGCAGAAAGCCCCAAGGGCGAGCGAGCCTTGTATGTGCGACGATTAGTTTAAATATGCACTTGTATAGAAGCTCGCTGGTCACTGGTGCTTTCTGCTAGAATCTCGTGCATCGTACGTTCCGTGTAGAAGCCACCGATCTCGTCCTGTTGGTATCTTTACTGAACGTGTTTTTCCTGTGATAATAGCCGTGCTTCTGTGTAACCACAACAGAACAATGCGCCCTTATTACACTAACAGCATTGTCCGCGATAATTGTGGATGGGACAGCTGATGCAGAAAATCAGTTCTGCAAGCTACTTTCCAGGTTGGAATATTCGGAGTTTTTAGGCACATCATACAGTTTATTACCTGTGAATAATGTTTTTTTTTTTGTAATTACATGGAATACAAAATTGATGGAAAATTCCTAATTGGCCGCGCATATTGGTTCCACCAATAGTTTCTTTTTTAAAATGGCATGATTTCGCACTCCTGTTCTGTAGGCTACGCTCGCTACTCGAGCTCTGCAGCCTGATATTACGCTATATATTACTTTTTAAAAGAATACATAAATGTACATTTTAGAAGTAACCGTGTTGCCGAATAGTGAAAACAAATATTGAAACGAACGCACTCTGTGGTGGTTCCATCCAATATCAATCGGATAAAAGTGCTACTCCATCACGTACGTTCGTTGTGGACTGGAACGAGTCATTTCGGCCAGTGCCAAGTTTAAATCGTTGAAAACAGTGTGCCAAAAGACTACCGGCGTGGAAAAGATGTAAGGGGCAGTGTATGAAATAGAGTGAATGTGATAGGTGGTGGAGCAGTACCAAAAAAAAAAATAATCAATTTATATGTACAAGCAGCAACCAAAGGAAATCCGCAAAAGCGACGTGAATGCAAAGTCCTATATGGACAGCGTAAAGTTGTCCGAGAACAATATTGTCGCCTGCATAGAAATTACATTTGAAAATAAAAGCGAAATAATAGCATCACCATCATCATATCTTTCACCATCAACATCAATACCATCTTCTGCTACACCATCGTTAGCTTGAACAGCTTCACAAGTTCACTACGAATCGTTGCTGCTCGTGCGTCTGAAAGTCCAGTTCAATCTGCACCAGCGTATACCATTTCTCTATAAATTCATGAAACCTTGGCCATGAAAATTCATTCTTGGTTCATACATTGAACCTTTCTCCACGACCGACACAAGCCATTTCTTTATATTTTCTTCGCGTTTTCATACTTTCGAAAACGGAAAGAAGTCGCTTCTCAAAAAACATACTATCGCGAGCACTCGTCTAGTGTGTACACTGGAAAAGTTTAGTGGCGGATTCGAACAATTTCTTTTTTCGCGATTGTAACATTTGAAAAGTATCTCAGTAAATGGTTGACTGTTAGAAGATTGATTGATCAGACACATAGTACTATTGTGGATTTATGCTGTAGTGAATCAGTCGGGTGTGGATCTTAGGATCTTACTGTGATTTATTTAGGTTTGAAGTGATTCGCAAGAATTAATCCCTCTGTTGCATTTGGTATCCTGAAATTGTGGAAAAAAAATTAAATCATTCCCCCTAAGTGCTAGTGCAAATCTAACGATCATCGGATGATCAGCCAATTTGTGTTCGAACTCTAAAAGACTTAAAATAAAATATCCATCCAACAGCTCGTGACCAAGACGTCATCCTGATCGCGGCTTTACTTGCTCTATGAAGGAACTATCTTCAATCTAATCTCACGATCGTTGATCATAATATTACTAACTTCATTGATAGTGTGACAGTGTTGTTTTGATCTAACTGGGATCTAAAATGCTGAGATCTATCTTCTTACTAATAGTTCTTCTTGGCTTGGATGCATCTGTAGCGGATAATGGTACGTTTTTAAATTAAAAATAGCTAGTTTTAATGATCACTGGAGCGAAACGAATGTAAAAGAATTATACTGTAGCAGTCAACACGATTCTTTGATAGTTAAGCTTATAAACCGTTTTACTTCTTAATTATTGACAAAGAAATGAGAAACATCACATACTGGTATGTGTATGCCTATTACATAAGTGTAGAGTTTTATGAAGATCTTCGAATGAAATGTTAGACCGAATAGTATCTTTCTATACAATGGGTCGCCCTGATGAAGATGAACGGAATAAAATTAAGATGCACTCAACTTTTCATCATACCGGTAAGCTTTTTCATAGATTCATATTCACATCATCAGACTATCTGAAATTATATCTTAAAAATCTCCGAGGTTTCTACTCATGTTTGATTGCATACAGGCAGTACAAGTGTATGTACTTATTTCATTGCAATGGATCATTTTTTTTGCTTCACTTTTATTGGCTTATGCTTGATTATAAAGTGTGTAGTTTGTAAATATGGACTGTGAAGCCGGTTCGCCCAACAAGACCGTACTACTCAGTGAAATCTGAAGAAGCCTGCCCTAGATTTTTCCTTTCATAAAGTTCCGGTAGAGAAATTCATAGCGACACACTATGCTTTATACTCGTGTAGAAGCTCTTATGAACGCACTAGAACCATAATATGTGATGGCGGTTTGCACCTTCACGAGTACTAAAATTAAATGAAGTTAATGGTATTGTTAAGTACCGTGTAGGTTCATTTTGCCGCCTATGCATTTTCCATTATCCTCCCCTTTGCATGCCTGACAATAAATGGATGATTTGATTAGCCATGAATGGCATTAGAAATAGCATATGCACTAACGTACAACGAGGAATGTGATTTTGGTTTCTGCAGATGTAGATGAATTATTGCATTGTGTTACTCTCCTCCAAAAGTCTTTTTTTTTTGGGCTTAGAATCTGACTACTCTTTTAGATTGCCCAAGAATTCTTCATCAAGCTGTATCACCGGTGTTACTGGAATTGCGAAACGCAATTTTATCGAAACGTAACGTAGTATTCATAGGCTAAGTAGTGTCAATACAGTTGGGTTAACTTTGTTGCCGCATGAATTTCATGTTTATCATAATCTGCTTGTTTGTCCTAACATGGGAGTACGAGTACGTTTAATATCTGTCCGATTTATGCTGCCGTATGTTCAGTAAGCAATGACAACTTATAACCATATACATAGTAGGGGAGAATGGTTCATTTAGGAAAAGTGATACTTCGAAAAACGCGATTACCTACCGCATTTGAATTTGTAGATTTTTCAGTGTTAGGACGTTGCCACACTAGGGGTGTGGCGAGCTCTTTGTAGTATACCTGCGAATCGGCTAGTCCCGAGCTAATCTTCATTAAACGGCGAGCTTCTAGCACCTCTCTCCTTCATCAAGTTATCGAGTGGGAAAAATATTAATTAGCTAGAATTAAAAGTTGGTCAGTGTCCAGTACTGCGGAAATAGAGGGAATCACAGCCCGGCAATGGCTCGATATTTGGCGAATATTTGAAATATTCGCAATTTGTGGATACCACGCGTATATTCTCTGAATTCATTGTGATTACAACTGACGCACGGGAAAATGTGCTGATCTTTTTAATGTGCCCGCCGAATGTCAAGTAACGTTTGGATTGCTCGGTACTTGGCGAGTAGCCTTTGCTTGTGACATTTGCTCGGCGAATACCGAAGTGTGAGTTTTAGTTGGTGCAGTTTTCGCCTACTCGATGTATCGATGAACGGGAAAATGAACACATATAGGCGGTATTTGGCGAGTTATTGGCACTTGACTAGTACTTGGCATTGGCGAGCTTTTGCTCGTGACTTACGAATCCTTAGGCGCGTTTTTTAACAGCCATGCAGAGCAGGTTAACAGCACACAATTACACTAGCAGTTTGATCTATGCTGCTCTGGATAGAAGGTTAGTGCAAGAATGCTGCCCCGTTAGCATTTTCACATTTACTAAGAATTTAAGTTTCCTCTTGAAATTTGAGTTGACGTTTGAATGCTGTATTAAACCAACGTAAACCGACGTTTTCGCCTTAGCTACTGTTATCTGCTATAGCTTTCTTATCTTCAGGCCATGGTTCTCCCATAAATGCGTAATATCCAAAACTATTCCAATTGACAAAAAATAAACTAAAATAAAAAGCGATGTATCATTCGAAAATCAAAACAATAATGTATAAATTGTTGCTGTTGCTGCCTTTTAGGTCATAAAATCCGCATTTTAATTTTCTTTAAAAATCAAATTTTAAGCGTTGTATGTTGTGCATCCGTTGTTGAGAGAATCTTGTTTTCTGATACCGAGTCACGTCGAGCTTTAGAGATCATAATCTGGGGGAACGAACCAGGCCGACGTGATTCAGGATCAGATACCGTGACTCTCTCTCTCTCTCTCTCTCACTCACGGATACAGGACATTTTACATCTCTGTCAAATCGGAATATCTCAGGAACGCGGCTATTATCTACTAAGTTCATTTTCCTGTTTTCCCCTATGTTCCACACGAATATTGCATCACAAGTCTTTCAGAAAATACAGTTGTTATTCCATTGCATTAACTTTGCCAACTATTCCTAAATACAACACCTTCACCTACTTCTCACTGATTATATCTAATTCTACTAATAACAATTAGATATCCGCATATTCAAATTTGTAATTTTTATGCAAAGCACGTAATATCTGTTTGTACTCGTATTTCAGTGTAGGACTAGGAACCAGCGACGATACTAGCCGTTGATTTTCAAAGTTGCCCGTATAAATAATATCTTTAATAGGAATCTTTTGTGAGTTATATTCATATAAAAGGTAGACATTTATATGACTACTCGTACGTGCCTTTGTGTATTGGCCGGCCTTTGTGTAATATATGTATTTATATCCACATATGTATCTAGTAGTATTTGCAGCATATAAATGTATGTAGGTATTTTGAAATTTTCCGAGTTCTGTCCATAAATGTAACGTATCTTATGCACTTTTGAAACATTGGATAGTATGGTCTACACAGTAAAGGTGTAATACGATTTATGAATTGTTAATTGACTTAATGATACCTGAGATTATTAAATTAGATGTACATATAAAAAAGGTAGAATGGCCCGTTGAGTTGATAATCGATTTTAAACCATAAATTGAAATTGTTTTTTTTTTTATGTATTAATGCCTTTTACTCGTAGTATTTTCATTGATTGTTGTCTTTGAGGACAAACCGTGCCAAGGAAGATCATTCTAGGTTAGTTGCATTGCAGTAGCCTTGTAATGTGTAGTATAAGTGCCAGCATGGACTGCTAATTAGAATTGTTTGGAGTTCAGTAATGATTGTTTAAATTATTAATTTATTTAAATTTTTCAAAGTTTGGTTTTAAAGTCTTTTTCACAATATGTTGTTTATTTTGAGCTAAGAAAGTTTATTTTTACCGCCTTATTTTTTCGGGGAGCATGGACCTAAACCTTTAAAAGTAGGGTCGGTGGCGCATTTGGGCAAAATATTCTTGGTTTTCAGTCGATTGAGCTTATTTTTACAGTGGAATGTGGAAATGCCCTAAACTGAAGTGATAGGCTGCTAGTATCTACTCAGAAAGTGACCCTGATCAGTTCCATATATGCTTCGCTATACTTACGGATCCTCCTTCAATTTTTAATTTTTTTTTTGGTTAGAAACAATGTAATGTGCAATGTAAGGTACATACTCGTATAATAAGATTTCGTCTGATGCATATAATAAAACAAAATTGTGAGTAGTCTTAAAAATAGTCTCGGGAGGGATTAATGCAGAGAACTCATTATGGAAACAAAATACGCAGTACCAAAGTTAGCAGTTATTTTTTAGTGAATTGATAATGATAAATTCCTTACAAATGTAATGAATAAAATTATCTTTAAGAATGCAGACGATTGGAAGATGAAAAAACTTCAGACTAGGCTGTGAACGATTATTCCCAACTAACAATTTTCCTCATGAAAGACCCTTCTAGAGTCTTTTAAGAGCCAACACGAAGATTTCTACTCTTGTAATTTAAATCTGTTAGAATACTTTAATAGTTTTATGAGAGAGCACTTTCTGAAAGTTATTTTATCTTATAGCAAGAGTTCACCACTCCTAATGAGAGTTACACATGTCTCATTTTGGGCTTATTATGAGAGTTAATTTTATCTCTTGTAAGAGTACCATACAAAGAATTATACACTACTTGTTATGAGTACTAAACTTTCCTTATAAGTGCAGTTAGAAAGAGAGAATATGGTATAAAAAATATACGGTCTTTGTTTGGCAAGTACAAGTTTGTATTTACAGTGTAAACAATCTTTGTACACAAAATTGTTGTTTTCCACAGATACGTGCCGATATGTTTATGCGATTTTTTATTGCTGATAATAGGCACCTTGCTCCGAAAAATTGTTATGAGCTTTTAGATTATGGGGCGAATGGGCAGATAATATTAATACATAATTTTCAATAACTTAGCGAATAAAAGAATTCATGATAATAGAAAAAAAAATAAATAAAACGATTTTATAAAATTGAAACTCGTACAATTGGAAAAATTAGTAAAATTGAAATACTCGTACAAAGATAAAAAGAAGTAAAATTATTGGGTATAAAATTATGATACGATAAATAGAGTTAGTGTCACCACAGACTGTCGAACACGAACCTAAATGTGAAGAAAACCGGTCCACTTGTACGAGGTTCGTGTTCGAGCTCGACAGTCTGTGGTGACACTTATGTAAGAAATATTAAAAGCAACCTTGTGACGAAAAAATAGAAATCAGGATTGATTAAAGCAACTTTTTGAAGTACGTTTGAAAGTAAACAGATTTTATGATAACTAAAGTCTGCATATGAGAATTCAATGCTGTTTACTAGAGTTAAACTCTTCTTATGAAACTAAAAGTCTCCTTTTTTTTAATTTGGCGTTGACCGGTCGTTCGCGGTGTTTATAGTAGCCAATATTTTCAATTGTTTTGCATTTGTTTCGTTGTATCGCGAGGTACCTAATTGTAGAATCATTTAGGTAGCGAATCTTTTATACATTTTTTCCAATCAAAATGAATGTCCATTGTAATAAATCGACCTGCCTGTTTGACAGATTGCTAACTTTAAAGTGAAGTCCTAATCTTGCTGTCATAACACTCTTCTTATGAGTATTTTAGTATATTAACTCTCATAACAGTAGTCATTACAGGACATTTTTCGCTTAAACTCTTATAATGCTCTCCTTATAAGAATCTAAAGAGTTAATCTCATGTAGGAGCATTTTTATATGTAACTTTTCTAGGGTTTAACTCTCATAAAAGAAAAAGCTCTATGAGAGTACATTATGATTGGAATTAATCGTTTAACTAGAGTGAAACTCTTCTAGAGTCATGCTCTTATAATAATGTTGATGTAATAGCTAATTTAAACCTTATTTAAATCTTATAACCATATTGCTATAAGCAAGGCAGGTTTTGACTGATTTATAACTATATGGTTATAAACCAAGCGAAAACGGTAAATTTACCGTTTGATAAACGTTTAAACAACGCTATTATAAATTTTTATATGACAAATTCATTTGTGCTAATTAGATACCACTTTGGTCATGTTTCGGAAGTGAGTTTCTGAATACCCGGCTAAGTAACCTTTGCTCGGCGATTAAAGGCACTGTTTTTGGCCGCTAAGAAGGATTAATAAAAAGAAATGGTGAATCCTGAGAAGGAGAAAAGAGATATTATGGTTATTGGTCTGCTTATGATCCCCGACGCTCTGGATGCACGGATTTTTATTATTTTATACTCAACAAGACCTATGAAGCCCCTATGGTCGTACAAGATTATATGGGTAACCTTCCTACACTTACTGACGCCAATTGTGACCCAACCAACAAGCAACGGCTGAATTTCAATTTGTAACAATTCGTCTCAAATATATATGAGTATATTTTAACAAGACAAAAAACAAATGTTTTTGCGTAAAATATGAAAAACTTTTAAATTGAATATACTTTTTCTAGTTTCGATAGGATGTTAGCTAAGGTAGCTAAGTACTGATGAAGGCAGTAACTCGCTCCCGAAATTCATGTAGCTACACATACATACGGATATAATAGAGTACACTTGTAGTAGGAGAAGCTACTTGTCTTTTTATTATAAATTTGTTGTTGTAAAAATGTCCAGTAAATGAACTCTCAGACTTCCTGGCAGCCCACTCCATTTTATTGTTGAATTTTCTTGTTTCCTTTTTATGGTTGGATGCGATCTGGAAAGTTTCGAAAACGGGGAAAGCAGTAATTGCATGATGTTATGCCCGCTTTTAATCTATAGTAAAATAGCGAGAATTGCTTGTATGTACCTTGTAATCCACCTCACTTGACACATCTTAAAGAAAGAATGAAAGTAAAAGTTTGTTATGACTAAGTATACCATAAACAAAAATTAATACTATGTAACATGTTCATTATTTCGAACATCGGACTAACTAATGAAATAATGATAGCATAAACTTTTTTTTTTGTTATAATACTTCATACTAGATTACAACATTAGCCAGTCAAGTGTAATCTTTCCTTTTATTATGTATATATTTAGATACATCAGTTCAAAGCATCTAGACAACAATATACTCGGATGAAAGTGAAAATATTTTTGAACAATTAAAATGAATATGAAAGAAGAAATACTTTATGGCGCGGTGTTCCATTGATCAGGCGGTTGATGTCTCTTCGAAAAGAGTGAAAACTCTTAAGAAAGCATTTGAACAATATCCAACCAACGCGTCGCATAAACACTATCTCTATTCTTTCCCGTGCAACAAAAGGTAATTAAAAGGTTTAGCTTCTGGGCTAGAAAAGCTGAATAATTTTAATTTACAATGGTTATTTAAACGATACGAGAAAATAAAAATAAAAAAAAGATACTACCGTTCAGAGAAAGTGTGTACACCAGCTGCAGAAGCAAGTAGCGAGAATCGGTAATTGTTACCCTATAAATAAGATTGAGTACAATATAATTCAATTAATCATCCAATTGGTAAGGTGATTAGTTTCAAAATGTTCATTTTTTCGTGATTTATTAAATTAAAGCTGATGGATAACTAGCGTAAATTATCGCAATGCTACGCTGCATACTACAATACATCCACGGATTTAATAGTTGTTGAGAACAAATGTGATGGAGAAAGGAAGAGGTTAGAATAATTGCAATATTAACGATATTTTTTTATCGTTTACAGTTTTCGTATTCAATAATTGCAACAAGGTAAAAGGTTAGTGTGAAATGAAGTTGACGATGTAGGTTACGTTAGATTAATTGGACATCATCTGGATTGACTGTGCTACTATTAAGGATTTTTTTATTGGCCTGTCATATTAAACGCCAGGGCTTAAAATTGGGGAACATTCCTAGTTGACCGGGCGGTTCATAGTGGTTCGCGTCTTTGACGAATAGTGCGTTTTAAATTGCGATGATTTCGCAATTCTCTTGGGTGGGTTCCGCTCGCTATTCGAGCTCCGCTTCTTGCTACCCTCAGTATAACGCCATAGAACGCTCGCTTCGCTGCTACAACGGTGAAACCACTATTAGCCAAGAAATATATACATATGTATATGATATATAATGCATAAAATAAATTTTGTAGTTTGGGAAAAGCTATGTCTTTTAATCACTTAAGTTATAGCTAGAAACATCGGACGATACGGATTATATATGTTGCGAGTGGTTGAAAATTGAAAGTTGGTCAACTTATAGAGGTACGGTATATAAGATATTGCCAATGCAGATGAGACTTTGCTGTTTTTGTGTGCTTTATCAGGCAAACCGTTCTTGCCTTTTCTCTGAGGTTAAAAATGTGTGTCAGAGATAGACTATGTAAACAACGATTCCAATATTCTAACCAAATCCGAAAACATCGAAAATTGTGTAGAGTTGGAATTGAATGTGAATGTTGAGATGAGGAGGCGACCAGATCGAACACTTTGGACACTAAAGTTTCAAGTGATTTTTACACACAAGGACAATCGTCCGCATGCATAATATTTTCGATAAATTTAAATTAACTTAATTAAACCTGTAATCATTCGCGTGTATTACTCATATTAAATACATGTAACATGAATTTAAACAAGATCGCCTTTCTGTATTTGCCAGCCCCTTTTCAAGCCGGAAACCTGCGAAGACGGAACACATTTTCCGGGTCCCATCGCATTCGGCTTAAACAGGTTTTACTGTACTGTTATTTTAACCCCCGGAGTTCACACTATTTTTTTTTACGCAGACTACACACTGGGGTCCCTAAAGACCCCAATGGAATCGTAATCTACTCTTGGATCACGATTCTATTGGGTTATTAATAATAATCATTAAGTTATTTTTTTTTGCTTTTGACTAATTATAAAGTTACTCAAACTTGTCCTACGATGCAGCCCTGGATTTACCCTTAAGCAATATAAGCACACGTGCTATTAGGGCTTCACCAAAAGGGGGCGTCAAAATTTATCATTCCAAAATTTCAATATCAAAATACAAAATAAAAATTTTGTTGGGCTACTTGAGCAAAAAAGTGAGTTTGATCCATTGGAATTAAAAAATCACACCGGAATGACATGGTCAATCAAGAACTCCAGTACTTGCGGTGAATTTCGTGCCATAGACTTTTCAAAATATAGGGGCAGTCATATAACAACGCTGCGAACATGTCTGCCCGTTACAACGGAATGCAGCAGAAGCGAACAAGTTTGCTATATTTGTTTTTTGAGCAGCACATTTGCTAAATTTGGTTGGCTGAAACGCTGTTGACAGCTGTCAAGAGACAGTTAACTTCTTCTCTTCAGTGTAGTTGCAGTACACTTTTATTCTGCTTCAATCAACTGGTGGAAAATACTAAAACGCGGTGAAGTAAAGGAAAGAGTAAAAACTCTTCCTGACATCCGATGGAAGCACATGCTGTGGTATCAGCTGCGATACAGAAATAATTTTTCTCCATTTTGGATGCTTTGTACTAAATAGCTGACGACCATTACAAAAGGGAGGTGCGAGAATGGAGTCAAATAATATCGCCAATAAAATGAAATTTGAAATTTATGTTGAATTTTTGGAATGAAATGTTGCGAAATTTCCAAAAAATAAGCAACATTTTCCGGAAGGAGGATGTTAACTTACAAATAAGTGCAAACCGATAAAGACCTGACTAATCGACTTTTGCACAACTCAAACTCGAAAATACACCTGGAAGAAAATGTCCAGTGATGGGGATGCACCAGAACTACATGATGTTCCACTTCTGGTCACCAGATAGAAGGAATATTTCCAGCGTTGTGAAAAGTCGATAGCTGAATACGCTGCAGATTATGATTCTTTCCCAGCGGAGCGGATGTGTATATGTTTCGGTAAATGTGCGAAAACGCGGACCGCTAAGTTCCTATTCTTTGTCAGATTTTCCAACTAACCACGCGCGGTGTCTATTAATAATTAGTTCCAGCATTCTGAAATGGCCTACAAATCGTTCAGATTTTTACATTTTATTTTTTATCCGCAATTCCATAAATTTACTCATATAGAATTGAACCCTACTGAATGCGCTTTTCACATTTTTCATCCCAGTGACTTTTAGCTTCAATTATTTATGTTTTTGTATCCAACCATTCACTAGTTCCTTCACGTTCACGGTTATGTCATTCTTAGCCAACATTCGTTTTTTTAAGAAGTTTTAATATAATATAACTATAATATATTTAACGGTATTCGTCGTACAGGTTCGATTCTGAAATTCACACTACTCTTCCTGATCAATATGTTCAAATTACGATTCCCATTAATTTTATGTATGTATATCCATAAGTCTCCATTCTTTGGATACTCGACTCGAATATGTGGAATTACAGCAACTACTTTTCGTTCTTTAGATATCAAAAGAAAAAAAAAAAGATACAGAAATAAAGACATAGATGGGATGCTATTGCCACTAGAGAGCTAGAAAAAATTGCATGCATATTTCACTGTGATGGATTGGATGAGAATATCTTTCAATTTTTTATGTCTGCTTCTTTGCATCTTTCCTGACTTCAATATCAATTGAACAGAAATGCATGCGAGATCTGTTCGTAGCAGTTGATTTGAGAAATATAGCCAAGACATCGGTAGAATGAAGTCCCAAGATTGTGGGATTACTTCCAGGTATCCGACGGAATCAACCATAAGCTCTTCATTGACAAACTACTCGTAATTTCTGTCCTATGATTAATGACATGGATTTTTCATGGCTATATTGAAAATGACAATGAAGTCGTTTACTATTGAGCTGATCTGGAGGCGACCGACAAACGACCTCTGGCAGATAGACAGCAGTCAGAAGAGATAATAATGAAGTATGCAAATCCATCTACTAAAGATATACGTTATTAACGGATTAGTAATACATAATTAGGATAGGATTCTGTCCATAGCATGAAAATTAGAATTCATCCGTTTTAATGAAGTCATTTTTTCACAGGCCGCCATGTTCGGAGCGCTTTTGTTAGATTTAAAAATTTAGATCAATGACCAGTGTTGGGAGCAATTCAGTCAGACTGCAAAACATAATATTGTTCAAAAATTTCTCACGATTGTCAATTTAAGATAGAAATTCATTAGATTCATATTAAGGGAGTAATAAAATTTACCGTTATGAATTGCTTGGTACAGTATCGTGAGATACTTGGTATTTAGCAGAAACTTGCGAAAGGTTAATTAGAAATACAACGATATTAAGTCGGCTCAAGTAGACGCAATTATTTAAAATTTATGCAAAATTGATGATGAATAGACATTTATCGTGCAATATAGACAGTATTGTTGCTGTGAACTGGCGAGAAAAATGATGCTAATTGCTTCTCCGTATATATTAGGTTATTCTTTCTTTTGTGGTCCTATTTAGTCATAAGAACAATATGAATTTATGTACATACTTATATTTTTTAAAGGGAAAAATAGTATTGTTCAAGCGAATGATAACAATTGAACGAAACTTCTTGTGATAACGGTAAAAGAACCGTGTTGACATACTCGTAATTTTCATGCGATCAACAAGATATTGTCTTCTTTGAATGAATTTATTCCAAATGGTATGCAATGCCATGCCGTGACTTAAAAAACCTTTCTCATGAGGCGATTTTTGTTGAACGACAAATGTCGGATGGACGTCATACTTTTCCCTTGCACCCAGACCTGTGAACAAAGCCGCGGAGGTAATTTTAAAAGATGATGCAATTTTTAAAACATAATGACATTTGACATACTTTAGGAGGCTTTCACACAGAACGTACGATGCATGATAGCAGAAAGCACCACACACACACAGAAGTATGAAAACCTATGGAATTCCATAAATACAGAAAACGGGAAATTATATTGTAGAATTTTGATATTTCTCAAAAGAGGTTAATTTCAATAATTACAGTTAGCCCACCTTTGCATCCGTCAAGCATATCACAGGTCAAAAATATTGATAGTCAACGGATAATCAACATCATAGGCAATTTGCTGCGTTTAACTCAACAGTCCAGATCAGAGCAGAACAACTATTGCACGCATTACACTAACAACGTTGTTCTGGATAACTCTCGACGAACATCTGGTGCAGGATTTTTTTTTGTTCTGAAGGCGAATTCGTAAGGTTGAAGTATTCGAATTCGCTGAGGGCAATGCAGTTCTCTTATACAGTTTGGGAACCACATGGAATTCATTTCCTGACAATAAAGTGTTGATTTTGTGTAATTATATGCAATAGTACACATCATACAAAATGATGAAGCTTTTCGTGAAAGCGTCAGGCATCGATTGGCCTCTTTTAATTTTGTTGAAAAGAACAGTGAGCCATCTAAGCCCGACATGATTCGTCTCCAACCGTAATTCCAAGGGTATTTTATCCGGTCTGACTGCCTTTCCGCGTTTCATCTGCATCATTGTCTTCATCACCTCATCCACTCAAAATTATCGAAATCAGTGGTATTTGGTTCTACAGCTTGAGAAGCTTCTCGCAGAAATTCTTCGTTCAAAAGTTCGTCGAAGTACTCATGCATTATGTTACAGATTGCTGTCTTCAGTCAGTAGCACTCCTTGTGGGTCTTCAACGTACTTTGGCGCCTGAATCTTTCGAGCGTTTCTTCTCCTTTGGGCTGCGACCTTATAAATCCTGTGATTGTCTGTTGGTTTCTCTTGCAATGACCATCTCTTATCCGCAGTCTGATCTTCTAGTTCTGGATGGAACTTCTCAGCTGCAATCGCCTTTGCTTGAGCCACCTTTCGCTTTACTTTCTTCCGGCATTTATCATATTTCTCCCGAAGTTGAATCTCCTCTGCTTCACTGCTTGTCTTGCATGTTGGCCAAGCCTTGATTGCGTTTAATTTTGTTTCTTTATTTTCTTTATTCCACCTCCTTGTTCGTATGGAGAGCGCTTTTCGAAATTGCCAGTGTCTTTTCAGCCTCACGTACTAACATTTTATTCAAAGGATTCCACATTTGTGTTGGACTTTGCTCGTCGCAGTTGGTGTTGTATTGAAGTCACTCCTCCATTTTAAGAATGGGTGGATTCCTTGTTGAGATTATGTCACTTCATTTTTCAAGTGGCTTGGGGATTGCTTGAGGTCCGTGTCATACGTTACTTCGTTACTGGTTATACGCGCTTCTAACAGCCGATGAAACAGAATAAAACATAATAAACAAATAAAAAAAAATTAAATATAAAATCATTAAATATTGGTGAATATTTTTTTTTTAAGAAGTTGTAAATTTTTTATGAAATATACCGTTATGTTAGAAATAATTTTTTGTTTTTTTTTTTTTTTTTTATATATACCCTCCCAACACTTCAGAATCATATCAAAAACGACCGTCAATGGCTTCCTTATTTCATTCAGCAGGAAGAATTACGCACTTTTTATAATAAACAATGTATACTGCACTGAAGAAAGCAGCAAATAGCTCCCGAGATTCGTATTTGGACAAATAAAAAAATTATCATCGACGAAAAGTAATAGCGTTGTACGGATGGCGCATCGGTTAGCACGTTCGCCTTCTACGCACTGGACCCCGGTTCGATTCCTGCTGAATGCGGTAGTTTCCGATAAAAAAGGGGATTTACGTGTCGGACTATGAGTCCACTCAGCTGTTAAATGAGTACCCATTTATGGGGTAAATAACTCGGTTGAGCGTGTTGCTGATCACACACCTCTGCACAAGATATACCGTTACGATCTAGAAAATGAGATGATGCTAACTCATCTCGAGGCCATGGTTCAAATTGGACTGTTGTTGTTATTTATTTTTATTTATTTAAAATGAAATACACTTTTCCTACTTTTTTAATTACAATCTTTGAATTTACCAATTAGACTTAGGATGGCACCAAACAGCCACAGATTTTTGAAATTGTATCGTGAAATTTCTACCAAACAGTTTCTGTTCTATTGTCCAGCAAAACTATCTTTTACTTTATCCAAGAGTCACGATACCATAAGACAGACACCAATAACAACGCATGCATTGCACTTTAATTTGCATCGTTTCATGCAAAATATGATCGTTATTGTGGCATTTAACGTAAACTGCCAGATTTCATGGGAGCTATTCTGGCATACGGTAAATTTCGTGCCAGCAACGTTAACGCCACCATTAACGAGACGTAACGTTCCCGTAACAATCAAAAGGATGTCCCGCAAGAATCCAAGCAATCCAAACGATGGTAGTGTAGTATCTCCAGCAAAAAGATAGACAAATCGTAAGTAGAGCGAGAAGACCGTTGGTAGGTGCATTCGAAAGTGTAACACGAAAAAGAACAATGTAAAGAAGAAGGATCGTTTATGTGCAATGGCGAAGAAATTGTGGTCACGAATTTTACTCATTTTTTTGTGGATTGTGAAAGAAAACGTTAACGTTCCATCGTACTGCGGATTATGCATAAGTACCTTCTGCGGTACAAGAATAAGTCGAATCGTCGTATAGACGAAAATTATTTTAATGAGAACCTTCACTCTTCACTGTCCCTTGCCACCACTTTCTTATTTCGTGTCACATCTCGGATGTCTTCAGCAGTTCATCTTTTTGTATCTTGAGTTGATGTCATTATCATTTCTTCAAGAATTCTCTCATGGTATAACGTGGGACAAATTTCGCTACCATTTTTTACAACTGTTAATCAAACGTACAAAATAGGAATTTTCAAATTGAATCCCCTTCAGTGTCATATACCCGAAACAACTAGTTCAACATTCTTCAAAGGATCGTTCGACGAAAGTCTCAATCCTTTAACAATTTTTTTGCATTCTTCAACTCCATTCTACTTTAATACAAGCACGGCGACTTCTTTGACTAGATATATCAATTCCGTAACAGTCATTCGTGTATCTTTATTTGTCGTATCGTACTTTGCAGTAGCTTGTATTAATACTCACCGTGTGTTTTACTGACTACTACGGCTACCAACTATAACATCACATCCGATGTGTAATTAAACGTTTTCAAGACATTAACGCAGAAATTGCAACTTTTCTGTCGTAATGGAGATCTCACAAGGTATCCACTACGAACGAAGTGCATTCTTGGGCCCGAAATGGCATTCTTCAATGTGACTTGTACCATTAGACATTCCGAAATTAGTGAACAATTGCAAGGATGCAGATACTCGTACCATTCGATTGCAATGTAATTTACTCATATGTGTATGTAGGTACTCGTATGTAGTTTTCCAACAATGTAATCGTCAGAAGTATCTTCTTAATTACATTCATTAGGCACATTGTGGATGACAATTTTATTGATTGGAGAAAAAAGGATTTTGCTGAGTTCGTTTTTTAGGCGCCGTTTAGAAGCTGCTGTTTACCAAGCGGTTTGAGCAGCGGTAACCGCTGTTCTTAAAGGTAAACAAGCGACATCCGCCGCGATTTTCAAATTTACATTAGACATGTTCGTTGCACTGGACTTCGTCTCATACCGACCACCAGTGAAAAGAACGCCACGAATCTACGACGAGCGAAGTTAAACAGCCACCATACAGATACTTCGCCTCATGGGGGCGAATTGCGGACCCAGTATACATTTACTCGTAGATAGGGGTGACATTCAACCAATTCACTTTTAACTCTGATCCGATGAGATCTAATACGAGACCTGGATCAAATCCTTTCTGTCGTTTTGTATGGAAATAGACCGAAATCCGGTGAAACGAACGCAGCTATTGTATTTAAATGTTATCTCGCCGCTCAACAAAAAAGTCGCCGCGGTTTCTTGAGCGGCAAGATTGCATTATTGCATTATACAGGGTTATTGGTTAAGTCGACCTATTCCTTGTAACACGTTATAATAGGGTCAAAATGCAACAAAATGAGGCCATAAATGTTAGACCGATTTTCAATGGTCACTGAGATATTTGAATTTTTTTGAAATAACCTAGAATTTTGCCATTTAAAGTAAAGATAAAAAAAACTACTAAGGTAATGGGTTAAAACTTATTTTTGAATTTCAGTCAACACTATAGCTGACATTTCTTAATCATTTAAAATTTTAAAAACCCATCACAATTCGAAATTTTTAATTTTAAATAAAAAAAAAATTTTCTTAAAATTTTTTATGTTGATTTTTAATGTAGTATTACCAAAAAAAATTATATGGCACGGAGTCTGCAGACCACTGAAAAAACATACTCGTATTGTCAGCTTTCCAAAAAGGTGTCAATACAAATATTTCAAATGATTGAAGAAACTAGCTGCAACTTGTTCGGGGACCATCAAATCACTCGTCTCGTTCATATCTGCTTACATCATATGATGCGTTTTTTTATAAGAATTCTGATAATACCATAGCTTCTGTTGCATTTTTTATCAAGCGAAATGATGTGATATTATAACGTGTTACAAGGAATAGGTCGACTTAACCAATAACCCTGTATATAAATACAATGTAAATTTGGTAATCGTGGCGGCTGCCGCTTGTTTGCCTTTATAGACATGGGGTGCCGCTGCTCAATCTCATCATCGTGGCGCGACACCCCGATGTCGGGTCACATGACTACGTCCTCTAATTTTGGAAGCCCAGTAGCTGCTCGACGTCCGCATATACTGAGCTCTACCAACGAGCTCTCGGTCGTCTTCGCAGTCTCGCTCCGTCGAATCGTTCTGCGTTCATTACTCTTTTTGCTATGCGATCATCGTCCATTCGTTGTACATGCCCTCGCCATTAAAGTCGTTGTAGTTTGGCGATTTTCGACGCTGCTCAAACCGGTTGTTTAATTGCAGCTCCTAAACGGCGCCTTATGCTTGCGCTACCGTCAGAAGCAATTTTTTTTTAATGAGAAACATCGCAATACTGATGGCTCTGCTCCTGCGATTCTTTCTGCCGGCGATGTTCCGCATTACTATATCACATAAAAATAAACAACTGGTGCAACAGTCCAATTTGAACCATGGCCTCGAGATGAGTTAGCATCATCTCATTTTCTAGATCGTGACGGTATGTCTTGTGCAGAGGTGTGTGATCAGCAACACGCTCAACCGAGTTATCTACCCCATAAATGGGTACTCATTTAACAGCTGAGTGGACTCATAGTCCGACACGTAAATCCCCTTTTTATCGGAAACTACCGCATTCAGCAGGAATCGAACCGGGGCCGATTGCGTAGAAGGTGAACGTGCTAACCGATGCGCCATCCACAAGTATTACCATCATATAGGTAAAACAAAAACATTTGATATTCTACAGACATTGGAAGAAAAAGTTTCCCCATTTTTGAAGCGCTTTCTTTCGGAAACTTCTGAACATACAAACTGATTTTGGTATGAAACTTTAGCAAATTTAATGTGTTTTAAAAAACGTAGGAGTGACCTTTTTACTAGGATGCACATTTCGGAAAATATTAAGCAAAAACCGAAAAAAAACCTTATCGAACAAAACCGGAAAAATGTCATATCGGTATTTTAGCCGAAAAAAGGTTCCTTGACCGAAATTTTTATTGGCAATTCACATTTAGCACCCCAACACCATTAAAATACTTTATGTATTCAAATGTTCTTGCAATGTACAATTGTGAATTATTTTCAGTGAAATTGGAATTTTTGTGACACTTGGTTTCATTCTGCACACCAACTTAAAATGTGTCTGTAGCTTGGCTCGGGAACGCATTGGGCATTTTTGCTACTCGAAACGTGGTAAAATAAAACAGGGAATTTAAAAATAAAAAATATTTGGTTCCGTCGCGGGGCTTGAACCACAGACGACCGTGTTTCGGGTAGCAAAAAAAGGCCGGTGCGTTACGGAGATAAGCTACAGACGCATACTAATTTGGAGTGCAGAATGAAACCAAGTGTCACAAAAATTCCAATTTCACCATTAAAATATTTTTTTTTTTGTTCAAAACAAAATTATTTATTTAAAAAAAAACACCCAAAGGCTAGCAAAAAACCTTATTTTTGTCAATAAAAAAGTTTCCTAGCCGAATTTTTGTTGATAAACCCCGAATTGGTTTCCAGCAAAAAAAACAGCATAAAGGTACGCACTGTGTTGTCAAACTTTCCACCTCAACCGCTTGTATGAACAACCATTCTTGGGCTATTAATCGAAAAATATTTTCCAATCATCAATTTCTAAACATGATAACCATATTTTAAAGTACTCGTATATTGTAGTTAATCACCCGTGTCGGAAAAGATAATTTAGAAAAAAAGAAACAATTGAGTGCGTGCGACCTTTTCAGTAAACGCCGTAAAGCATTAACCCAATTGGCATTCAATTGTGCGCACGCAGTGATTGTGGAGAACTCTTAGAAAATCTCGGTGAATATCTTACAATCTGAGACCATTATATAACTTCCACTTTCCAAGCTAGCGAAAAACGATTTTTTAAAGTATATACTTACTTTTCCTTATCCATACATACTATATATGTAGGTAAATTCTATAATTCAACGGACAATAGAATAGAATTGCTCATCATTTAACGCGTCATCGCATTAAGCAAGCACATCTTCACTTTTTTTTGAGTTTGCCTATGGGAATCATGAACTACAATAATTTGATGTTTAAAATTTCCTTTTTAGCGTGGACTAGGTGTAGTCTGCCATTTAAATTCAAGAGATGTCGGTTGGAAATTGTTGGTCACAGTCATTACAGTGGCCCAATTACTATTCGACTGTGGTGCTGGTAGAAACACTTTTGGGCTAAGTAAGTGTGAAATAATGATGATCATGTCGAGTAGGTTTCTTCCGTGTTTCGTGCTATTAGAGAAGTCATTAGAGATTGGAGTAACCAAACATTGACCTAGTGAAATAATTTTCGGGGTGATAGGTATTTCGTTTGTTATCCTGTATCGTGAAACTACTTTTGATTAACAAAATTATTATATTGCAATGTTGAGAATGAGAATGTCATTTCTGCTCAAGGTAAAATTTTAAATAGGGTAACCACATTTTCCCAAAACAATCAAATTCTGAGAAGATGTAACCCAGGCATTGTGCTGATGTGCTAAATTATATTAAAAGTTCTACGATAGCATGGTTGAACAAGCAAATTTGTATTTGAAATTCGCCAAAGTGGTCGGCTACCGACTTGCATTAATTTTCAATCTTCGTTTTATTTATTTTTTCTAAGCTGTAGAATCTCTGTCTTCCTAAAACATCTGCAATTACATTGAAATCCGTTCATTCAACTTATTGCTCTCCAGCTTGATTACGGTAACAAAGAAACGTGATATCCACTTATAGTTATACCGAACACCGATTTGGAGGTTCAAAAGCATTTGAAATAAGTGGTACGCCATATCGTACAACTTCAGTAAATGGGTCAAGGTAAAAAAAGACTGCAATAAAATTACTACAAAAATGGGCAAGAATTATCATTTTTTAAATTATATAATTGTCCGATCGTGTTTGAAAGTTTTATAAAACATTGATTACACGATTATCCAATTGGATAATAGTCTGATATTTTTTTCAGCAATTTATTTATAAGCTACAATTCGGATGTTTCTTTCCCAATGTTGTTTAGATTTAACGTCATAACAATGATCGGTTTATTTGATGAAATTACATCCTCAATATAAAAATGGGATCAACGTTGAGTATGAAAAAGTACAATAGTAAATCTTATCCAATTTATAAGCTCTGTAGATAGAAATCCGATTTAGAATCTTTTGATGTGATATTATTAGCTCTATAGCTGTATATGGTGCGGGCTCCGTAACTAAAGTTAAACAATTTTGAAAATGGGAACTTTATGGGAACACAACATTAAGTAGTTTGCTTTTACGAGTAACAAATAATAATGACACAATCTATTTAATTTTGTTCTTTATTTCTGCTTTCAGGTGAGTTCAACAACAAGAAATTGAATGCGGCGACAAGCTATCAGAGAAGTATCTTCACCTGTTACTATACATCATTGCTTTGGCAATCCGAAATATTTATTATTTACATTTTCATTATGACATTCACTGCATTTAATTGTGGAGGAGCGGTAGCTCAGTGCTTCAAGGCATCAGTCTCATGTCTGCAGTGCTGCCAGATCAGTCATAACATATCCCGTGAGAGAGCGCCCATTTCCCGCACATAAAACCCGCGAAAATTTAAAAATGTTTCTAATCATGAAAAATAGCGACAATTTTACCGGACACTCTTGGAAAGTAGGCAACCTTACATCAACCGTTTATGTGACACAATACGCAATCACCCCATACAATATACAGTAGACCTTCGAAAATCTTAAGCAGTTTGTTCCTGAAATATGTATTCAGATATACTGGATATTGTCCGGTGTTTGTAGTTTGTTCTAAAATAATAGACGGCGTAACCTGTCCAAAACTACGACTTTTATTTTGTATGCAAATACATATATTTCGAGAGCCACTTACTCTCTTCTTCAGTACAATGGTTACAAGGGTAACTAAAATCATTTATACGGGGTGAGCATGCTAGACGTCTGCGGCGTTCATTCAATGACTATTGCAGAAGCTATGAGGAAGAGGAAGAAGAAGAAATAATACTTCACTTCCTCTGCACCTGCCCTAATCTTGCTAGTAGGAAACACTAGGATCTTTCTGCTTTTTGACTTAGATGACTTGAAAGACGCTGGTCATCTACAATACTTCGCTTTATTGACATCTCCGGATGGTTGGACCACTAGACTCTCGCAGTTTTGAACTTATGAGGTATCACAACGGACCCAGGGTGGTCTATGTCACGGCAGGCTCTCTAACCTAACCTAGTCGTGCACTTGTGCCAGAACATTTACACATAAAACGCTGCTAATTATTCCAAATACATAAAAAATACTTGGAAACAATATTTGAAATGATGCCTTATGCTAGTTTATATGAGAAACTGTTCTGCAAAATGTGAAGATTGGGGGGAAGGGGGGGGGGGGGGGCAAAAATGTCCTTGCCTGTGCCTTAAGTTAAACTTTGACCGGTCCTGAGTTGGTGAATCTCTTAGTCCGACTCACGGGCAGATCGTGTGAAAACTTATATTTAAGCCCATATTAACAAATCGATGAGTCAATGAGCCGGTGAGTCCATGAGCCCGTGAAACGTCCGTCAAATGAAAGTTGCCTAATACACCTACAATACAATCATATGTAGTTTTCTAAGAGCCGGTGCATATGAGCGTCCAAATGACACCGGACGCCGCGTCACTTTCAATCGGAAAGGAAGAAATACATTGGGGCAATGGAGCGATACACATGACCGTCGATAGCTATCCGATAGCTATCAACGTCACTTGGCCGTCGCGGTAGCTGTCTGAGATGCCGCTGGTTTCTGCTCCTATCTGCGTTCACGAATCAATTTTTATTAAGCCGCGCCACATACACTCGAACTCGGAACACGAGCACGGTCAAAATATGTGGCTTGTGTGAAGTTTCTTAAACCATTCGCTTGAGGATAACTTTTACTCAAGCGATGCGCGGCGTCCAGCTTCATTTGGACGCGCATGAGCACCAGGGCTAACAGGTCGTGAGGTTTACTTGAAACCAGAAAGATATAGTATAATCGTTTACGTTTCTGAGAGGGTGAAGATGAAACGTGCAAACTCATTATTAACCAGTCATCGCCGGGTATGCCTACCGAACCAAATAATAAAGTTCCGACATGGTTTAAACTTTTTAATAAAAAGAGTTTTTAAGAATGATTTCCCCCTCGAAGGGGGCCCAAAAAGCGTGATTCGCCGGTTTCGACCGCTGGTGCGAAGCGCATCTCATCAGACGCCTCTGCTCCACGCATCGCACCAGTGGGAGAGGCGTGACCGGGAATGACCCAAGACAGATGTTGTTTTGCCTTATATAGCCCGACCAACACGACATGGGTGTGAATTCATACCGAATGCAAACTGCAACGTGCAGCTTGTAGATATGGAATTCAGTTCATTGTTCTGGCTTAGCGCCAGTGGCAATTTACAAACAAAGTTTTTTGCCTTGCGACGGCCATCGACTATCACACAACCTGCATGATGCTTAACATGCCGTCACTCTTAGCAGCCATTAGTGTGTAATAAAAAGAGTTTTTAAGAATGCATAGAGTCGGCTTTGGAAATTCCATCTGGTCCCAGTGGTCATCGACATTTTCCAATTTCCCACACTTTAAATAAAAGTTCCTGCCCTGAGAAGACGTTGCAATTACATTACCATTATCATTATCCTCAAATGGAATACTAAAAGGTCCATAATGATGTTTACATTAGGCATCATTAGCGTTGGATAAGCTAAACCTATAGTCTTGATCGACACATTTTTAAATGCTCGTTAGCCTGTTGCGGATGCACAGTAAAGAACCTCCAACTCCATTGTCAGAATTAACACGTTTACTGCGTTTTTTTACATTCTAGCTGGACATGGTATGTACATATATGAGCTATGATTTTTAAGGGCAATTGTTAAGATGCCCGTGCATTCGGGCCACACATAATTTCGCATGGCATTATGTGCGGTTTTCAATATCCTGAGAAATGTATCTACAATACTATTCTGTGAAAAGAAAACAATCTTGAGATTTCATTGTGAAATAGATTCCCAGAGATAATCAATTAGAGAAGTTTTTTTTTCAGTGTCTATGCCGGTTTCTGCAAACCGTCAGTTACCAATCAAATTGGTTTGTATTGTACAGTGTTCATAATCGCAGACCACACAATACGTATAACAAGTAGCTTTGAAAATAATTTAAAATATTTGCATGGAATGTGTTAAAACTCCTCCGCGGGGAATCACATTCTGCATGGATGAATCAATTTTCTCCGGTTGTACATAATGGGCATCATGAAAATGCACTTAATGGCATTTTAATAGAATTCTCGTAGCAATACCATTCTGCCCACATCCGATGAATGGCACGAACGCAATGGAAATGGCTTGGCTTCTGAATGCTGGACCTCCATCTATAACCTTTTATCTTGCATAGCAGAATTCACGGTATGGTGTGGCAAGAATTCTTGTGCGGAACAAGATGGTCAAGTTGATAGGCATCCTCTTATCTCCTTAATCTTCGCTTGTTGACTTGCACTCGAGTGTTGTTCAAGATTTCCGCAGGAACGGATTGAATGCATGATGACGGTATTGTCTTTGGCTTTAATCAGTATTCGGAAGAAATTCTTTAACACGATTTAATTCGGATTTACTGGTAAGATTGATTTATTTAAATATTTATGCTGTCGCAAACATTCAAAAGATTAGTTGGTTGGAAGGTTATAGTTAGGAGGGGGTCTGTAGAAAAATGGGTGTAAATGGTTTCGAAATTGAGACACTTGAAACTAATATTAACAATTTTGTTTGAGAGTTCGCTACACTATTGAATTTCTTAAATAAGTTTTGCATCATGAATATGGTTTAGCTACCGCAAGAGGGCGTAGCCGTAGATATTTTCTACGGCTATGTCAGCAGTTTTTCGCATTGCCAATTCTGGTGATATGAAATCCCACATAATTATCCATCCCATTTTAAACATATCAGAATGCACCATGTAATGCCTGCTACAGACAACGGCCCATCGCTGTCAGTTACTATCGTGAGTTTGGGCAGATAGCGGTTTGTGGCAATGATGACTGTCAGCAATTGGCTCATAATGGCTTTCAAAGCCATTTTCTACCAAACGCCATCGCCACTGACTGCTGTACGCGTAGATACACGATGGCAATGGCTTCCAATTCCCAGTCATGGCCCATTGTCTATAGCAGGCATAATAGGTACATGTTTCCGGCAAGCTTATTTTATGTTACGAAAAGTGTTGCGACTTATTTCAATCCGACTGAGGTAGGTATACTTTGAAAAGGTAGTAGATGTGGTTGATTATACTTCCGGGAATGTAGCTTAAAGCCTAGTTTACAGTTCCCATACTTTCAGAAAATGGCCCTGTAAAAAAGTATGGTATATGTCCCATTAATTGTTGTTAATTCCATACAAAATTGAGGTAAGTTTTATGGTATAAATAGGATTTGGCCCATTGAAATAATGTGATCTAGACCATTAGCCGATATTTTGTTCGTCATTAATTTTATAGTATGTCATATTAAATAAGGAAATGCGCATCAATATCATAGTGTATCCCATTGGTTTAATCTCTCTCTCTCTCTCAATTGTCCTAACCCCTTGTGGGGCATAGCGCGTCAGCTGTTCCATGTGGCTCAGTTGACGTTTCGACGGCATAAACTGGTTTCGGAGAATGTAGTTACCAGCGTGCACCTCCTGGTTTAATAGTTCATTATAATTATTTTTATAGTACAGGTATTCCTCCTACAACACGGTATCCTACAACACTGTTCCACTCTTGTAAAATTTGAGGAATGCCGGTATTATCTTGCATCGAGTCGTTTACAGTAGGCCTTCTTAGTGTAGAGGAATTATAGTGTGAAGTGGTCTTGTAAATCTTTAAAATGGAGGACTAGATAAGAGGAGACTTTCAATAAAAGTGGTCAAGATACATTTTAGAAGAAACATTGTTGAAAAAAAATGTTAGTTTACAGAAATGATTTTATGAAAATTCCACTGCAGTCCCGAATCACGTCTGAGCGCCGTTTTCTCAATATCCGGTAAAACTGAGTTAATCGTCAGTTTAGCCGGATATTGAGAAAACGGGACAGGACGGGACATTGAACGTCCCCGTATATCGAATGCCTTAGCCTAATGGTCACCACACGCAATCTAGCACAACCACGATCAAACTTCCATCAGATTTCATAGGACGTGTAGAAAAGAAATTTTTCCCAATTCCATCGATCGCTCGATCGTGTGTGGCGGCATAAGAATATGGACCGCTCAACGGTCTAGCAAAATCAGCTGATTTTCTTGGTGAAATTCTATCGGCAGGGCCATTCAATTCGACGTCTGTACCGTCTCTCAGCATTCATTTGCGGGTTAGCTGGTTTCAAATCCATCCGGATGGCGCAAAGGTTAGCACGTTCGCCGTCTACGCACTGGGCCCCGGTTTGATTCCTACTGAATGCGGTAGTTTTCGATAAAAAAGGGGATTTACGTGTCCGACTATGAGCCCACTCAGCTGTTAAATGAGTACCCATTTATGGGGTAAATAACTCGGTTGAGCGTGTTGCTGATCACACACCTCTGCATAAGACCGTCACGATCTAGAAAATGAGATGATGCTAACTCATCTCGAGGCCATGGTTCAAATTGGACTGTTGTGCCAGTTATTTATTTTATTTGGTTTCAAATCCTCGTCCGTCGAATGAATTTCCAGAACTATGTTCTTTTGAGACCAGTTTAATTGTCTCATTGGAATGTGCAAACATAAACCGTTCTAGTTGTGAAAATCTTAGCAGCCCGTGTCAGCTGGAATGATCGATCCGATAAATTGTTAACCGGAGGATAGCTGGCGTTTATCGTTGGGATAAACGCTAAATTGAACTTTGAAAAAACGTCCCAACCTTATGAAACTTGAGAGGATAAATTCCGCCAACGGGGACCCAAAAAATGTTCGCCGGTTTCGAACGCTGACACGAAATACGTCTCGGCAGGCGCCTCCACCTCGTATCTCGTGTCAGTGTGAGAAGCGCGACCGGGAACGACCCGGCTGATTTTTCGCCTTATATAGGCCGGCCAACATTACATGGGTGGAAATCATATCTCTTCAATATGTTCTTTCATGTTCCGTGTTCGGTGGCCGTGGTGGCTCGGTCAACGCTCTACGATACTAATCTAGAGCACCCTAATTTCCGCGACACTGGAATTTTAAGTTTTCGAAGGAAAAAGAATCCACAGACTTGGAGGCCGCCTGAAAGCGGAGGACTCCGTATCTCACGGACCTAGACTAAAGTCCTGTATGAAGTCGCTGGAACTGCCAAAAAAGTTTAATACCCTTCACGGATGTGATAGGGTATATTAATTATGTCATGGAGTTTGCAACGCACAGAAGGAAGTATCTCCGACCGTATAAACTATATATATTCTTGGCCAGTATGATGAGACGAGTCGATTAAGCTTTGTCCGTCTGTCTGTCTGGTTCTATGCAAACTAGTCC
The DNA here is from genome assembly GCA_964017055.1 of Chloromyia formosa. NCBI lineage: Eukaryota > Metazoa > Arthropoda > Insecta > Diptera > Stratiomyidae > Chloromyia > Chloromyia formosa. The sequence goes on from OZ024814.1 coordinate 130,304,012, forward strand.
CTCAGTTCTAAAGCTATCGAGCGGAAATTTTGTACAAAAAGCCTTTTTTTATTACACGCTGTATATATGGAACCAACGGAATCGGACCACTACGTCATATGCCATAGAAACGACTGGTCCAAAAATTCGTCTTTGTGAGAAAAACATTTTTATTTCTTAAGATATCTTTTTCAAATTTCACATTAATCAATAGTATCTTTATTCAAAATAAAAACTCCTCTTCCATAGTCCTCCGCGTGGGCGCCCCCTGGAACGGCAGTGGCCACTGACCATTGCCAACCAACGTCTAGCCGCCAGTGATGGCGGTGCGATGATTTGGTTGAGGTACCCCTGTGGTGTGGGGTGTGAAAAAAAATACCACGGCCTTTCCCTTTGAGGGCCTGTCGTTAAAACCGACAATCAAAGGACAGGATGTGTATGCCAGCAACTTGCACTATCCGAAATCTTTATATGCTAACGAAACGTCAACTATGCCTCGGATAAGGACTGACTCAACGGTTACGACTTTTAGCTATCGTACAATGACAAAGATTGGATTCTGGAATGTGCGTACTCTCCTGGACAATGGATCAGAAGGTCCCCAGAACGCACGATTTCTTCAATTAGAGAGTGAATTTCTGAGGTACAAATTAAATATCTTAGGAGTTAGTGAGATAAGATGGTGGAACAGCGGAGAATTCATCTCTCCAACGGGCAGCACTGTAATGTTGTACTCCGGTAAAGCTACCGGTAGTCGCCGTGAGTCAGGTGTGGGGCTCCTTTTAACCAGAGTCGCGCGAAACTGTCTCTTATCCTGGGAACCGGTCTCTGACAGGGTCTTGACCGCCAGGTTCCGGACCAAAATGAGGAACATCTCAATAATACAATGTTATGCCCCTACTGAACCCGACAATGTCTTGGCAAAAGACTCCTTCTACGAAGAACTAAACGCCGTTCAGAGCAGAACACCTAAAGGTGACATTATAATGGTTATGGGTGATTTGAATGCGAAAGTTGGCGCTGATAACTATGGGCTCAGACATGTGATGGGGAGACACGGTCTTGGTGATCGTAATGACAACGGTGAAAGATTTGTAGAGTTCTGCAACTTTCACAGTCTCTTCATCGGTGGTACTATGTTTGAGCATAAGGACCACCACAAAATCAGTTGGTCCTCTGTTGATCGGCGCAGAACACAAAATCAGATCGACCATTTTGCCATTAGTAAAAGATTCAAGAGTTGCCTCCTGGACGTGCGAAACAAGAAGGGTGCCGATATTGGGATGGGAAAAGACCATTATCTTATGATCGCTAATGTTCGATTGCGTATTGTAGCCGTGCGCCGCCCCAGCGACGAAAGATCCAGGCCGAACACCGCTCGACTAAAAAATCCAGCTGTCTTACAACAATATAATGACCATCTTGCGCAAAAAGCGGCTGAGATAACTAGTCACCCAGATAGTGACATAAACGAAAACTGGGATGCCATAAAAAATGCGTACATTGATAGCGCAAATACCATCCTTGGCCCAAACCCAGATTGCCGGAATAAGCCCTGGATGTCCGACGCTTCATGGCAGCGGATTGTTGAAAGAAAGGAGCTGAAAGTTCGTTTGGCTCCAGCATCAGACGACAATCGAAGCAGCATCGAACTCCTTTACCGTCAGAAAGCTCGAGAAGTTCAGCGTAGTGTGCGACGCGATAAAAGAGTTTATGCCAATTCTCTTTTAGCGTCAGCAGAAGAAGCCGCTAGAAGTAACAACTTAAATGCCGTATACGGTGTCATCAAGGAGTTTACAGGTGGTCGTAACTCCTGCCAACATCCGGTGAAAGATAGTGATGGAAAGCTACTTATCTTGGAAGAAGATCAAATGAGGCGGTGGAAAGAACACTTCGCCGCGGTCTTGAACCGTGTAACCTCTGGTGAAGTTCCCCCTCATATAGATAATTTAGCTAACCATCAAAATGTGCGTGTACGGTCCACTGCCCCGACTAAAGAGGAAATAGTCACTGCAATTATTGCACTAAAACGAGGAAAGGCCGCCGGACTCGACGGTATCCCTGCCGAACTTTATCAAGCAGCGCCAAGCGTAACTGCCGATTTGCTGCACCCACTTGTTGATAAAGCGTGGAATACAGAGACCTTTCCCACTGAGTGGAAGGAAGGTTTGATCATCAAACTTCCAAAGAAGGGTAGCCTCACAGACTGTAATAATTGGAGAGGCATTTGTGTGCTTCCTGCCGTTGCCAAGATAATAGCTAAAATCGTCCTGGAAAGACTAAAGGCCCACTTAGAAAGCACAATTGATGAAGAGCAGGCTGGCTTTCGATCCGGATTCTCCTGTGTCGATCACATTAACACCTTGCGAATCATCATCGAGCAATGCGCTGAATACGATTCTCCGCTTCACTTCCTTTTCATCGATTTCGAAAAGGCTTTCGATAGTGTGAACCGGGATTCTATATGGGCGGCCTTGCGCAGGAGAGGCATCCCTGAGAAGCTTGTGGCTATTATTAAGGCAACCTATGACGGCGCTAAATGTCGCGTTCTGCATAAAGGTAAGGTGTCGGGGGACTTTGAGATTCGCAGTGGAGTTCGGCAGGGGTGCATCCTCTCACCGATCCTATTCCTCATTGTGATCGGCGATGTGTTGCATGCAGCCCTATCCGGACTCGACAGAGGAATTCAATGGACTTTGACATCTTATCTACAACATCTTGACTACGCTGACGACATATGCCTACTCTCCCACAAAATCATGGATCTGTCCGCAATGGCGTTAGATCTCGAGAGGGAGGCAAGCAAGGTTGGGCTAAAGATTAATACCAACAAGACCAAGGTTCTTAGCCCGCCGTTGCGAAAAAGAAATCGGACACCTATTGCCATCAATATTAATGGGCAGCCTGTGGAGAAGGTGGACAACTTCGTCTACCTGGGTAGCATTGTTGCCGAAAATGGGGGTACGGAGCAGGACATCGCTCGTCGTATCAACCAGGCTAAACGCGCATACGGCATGCTGTCCAAAATCTGGCAGAGCAGTTATCTCAGCATCAAGACCAAGCTGGGCCTGTTTCGCTCCCTGGTACTATCAGTGCTTTTGTATGGGAGCAGTACATGGAAAGTTTCCGTAGGAGTTACCAGAAAGCTGCAAGTTTTCGTCAACTCATGTCTTCGTCGAATTCTAAGAATTTTCTGGCCCGAAACAATATCAAATGAAGAGCTAAGTCGGCGTACGGGTCAGATGCCAATCGACGAATTGATACGCAGGCGAAAATGGCAGTGGATAGGTCACACATTGCGGAAGAGTGATAACTGCATTGCTTTGCATGCCATGAAATGGAACCCCATTTGCAACCAAGGCCGACCAAGAGGGGGTCCTCGAATCACATGGCGTCGATCTGTGGCAAAGGAGTGTCAGGTACTGGGTAAATCTTTTGGGGAGTTGCGCCCCATTGCCCAGAACAGAGTACGATGGCGCGCAGGAGTAGTTGACGCGCTATGCCCCGCTAGGGGTTAAGGCAAAGTAGTAGTTATTCAAAACACATTACCAAATTTGGTTGAAATTGGACTACTCTATCATATAGCTGTCATAGGAACGGCCGTTCCAAAAGCAAGTTTTTGTTAGAAAAACTTTTTTTTTATTTCTAAAGATATCTTTACCAAGTTTCATATTATTCAATCATATTGATTGACAAACCACGTTCCTAAATTTGATTGAAATCAGCCCACTATTTCATATACTTCTCATAGGAACAGTGAAATCGGAACAGGTTTTACCACCAATTTCAAAGTGGCAAATGCACCATAAGTCGCAACGAAGGTATGATACCCTTCATCATATTTACATATTAAGATTTGCACACTATATTTTTGCATAAATAAACATCACTTGTTATTCATAGTTCATTCTTAGTAAGCGCGTCTCATGAAATGTTTCAAAGTCACATTCTTGTTGGTATACATCATTGCAGAAATGCGTTTCATTGTCGGCATATGCTTCTCAAAAGGTTGTTGTACCTCCATGCATTTCACTCTCATATCAAGCAGAGGAATGCTAACGATCATGCCTTAAAAGTTCAAGAAACCAAATTCTTCAAAGAATTATAAAAAACCACTACCACAATTTCTTCTCTTTAGACGATTGCGGATTGTTGACTCCATACTATTTTTTACTCAAATATTTTGAGTAGTCCGGCTAAATGTTTAACAAACCATTGAGAAGGGTCTCACACTCACAGAAAAAAAAACAACTGCCATCTAAAAAACTGACCATTTGACAGACCAACATCAACTCCAGTCATACCTTTAGACTTCTTGAAGATGATGATCCTCTAGTAATAAAGACAATGATGGTAATGATAACGACCAAATCATACGAGTAACGCTCAAGAAAGCCTGTCTACCCTGCGGCTACTTTCAAAACACTTCGATTTTTAAGCCAATTTTTTGCCAACACAGTTTGAATATTATAAACACGGTTTGCATTCGTGCAAAAACGACTAATTTACTTTGGAAACTTGAAAGAGATATCACTTGGTATTGGTGCATCCTGAACCTGCTTATAAATTAGAGTTTGGGTTAGATTGCATTCCGAATATAGAAAACACAGGAAAATGGCATGAAAGTGTGGATTGGATTATATGTGTAATTCTAGTTTAAAAGCCGCCATAGACTGTGTGATCCGACGTTACATCGATTGGCCGATGGATCGCCACAAAATATCTGACTATCTCCGCTGCACACACACTGTACGATTTTAGTGCGATGCGTTGATGAACGACAATTCAAAAATATGGGTTATAATTCACTCCAAATACCTATACAATCTAGAATCTAGATTAATTTGGATTTGTATTTTTAATTGGTATTTTCGTATACGACATTTTTTACATTTCCGTTGCAGACCCATTTATATCATAAGAATCCGTCAAATTTCATAATTTAATAATTTAACAGTTACTTGCGATAATCACATACACCATACAATCGATCGTCAGACCAATAGATCACACGAGAGTTGCACTAAAATATCGACAGATAAAACTTGATCGACCGATGAACAAAATTCGTTTGATATCCACATACACAGGTCGATATCGACATCGGGCGACGGATCGGCCGATCGATCGCTTCGTCTATAATGGGTCATAGGTTTATAAACGTATAAACTGTATAACCCCGAAACGATCCTGAAAATAAACAACACAAGGCACTAGAACTAAAACCTTAGTCTCCTTAAAGTAATGAATTAACAACTAATTTTAACTAAAGTTTATTCAGAAGTTTCATAAGATTAATCACTTGCTGGGAAATGTAATAGCAATTATGTATTATCATTGAACCTACTGATTGCTTGATTGCACAGCTGAAATCAAAACGTAATCGCCTGTAATCTCAATGAAGATGGATCATGTTCAGTTGAAATCAATTTGCCGGGAACATTGAGATAGACAGACACTCGCTGGGTCGCACAAAAAAAAGATTATCGATGATGATCTCTGACAGGTGTTTGTAGAGTTCGAAACTTTTGAATGAGGTTTCAGTCCAGTATTCGGAGTAAACTGTTTTTAAACATGTATAGTCATCAGAAAAAAATTCCTAAATATATGTATATACGAGTACTTGAAAAAATAATCTCGTAAAGTTCACCGTTTTGGAAAATAACCATTTTCAGATACAACAAGAAATCTCAGTAAAAAGAAAGACGACTAAACATGTAGCCTACGCACATCTAAGCTTCTTTATGTTTACATCGGCGTAACGTTTCTGAACGTAATCTTTAAGATTAATCTAAGTTCAAAGCAGATCATTGAGGTCCATTAGGTAGCCAATACGTGTAGTGGATTTTAATCATGGACGCTACCTCCTCTTCCTATAATTCTAATAAACCGGGTAGACATGTTCGGATACATTTAATTCAAATGGACGATTACACTTAGTGCATGTCATTGTCTTTTGAAAGAAATTGACGGCTACTCTGATCACCCAGCTGAATATCAAGTTTTTATACCGTACACTTAAAGGGTCTATTAACTTTGTCAAGAAGTTTACAACGTACAGAGAAAGAGTCTTGGTCAGCATGATAAGATGAGTCGATTAAGCCATGTCCGTCTGTCTTTCTGTTTGTCTGTTTCCGTGCAAACCACTTTCCCAGATTTGTTAAGAATAATTTTCCCCGGAAAGGGGCCCAAAAATGCGTGTTCGCCGGTTTCGACCGCTGGTGCGTAGCGCGTCTCATCAGACGCCCCTGCTTCGCGCAGCGCATCAGTGGGAGAGGCGTGAGCGGGAACGATCAAGTCGATGTTGTATCGCCTTATATAGACCGGCCAACACAACATGGGTACGAATTTCGCATCCAATGCAAATTGCAGCATGCAGCTTGCCGATGCGAAACTCTGTACATTACACAAACAAGAAAATTATTCTTAACAAATCTGATAGTGTAGTCCCACTTGAGCGACGGCATGATAAGCGCCATATATGTTGTATGGATGTCCATGGCCGTCGTTTAAAAAACTTGTTTGTGTACTTTCCCAGCTTTAAAGCTATCGAGCTAATATTTTGCACAAATCCTTCTTTCCTCTGCACGCTGTTTATGTGTCGGAATCACCGGAACCACTATATCATATAACGATATACCCGAAAGGAAGTTTTTGGGAGAAAAACTTTTTGTTTCCAAAGATAACTTTATCTATTTTCATATTAGTCAATCATATTTACCGCCGAATTACAAAATATATTCTTAAATTCTGTTGAAATCGGCCCACTATTTTATATACCTCCAAGGAACAGTAGAATCGGAATAA